>CM031244.1:227555445-228755445 GCA_018340775.1 Taxus wallichiana var. yunnanensis | reverse complement strand
CCATTACCCAATTTGACCCTGGCCTATTACCTATTACCTGATTTAACCATTACCCATTCCCAATTTGACCTGGCCTATTCCTTATTTCCCGAGTAGACCATCACCCTTTCCCCTAATACTCATACCCTTCCCCACCTACCTTCACTTCCACCAACTACACATTTATCAAACCACTCACCGATTCGTATAACACCTCATCAATTCCTAGTTTGAGGGGGATCACCTTCACCCACACATGGGGAAATCACTTCTATATTTTTTTCAAAGCATCTTACCAATACAAGCTATGTGACAAAAAGGGGAAAAATGTAGACACCAAATTTGGGTCACACTCCCCTTTACCCCACATGTATATTAATTTAATTACCTACAATTAAATTAATGCCCATTCTCACAATATTCATTATTTAATTACCTTAATTGAACTAATTTCCACCTCACCTAGACACCTCACCCCACCACATCACCTATACACCTCATCATGGTTTATTCTTAGCATGTTTCCTTTTAACTAGGACTCAATCTCCTACTTACCATAACTAACTGAGACTTATTCTAACCCTAACACTAAATTCCTATTCTTCCTCTAACCACATGCACACTTACTTACGTGGAAAATTCCATTTTGGATCCACAACAATGGACAAAACTAGCCAAAAGATAGCCAAGATATGCTATTTTGGCAACCTAGGATATCTCCTTAACCGATGTCGATCAACCTAAAAATGATGCGATCACCCTAAACCATCGTTGGTTACCATATATTCACTTTGGGAACCTTGTTTCAGAGGTTGGAAGAATTATTCAAGTTTTGGAGAAGAGATATCTACATGCAAGCACGCACTAGAGCCCTCTTGCACATCAGACATCCTGAACCAGCACCAAGACTGATATGAAGGTTAAGCATTCATGGTAACATTTTGGGAAGCACTTTCACCAACATTGACTCACCCGGTTCCATAGATCAACCATCACCTCCATCCAACCACCAAGCTTGTAAGTACAAGTAAGTGCATTTGGATCTGCATCTTTCCATATTTATTTAGATCAGTTTCTTTATCTCTGTTTGGGAGTCCTAGTCTCCTTTACATCTCATCACCTCCTCACCTTCCTATCAATCCCTCCACCTAACCACCTACAACCTCCCAACTCTCTATACCTAACCCCAGACATCTATGAGAATTCCCAACATCTTTGGCAACCTAATCCTCATTCTCTCATTCTCTGTGCAATCACAGAGAATCATCAAAACCAAACTTTATTGAGTTTCTATCATCCCAACCCTACGATGCTAGTTAACCTAAACCATCATTGGTTTCCTCTCAACCGACATCGGTCATACTAGACTAACATCGGTCTCTGTATCTGGTAATTCTTCCTATAATAATAACCTCATAACATTCACCCAAATAAACTAAACCACCAAAACCTGATCCTAACGACTGTCCTAGTCACCTTATTACCTACCCCTAACCTCTAGATCTGATCATAACCTACTCGTATTAGATTAAATTTTCTTATTGTATTTAAATGAGGTACCTAAATCATATCAACTATAGTAGGATGTTGTCTACTTATGTTATTTCTTGCATTGAATTGTATTAAATAGTGGATTGACAACCATCTAGGAAGTATCACACATCCCAAATCTCACACATGTTAGGCGGTCCATCGACATATATTTTTAATATTCATTTTTGGTCTTGTTTTTCATTCACAGGTAGTTCCTCCTAGCAAAAAGGAAGTTCTCACAATCAACACTAGATCGGGAAATCAGAACATGCACACTCTACCTTCCACCTTCATTCTATTTTAGATTCATATACAAGCATGTGGCATAATCGGCTAGGCCATATGAGTAAAATAGGAATGCATATCTTAAAGGAAAAGTGTAAGTTATTAGATTTGAAAGATGTATATATTGATTTGTGAGCATTGTATCTTTGTAAAGCAAAAGAGAGTGAGATTTCTCAAATTTGGGTCAACAAAGAAGGAGCAAAAATTGGAGCTTGTGCACTCAGATGTGTGGGAACCAAACCAGGTAGCTTCTCATGGAGGATCCACGATACTATGTGACTTTCATTGATGATGCCATAAGAAAGGTACATGTTTATTTTATTAAATGTAAATTTGATGTTTTTGAAACTTTTAAAAGATGGAAATCCCTTGTGGAAAATGAATCAAATTAAAAGTTAAAATGCCTTAGATTTGAAAATGGTGGTGAGTACTACAACAAGGATTTTAACGATTATTATTTAGTAAATGCAATACCTAGAGAAAGAATGGTTCTTAGAGCACCACATGAGAATGGTGTTCTTTGAAAGAATGAACAGGAAAATCTTGGAACATACAAGAAGCATGAGGATATATGCTAGATTACCCTTGCGATTACGGGTAGAAGTAGTAGACATGGTGATTTATTTAATTAAGTGTGGGAATTCAAGTACACCTGGATGGTGGAATACTAGAAGAAGCTTGGGTGGAAAAGAGGTAGATATTTATTTTCTTAGAGTATTTGGTTTAGAAGTTTTCTAGCATATTGAGAAAGAAAATAGAAAGAAGTTGGATAATAAATCGAAGAGATGTACTTTCATTGGTTATGGATTTGGTGATTTCAGATTCTATTTTGGGGATTTAGAATATTCTAAGATTGTTAGGAGTCATGACATTGAGTAGAATGAAAATAAAATGTACATGGATCAATTTTTGGTACCCAAAGATGAATTGGTTGAGAATTTTGTGGATGAAAATGAACTCTAAGATTTGAAATTGACACCTACATGTTTACACAAGTAATTAATGTCATTTTACCCGACCGACATCGGTCCCTATACTAGTGTTGGTTATTGAAGAGCCGGACCTACATCGGTTATTTGAACTAGTGTCGGTAGGAGGTGACCAGTGTCGGTCCTTTGTCTAAGATTGATAAAACTTTTAAGAATGAGAAAAATGAGCCTCGACACCCCAAATCTCAATGAGAAGGTCACAAAGGGTAAGTAGACCTTTAGAAAGATTTTCACCTTCCTTATCTTATTTATTATTGATTGATAGTGGTGAACCAGAGAGTTTTGAAGAAGCAATGCAAGATGAGACCCATGTGAAGTGGGAGCATGACATGGATGAGGAGATGGACTCCTTGAAACTAGAACTAGACATGAGATTTGGTTAAGTTGCCAACAGGTAAAAGGACATTGTAGAATAAATGGGTTTACAAGATCAAGGAAGAAGAGGGTGGACAAAAAGATACAAGGAAAGGCTTGTGGTAAAAGGATTTGCACTGAAATCGGTATTGATTTTGGTGATATATTTTCTCCTGTAGTTAAAATGACTTCCATTCATACTATTCTAAGTCTAGTTGTAGTAGAAGATATGCATTTAGAATAACTAGATGTTAAGATGAATTTACTTAACGAGGATTTGGAGGAAGAGATATATATGCAACAACTGCTTGGGTATGAAGTCAATGGTAAGGAAAAACTTGTGTGTAGGTTGAAAAAGAGCTTGTATGGGCTCAAGCAAGCTCCAAGGCAATGGTATATGAGGTTTGATAGCTTTATGCATGAGAATGGTTATATGAGATGTGAATATGACCATTGTGTTTATTTCAAGAAGCTTGAAAATGTGAGATATATTATTTTGTTACTATATGTGGATGATATGCTTATTGTAGGATATAGTATGCAGAACATTGGTGAACTTAAAGAAAAGTTAGCTCATATATTTACAATGAAGGATTTGGGAGCTGTAAAAAAATCCTTGGTATGCAAATTCACAGAGATAGGAAGAACAAGAAATTGTATTTGTCTCAGGAAGCTTATATCAATAAGGTGTTGGAAATGTTTAATATGTAGAATTTAAAACTTGTAAGTACACCTATGGATGGACACTTTAAATTGAGTAAAGATCAATGTCCTACATCACATGAGGAGGTCGAGTACATGACACGAGTTCCATATGCTTCAAAGCAATTGGAAGTATTATGTATGCTATGGTTTGTACTAGACCAGACATTGCATAGGTAGTGGGAGTTATGAGAAAATTTATGGCCAATCTAGGTAAAGAACATTGGAAAGAAGTCTAATGGATTCTCAGGTATTTGAGAGGGACATCGACATGCAATTATGCTATGGAGGGTCAGATATTTCTTTATGTGGCTATGTTGATTTAGATATGGCTAGTGATTTGGATGGTAGGAGAAGCACCACTGGATATGTTTTCATAGTAGGTGGGACAACAGTTAGATGGATTTTGAGATTATAGAAGGTTGTGGCCTTGTCTACTACAAAGGCGGAATATGTTACAACTATAGAAGCTAGAAAAGAGATGATATGCATGAGTAGGTTCATGGGAGATTTAGGAAAGGAGAAAGAGGATTGAAAATTCATATGGTGATAGTCAAAGTCGATTCATCGAAAAATAACTTAGTGTCTCATTCAATAATGAAACACATTCAATTAAGATATCACTTCATATGGTAGGTGTTAGAGGATGGGAAACTGAAATTGGAGAAAATTCATACAAATAAGAACCCTACGGATATGTTAACAAAGCCGTTGGAAAAGGAGAAGTTGGAGCTACACTCCACTTCTGTTGGTCTTTGAGTTTGAGACTTGAAGAGGGAGAAACAAAGCTAGGGAAAGGATCCAAGAATGGAGTACATGCGATATAATGCATCAATTTATATCCAAGTGGGATATTTTTGAGTTGTGCAGCTTAATTGCTTCACATTAGCATGCTTTATTAACTTTATGGAATACACGAGCAACGCGTCGGTCACCTGGGGACCGGTATTGGTCAAGGTAAGGAGGAACCGACATCGGTTAGGGTAACCGACATCGGTCACCTATGCGTGATTGTTATATTAAACTCACAAGAGTTAGATCTAACATTTTATATAAAGTTGATCTAATGGTTGTAATAGGTTATCTAATTTCCCTAAGTTTGTTTATGGCTATATAATATAGAAAACTATGGTTGGATTAAAAGAAGGAGAATTTTAAGAAGGAATTCTTGGAGAGAGAAAAAGAGAAACTTGTGAGGAAGAAAGTATTGTACATCTAGGAGGTGTGGAAGATTATAGATCTTCATTGTATATTATGTACAAAGCTTTGAATAATAAGATTGGATATTTCTTGGTGGACGTAGCCCACATTGGGTGAACCACAATATATTTTGTGTATTGTTCTTCTGGTTTATTTCCGTATTTATTGTTTGTATGCTTAGATCTGAATAATATATCTATACAACTAGTGTGATTAAACCCAACAATGGGATCACTAGATGGAGTGGTGATGAATTTTTTTTAGTTTAGGTTGAATAGGTGGTTGAAAATCATGAGGGCGAGAATGTGTGTCGATACGAACTACATCGATGAAAAGAGGGGTACCTTTTTTTGGGAGAAGCAGTATTTAGAAGGGGATTGCGTTCAAGGTTTTAGATGAAGAAAAGGATTTAGAAGTGTTGGGGGATGAGGATTTGATTTAAGAATTATGATTGGATGTGGATGAAATAGTAGATGGAAGAGGATGATCTTATTTGATGAAAATATCATCCTCTTCTATAAGTGATATTTTTTTATTGCTAAAACCTAATTGTAGATTAATTAAATGTAAACTATGATATACCTTTGTTATATACAATTTTACACAAGTAATAAGCTAATAAAATGTGAAATCCTAAATGCAAGAGAGATAGAAATGGAATTAGCTAATTTGCACTTGATTCGGGACTGATGTAAACTAGGAAAATTATTGAACAAGAAGTGAACCGTGTCGTAATAGGCCTCTGTAAATTTTGGAGCTCACAGATAAGGTTGGACTAGGGCACTTAGACTAGGCCAAGGGCATCTAGGTGTCAAAGACCTCTAATAGGAGCCCATGACTACGAAAAAGGCTCAAAACTTGATTTTTGCTATGTCGGACCAATTTTGCTAATATTCGTAATTGGTCACCTATATATACACCTTGATCACCGAGTGTACCGGTAACCCATAAAATATATTTTCACCTGTAAAACCCACAAAACCACATCAAATCCAAAATAATAAGATGTAATATGAGGATTCGGACTAACCTTAATAGTCACCCAAGTGAGTGAACTTATAACCAAGTCCTACACTACATCTCAGACTCCATGTAGTTCTTGTGAGTGTGTGTAGAAATTGTGCCCTAGGATGTCATTGTGCAAGATGCACTAGATAACACACTAGATTTTCTAAAATACGCAAATGTGTAGATGAAATAGAATAGTTTCCCCCTTCCTATGTAGTGTATGCAGAAAGTGTAATCCCTTGTCCCTTGAATGGATGCTAGATGAATGCCTTTGAGTGCTTTGGATGCCTTTGGATGTAAGCTTAGGTGATAATAAGTATGATTAGAGCTTGGTCCTTTATTTTGAACACATAACTATGTATTTATATGATTTCTTTGGTTGAATTTCATAATTGAAAATTAATAGGTTGACCCATAAGAAAATAAGATGCCTAAAAGATAAAAGAGGCCCAAAAAGAGAGAGTAAGGTGGAAAGAGGTTTGGGGCCTTGGGAGGGTGAAGGCACTTGGTCACTAGCATCTTGGCCGGATCTTTGGTGGTGAACTCATAAAAGATAAACAAGTAAAGTTTTGATTGGGATGTAGGGTGTGTAAGACCAAAGAGAACATTAAAGACATATAAAGAGGCCAAAGATAGCTATCAATTACTAGTTTTCTTTCTTAGGAATCATATCAATGCTAGCATGCGTTTAGGACCTATAAATGTACGCAAGTGCATGATTTTATGTCTCTATTTTCCCCACTTTATGTTGTTGAGTGAATACTCGATAACATAAAGTAGTTAGAAAGATGCGTACCTTTTGTTCTTATAGAGTGTGATGGTGATAGCATGCCAAAGAGACAAGTGAAGCATGGAATGAGTTTAAAATGAAGTGTGGAAACTAAGAAGGGAAAGTGACCCTAGGGGTGAAGTGATGCATTGTACCATGTTGTACATTTTATTGTGCTTTTTTTTGTTGCTTATTTTTATGTATTAAAAACAAATCTTTGAAAGAAGAGAAAAAGAGTAGTCACATTCATGTATTATGAAAACTCTTAAGAATTATGTAAAAGTGTGTAAAAAGTAGTAAAAGGAAAATGTGCACCTGATGTGAAAGAGTGTAAAGTATAGAATGATGTATTGAAATGCTTTGTGTAGATCAAGTTTTTGGGAGATCTCACACCAAGAGTGAGTTTTTAGGTGATCTCATACCAAGTGTGAGTTTTTGGGCAATCTCACACCAAAGAGAAAGTGTTGGGGAGAGAGGTATAGTGTTACTCTCCTTCCATGACTCTGCCCAATAAACACCACTATAGATGGTGTGTCCCTATTTTGTCATGCTCTCTCAAAATAGTTCGAATGTACTGATTGTTTTGATTGAAATTTATTGTAGGAGATTGCATGCATGTTATAACTAAATACTATGCTCAGAATGTAGAACTTCTCTCTGAAGCCTTTTGTGAACTATGCCGATATGAGAAGATGACTATATGTGCCCCCAGGACATTAGTACATAGGAGAGGATGGTGGTGATAATCAACTTACAACAATTAATATGTTGTACATTGAGTTACATTCATTTAATTATCAAACCAAGGAGTGTAGAATTGAAATACTTTTGGTGTTATATGCACAATTATAGTTGATCTAGGAGGTTAGAAAGGAAATAACTATCACATAACAATGCTAAAAGTAAAATAAAACTCAAACTTGGAAATGAACTATTGCTAAATGATATCACTAAAACAAAGTTTCAAATTTAGAAAGAAAATTGTTCCTAAGTAAATATGCATGAAATAAAACAATGGAGGGGATTTAGCAAGACCTCAAGTGGGCCTTGACTTGGGTGTTAATCCCTTCCTAATTCTGTAGTTAAAAACTAAATGACAAAACTCAAATATTTATTGATTTGCATAAAAATTACATCTAGGAATCAAAAGATCAGAGTAATCTCTTTTCCTCATTTCCAAATGTCACTCTTCCAACCCACCTACTCACTGACTTATTACAAGGCACTAGCCCTTTCCTTTATACCTTATCATTTATAGCATGTGAGAAGAAGAAGAATACAACAAGGAGTCTTTAATAGAACAAGTGAGATATATTCAACATAAAAAGTGAGAGATTTGAATTTTTTTAAAATACACAAGTGTTTGACTAATAATCAGTTCTTCACGAAACACACAAAAAGTGTTAATATAACAATCATTTCTTCACTAGTTCTTTATCAATGAAAAAATCAAAGATTAATTTGTTTCCCAATTTTCCACATTCTTGTTGTAATTACTTCTACAATGGTGCATAAGTACTTGAGTGCCATCACTTCCTGTTTCAAAATATATTACGTGCTCTTTCTTTGTGAATGATTTCCTTATGTTATGGACGAGTTGCTGCGGATAAGTTCTTTTGTAGTGGATGAGTTATTGTAGTCGGGAGTTCCTTTGCTACATATGGAAAATTACTTACAACCAAGAGTGGAATATACACATAGAATCATACAAACAATTTATTGGAATAACAAGAATAAATGCACACGTAATATCGAAACTAAAGCTAATTAAATATAACCATATTAATTAGTCATTATGCCAAAAGTTCATGGTTGTGATGGTGATGTTCAACAATGTTCTTTGGAAATACATAGACATGGATAAAAAAATCTTATCAAAATACAAAAGATGAGTTATTATGAAAGTAATTTATATAGCTCATCACACCCCCAGGCTTAAACGCTTGAATGTCCTCATTCAAGAGCTTCATATATTTGTTGCTGGAAATTGCATTCTCACCTGAAATCTATGGGTGTGTCTATTCCTTCTTCTTCTGATAAGAAATACCCACCATTCCTCATGAATCTGTCCCAAACTCTTTCTTGCACCCTCTGATTGATTGGTAAATTTCCTAAGGTGCAATTAGGAAATGAAATATTGGAGGATGATAAGCTATAGGAAACCACTCATCCTCACATTCATTTGCTATTTCAATATATTTGTTCACCTGCGGAACATTGGAAGTATATTTGGATAGGAGTGCATTTATTTCCTTTGGAGTACAGGGGATAACTCTATCCATCTGACTCTGCATGTTGTCACAACCTAAACTCCATGTTCCCTGATCATGTTCCTGAATTCTGTGTGGGAATCCACCCTCATTTGCAACACTATGTCTCGATTTCATCCACTTCCATATAGTTGTCATATTGTTCTACAATTTCATCTGTTGTTGTTTCCTCAACTCTGATATACAATGGTGTAACCTTCTCCAAATGTCTATATTCCTCCATTTTCTTAGCTCTTTCCAATTCATTTGAAAAATAAGAACATAGTTTTATTTCATATGTTGCTAAATTCCCTCCATTGTTTTATTTTATGGATGTTTACTTAGGAACAATTTTATTTTTGAATCTACAACTTTGTTTCAGTGATATCATTTAGCAATAGTTCATTTCTAAGTCTGAGTTTTAATTTACTTTCAACATTGTTATGTGAAAATTATTTCCTTTCTAACCTCTTAGATCAACTATAACTGTGCATACAACACTGGAAGTATTTCAAGTCTACGCTTACTGGTTTGATAATTAAATGAATGTAACTCAATGTACAACATATTAATTACTGCAAGTTGATTTGCACCTTTATTTTTAGCTACTTCGTTGGGGATAGGTTCCATATTTGTATATGGAAAATTGATTATAACCGAGAGTGACATCAACACATATAACCATCCAAACATTTTATGGAATAACAAGAATAAATGCACGCATAATATCAAAAAAAATAAACACAATTAGATATAACTATATTAATTATTCATTATGCCAAAAGTTCATGGTTGTGATGGTGATGCTCAACAATATTCTTTGGAAATACATAGACATGGCTATCATAGTCTTATCAAAATACAAAATATGAGTTGTTATGAAATCAATTTATACATCTAATCGGAGGACACGGCGCCCGGATGCTATTGTTTGAGTCGGGATATGCTAAGGACCCAAGTAAACTTTTGGGCCATTCTCAGAATCTTGTGTGAGTAATTTGTTCATGTACGATGCATACATGTCTTTGTAGCTCGAGCTTACGTATAGGGTGATTTATTCACCTAATGTATACCCCCTCATTTGGGGTGCATGCGACATAGATAGGAGAATTTAGCCTAAAGAGAGGACCCGATGCTGATCTAAATTGTATCCTTATAGGGCGTAGGGAATGTGCATGATAGAAACCAAGACACATGCAAACAAAGTGGCTAGATATATGTGTTAATAGAAAAAGTAGCAAACATGTCATAGAAAAAAATGCAATAAAGTAATGTTCATACAAGATAGACCATGAAAATTAGGTTTCAAATATGGGACATCGCTCACAATGTCACAAGACAATTAGAGCCAAAGTAGCAAAAACATACAAGCAATGATCCAACAAGGCATAGGGCCTAGCCTACATACAATGGCATATAATAAATGAAAAATAATCTCAAACAAAGTTTCGAGATAACCATGGTGGAAAATAGTCTTGTAAAGAAAATGCTGCACATTAAGCACCCGTTAGTATGTTAGAAGAGAAGAAGTATGTTAAATTGTGTATGTACCGATAGAAAAGGGTTTGCTAGGAAGTAAAAGTAGAAAATAATGAAATAATAACACCTGTAATGTGTGAGAAAGTAGATGCCCCAGGAGCCTCGGTGGGACTAATAAAAGGTATAATGATAAGCATCATTGCAACATGTAAATATTTTAAAGATATCTTCATTCACTCTAAAAGTGAACATGCATGTGTATATAGAAAAGATAATTACATACTGATTATCTAACTAGCATAGTAAGAAAAGGGCATCATGTAAGTAGTATAAAAAAGTAAGAATAAGTGAAACCAAGATATGTAAATGTTGTGTATGAGTGAGATGGAATGGTATGCAATGTGAATGTGATAGGAGAAACGTTCCCCTAGAAAATGTGGATGAGTATGAGATGAGGTTCATTTATAAAAGACCCCTCAAAAATCAAGAATGAACCATAGAGCAAGAGTGTGTCACTGGGAAATGGTTTGAAAATGTGTTCTAGAAAGATAGATCATGCAACATAGAGCGTGAAGAGTGAATGTGGTGAGGTTCACTTTAGATTTAGACCCTCAACATTCGAGTATGAATCATGGAACTAGATTGCGTCATAGGGTAGTGATGATATAAGATGTGTATAAAGTTGTGTAAAATTTCTTAGAAATAGGAAGCATGAAGCACATAGCATAGGAGTAGAAATGATAGATACCTGATGATTCTAGGAGGGTGGGAAGTAAGCATGATGCCCCCTCAAGTGTATGATATGTATAAGAATCAGGTAAAATCATCTAGAATCTTGTCATTGTGAGGATTAAAGATAATTGGATTTGGGTCTAAAAATCAATAATCAATAGTTTGGGGTTGATCATATAAAGAGCTATTTCAACGTAAGTTATACATGCCCGTTACATATTCTTCATTAGTTAAATGTAGTTGCATATAATCATGTGCATAAGAAGTGTGTGATATTTTGAGTATAGCCAATAAATGAATCATTACAAATAGAAATGCAACCAAAAGGCATGGGAAATGTGATACTAGTGTGAGTAGGATCTAAAGTGCCCCCAATGTAGTCAAGCCAAGACTACCCAAGCATGAGTGGAGAAGAATGAGATGTACGTACAAGAAGTATTACTAAACAGATGATGCGAGAGGCCATAAATAGAAGTGATATAGACATATCCATGATAGAGGTAATGCGAATGATGCGGAGGAGGAGATCAACAAATTTGAATCCTAGCTGAGCTAAACCATGATGCATCCAAATATTGTCGAGTAAGTGGGATCGAATGGAATACAAGGCTAATAAGAGTTACGTATGAAAAGAGTGCATGTGAAAGGTGACAATGCAGAGTGAGATGAGGCAGGTTGTATGCATTGCCATTCAATGTATGGAAAATCCATTGAAAAAGTATCAAAGCATTAGTGGAAGGGGATTTTTTGAATTGATATTCACTAGAGCCAATAACAACAAAAGTATCATTGAAGTAGGACTCATCCATCTTGATAGGAGTAAAGTTAAGATTGCGTAATGTATCATCATTAAGATCTACGACATCAACCTCATCATCAAAATCATCAGTGCTAACATTTTCATGTTGAATAGTAGTATCAAGGATATTGGTAGGAATGCAGCTAGATATAGGAGCAATAAGATCCATGACAAGTTGGATAGTGGTAGTGATGGAAGTAGACAAGGTGGGTGAAATGATATTGGTAGTATGTGTAGAAATGGATGGTACACTTGTAGAGGTGGAAGAAGTGTGAAGTACTAGATTGAACAATATCATATGTACTAATATTGCCATATGGAATATGCTGCGATGGAGGAATAGGCATAGCAATAACAAGGTCTATGTAGAAAAACTTGAATGGATCCAGGTTAGCAACAATGGTATGTTCATAGCCATCATGTAATAATTTAATGCACCAATGAACTATAGAAGGGACAACATGCATTACGTGAATCCATGGTCTACCCAACAAGAGATTAAATTGAAATGATGCATCAATAATGAAGAATACCGTAGGAATAATCTTAGGCCCAACTTGTATAGGTAAAGTGATAGTACCAAGGTATGAGTGGTGGAATCATATCCATGAATGAGAGTAGAGGTTTTAACAATTAGATCATCAATAATGCTAATTTTCCCGAGAAGGGAGTGAGCACATAGATTTATAGCAGATCCATTGTCAATGAGTACATGCTTGATATAAATAGTGCTAATAGTAGTGGTGATAAGCAAAGGTGCAAATGGATTGTCAACAACAGATGGAGGTATATCCTCATCACTAAATGATATAACATGTGGCATTTTTTTTAGATATTGAATAAGATGTGTGAAGGCCACCGATGAATTATTGCTTTCAATATGGATAGAATAAAGGCGACCTCTAATATATGTTGACAATCGGGTGCACTGCGCAAGAGATCATAAAGAGAAATATTTTTAGGTGTGTTTTTGAGCTTCTCAATGATGTCGTAACCCCTTACGGTGGTGGTGGGAGCCTTAGAAGTAATGGGTGGTGGAACAGCAGATTGGTGGAGTTATAAGAGGATGAGTGGAGTGAGTAATGACTACATTGATGGTTGGATAATATATTGGAGTAGCAAAGTGAGGTGGATGCTAAGTATGAACCCGTATAAAATCAAAAGTAGTAGTAGCTATATCAAAAACCTTGGTTAGAGTGAAATAAGTATAAGAATAATGATCCATGAATTCAAAAGAAGGAGATAGATTTTGATACATTCTTAGTAGGTAGGTTTTGGATAAGTGAGTTCACCAAATGGTTTAACAAAAAGAGTTTTATTGCTAAACCATAATTGTAGAGTAATTGAATGTAAACTATGATATACAACTACTAGATACAATTTGACACAAGAAATAAGATAATAAAATATGAAACCCTAAGTGCAAGAGAGATAGGAATGGACTTAGCTGATTTACACTTGATTTGGGACCGATACAGTCTGATGGGAAAAATGCTAAATAAGAAGTAAATAGTTTTGTAACATGCCTATGTAAATTGCGGAGTTCACGAGATAAGGATAGACTAAGGCATTTGGAATGGGGCAAGGGTTCCTGGGCATTAGATACCTCTCGGGAACCCATGACTACGAACAAAGCTCATAACTTGATTTTTGTTGTGTCGAGACTAGTGTTGTTGATATTCATTTGTTGGTTTCTTGTATGTTAAACCTTAATCATGAGTGTACTTGTAACCTACAAAATAGATGTTCACTTGCAAAACCCACAAAATCACATCAAATATAAAAATAAATAAATAATATGGGGAGTCAAATCGATACCGACAAATCACTTGACCGAATGCTTACGACCGAGCACTACACTACATCTTAGAATCCACATAGTTCTTATGAGAGTGTGTACAATTTTTTTCCTAGGATTCCCTTGTACAAGATGCACTAGATAACATGTTAGATTTTCTAAAATATACAAATGTGTGGATGTAATAGGATAGATTTCCCCTTCCTATGTAGTGTATGCAAAAAGTGCAATCCCTTGTCCCTTGAATGTATGCTAGATGGATGCCTTTGAGTGCTTTGTATGCCTTTGGATGTAAGCTTAGGTGATAATAAGTATGATTAGAGCTTGGTCCTTTATTTTTAACACATAACTATGTATTTATATGATTCCTTTGGTTGAATTTTGTAATTGACAATTGGAAGGTGACCATAAGAAAATAAGATGCCCAAAAGTTAAAAGAGGCCCAAAAAGAGTGATTACGGTGGAAGAGGTGAGGGTTTCCTAGAGGGGACAAGGTTGCATAGGTGCTAGTGTCTGAAGTCATAAAATATAAACAAGTAAATTTTTGATTGGGATGTAGGGTGTGTAAGACCAAAGAGAACATAAAAGACATAGAAAGAGGTAAAAGATAGCTATCAGTTACTAGTTTTCTTGCTTAGGAATCATTTGAATGTTAGCATGTGTTTAGGATCTAGAAATGTACCCAAGTGAGTTATTTTTGTCTATGATAATATCGTGGATGAGAGTTTGAAGTGCCCTAAAAGTTCAAGTATCATGTCCGGGGTACGATGGTTAGCACAAATAACATTAGAATTGAACCACATGGGTCTTGACCATGTGAATTCAAAGATTTGATGGGGGAAGGGTGATTGTAGAGAGGCTTGAATGAGACATTGAAGGATTTATGAATAAGAATCGATGGGAGTTTTTGAAGAAGAGGTTGTGTGGATTGTAGATGAATTGGGTTTAGGAATGGTAGATGTAGGTAAAAGAGGTGTTTTGATTTTACGAGGATTTTTGGTGACTTAGATTCTGATTTGGGTTTAGGAGTGGATGGTTATGATTTTTATTAATATTTAACAAAAGGAATGGATGGTTTTAATTAAGATTTATTGATAATAGGGCATTTGGATGAAGGTCCTAGCCCCAAGATGGATAGAGGCACTCCTAGAATTGATGATGAGACATTGGATTGGTTAGAGTGAAGGGGTGTAGGAGGGGAGCTCTAAATTTTTATGTGGGTGAGTGAGAGATTTATGATTAGGGATGTCGAGGTTCTTAGATCTTTTTTGTGAAGCTTTACCTTTAGTGGGACTGATGATGGTCTCTATAGGGGATGATCCTTAGAGGTAGAATTGGATGATTTGGCTATATATTTCATTAAGGATGTGGGGGTTGAAGATGAAGGTGGTGTTTGGATAAAATTATTGATAACATTAGAAGAAGTTGTGGATTCTAAGAATTTTGGAGGTGTTTATGTGGGATTTGTTGAAGGTGTGGATGAGATGGGGGGATCGCTTGTGATTATATGAGGGGGAGATATCTGCTTGGTGGGCTCGAGACACGACATGGGAGTGGCTATAGATGTAGTTGCATGTAAGGATATGGAAGTGGATATAGATTTAGGGTTATGCGAGAGGATGTTATGATAGATGTTGGGGTAGATGTGGATAGGGAACTAGATGTAATGGGAATTGGTGTAGTAGGTGTGGATATGGATGGGGAGTAGATATGATTGAAATAGGTGCAAGTGTAATAATCATGGGTGTAGTAGATGCAACTATGATGGATGTAGAGAGGTAGGTATAGATGTAGGTAAAATTATAGATGAAAGGATAAAGGTATAAATAGACATGAGTGCAATATATGAAGGAATGGTGGGTGTAGGTCATGATGCTAACTCTTAGCTTAGAGTGTTGATCATATGGGCATTAGGTGCTTGATATGTAGGGGAGTAATTTAATTATTTGGTGGATGGTTAGGGAAGGGTTATTTGAATACATATAGAGGTTAGGAGGTGTGTTAGGGTTATCTAATTGAAGTTCACCATGATCTATGAACCACTATATAAGATCTTTGAAGGTGTGATGATTTTTGATGTCGTGATCATAAAATTGATGATATTTACAATAGTACTCCTCACAATACCATGTGGGTTTAGGTCATGAGTCATCAATGAGTAAGATAGGGGAAGTTGGAAGAGATGTACAACCATTATTTTGTTGAAAATATAACTATAGGATTCCTCGAGAGGGGTATAACTCGGGAGTTGATCTAGGATCTCTTTGTGGAGGCTCCAGTGGTAAGTAGACGTGGAAGAATATTTGACTACGATGGTGTTGGCTGAATTTTTAGATTTTTCACCTTGATTAGATGGCTGGGTGAATTTAGATTTTAGTTTGTTGGATTAGAGTTTGACATGGTGTTCTTGAAGGGTAAAAAGTTTAAGTTTACGAGCTATGGTGAATGCCTCATTGAAAATTTGGAAGGATTGGATTTGAAGAGTTGATGAAATATGCTTTGCATATGACCGTGAAAAGAGTTTGATTATCTTGGTCTATGGAAGAGAGAAGGATAATTGATTGATTATGCCACACCACCTAGCAAAGAAATCTATGATAGATTTGTCATCAAATTGGTTAATGGCATAGAGGTCTGTAATTGTGATTTTATGCACAATGTCAATAAAAAGTGCTCTAGAAATATTTGCGTGAGTTGGGTGAAGGAGAATAAATAATTATGGGGAATGGCGTTATATTAGTCCAAATTAGGGTCGACCAATGACATAGGGAAAGTACAGAGCATAAGATCTTGGTTGTGAGCAATAAGGTAACATGCATGCCTAAAGGCATGAAGATGTTGTTGTGGATCCTCCTTATTGTTAAACTTGGAAAATTTGGGAAGTTCCTAGTGTGGAGGATAAGGTTTTACAGGAATCGAAGGGTTGATGGGCTTGTTACAAATATGTTTGTAAGAGAAGGTGGTTTTAGACCCCAAAGTAGCGGCTTTAAGATTGGCCATTCTACTTAGCAAAGCATGAATAGGGTCATTAGATGTATGGGGATGAGAGACTGATGGATGAGGTTGTGGGATATAAGAAGTGGATGGGTGAGGTTGCAGATGGGATTGATATGATTAGGGATGAGTAGGTGTTTGTAGAGGTGGTTGATAAGGAGGAATATTATTGAAGCATTGTGATTGAATAGGTTAAGAAATAGGGTATGATTGGGAGATAGGTATGCAATTATACGGATAAGATTGCATTTTTGTTGTTGAGAGTGGGATGAGTGGGGATGTAAGTATGGGGTGGTTGAGATGTTTGGGTATATTTATTAGGGAATATGTGGCGAAAGACACTCTAGAGTGGAGGTTGGTGAGTTTGGGTAGACTCCAAAGGATGGGATTGTGAGGTGATAATTTTTGTGTGGAATTCAGATGTAAATATAGGGACTGAAGTTTGATCATTTTGTTCAAGTGGTGGAAGAAGTAAATGGGACTCTTCTAAATTTTGGGTAGGGCATTAATGATGAAAATGGATGGGGAAGTGATGGGGATGGAAAAAGTGGGGGTGGTGTTGATGCGAGGAAGATTGGGAGGAATGGGAACCACCAGTTGAGTGGATTGATGAGTTTAGGGGATTATAGAGGAAGGTTAGTGGGATTCGTACTCACATTGTGCTATGAAAAGATAATTCATAGCTCTAGGGAAGAACAAAATGAGTTGAGAGGTAAGGACTTGAGTGGATTTGGGGTGAGAGTGATAAACATAGATTTTTTGAAGAGGGGGTCCATCGATGGGAAGGTTGGTGGATTTACGGAGAAGGTAGTCATGAAGAACAACAAGGTTAGCATCCAGGAGCTCCTAGAACTCCAAGCATCTGTGAGGGATAATGGGAGGCCCAAAGGTCTCTAAGGAAGCAACAGATGGGGGTGTATCCAGTCTAGAAGGAACATAAATAAAGGGGTTAGTCTCAACATGGGGGTTATTTTAGATATCTTGAGACTCATGGAGAGGAGCAACATAAACCACAGTTACGTAACCGAAGACGAAGGGGGTATGAAGTTTTGGGAAGCAATGTTAGAAATGGGAATGTTGTTGGATTATGTATCTTGTCACATTTTTTTCTTGAGAACAGTGATAATGGGCATGAAACAACAAACAAGAAACTATGCTGATTTTTAATATTTCAAACAAGTCACACAACAAAGTGTTAATTATCTTGTTTATTAGAAGATGTGAAAAATAAAAGAAATGGGCTCAAAGGGAACCTAGGAAATAGAAAACCTAAGGATGGTTTAAAGTTGTTTTATATGACGTCCTTGATATAACTCAAGGTACGCAAGGTTAAAATTGGTGATGATTATCAATACATGGCTTAGTATTGGGGCCTACCCCCTCACTTCACACACCACAACGATAAGTATGTCAGGTGTTTAGCCTTTATATCGATAATCAAAAAATTTATTACATGGCACAAACACCATGGTGGATTTCCTATTGGGTGATGAAATCCCAATAATTCCACCTAGAAGGAGATGTTTAAGATGTGTAAATTGATGTGTGCATTTTGGATGTGTGTGGAAGAAGTGAATGCAATGAATTAACCTCCTAATTAGACTATATTGTCAAACAAGTATGAAGAGGTTCTTTTTAAGTCCAAAACGAAGTGTTGTATTCAATGAAGTCAAACAGATAAAGAAGGGAGGAAGATGCAAAAGGAGAAAATAAGAAAAAAATAAGGAATACCTAGATAACACTATTTTCCTTTTTATTTTATTTTAATAAAAAGCGTTGCTAATCCAAGAAAACAATCCACCACACACACACAAGTGCAAATCCCTACCCGTGAGGTTAGTAGCAAGAAAATAATGGAAAGTAGAAATAAAAACAAAGAAAAGACTCACTAAAGAAGAAGGGTGGGCCCCAACGAGCGTGCAAAAATGTTGATCAAATTTTCTTGCTCCTCTTTTAGATTAGTTAAATGGTAACAAATAAAATAAGCAAATCCAATAATGAGAGGTTTTTGTAGACACAAAATCTTGCACTTTAGACATTATTTAGTCTCGGTCTCATACTACTATTTAGAAGGTACTTAAGTGAATAAATTACTAATTAACCCCCTGTCTTTTGGCCATATTATTTTATTTTATTTCATCATTCCCGACCTTTTACACCTACATGCCAAGTCTATTTCGGTCATTTGTCATTATTTTAGCCTCGACTAGGGTGCGCGGGCTAAGTCTTGGGGTGCCGTGGTTCCATGGCCCCATCAATGGCGCCCAGTCCTTTTCACACTTTCCCACCACTTTTTGGGCTCTTTCTAGCCATTTGTGGTCCTTATATTTTGGTGGTCACCATTTCGGGGTTAATTACGAAATTAGATCAAGCTAACCCTATAAATGTAAATTTACGAGACTATAATGAGGGACCAAGCAGTAGTCACTACTATCATCTATCTAGAGTTTCATCCATCTATTGCATTTGAGATCACTTGCATCCACATAGATCTATAAAAAGGCACAAGGCTAGGTCATCCGCATTACACACACCACATGGGGAAGATTCTATTCTATTCCATGCACACATTTTATTACATTTTATACATCTAGTTATTGCTTCCTACTTCACAAAGCACAATTAATAGGAGAGCACCTAGGGCACATTATGCACACACTCACTAGAACTACATTTGAGTCGAAATATAGTGCAACACTATGTTAGTAAGCCCATTATTATAGTAGTTGAGGTTAATTCAACCCATTCATTTGAATTCTTTTTTTTTTTAGGGTTTTGATACTCCTTCATGGTATTTTATAGGTCTTTTTATAATATTGGAATATCAATGACATCAGGAGTAATAAAACTAAGTTAATGTGACAAAAATGAGGGTTTTGGACCATTTGCCGAACCTATGAAGATTAGTTGCAGAGATTTTTCACGAGATAAGGGAACCCAATTTGTAGACCAAAGCACTCGTAGGAGCCCCTCCTTTTCTAGGCACTCCGGTCTAGCTACATATTCCATATCCATCCTTTTCGGAGCTCATGCATAGTCGTTTTTACTTCCAGATTTTTTGGTGACCTCTTTGACATAGTCCCGCATGAGCATCTTATTTTAAGATGAGTTATTTCCTCTTCTCTTTTGCACATTAGGTTTTTTATTTCCATTAGTTTAAGTGCTCTAAGTCATCTTTACATTTATTTATAACATCTATTTACTTTATTTATAGTTGTTCATAGCTTAGATTAACTAGTATCCACATTTTACATTTTTTTATTTACAATTTGTTCATAGCTCATTCATGGTCATGTTAGATTGCTTGTATGTCACTTATCTATATCATCCAAACATGTACATTCATGTATTTTCCTAGTGGTGATCATAGATACAGGTCTCTTACACACAACATAGATGCTCACCTTCTACCCTTCCTACAATGGTCATTGGGGGCATCCACATTCATCTATCATAGGTGCTATTGTTTCATTTTGTACTTAATATTCTACATTACTTGCTTTTACAAACTTTTGACATACCAATTATCTTTCTAACATGCTAATGGGTGCTTCATGTGTAACATTTGTTATTTGGGAATATTTTCTTCCATACTTATTGTTACATTGTCTGTCTTTGTTTCCTTCTTGTATGCGGGATTTTCCCTATGTTTGGTGTGCACACTTATTTGTTGTTTGTGTCCATGATAGCCTTTCATGTCTTGTGACATTGTGAGTGATGTCCCATGTTTGTAACCCAATTTTTGTGGCTTACTTGTCTTCTTGCGTGTTTACACTACTTTGTTTGGTAGCTTTTACACTATTTGCATAGATTACACATTGTATTTTTACATGCATGATTTTTCATACTAACACTTGTTTTTGGCTAGCCATACTTGTTTTTACATGCCTTGGTTTATACCAAGTACATTCCCTTCCCCTGCAGGGAAGAATTTTTCAGAGTACACGTGGTTAGTCCTCTTTTGGGGCCACATTCTCCTATCAAAGTGACATCACATGTGCCCCCAAAGAGGGGGCATCGTTGGGGTTTTTCTGATCTACTACACAACGCGTTTACATTGATTCTTTTCAATTCACTTTCTACCCTTGGCATTATGGGTTTATATACAACGAGTGAGTTCGGATCACCAATGAACTCCATACATAATGACTTTTACATGATAGTGAGTCCTTAGCATTCTTAGAAGTAGTTAGAGGCTTTGAGGTTATAGTGGGTGTGCCTCCCTACACTACTTTGGCAAGTGGCATTAGATCACCCAAAAAACTAGGAAAGTACAAAAATATCTTCACACATAGTTCAAGGAAGAAGTTAAAGGTTAGAGGACACATAGCATTTCCTCCCTACACTTCTTTAGCCTATGGTGTCGATCATCCAAAAACCACGACAATATAGGATATCCTTCTACACTCTTTCTCTCGACATGGATTAAGTGCACATGTTCCATTTACATTCTTTCATTTGCATATTTTACATTTACATACTTTTACATGCATCTTTTACATTGTGTTTTTACACACATATGCATATATATATATATATATATATATATATATATGACTACTACTTGATCATTTTCTACTTGTAGGTCCTGACATTTGTATGAGAAAGAAGCAATCAAATGGGGAAATAATAACAAAAACAACAATGAAATAACCAAAACCGATTCACGGTAGAAAACTTTGCATACTAACCATGCAGGTACACTACACACATCAACATCAACACACACGTTTTGCCCTAGGTTCACTCTCATCACTTTTTTGCGCATTTTCATCTTTAGTTTCCACACTCCATCATCTTTTTGTCATTCCACGCTTTGTCTAGTCCTTCGGCATGCCTTCTTTGTTACTCTACATCAACATCAAGTACGCATATCTATCTACTTTATGTTACTAAGATTTCCACTCACCAACATAAAGTGGGGAAAATGTAGACACAAAATCATGCACTTTAGACATTATTTAGTCCTAGTCTCATACTACTATTTAGAAGGTTCTTGAGTGAAGAAAGTACTAATTAACCCCTATCTTTTGGCCATATTCTTTTATTTTTTTTTCATTCTTGACCTTTTACACCTACATGCCTAGTCTGTTTTGGTCATTTTTGTTATTTTAGCCTCAACTGGGCGCTAGGCTAATCTTGGGGTGCCGTGGGTGCCGTGGTCCCACCAGTGGGGTGCCTTGATCCTTTTCAAACTTTCCCACCACCTTTTGGGATCTTTCTATCCATTTGAGAACCTTATCATTTTGGTGGTCGGCCATTTTAGGGTTAGTTACAAAATTAGATCAAGAGAACCCTATAAATATAAAGTTATGAGACCATAATGAGGGATCAAATACTAGTCACTACTATCATCCATCTAGAGTTGCATCCATCTATTGCATTGGAGATCACTTGTATCCATATAGTTCCATCACAAGGCACAAGGCTAGTTCATTTGCATCACACACAACATAGGGGGAGGATTTTATTCTATTCCATTCACACATTCTATTACATTTTCTACATCTAGTTATTGATCACTACTTCACAAAGTGTGACTAACATGAGAGAACCTAGGGCACATTATACACACACTTACGAACTACATTTGGTTCCAAAATGTATTGCAATGTTCGATTAGTAAGCCCACTATTGTGGAAGCCGAGGTCAGATTCAAACCATTCATTTACATTGTTATTTTTTAGGGTTTTGATACTCCTTGGTCTTTTGTAGGTCTTTTCATCATCTTGGAATATCAGCGACATCCGGAACAACACAACAAAGTTAATGTGACAAACAATGAGGGTTTCATACCATCTTGAACATGTGAAGATCATCTGCAAATATTTTTCATAGACCAGGGCTCCCGCTTACAAACTAGAGTGCTCGTAGGTGCCCTAGTCCCTTTCTAGGTGCTCCAATCTAGCCGTATATTCTAGATCCATCCTTTTGAGCTCTTACACACTTGTGTTGTTGTAGGTGGTATTTTTATTCACTTATTTAGTGTTATTCCACCTCATCGGGTGAGTCATCTCACTTAGGTGGACATGGATCTAGGTGTCATCTTAGTTTCATGATTCTCATATAGAAAGTATATGTATAAGTGCATCATAGGAGTTACATTCCCATTTGGGAAAGTAACTCCTCTTCTCTTACATGGGAGTTACACATTCACTCCCCTATATGTACACCACCTCTTTTGATCTATGAAAAGCAAGCCAAGGCATTCCATTCCACTCCATTTTTGAATCTTGAGCTCTCATATGCATGCACATTTCTTTACAAAGCTTTCTTGCTTTAATCTCACAACTCCTACACTTTGGTGAAGTGCAACTATTCGATGCATGTGTATTCCTTCCAGGTCTTCATCATTCCTCCAACATGGTATCAGAGCTTAGGGACTAGAATCACGCTGCTCGTCATTGTTGCTCCACCATGTAGCTGCTTGTGTAAGCTCTCTTTTGCATGTGCTCTACTTGCATATTTCGAGATTCCTATGGTTATTTTTAGTGGTTTTTTTGCACTCATTGCCGATTGAGGTTGTGTTCAGAATCAAGGATATTTACAGATTTTAAAGTGTAGGTTAAAAGGGTGCAAGTATGGTTTTATTGCAAAGTTGTTGTAAGGACTAACTCAAAGCATGAGCTCATTGAGTTGGAACCGAGCTGTCCAAAATGGCTTCTTTATCAGCCTTGTTGACACCTCAACCTACCCTGCATATCGGGCTCATGCATTCAGTCTGTGTCTCATGCATTCAATATGTATTATAACACCACGTCGGCTTTGGCCTTGCATTAAAAACCAACTCAGATTGATTTGACTTGTTGGCTCGATCTGCGGTGGTCTCATTTTTGGTCATTTTGTGGATACATTCGGATTTTGGCTCTTCTTCTTTCCGCAAGGGTGGGTTGATCTCACTCTCGGCTTGATCATGTTGAACATTGGGTTTTTGTTGGCATATCTCATGGTGTAGCTCCTGGCATTCTTTTTTGCAACCTTCCAACCCATAGCTCACTCACGTTTGGAACCTACAAGCTCGTTGCATTATCTCACTGCCTTGGTTTTCAAAGTTTAGATCTCGTGAATGTGCTTTTTTCTGCCACCGTGCTCAACTTGAGGCTCATGTTGGTTGTCTGGCTCCTTCTCGGCATTACCACCTGATTCGAGTTAACGGTCGTGGAGGGGTGGCTAACACGTCATATTCAACGGCTTAGTCTTCTTATTGACGCCTCATTTCTTGGCACAGAGGGACCCATGCTTTATGGCACTATTGTGTATCCACTCTACTCAATGGTTCACTACACACCTCTAATTGGTGCATTCAATCTGACATGTGGATCTCGTGGGGCTCAGATTCGAGCCGTTTCACAACGAGCCAACATTGACCAAATCTTGGCCTTCCCTTTTAGAATTGTTTGGTGGTTAAAACAATCCCTTTTTTTTATGTTTTGAGGTTAAAAACATTCACTTTTGGCATTGTAATAATTTTAAGGCTCTAATTTTGCTTGTATTAATGCCCTTCCTATGCATGTCAAAGACGGAGGGTGAGGTCTGGGGTTGGTAGGAGGCTAACTCCTTAGCAAGAAAAACAAACCCTACCTAAAATTTGATGCCATTTCCAACGAGTACCCACATGACACCCTTTACACCCATTTTGGGCACTTTTTTAATCAGTTTGTAAAGTTCATTGGCATTTTCCATCAGTTGTAGGAATTGTATTTTTGCTTTATAACTTTGATTCATTGCTCATTTTTGAGCACTTCTTTAGTCAAATTTGCATGATTTCTCACACATTACGTGATGACATTTTCAATTTTGTAAACACACTACTTTATAAAGTGCCGCATTCTAGGGGGTTCACTAGTACTCTTGGGTTTTCACACGCAGATGCATTATCGGCCAAGTCGATGTCTTGCTTTTGTGCACCTTGCACTTCTTGCTTTCGCATCATGGAGGGTGCTCTTTCTAGACTTGAGCATCATAGGATCTCTTACAGCCTCCACCACTTCTCACTGGGAGAGAGAACTATTCAGCTTGGCGTGCTTCTATGGAACATTACTTTGCTCATGAGGGTCTTTCACCCTTCTTACTTGGGCCAGTTCCTACACCCATTGATCATCGTTATCTAGAGGATTTTCTCGACACTTGTGACCATGTTTTTGGTCACATGATGATGCATGTCTCTAGATCTCTCTGGTTTCACATGGCAGACTCATATCCACCCCACCGTGTCTAGAGCATTCTTTAGTCCCTCTATGGAGACCCTTCACATACTACCGCCATTGTTGTTATTGTTGATTTAGTTGTCTCCTCTATTTCTTCATGTGATGATAGTTTCACTGACACATACTCACTTGGTTCTACTTATGATGATGAGGATTATGCACCCATTCGATGTTGAGAGTACTACAGAGGACTCTTCTCCTCCTCTCACTATTCTAGAGAGTGTTGACACTTCCCACATCTCATCAGATATCGAGAAGTCTCCTACTGGGCCTCATACAGTCATCACACCCACCTCTTTTCCACCTTTAGTGTGTGAGGCCCCTTTCACTCCTCTACCTTCATTGGATGACTCATACCTATCTGACATCACTCTTCTGTTTGTTGAGCCCCCTCATTAGGACGAGTATTTTCCTAACCTTGGTTGTCTTTTCATAGATTACACTTGTGATGTACTACAGGTTCGTCATCCATCTATAGGTATTTTAGAGGAGTTCATTATCTCCGTTGTTAGGAGTGCCCCTTCTGGGACTCTTACCACTTCCACTTTTCTGGAGACATTCATTGATCCACTCTTTCTTGTGGATCCATTTTTTTGTTGTGGGGATGTTTTATTACCTTCACATCAGTTAGACATCCTTTCTACAAATGTTCCCCTTCTTCACTCTGATAGCTCTACACACGTGGCATTACCTTTGGTTCCTTCACACTCACTTGCTAGACCTATGTCACACTTTCATGGACCAGACTCAGAGTTCTTCATGCTACTACCTTCAGTTTCCTTTGTGGAGTGGGCAGACTTCCAACACGCCATTTTGTCCTTCCTAAGGGAAAGCACATAGTTCAATGCAGATGGATCTTTTTCAGTCAGAGGCAGAGGATATCATCATCGACATTATTCTGGGTGACTTCTTAGAGCTGCAAAGTTCAGATCCGTCCATGGCATCTTCTACATCCCTCTCGTCTCCCTCTTCTTCTCTCTTCTTCTTCTTTCCAAGAGATTTCCTCTTTGTACATGGGTACCTTTATAGGTTCATCTGTGGCTAGGACCCATCCTTGGCATCTTTCTTAGATTAGAGAGTGGACTTGTCTCTCTTTTGGGGGGAGTTTTTCCCACTGGGTTTTCTCCTTTTACTCCACTTTTCGAGAGTTTCTTGTATGTGGGTACCTCATCAGGCTTTGTGTCGGGACCCATTTCTCATTTCTGACTTTCGCCTCATCCTAAGTTACGATGAAGGGGGGTGTTGGTGTAGGTGGTATTTTTCTTCACTTATTTAGTGTTATTCCACCTCACCGGGTGAGTCATCTCACTTAGGTGGACATGGATCTAGGTGTCATCTTAGTTATGATGATTCTCTTACAGAATCTGTCATATGTGTAAGTACATCATAGGATTTACATTCCCATTTGGGAAAGTAACCCCTCTTCTCCATTATGGAGGAATCTTCTCTTACATGGGAGTTACACATTCACTCCCCTATATGTACACCACCTCTTTTGATCTATGATAAAAGCCAAGCCAAGGCATTCCATTCCACTCCATTTTTTGAATCTTGAGCTCTCATATGCATGCACATTTCTTAGCTAAGTTCTTTCCTTCTTCTTCTACAAAGCTTGCTTTCTTTAATCTCACAACTCCTACACTTTGGTGAAGTGTAACTATTCGATACATGTGTATTCCTTCCAGGTCTTCTTTATTCCTCCAACAACTTGTTCCTGCCTCCAAATTTTTGAGTCACCTTTACAAATTGACCTTATGAGAATCTTATTTTTAGCTAAGTTCTTTCCTCTTCTCTCTTACACATTAGGGTTTTTATTTCCATTATTTTAAGTGATTTGAGTCATCTTTACATTTATTTACAACATCTATTTACAATTGTTAATAGCTTAGATTAACTAGTATCAACATTTTACATTTTTTTGTTAATCGGGTTTAAAATTACCTCTAGATAGGATGATTATATATATTTACGTAAAATATCCTCTTCTTAGTAAGCTTGATTACCCGCCCAAAAAGAGAAACTAAACAAGAAAATGATTAGTAGATAAGAGGGTGGGTTTCTGAAAATGTCAGTCCCTGAGAAGTGAAAACTTCCTAGGATGGATGTCAACCCACTTTGATAAAATATAGATAAGATGATAATGGATAAATGATAAGATGTAACAAAATCTAAACTGAAACAAAAATATGAAAAGTGCTAGTTAAGATAAAATGTAGATATGATAATAAAAATGATGAAAATTAAACCAAATCGATCAGTCAATAGTGACCCGAGGTTGTTGGGCATAGTCAACAAAGTGACTATGAGATCTCGAAGGGGTGATATGAAGATGATCTAATTCTGATTTGGTGCTAGGATGTTATAGAGGGTTTGGATTTGATCAGGATAGAAAGGATGAAATAAAATTATTGATCGAAAAAAATGATGACTGCAAGCTAGGTCGATGATGATAGGGATGAATCAACGACAATTGGGTATGATGAAGATGAGATATGAAGCAATAAGTGTGTAGGACAACAAAATTGGAAGATTTGAGATACTTTGGGATTGGAAAATAGATAGATGAAAGATAATGAGGTAGATCTAGATCAGGTCGATGACAAACCTGGGAATGGATCTAGGGTTTGATAAGGTAAAATGGATGAAAAAATGAGTTGAGAGGAAGGATTAACACAAACCTGATGGAAGGGAAGAGCTCAAGGTGATTGGTAAACCTGTAAGAGTGATGCACAATGATGATGGGATGACAATGAGGACTCCAAGAAAGCTATAATTCTCTAATATCTTCAAGGGTGACATGCAAGATATCCAAAGTGGCTCCAAGGTGATAGCAGTAGCTACAAAGAAGAGCAAGAAACGAAGAAAGAGTCACAAGAAAGCTCAAAATCTCAAAATTGCATCCTCAAGAGAGGAGGGGTATGGGTGTATTTATAGGGTCGATGACGATATGCATGGGTCACCGATGACTATGGTAGTTGTTGATTTTAGAAGTGGAGATTTGATCAACTCGATGCAAAGGGCCTAAAAGGGGTGATATTAGGGTTTTGAGTGGTTAATGTGGGTTAGGGTTACTTTGGGAGGATAAAAGGTGGTTAGGGGATAGGAATGCATTGAATGAGGGTAGATGGGAACCTAGGGATGATAAAAGGATGTTTAGGGAGGATAAAAGGATTAGTGGATGGGTTTAGGGATAATTAAGTGTGATTTGGGATGGATTAGGGAAGGTGAATTAATATAAAATAAAGATGGGAAAAATGGGAATTAGATGGGATTTAGGAGAAAATTAAAATAGGAAGGGAGGTATGTATGTGCAAGATGGTGAAGGGGAGTGAACATGGGATGAGGGACAAGGGATACCAAATTTTTGTGTCTACAATGATATCCTTAGTAGATGTAGCGAGTTGACTTGGGTAGTTTCCGTGTGCTAACCTAGGTAGTTATTGCAAGATGATCTAGGAAGATGCTATAGTCTACTTGGGCATATGTTGTGGAATGACCTATGTAGTTGCTACGGGTTGATCGGGTAGTTGTTGCAGGATACTCGGGTAGATGTCAAGGGTTTACTGTGTAGTTGTTGTGTACTAACCCGAGAAATTGTTGTAGGATGAATCAAGTAGTTCTTGTAGGTTGACCTTGGTAGTTAATGTAGGATGATGCGGGAAGATGTTACGGTTTGATCTTGGTAGATGTTACATGTTGTCTATGTAGTTGTTATGTGCCAACATGCTCCTTGCTACATTATAGATGTTAGCATATATCATAGTAACATGAACAATACAAAATAAGACATGACATTTTGTATTAGTAAACAACTAATTAAATTTATACAATGTTTGACATACAAAATACAAGAGATAGTGCACATGTGGGAAAAATTTAGGAAGTAAAAGCATTAGGCATATGAGTCAATGGTGAAAAGATACATGAGAAAAGGCTATTTTTAGACTCACGTCAATAGTGTCAATGTAGGTGGGTGCTTTTAGGGGAAGGATAGGGTTGGGTTAGAATCCTTCTTATTTTTGGTTTTTTTTTGTTCCAAATTTTGACAACATATTATTATGTTTCTCAACCCGTCTCTTCTTTAGATTAACATCTTCTCTTAATGATGACCTATAAATATCCACACATAAATTATGTTCGAGAAAATATATATGTGGGTCTCTACAAAGATTTTTTTCCTATTATTTTTCAATTAAATTATGATTTTATTTTCAATTGAATTTTCTATAATAAAATGTGTGAATTGTTAAACTTTTACATCCACGTGTTATCTAAAATCTTGTACAATTCTTCATAAAAAGTATTCTTGACCAAGGCATATAAGAAAATTAAAGGGAGGTGATAATGTGGGTTAGTAGTTTTACTATAATTTTAATATTAGTTACCATTACTTAGTATTATATGGTATTGTAGATGTGGAAATGGTTTAACTAGCCATGTCTAGGAATTTTAATTAGATTTAATTCTAATAAACATAAAATTAAACTTAATTATAGGAGGGTATTGGCTCTATTAGGTTTTACATGTCATTTCTCATGTCTCGTTGTTTTATCATACACTCGAACCATTCATATCATTCTTGTAGGATTTCATAATCATGCGGGCATTGATTTCAACATTTAATCCAACCCTTGGGTGCCTTAATCCTTTAAATATGGCTCCACCTATTGCAATATTTGTTTTATAACGTGAGCAAAAATGGCTCCCAAATGTCCAATGAATTTTGTTTCCAAGGTCTACAACAAGGTTATGAGTCTAAATTTATTCTCAATGTTTTCATTAATGTTACTTTTTTTATCATGTTATTAAGTGGTATGAGAATAATTGCATTATAACCTGTTATGTTAGTTGTATTCCCTCTTAAAATTCTCTATAGAACTAGAAAAACTCCATTATGAACCTAATGAAATCCATGTCTTAAGTATTATGAACCTTACCAAAGGATTTTTTTGTTCTCCTTCAATAAACCCTTAGAAGTTTAAGAAATTATTGCTAATTTAAGCATCTAGTTCTTGTGAAATACATTTCTTGTCCTTTCAACTTGGAATCAATAATTTGAAATCTCTTTGAAAGTTTCCATAAAATTCCTCATTTAGGTTGAACTTATTGACCTCTTAGTTCCTTGTTGTCATGCTAAATGTCTAGCATACAAAATTTAAAATTTTGGTCATGACAACCAAGCCCCCACTTGAAAATTTCCTTTTGTGGACATCAAAGGAATGTACCTACTTAAAAACAAAAATATTAAGGAACATGGAATAAAATAACTATACTTATGAGAAAAAATTATCAAACAAATATCTATATGTTTATCAAATTTAGATTAAATTCACTATGATAGAAAGACCTACCAATCTTCACAAAACATATTTTTTTTTATAAAATTACAAATTTTACTTGTTCCCTCATGGATACGTTATAGAAACAAGGTCCTTTTCACTAAACAACATTAGTCATTGTTGAATTTTATTTTATTACTTATCACTTTTCTATCTTGGTGTTGTGTCACATCAAGAACCATGCTCTTATAAGGAGAGGGAATGTAATATACCACCCCACCACCAATTTTGTAGACAATTTCATCCTCATTATGGATAAGAGGAACATGCTAACATGATTTTTAAGTGTGTTTCATGTGTAGGGATGTATACCTAGGTGGATTGAGGAAGTTACTAAGGTCTAAGGTATAAAAACTCTCCTTGGAGGTAAAAAATGGGCTATTTTTAGCCATTTTGAAGCTAAATAATATCCTCTTGAAGGTGATATTAAGGGCATATCCCATCTAGAGTTGCAAATAGGAGTACTTAATGTATCCAAGGTAGTTTAAATATATTATGTGGAGCTATATGATTTTGGGAATCAACTAAGCAAAATAAGGTCATTTATGGCGCAGAGGAATGACACACCTCTAGTGAAGAAAGTAGACTTGTCCTGAAGTTTCGGGAGTTAGGGAGAATATGTGGAGCTATATGATTTCGAGAATAAACTAAGAAAAACAAGGTCATTTATGGTGCAGGGAATGCAGGACCTCGATGAATAAAGTAGACTTGTTATGAAGTTTTTGTGAGTTATGGGTGAAGTTAGAATATAAAAAATAGGAAATTTAAATCTATTGAAATTATTCACATGGTGGACACATCAATTTTGGCCCAAGACTTCAAAATATTTTGTGGTAACCTGAATAACTACAACTTCCCCTTTGAACCAAAATAGTGACCAATCCTAAAATTCAAATTGTAGTAATAATTGTCTATTGGAAAATAATTTAATGGTTTTAATTTTTTTGGAGTCAAAGTTATATAAGATTTTCCATTTAACTCCATGTCATGCTCTCGATGCAATACTAAAGCACTCCGGTGTTCTAATTTTGAGTTGAGATGATGACATCAACAAATGAAATAGGATTGTGCGCACTTTTGGAGCTTGTGTATCCCTTTTACCTTATCCCAAGATGTAATGGTGCAAGAGGGGTATAAAAGTGTGCTCCCCCTATGTATAAATAATAGGGATAGAAAAATGCGCTCTCTTCTCCCGGTCAGCCCCTAGTCACGTGTAAGACCTGTTGTAGCTCCCATGAGCCTTTTTTGAAACCTCTCATCTCATCCTCACGCCACCAAAAGATACCACATGTAATGATCTAATGCAAAGAAATTTTTGTGTCCCTCTTTTCCCTTTTCACCTCTTGTCCACTATTTTTAGGGTGTAACCTCACTTTAGCCTCCATATGACCTTAGTTGAGCTTGTTGGGTTAAACTTGGGCTAAATTTTACAAGTGCAATGAAATAACGTTGTAGCTAAAAAAATTAGAATATTTTTTTGCTTGAATGCTCTGATTCCCCCAAACTTTAGTTTTTACACAGGCATATTGCTGTTTTTTTCCTAGAACCTCAAGCTTGAAAACTAATTTTTTCTCATAACTCCATAACCGTACACTTGATCTCCGTGAAACTTCGCTAGTGCATTCATCTTGAAAAAACCTTCACATTGACTATAACTTGATTCCATTGATGATTTGTATAATTTGTAGCAATCATCATAAATGTGCAGCTAGAGACACTAAATCATGCACTTGGGTACATTTCTAGGTCCTAAACACATACTTGCATTCATATGATTCCTAAGTAAGAAAACTAGTAATTAATGACTGTCTTTGGCTTCTTGTCTTTGTTTTTTGCTTTCTATTTGGTCTTACATACCCCACAGACAGTCGGTATTTTAATTATTTATATTTTATGTCTCCAAACACAAGCACCCATCAAGGATAGGAGTGCCTGGCACCCTTGTCTCCTCTAGGTGCCCCCAACCCTTTTGTACCTTACTCACTCTTTTTGGGCCTCTTTTATCTTTTGGGAAATTTTTCACTTATTTATCTTTTTGGGCCTTCTAGTTGTTAATTACTAAATTAAAATAAGGGAATCGTTGGTCTTCAAAATTTCACCCATGCCTCGGATCCTGGAAGAGCCAAGATATTTGAGATCACAATGGAACCATCTCCAAGTTGTGGGATCTTGCGTGCTTGAGATGGATCTTTGAAAATGCCGATTACTCTATCTATTTCTCTGCTACTGCTAATCCTAGTACTAAAAGGGAAAACTAAGCTAATAAATGCCAAGGGACCATGGATATAAGGATATCATGAAAATGAACTACACTAAAAAGGAAATAACACAAGAAAAAGAGGGATAAACACTATTTTTTCGGCGGGAATGGAAAGGGAACACGTGAAAGGAGGCGAGGCATGAGTAACACATCCAAAACACGTTTACTAGGTCATTATCCTGGAACATAAATAAATAAGGAACTACAAGGGATGTGAAGTGGCACAAAAACATGTAATACAAAAGAAAAGGAAAGAAGAAGGAATGCAAACATATTAGGAAAAAGAATAGTCACAAAACGATGCTTTTATTACTTCCAAAAATGCATAGAGGTATTACAATGGTGAAAGGGGCCAATATCCACATGCATAAGCTAGATCTAGAGGTCTAAAAATCAAGATATAGAAAATATGAAGTCCTTAGCAAAAAAGGTAAGGATTGAGAATATCCAACGTTAATAATGAGCCCCACTCTTACATTTATAGATGAATCTATAGAAGGAGAAGAGAAGGAGGGAAAACCCAAATTTGAAATACAACCACAACAAGAAGCATTCAATATCTGAAAATCCACCTAAGAATATGTTGAATGCACAAGTCCGTAGGTCCTGTTTGGAATGTTGGAGGTGGAAGGAGGGCGAGATCATATCAAATCGGGTGGTTAAAGCAATCAGATCTGCTCATTAATGCCTAGAGAGATGTTTTCCCATTTCTCACCTACTAGGTTTGCCAAATTTTGAATTTGAATGTTTAAAGCACTATGGCTGATGTTATTATCTCTCTAACAAGTCCAGTGCATGCCGATTGGAGCTCGTAGCAAATGATATGGCTATTAGAGGATGTCGAGCCATCTCAGTACACACAAGACACGTGGCCCGTGTGAATTAGTTGAAAGAATTGCCGATTGTATAATTTTTTTGTCATTTATGCCACATGTCACTCATTAATTTTTTGCAATGATTCGGCACCCTATTGACACACTTTGAATGGTTGTGTGTGGAACACTCAAGCATGTCAAAATATGACTTGACACGAAGGGCACTAAGGAGGGCATGAGGGTGCGCGAGAAGAAAATAGAGAAGGGCAGAGAGAGGAATGCACGCGTGATGCACATGGGGAAATGAGGAAAAATGGTGAGAAGAGAATGCATTTTCAAGGAGAAACCATTACAAGATAATGTGCGGGTGTGTGTGAGGGTGAACGTCTTCCAAGAAGAAGGTGAATGTGCAAAAGACACACACATAGGGAAGATGGAACAAAGAAGAAAAGGAAAGGAAGGGAAGAAGGGGAAGCATGCAAGGGAACATGAGGAAAATAAGGGAATGTGCTAAGGGAACTTGAGCATGTGCAATCTTGCAATGAAGATCTCAGAGCCAGAAGATGTATACAAGTTATCCAAATCACTAGGAGAGTTATTTAGATAATAGTTTTGGTGAATTTTGGGGCCATCTTCCTACTAGATGAAGAAGATCAGTAGCTTGAAGCATCCATTGGGCATGGAGTCTATTATGTAATTATTTGAAGAAATTCCCCTAAAGTCACTTGAAGGATCATTCTTGACTCAATTTTGAATCTTGCAACTATTGAAAGAAGATCTACATTTTTGGAAGAAAAGAAGAGCATGCGTAGGAAGCACATGAAAGGAAATAACTATGTACAAACAAACAATGTGTGCACAATGCACTTGGAGGAATTGAAACTACTCTAATATATACAAAATGATGCAAAAAAATTAATGGAAGGGTTTAAGATAGATCCCATTTACTGGGATTTGCAGCGTGCTTCCATCAAGATGAGTTAACTCAAAAGAGTTAGCCTCTTTGCACAAACTGATGATATAAGGGCCACTCCAAAGTGCATCAAACTTTGAATGGTGCCCTAGTTTAGCTATGTCAACATTCTATTTTAAGACTAAGTCCCTAACTTTGAAAGCTTGAGGGCCTGGCCTTTCTGTCAAACCATTTCTTTGTTGCTTACAGATGCTGTTCTAGCTTGATTATGGCAAAGTTCCTTAGATCTTCAAGATTAACCAGATCTACCATTCTAATTTCTCTCTAGTTTGTGCCTATAAATTCCAGCTACTGGGAAAGCACTAATGAATTCAATTCTAGCGTTAAAGAAAGGGTATCCTTTTTTCCGTAAATAAGCTTGTAGGGAAAATTTCCTATTACCTTTTTGACTATGATTCTATCTCGCCCCAGTGAGCGTGAGACCTTTGTATGCCACTATATTTGGCTGATGTTCATTGTGTGCTTCATGATTCGATCGAGTTCTAATTTGTTGACTCTACCAAACCATTTCCGAGGGTAATAGTTAGAATAAGTCTTCAGGTAGATGCTCAAATTTAGCACCCAATCAGTGATTTTAGTACCAATGAAGGCTTTTTCATTATCAAATATAATGGTTTGAGGGATGCCAAACCTTGTGACTATACCTTTGAGAAAGTAAGGGATTCTGAATTGGTTGATTCCTTGAGTGCAACAACTTCTATCCATATGGTGAAATAATCGTAGTTGTCGGCAAGACCCACTTGTGTCCAACGCATTTTGTGACCCACTTGTGTGCATATGCAAACAAGGTAGGCCAAAAGATACATGCCATTATGATTTTCATTGCTGTAGTTTTGGTAGAAAAGTGTCCACCAGAGAATCCATCGTGAAATTTTGCTAACACTTTTTTAGTCTACACACCTTTGATACATCTTAAAAGACGCCATTAAGATTTTTCTTGAAGAGAAGTCCATCAACCAAAACATAAGGGATAGATTGTAACCTTATATGTCTTCTCTTTGCCTTGTTCAAACTAAGAGGGTATGAACCCTCATAAAGGAATGTGATCATATCCTTCATCCAGTCATGCGTGCTAGGGTTTGTATTTTACTCAAGCTCTACACATGGAAGATCTTCATCCAGAAATAATGAAGTCTCAAATTCATTCTGTGCATCCTTAGAAATCTGCCTACAAAGCATGCTACCTCTTCCCAAGATTGTGGATTTGATATTCATGTCATACTCCATGATTTTGGTCACCCATCATGCTCATTTTTCATTGATCTCTGCTTTGATGATGAATTCTCTAATGAAGAGTGGGAGACTAATAACTTGAAATGATTTTTTGGCGAGAATAATTTTGAATTTCTTGAGTGTGCACATTATGGAAAGGACCTACTTCTCCATGTGATTGTATCTTAATTCATAATCCTTTAGCATCTGGCTGAAGAAAGCCACTAGTTGTTCCAAATCTTGTTCATTTTCTTGTGTTAGGACAACAACAACACTAATATCAATACCATAAGCATAAAGGATGAAATCCTTGGAATAATCTGGGTTGATGAGTCTTTGACACGCAAGTAATTTCTTGCTTGATTTTTGAAGCTTTCTCTTCCTTCTACTATCCATCTGAAGGATATGTCCTTCTTAAGAATCAAGGTGATGGGCCGAACCAGTCATACAAAGTTAGGGATAAAACACCTAACAAAGTTGATCTTACCAAGGAAGGATTGCAAGGAATTTTTGTGTATTGGTAGGGAAAGAGCTAGGATGGCTGAAACATGCTCAAGATCAATTGTGATACCATCCTTTGAAACCACATGGCCCAAGAGCTTGCCCTACACCACCGTAAAATTACACTTCTTGGGGTTAAGAGACACCCCATACTTTCTGCATCTCTCAAATAATTTCTCCAGTGCACCATATGATTTGAGATTTGCTTTGAGAAGACTGTTATGTCATCAAGGTAAACCAAGATGAACTCATTGATGTAACCTTTAAAGGCAATGTCCATGGCATGCTGAAATGTTGTGCCTACATTTGACAGACCAAAGGGCATTTTCTGATACACATATGTTCCCCACTTGGTTGTAAACACTGTTTTGAATTGATCCTCTTACTTGACCAGTATATGATTGAAACCTGAATACCCATCTAAAATTGAGAACCCCTGCACACTGGCCATAGTCTACAAAATTTTCTCCATTGAAGGCAAAGGATAATGATCCTTTAGAGATGCCTTATTCAAATCTCTGAAATCAACACAGAGTCTGATTTCACCATTATTTTTGTGCACTGGAACTAAATTTGTGACCCAAGTAGAGTATTTGATGGGAAAAATAATCTTCATCTCGATGAGTTTAGATAAATCCTTTCTCATGAGGGGCTCTGTCTTTGGATTGACTAGCCACTATTTCTGTTTGACAGGCTTGATACCAAGATCAAGATCAATAGAGTGTTGAGAAATACTTAGATCAAAACCTTTGAGGTCTTCATACTCCCATGAGAAGATATCACTGTATTTTTGACATAGAGAGATGAAGGCCTGCCTTTTATCATGCACGTAAGCCTTCTTTGAGAAGCAACACTTTTCCACATGTAATAGTGACTAGGGAGCATTCTTCTCAGTGCGGCGCGCATATGATTTTTTACCTTTGAAATCATCATCAGGGCTAAACATTTTCTCTAAAGTGACCAGCCATTTAGGAAACCATTTTTTCTTCAATTGTATAACTTGGTCACCATAGCTATCATGCAAGTCATCTTGCATGCTTGATGAGAACTCAACTTCATTTTGGATGAACTGGATGATCTGCGCGTCATTGTCAAACACTTCCCGGATAGTGTTATTATGCGGGATGGATGTCCCGATCACCATATTAATGTGCTTGAGTGTTTCCTTTGACAAAGTACTCAGTGGGAGAGAACTGCGAACCAAGAGTGTCCATTTGGTCAACCTCCTTGTTCATTTTGCACGACACCACCTGTAGGTTTAGAGCATCAAATCTCTCAAGGAGGTCCCAAAATCTATGTTTATAAGATTTGAGAAGATTATTCTTTGTTAAGAACTTGTTGGTAACCTAATGGATGACCAACTTTGTATCCCCAAATATTTGCAGCACCTTAATATTCTTCTTTTCAGCAATTAGTAGACCATGCACCAACGCCTCATATTCTGCCACATTGTTAGAGCATGTAAACTACAACATATGCATGAAGAATAATTTCTCATCCTTGGGAGAAATGAGAACAAATCCTACTCCCGCACCATTCCTTCTTCTGGAACTATCAAAGTATAACTTCCATAGGCTAGGTTCAACTTGGTATTTCTTGAGCGTGTGTGGCAAACACAACTTCTTCTTCAAGAATGCAAGTAAGTACCAAGCCCAATTTCATAAGCTTCTAGTTCTTCAGCATATGGATCAAATTTATGGTGCCTTTCTACCCATTCATCAAGTACTAGGTCAGGAACAGAGGGTGGAAGAGGTTGCTCTTTAGGAATTGAAGCTTGTTCTTGGATTAAATAGTTGGTTTAGAGAGGGGATGGGACATATGACTCTACATGATAAGAAAATATTGTTTAAGCTTGTATGGTAAACTGTTGGTGTAGGTGGTATTTTTCTTCACTTATTTAGTGTTATTCCACCTCACCGGGTGAGTCATCTCACTTAGGTGGACATGGATCTAGGTTTCATATTAGTTATGACAGATTCTCTTACAAAATCTATCATATGTGTAAGTGTAAGTCATAGGAGTTACATTCCCATTTGGGAAAGTAACTCATCTTCTCCATTATGGAGGAATCTTCTCTTACATGGGAGTTACACATTCACTCCCCTATATGTACACCACCTCTTTTGATCTATGACAAGCCAATACAAGCTAAGCTAAGGCTTCCATTCCACTCCACTTTTCAAATCTTGAGCTCTCATATGCATGCACATTGCTTTACAAAGCTTGCTTGCTTTAATCTCGCAACTCCTACACTTTGGTGAAGTGTAACTATTTGATGCACGTGAATTCCTTCCAGGTCTTCATCCTACACTCCTTCATAAACTAGGTACCATACCTTGTCTTGAGTAACATATGGGACTAGTCAAAAGACAAGTAACCACTTGCTTGAGTGTGAAATGTCTTGGATGCACATAGGGAAAACAAAGGAGGTAAGTCAATGATTGACACATCTTGAGTAATTTTTAAACTTGGACATGCATGAAGGGTCAACTCAAGATCCTTAATGAATCCTAAAGTATTGACAATCGATTCGTCGGCCGAGTTACGGGAATCCTTTAGACAGGGGATATACTTAAGACCTAGGAAATTAGCTATCTTTTTGGGCATAATAGAGGTACTTGCGCTCGAGTCTATCTTACAATTATGGACAAGATATTTGCCTATGATCAAGGACATATATAAGGGTGGGGTTTTAACAAACTTACTTACTTGTTTCTCCTCTTTTTAGTAGATGTTGATAAAAGCGCATAAATTTTGTGTGGCTAGATCAACACATGGGAGTTGTACCAAAGCTTCATGTAATAGATATCCCACCGAGATGGAATAGTCATAGCATCCCACATTGTGAAATTAATATTTGTTTTCTTCATCGGTTAACAATGCTGAATGGAAGACCCGGCTTGTGCATTTGAGGAACAACCTCCCTTTTGAATATTTAGGCATGGAAGCAAGAGTTTTAGCTAGAGTAGGAGCTTGACCTACCCAACTAGGGGCATGTGCCACTTTAGGATCTCGCACACGGGGCCTCTTGTGTAGGGACTTGAGCACTCTTACTATTGGATGGCTTGGCTACTTATTTCTACTTTTAAGGGTCAGAATGCGTTATTGGGAGTGTGACCTATGCGCCTAACTCTAACATTCTCTTCTTATATCTTGTGTTGTACACAACTTGGGCACGGTCTACTTGTATCATCTACTACTTGGTTGATTACATATAATTCCTTAGCGCCAAATAATATCAAATTTTCCTCAAGAGGAGCTTTTGGTCTTCCTTGGTTTTCTACTTCAGAGGAACTTGTTGAAGGTTCATAGGATGAAGCATTCTGGATCATGTAGGCCTGGGTGCGCACAACATTTGCATAATGATATTGACTATGAGGCATGTTGCAAGGGAAGAACAATTTTGACTCTTGCACCAAATTTTTCTAAATTGGAATGAGCACCTAAATTGTAATAGGTAGTAATTTGGAAGAGAGGGCATGGGAGAAATAATTTACAAGGGCGAGATGCACATTAGCATGTTATCTATCATTTTGCTCGTTATAACGTATTGATCATGACGGTTACTATGATGACCTCCAATTTTGATATTGCAAACGTCGACATGTGATTTTATTAAGGAAGGTGTATTCCTTTGATGTTGAAAATCATGTTTGCAATAAATGGGTTATTATTGTTTAGAATTTGTGCTTGTTGTAATTCTGCTTACTTGGAAACAAGACCATTCTATTTTGTGGATAATAAGTTATAAATCTGTATTGTTGTTTCACAGTTTTATATGGTAACAACACACCTTGAATCAATTCCATTGATCCGAGGTATGATTTTTTCCTTCCTTGTTGACATCTTGTTAACAAACATGTTGAAGGAAACATATTAATGAACCAAGCAAAATTTTGGTGTAAATCGTGAAAGAACCAACTTCAGGTATCCTTATTAACATCATGCTATAAATTGTAAGTTTGAACCTCCTTTACTGATGTTTTGGGAATGTTGAGCAGCGTGAGGAGATAAAGGACCTATTACTAAACTATGACTATTGGTTCCTAAAACTATGATGCAATACCCTGCCCTATATAGAATTTAACCTTAAAGGGGGATTATGACCTAACCTAAGATGGTATGTGATGTAATTTTGGATTTGAACTAACCTAAGATATAATTTAAAAAGACCTAAGAACTAAGATGGAAATATACCTAATGCTAAGGTGACCTAAACTATTATTAAACCTAAAGGGGACCTATGGGTTACGTGGAAAAAGAAAGGTCGGTGGTAGTGGCATCTAAGGTATTAATGTGAATTGATTTATGTCCTTATAACCTAAATTCACCAAGATTGGCGGAGGCATAAAAAGAAAGTGGGATGTCTAGTTGGCATCATTGCTAAATTTAAAATGAATGGGAATTTTTGAAGTTTACTTCACCAAATTCAAAGTGGCTAGTGGTGTAAGAAAAGAGAGGGAAAGTTGCATTTAATGCATTTAATGGCATTGGTTTCAATGAAGAAACCACCTAGGAAAGAGAGGAAGTGGGTTTTGCAAAGGTTGTTGTTCATTTTGGTTTTTCCTGGTTTTTTCTCTACATTTGGTTTCACTCCTTTGAACCTGCGGGTTTATTTTTCGACCCTTAGAGATCTTGATCATTCTCGAACTGTTTCTGAGCCTATGGAAAACATGGAGACAGTTGGGAGAGTTGGCTGTTGATGTTATTTAAAGAAAAACTGATTTTCGAAAAGCTTGGCAGGAAATCTTCTGTAAATCGACAAGAAATTTCATCAGGCATGATAAGCTCTTCTTGTTAAATATTTCTACTTTTTATTAAACGTCTTCGTTAAAAGAACTCTACTCTTTGAAATGAATGGTTCGTGAAAATGTCTGGGTGTATCGTTGACTGTGATCATCTGCTTGTTTTGGCTATTTGAAAAATAATGGATACGAGTGTTAATTGATGCATGGTTGTGCAAATCATGTTTATTTGATTGAAAAGAAAAGTAGTTTACTTTGTCTGGACTTCTGATTTCTCTGTGCAAAATAAACTAGGAAAAATGAAATCGTTGATGAAGGATTGAATTGGATTGTTCTTCTTTTGGAAAAAGAATGGATAAAACGTTGTCTTTGCTGGAATTTGTTATTCTTTGGAGCTAAAATGGAACAACTATTGAGAGCTGTATTTTCTTTTACAGGCCATTTTGTGGGTGGTAGAAATATTTCACTATTTCGAACCTTACTTGTTTTCTGGTGAATCTTTGATTTGACTCCTTTGAAGGAAAATAATCCTTGAATTCTTTAGCTTGGTTATGGTACTTCAGCTTGGCCCTTCATTGTTATGATAGATGAAAGTTTCTAAATTTTAGAATCAAACTGAGGAGATTAACATTAAGGAGTCTTATCTTTTGATGTGTTGGAAAAGATTAATGTCTACAAATTATGGTGTACTTTTGATTACATTTGGTAGAAGTTTCGGTTTCAGAGAAACTCTGATATTAAGTTGCTCATTCTTACTCAAATTAGATAATTTCTGATTTGTTTCCTAATGGAAAAATTTGAATCCATTTTGGGTTATTCACCTGTGCATTATGATTTCCATTGGTTGCTGACGGAGCATTTTATCTTAACCGATTAAGTTAAAAGTTTGGTTTGTTTATTTCAAAGAAACAAACTGATGTTGTTGGGCTTGTCTTTCCTGTTAAGTTGATTTTGGATCTTTACTTCTGAGGTTATACCTCTTTGTGAACCCCACTGTGATCAAACCAGGTAGGTTCTATCCCTCTTATAAAGTGGCTCTTTTCATTAGTTGGGATCTATGTCGATTTGACTGTAATCCTGGTCAGCATTCTGTAGAAGGGAGAAAACTAAACTTGAGTTGTAGTGCGAAGCTATCAATGAGTAAGGAATTATATTTTTGGTTGTTCTTGTACTTGTGGTAATAACACTGAGTTTATTATCTGAATCTTCCCTCCCCTTTAGCGTAGCTAAACCACAGCTGTAGCTGCTCCTTCACGTGTTGATTGGACCGTATCCCACTCAGGTCTTTAAATTTCACGTTAATTAGTCTATGCCAACCCAAATAGATTTCTAATTTAATTGTTTGATCAGAAATTGAAAGATCGTTTGTAAGATCTATATTGGTTCTTTTATGTTGATATGCATAATCATTCTTAGGGAAAGAATAATATATTTTTCTCTCACTTTGTAAAAATATTCATTGACTATTTTATCTTTGAAAGCTGAAGAAATATATACTATGTTTTCATTATCCGAATTGGTGGCGTAATGTTGTTTTAGTGGAACTCTGAAGGATGAAAAAAGTTACTTACTTTACATTTGTTATTTTCACTATTCGTATTAACTGAGTTGAGCCTGTGAGTAATGAAGGAAAGGAATTCTCGTTTGAGATTATCTTAGATCCGACATGAATTCGATTCTTAAAGGTAGAATGAATTTGGTCTTTGATGTTATATGAAGAGTTATTACATCTTTGTGAATTGTAAATCATTATTCCTTAAACATAATTCCTTTCGAGAATTGTTAGGTGGCGTAATGTTGTTTTAGTGGAAATATGAAGGATGAAAAAAGTTACTTACTTTACATTTGTTATTTTCAATATTCCGTATTAATCTGAGTTGAGCCAGGTGAGTAATTGAAGGAAAGGAATTCTTGTTTGAGATTATCTTAGATCCGACATGAATTCCATTCTTAAAGGTAGAATGAATTTGGTCTTTGATGTTATATGAAGAGTTATTTTGTGTTGTGAATTGTAAATCATTATTCCTTAAACGTAATTCCTTTCGAGAATTGTTAGGATCCCTATTTTGGGTCATTTATTGTTCTGAAACTAAAGTGAACTATATGCATTATAGTATGAAACAATTAAGTAATTGGGATGTAGTATTACTTAGTTGTGATTTTCTTATGAATTTGCTACTTTCTAAGGGTGTTGTTTGATCATGATTCTAAGTTAAAGTATTGTGGGTTGCTCATTATGATCTTCCTTCTTGATCCTTGATTCTTATGTGGTATCTATTTGAACTACTTGAATGTTTCATAAAAAGAAGGGTTCTTTTAATGAGACAGTTAGTCAAAAGCACATCATTTTAATGATAAGTGCTTATCATGCTCAGTTCATAGAACTGACCCGTGCTAGCAATTTTTGCGAGATGGATTCCGTAAGTAGCAAAAGAAGACATGTTCTTTTATGATGCTTCTCCTGTTTAACTAAAAGTTGGATCTTATATGAGGCATTATTATTCCTTTCGATGATGTAAAAAAGGAAAAGTTGTATTCTTGTTTGAGTTTATCAATGTTGATTGGAATGAGTGAAGTCTGAATGTTTGGACTTGTAAAACGTATATATTTTACCTTGAGGAATGAGAAAAAGGATTTTGTGTTATTTTTATTTGTTGAATCATTCGCTTGAGTTTGTTGTAAAGGGGATTGTAAACTTATTCCTACTCTCTTGTATTTATAACTTGCTTAAATGATGGCAGTTGGACTTAAATGAAATAATGAGAAGGAGAGAATTGATACTCTATTCTTCTCTTAAATACAATTTCTAAGCTGGGTAGTATAGATGGTTACTCCTCAAATCAATATGGGCTATTAATTGACATTAATAAAAGAGTAAAATACCTACGAACTCTGGTATAAGTAATAATTAGAATTGGACCCTAACTAATGAATGTTAAGGAAGGGACAATTAGTTTAGGAATAAGAATTCGTTAATACTCTTTTGGGGTGTCGTATCCAAAGGATATTCGGAAAGAGGAAATCATACCTCCTCTTAATAAACCTTAAACTAAGGTAAGATAATTGAAAATAAATGGATACATGTGTATAATAAATAGACTTCATTCTAATGAAGTCTATTATAAAGAAACATGGATTTAAAACCCAGACCATGAGTGAACTTGGTTAAGCTGATTTGGACTGTAAGTATGAAACTTTAAATAATGAACCAAGAAATGATATACAATCCTTTTAAGGAGGAGTGATTGTATATTAAGCTACATGACAATTTAATTCATTCATGGCTAGCAACTGTAATGAATAAAGATGTTAGAGAATCAGCAAGGTTACTGAAACTTATTCTTAAACTATAAAGATAAGAAAGTGATCAACCTCTTAGCTAGATATGTACCCCTAGATGGGAGGATTCCGTAGGATGTTGGTACATGCCAACTACAATAAGGTGTCATCATGAAGGTCAGTCTTCATGATGACACAATGTTGCAGCTGACATGTTGCAACACCCTTCCGAATCAGATCATCTAGGTTTACATAAGCTTGGACTTGGCCTTAGTTTTACTTTGGACCAAGTTAGGAACATGTCTATGTACCCTTAGTCATCATGAGTGCTTCTCTATACCTTTTCATATTGTTGACTTGGATTAAGGTTCAACCTTGGACAAGAGGACTGATAGGAGTCAGAAAAGACCATTCTAGATAACAGATGAAGTGGGGTGAAGGACGTATTCCATTGACGAGTATGCCATCTAGGAATATAATCATGCTAAGCATGTGAAAATCTTTGGCCAAAGTATCGCAAGCTGCTGGTTGCATTGTCCTGGATCACCTAGTTTAAGAAGTAGGATTTCAGATGGATATCGGTAACAGATATTCAGATAGGCCTCTTAAATAGAACACTTCAATACCCGAAAGGGTAAAGAGAACTAGGTATACTTAGTATACATTACATTGAATTAACATGAAGGATCGGTAAGAAGCCGAGTCATGAAATGAGAGATCGATGAAACTCTGAGCCATGAAATGGGAGATCGGTAATTCATCGAGTCATTACAGTTGCATATGGTTATCTGTTATGTGATTGAATGGCATGGAATGTGTGTTCCATATTATGAATATGTGAATAGAGAACATTAGTCTAAACGTAATGTGTGTTTTAAATCATAGTCATTTAGAACAGAGAACATTAATTAAAACTTGGAACGTGTGTTCTAAATTATAATAATTTAGAGTAGAGAACGTTATGTAAAAAAAAATTTCCCTTGTTCTAGAGTCATGAATGGGAATGTTACACTAGTTGGGTGTGTATCTTTGTTTTCAATATTGATTCCACCGAGGCTAATTGTTCGGCTATACACTTGATTAGAATTTCCTCTATAGGCTTGCACATGTTGATTTTATAATGATATGAATTTGTTTGATAAATTTCGATCGGATCCTTTAATTCTTCATTCTCCTTTCTCTGCGTTGAGAGCAGTAACGTTGATGCAATCTGGTTGTGATATTTTCTCAAGAATAGGAATATGGGCTACAAAAAGTTGGGGTGCTTGTGAAATTTCTTAGCACAAGGGCATAAGCAAAGATAGGAGCTATCTTTCCCACCCGAATAAGATTATTTTCTACCCTTACCGTAATATTATAAGTAGTTGGTAAGGTCCTACCTCTCATAGATTGAATCATGACCGAGATATCACCTGTTTAGCACCTTTAGATAATATAGGAAATCATGCTAGGATGTAGTATTACCACATGAGGGATTCTGTCCCAAGTATTTTGAAATATAATATTGAAATCAATCATCTGCTCATTAGGTGACCTTTTTGTTGTTATCGGTTACTCCACAAGAGATAGGTGATCGATTTATCTTCAAAGTAGTTACAAAGAGATATTCCCAGCTCATCCCAGGTGGTAATAGATCCAAGTCTCAAGCCTCGGTACCATTGAAGTGCTTTACCTTTGACATAGGATATAAGTAACCTTACTGCTAAATCATAATACGTGTTCAAATAGAGTGAACACATGTTTGCTACATCCTAGATATGCACTCGAGGGGTGAATTGATTCTCACAAGTAAAGTATGGAATACTTTTGAGCATGCCATTTGGCATGTCATTTTGCACAACTAGCACCAAGGGACTTCCTCCTGTGAATTTGGAAAAGTTTCTCAGTGGAGGAGGTGGCTGATGTGCCATCAGTAGGGCATGCAAGTTGTCTTCTTTGAGGAGGCATTGAATGGGCGTGGTGCGGCTGGAGATAGAGATGCGCATGCAGCCTTCGGAATGGAATATTTGTTGGGGATAGCTAGAGGTACTCAAAAGAATATTCATCTTCCGAACTTCTTCTTGTATGCACTCTTGTCATGAAAGGCACTCAGACTGCTAAAATAGAGATATGGAAATGTTGGGAGTCGTCAGATGTGTTGAAATGAGCCTCCAAAGGCTGAAATAATAAGTCCACACACAAGAACCTAGTAATATGAAATTTGAGCTTTCATTACTCATTCCACTAGGCATGTAAAAACTATTGGTATTCAAACTTGCACCCATGCCTCAGTGCGGAAGAGCCAAATTGTTTGAGATCAAAATGGAACCATCTCCAAGTTGTGGGACCTTGCACACTTGAGACAGATCTCTGGAAAAGGCTGGTTCCTCTATCTATTTCTTCTGCTACTCCTAGTCTTTGAAAGGGAAAACTAAGATAATGATGCCAAGGGACTAGGGATAGAAGAATAACATGAAAATGAACTACACTAAAAAGTGATAGCACAAAAAAAGAGGGATGAATACTATTTTTTCTGAGTGGGAATGGAAAGGTAATGCATGAAAGGAGGCTAGGCGCAAGTAGCATGCTGAAAATGTGTTTACATGGTCATTCTCCCAGAACACAACTAAATAAGGAATTGCAAGGGATGTGAAGTGCCACAAAAACATGCAATGCAAAAGAAAAGGCAAGAAGAAGGAATGCAAACACGTTAGGATAGAGAATAGTCACAAAATGATGCTTCTATTACTTCTATAAATGCACAGAGCTATTATAATGGTGAAAGGGGCTGATATCCACATGCATGAGCCAGATCTAGAGGTCGTAACTTAGGATACAAAAAATATGAAGTCCTTAGCAAAAAAATGTAAGGATTCGAGAATATCCAATGTTAGTAATGAGCTTAACACTTACATTTATAGATGAATCTGTAGAAGGAGAAGAGGAGGGAAAACCTGAATTTGAAATACAAACACCAACAAGAAGAATTCAATATCTTGAAATCCACCTAAGAATATGTTGAATGCACTTCCCTAGGTCCATTTGGAAGGTTAGAGGAGGAAGGAGGGTAGATCATATCAAATTGGGTGGTTAAAGCAATCAGATCTGCTCATTAATGCCCAGAGAGACATTTTCCCATTTCTCACCTACCAGGTCTGTCAAACTTTGAATTTGAATGTCTAGCACTATGGTTGATGTCAGCATCTCTCTAACAAGTTCAAGCGTGCACTAATCGAGCTCGTAGAAAAATATATGATTGTTAGAGATGTCTACACATGCAAAACATGTGGTGCGTGTAAATTAGGTGAAAGAATGGTCAATTATGCAAAATGTTTGTTGTTTCTACCACACCTCACTCACTAATTTGTTACAATGATTTGGTGCCCTATTGGCATGATTTAACTAGTTATATGTGGCACACTCAAGCATGTCGAGAATATCACTTGGCACGAGATGGGTGCAAAGGATGGCATGAGGGCACGTAGAAGAAAATAGAGGAAGGCACGGAGGAACACGCTCAAGGAAATGAGGAAAAATAGTGAGTAGAGAACACATGGTCAAGGCACAACCATTACAAGATGATGTGTGGGTGCGTGTGTGGGTAAATGTCTTCCATGAAGAAGGTGAATGCACAAAAGACATACTCATACGGAAGATGAAACAAAGAAGAAAATGAAAGGAAGGGAAGAAGGGGAAGCACACAAGGGTGCATGAGGAAAATAAGGGAATGTGCCAAGGTAACTTGAGTGCATGCAACCTTGCAATGAAGAGCTCAAAGCCAAAAGATGTATAAAAGTTATCCAAATCACTAGGCACTAGGAGGGTTATATGGATAACAGGAATCATATAAATACCCACGTGCTCATGCTCTAGTACACACCAATGAAAAATATTATCCTGACTAAGTTTATATAGATCTCCACCAATCAACATATAAGGTGTAGTGTGAATGGAAATATATTTCCTTTCCATACTCTTTGCATCGTCGGTGCCACGCCTATTTTCCAAAAGATAATAAATATTCTCCAAATCGGTGGGCATGCATTGTAATCTAAACAACTATGCATCTAAAATTGTGTCTGTAATCCTCTTCACATCCTCACTTGAATTAATTCTAGAAAGATGGTCAGGTTTGGAATTTTACTTTCCTGGTTTGAATACCATCAAAAATTTGAATTCCTGAAATAAAAAGATCCACCGACATATGTGCCCTTGCAAAATAGGCTTGTTTACCAAATACTTAAGTGTCATGTGATCTATGTAAAATATAAATGGAGTATCTAACAAGTATTGCCTAAACTTATGCAAAGTGCATAAATCATAGACAATGCTTCACGCTCTGTTGTTGTGTAGTTCTACTCAGCTGGAGTTAAATTTTTGTTTACAAAACACAAAGGGTGATCAATAATCCCTTCTCCAAGATGTGTGAGAAATGCTCCAATTTCCATCCCTGATGCATCCACATGTACGTCAAAGGGCTTTTCCCATGAGGGAAAGCAAAAATGGGCGCAATAGTAATCTTCTCCTTCAATGCATCAAATGCCACATGTTGCGCCTCATCCCAATGAAATCTTCCTTTATGCATCAATAGTTCTTCCAAGGGTGTAGCAATCCTGGCATAACCTTTGATGAATTTTCCATAGTAATCCTTATACGCCAAAAATCTACGCATTGCGCTTTGATTGATAGGCTCCTCTAAACCCAAAATAGTAAGAACTTTGGCGGGGGTCCACAAATAAGCCTTCCTTGTAAATAATATTTTCTAACAATGTGCCAAATGGAGTAACAAATATAAATTTCTTAATGTTTGGAGAGATACTTAACTTCATGTACCTTTCAAACATCAATCTCAAGTATCGCAATGATGTTTTACTAATCCATACACCTTTCCAATCATCCAAGTAGATTTGTATAAACTTATGAATAAAGTATTGAAATTATTACACCACTTCTCAAAAATATAGCAGGCATATTCTTAATCCTGAATGACATAACCGTATAAGACAAAATTCCCCATTTAGTGGTGAAATTAGTCTTCTCTTGGTCCTCTTTTGCAATCCTTACCCGGTGATACCCTGAGAATCCATCCGTAAAAGAGTATACCTCATGGCCAACTACTCCTTCCAAGATTTCTTTAGTAAAATGTGTTAGAAAAGGATATATAAGACTTGCATCATTTAAATATCTATAGTCTACACATGATTTGTATCCTTCATTCTTTCTTAATACTAATCACCATTGGGCTAACCCATTAAGATTCTTTAACAACTTTAATGATCCCAGATTCCAACATTTTATCAATTTATTCTTTCAACTTTATACGTAGATTAGGATTCATTCTATAAGGACTTTTTCTAATCGGTCTCACACCTTTCTTTAAATTAATCCACATCTCTCCAAATGAGTGACGAAATCCTTTCAATTCATGATATACGCACGGGAACCAATCTTGGAAGTCATGCAACAACTCAATTATCTTTGAGACCTCTTGGTCTATCCAGTAATCACCAATGATTACTTCTTTCGGTTCTGCTTCGTGCCAATGTTGACCTTATTTGTCTTCAATGGCTCATGGTAGGTGTGTGCCTTCTCATCCACACTATCCAAGACATCATGCGTACCCTCTTTATGATCAACATCGAGGTTCTCTATTTCTTCATCTTTTATCAGGTACACCATTTTCCTTTCTCTTTTTCTAGGTAGGCGTGCTCAAACTATACTTAATCCTTCTCTTCCTCTTCAACATGCACTTCCAAGTTAGGTTTCCCTAGAAAATATAGAATGAGGTCCCCAACCTTGGCACTATCTTCTAGAGTAAGGAACTTGACTACCTGCAAAGCTTCATTCACTGATGGTTTAGAAGATAGATACTCAAAAGTCTGAATAATATCTGTCATCAACTCCTACCAATTTCCTATTTGATAACGTAACTCTAAATGGACATACCAAGTGTGTGTACAACCCTAAAAAGTGGAATAGAAATTATACACCTAGAGTGAAGGGTGTAAAGCTTTTGGGCCTTCTTTCCAAGATTTCTCACATTCCGAATGTGGTACAAGGCTGATTCCTTCCCATGATAGTCACATATATTTGAAGGTGCATTGCTCCAGATAAATCTAATAGAGAATGTGATTCTTACCTTGCGCCACTCTATAAGATTATTCCGATGAGTCATCCATCAACATGCAGCTATCCCACACGAGGTATAAATAGGCATATTCCTTCGTTCTACTTCACAGTCTACTAGACCTCATTACACGTAAAAATACATTAGGGTGACCTTCTCCAGTGTAACTTGGTAACTATCTTCCTCCCAGATGCCTAACCAAGTGTGCCTTGACAACATGAGTCATAATTCCATTCAATTCTCTCCAAACCAACTCATAAGTCCCATGCGTCCAATTATCACATGCAATGCTAGTTGTATCACTCAAGGACTAAGCATCATCCCACTGAATGAATCCTTATCTTGATGGATTAGTAACCTCTGGGTCTCTAATGGTGCACACATAAATTATAATTATGTGTTCTTCTCCCAAAGACTTGACATAAGGTGCAGACTTACCATCTGTTAGTGGAATAATAACACACTCCTTTTTCTCAAAGATGATGTATCCCTTGTTGAAGTGAAAATCAACATTATTTGCATAACACTAAGTGAGTCTAAGTAAGGATGGAAAACTATCGCCTTGGAAAGTGCTAAGACTTTAAAGTCCCAGTGAATTTGGCCCATAGAATGGTTATAGAAACATCCTTAAAGACTCGATGGGTGTAGCTTTATTTCTATTAGCCATGTACAACACATTTGAAGATGGCTACAATGGTGGCCACCCCATATGGTTCCACACATCCAGTACTAACATTTACCTCTGTACTTATGTCAATTAGTATGTTGCTTAAAATCCATCCATAAACTACGACATTTAATGTGATCTCTTTGTCATAATCAAGATTATGAGGGGGAAAATTAGCATGTAAGATCTACCTCTCATGCTCATTTCTAGCGTGTGGTACCTTTCCTCTCAAACAATCTCCTAATAGGGAAATTATATTTTCCTAGTCCAACATCTTACATACCCCTTTAAAATCATCCACATCCTTTTGAGGGATCTCAAGATTATTCACTTGTTCCAACTTCCACGACTTCTCTTTCAAGCATTGGATCTCCCCTTGCAAAATCCTAATCACCTACAAAGTCTCCTGGTAAACCTCATTTTGATAATTCAGATTAGGATACTTTCGATGAAATACCTCTTATCTTGTAATGAGAGGCCTCGCTTCAATATTTCTCCGGCACGTGTAGCTTCAATGCATGTAGTTACTAATACATGCTCTAACTCCAGATTAGATGCTACCATAGGCATAAACATAGGTCTAGTATGCTTCACACTAACCATTCCTATGCCCTTCTCCTTCTTCTAGTTCTGGCTCATGTGATCATACAAGTCAGGGAACTCCTCATACTTATGTTTCTTTCCACACCATAAGCATTATAGTAATTCGATCATTCACACTTGTAGTGATCCATAGATCCACAATTGAAACAATTCCCACAAGGGAATTCAATACTTCCTTCGTAGCAACCATCACAACCTTTGAATCCTCTCGCAAAAGATTTTTCCCTTCCTTCACCATCTTCATGACCTTTATGCCGATACCCCTCATTTTTAGAACTATTCACAATGCTAGTTTGACACACACCAATATCAATTGTATCATAAATCTGGTCTATCAATCAACAATCCTCCGTGTCATGAGTAGTAGATGTACAAATCTTAGAATAATAGGACACATTATTATAGAGCACACATTTTAACATAGGGAATCTACTTAGATTAATGTCCCCATAAAAAATTTCACAGTCTAGCGACATGGTGCACACCAAATATCGAGGGCAACAATCCTTGGTGTGTCCTTATACTTAGCTAGCTATAAACCAAAGTTTGCTGTGAGTCTCATGCACTGAATTTGTAGAAATATTCTCAAGTTGCTTCACCATGGAAGCAATTTTTGCCTCAAAAATGGACTTACCCCAAGATCAATGCTCCACATGGCCTCAACATGTAAAGCATCCTCTAAGGCCTCGTGTAGATCCGTGAAAATCTTATGTGAAAGGGCTCATCTAAAGGGTGTTATCAGGCCTCCAACAAACCATGGAGCATGTTGAGAGTGGCGGATATAATAAGATAAATTTGACAAGAGAGTATTAAAACACACATCATACTCTCATAGACTCTTTGCCATACCTTGTTGAATCTCCTTGAGCACGCTGATGTTATTTTTCTCAAATTATGGAATATAAAATTCCACCAAGAAGGCATCACACAATGTATTATAATCCACCACCTTCTATTGTGGGTCATATTTTTAGTATCAGCTATGTGCACCCCTGCAATGTAGTTGCAAACTATCTTTCCTTCCACTCCGGGGTAGTGATCCCCTTAGCATGCCATATTGATTCAAACTTTTGTACATGCTCTGCAACATCCTTAACACCTTTATAATTAGGTAAATGAAGAGACATCTCATAAAATTCCTGCTGATGGGGTTACAGTCCTTTTCCACTTAATCCAAAACCATGATTCCCTCTTGTGTTTCCTCCACCACCAGATCCATTAACTCTTGACCCTCCATATCCACCAGATCCTCTAGATCCTCCTCATGTAGTAGTTACAGGGCTTGAAGTAGTGCTAATTTGCATTCCCACCATTGTGTTAAACTGAGCTCCAACAGTCTATGACATTAAAATGCTTCTAGATTGATACCCATGTTTTGTGAGCCCACACCTTGTCCAAATGGAATGCTTGATGTGATACCACCAAACACAGGAAATGTTTACATAGCCATAAATGAATTCAATGCAAAATGATATCTACCTGATGCTGCTTACTTACCAATACTAACACCAACCGGATTAGTGATACTTGTCTCAAAGACTAGAAAACTAAGTGTAAGGGCTTGGTCTCCAAGTGGGTTCAAATTCACACCTACTTTCCATCTACTTTCTTCATGTGAAGAGATCTCATTAGAAGTTGAGGGGATTCTCCTTCTACATTTTCCAAGATTGGGTAACACAAAATGCTCAAGTTCAACGTCCTCTACGTGAACCTCAAATACTTCCCACAACATTTACCTCCAAACATCCATTGTTCTTACAATCTCAAACTATCTTATCAATTCCCTCTCACGAGCTTCATTATACTTGAGCCACATTTCCTCCCTCTCCACTTCTGTCGTAGGATCCACCATTTCTCACCATACCCATTTCTACACCCCATGCCTAGTGGGAGTTTATCTAGCCATAGGAAATGCTTCTAAACTCGAGTGATGATCAAGATATTAATGGCTAATGGTATAGCATGCAAGAAAGATCCTCTCAGTTCTCACAATAACTCAAACTCAGCAACCTCTGGGCAAGAATAAGTAGAAACCATGTACTCCAATGTGTAGCTAGTCAACACACCACTCCACTAATGATCAACAACACAAGTCCAAATCAGATCGTCATCATGAAGCCGCTGATAATATTCCCGGATCCAAATATGAGGTTAATAGTACCCGCTCTTCCTCGATGTATACGCTGACAACCATTCATACAATTTTATTGGAAAACATCAAAATAACATTTCATATAACTCATGATACAATTGATTCTCTACCCATGTATGTGCATCAAAATCAGGTCCAATGTTGAATCTCTGTGCAAACTCATCCTCCATGTTCTTAAGCCAAGTTTCTACATTGTCCAAGGTCAAGCATTCTATCATCATACACCATTCTTGTAACAACTTCAAAAGAGGTCCCGATAATGGAGCCAAGATGTAGTCAGTTTTCCTAACCCTTTAATTCCCAGACATGCCAGCATATCACCCATCCTAAACTAGGTGCTCACTCGAGGTGCGTGAAGGTGCCACAACCCTCTTCTATGTGATCTTTGTCAAGAATGTTACCATGAATATCAGAACAATATAGAAACAGAAATACATACATTCATTCTAGCACAAAGGTAAAGAAATTAGATCCAGGCACAAACCTACCATAATATGAATGTAAACATCATAAGAACACATAAGAATTAGGTCTGAACCATGATCAATATGAAGAACACAAGAGGTTGTACCCATAAACATATATATTCAGAATAATCCATCAGATATATTGATTCACAATTGTTTACAGTAACCAAATTACATCAAGAGGGTCATAGCAGATTAAATACATCAAGAAATAACATCCTAAACCTACAAAATGACTCTACTCAAATATTTCTTAGCCATGCTCTCTCCTATGCATCTAAAGTCCCTCTTGTGTCTCTTGCCTCACATCACACATCTTCTTCACATCCTCTATTTTAGATCCAAACACATTCTTAAATAGAGTGGGAGCTCTCCTTTACCACCTCAACATCACTCAAGAGCAAACCACATGCCAAATGTCATCATACCCCACCATACTTGAGTACCCTAAACATGTAAGTTCCAGCTAAGCCATAACTAACTCTACTTTACAACTCTTAATCCCATCATGATAACCATATCCTAGAATATTCTTTCCTTGGGTTGTAAGTCTCCATGTTCTAACCTTATCCACTATCACGCTTACCCACATCCTCATGTGTTTTCCATGCAACACAATAACCCAAAATGTGGCTAAGTCTTAAACCCTTTTCTACTCCCATGCGTAAACCTCTGTGCACTCTGTCCCACTCTAGCCCTTTAATCCAAAACTGGTTAACTAGTCAAGCTGTCAACGCATAACTTAGTTATTCCTGCATGTGCTTCCTCATGCACCTTCTTCTTACACTATTTTCCCCACATGTTGATCCTCTGCTCTGGGACTTAGTCATTTTCTTGTCTCAACATCCTCCTTTTCTAAAAATAGTAAGTTTTAGAAATGAGAAACCTTCATTTTTCCCATCACTCACCGCAAGTCAAAAAAAGTGATCATTTTGGAAACTTACTACAAATAGCCATCCAAATTAGGACATACTAAAAATAGAATGTGTCATAATTGGGTTTAAAATTTTGACATCCATTCATTTACCATTTTTCTTACTAATCCCCTCATCTTGAAGATCAAATACTCAGGATGGAACCAATTTATAGTTTGAACACCTGAATATATGATTGTGGGGGATAATGATGTAACCCACATGGACTTGGAATATTTGAAGGAAAGAATGTGTGATAAACCATAAAAATCAAGTGGAGGAAAAGATCTTCTTGAGCAGCCTATTTCGAGCAGGGGAGTTCACCCCTTATCCGTTTAAAGAAATAATTTGGTCCTAGCTTGCACATAACACTATGATTATGATTCCGAACAATTAAGGAAAATGATAACTCAATACTTAGCCCTCATATTGAAGGGAATTTCTCAATGCCTGAAAATTCCCACCAATATTAACATGGTTATCATCACTAGTGATATTTCTTCACGGGAATGGGAAAGGATAGACTCATACTTCTAGCGCTTGACGGTTGGATCATGGTTGAAAAAGGGAAGGAATCCATCTTGGATCCCTACATATCTATCTCGAAGTGATTTTTATGAAGGATACTATGATACTATTTTCCTCCTAAATAGAGTTATTGGGGAAGAAATAACAAAGGACTTCCAATGTTAGATGGTTCGGTTCATTCTGGTGGTTATAGAAGGAGACTAAATAATGGAGTGGGAGCATATCATAAGTAATAACATTCATCAACAATTTTTTCAGTTTTCCACCTTTGAGAAGTTCATAATGACTTCTTATCTGGTGTATACCCTCACTTTTGCAAGAACCTTCCAAGGCCTATCCACTACTCTTAATGTACAAAAAAAGTCACCAACCTATGAGAAACATCCACAAATCACACATAAGGAGAATAACTATCACTACTCCAAGGTGAATGATGCATTCACCATGTGCATCATAAGATTACTTGAAGGATATCCTGAGTGGAGAGTTTCATCGCTAGAAGTTGCATTGATTGAGAAGTATGGAAATAAATTCATTCAATTTTGGGAACCTTCACCTACATAAGGGTAAGAGGATTTAATATTTTTCCACACAGACCGAGGCACCCGAGTGATAATATCACCATGTTTAAATTATACGGATAGTTATCCCATGTCCATGCCAGTACAAGAATGCTAAGAAGAAAGGTGTTTCCTTTTCTATCTCTTTAGGAATATACTCATGTAAGAATGTTGTAGATGAAACAAATATTGAAACTAATTTAATTTAAATAGAATTAAATCTTAATTTTAGAGTAACTACTATAACTAATGATATACAAGTGATAAAATACAATAATATACAAGAAATAAGCATGAAATGATATAAAACCTTAAGTAATAGAGAGGGAGAAGGTGAAAACTTATTTTAGAGTGACTTGGAAGTGATATGAGCTAAGAAACTACTATAATAGAATAGAAAGGATGTCATCAAGGCTAACCGAGGGTTCGTAACTTAGAAATACACGGGAAAAAAGCACCCATGGGAGGAGAGGAGAACACGAACACTAGTGTCCACTCGATACTCGGTGTTCTAGCCTTTTCCGGGTTAGAAGAGCTTTGATGTTGATCATCTTTTGTTTTTTTTCTTTCTCTTCAATTTCATTAGTCATACCTGTAACTTGCAAAATAGATAACTAGCTACACATGCCCATAAACCAAATCAAACATAATAAATAATATGTAGAATGGGGATTTAGAAAGACCCCGACGGTCACCCGAAGAGTGATCTTATGACCGAATGCTACACTACATATTAGACTCCATGTAGTTCTTTGTGTATGTTCCCTAGGTTTCCTTTATGCAAGTTGAACTATGATAGTGGGCTAGATCTAGATTTCTCCAAGTATGAAAATGTGTGAGATGGAATAAAATGAACTTCCCCTCCTATGTTATGTATGCGAGTAATGCAACCCTTTTCCCTTGTATGGATGTGCTAGATGTATGCTTTGAAATTATCTTATGCCTTTGATGCAAGATTAGGTGATGATATATAATTCTTATGATGTTTGGCCCCTTATTTGAGAATAATAACTAAGTTTATATGATTCCCTAGTTTAAATTTTGTAATTGAAAACTAGAAGAATAACCCAAAGTACTAAAAGGTGACCAAGAATTGAAAGAGACCCAAAAAAGTAAGTATAAGATAAAGAAGGTCAAGAGTTCCTAGGAGGGACATGAGCACATGGGAACTTTTTTCCTAACTGGGTGTTAGTGTCGAGGACATAAAAGATAAATTAGTCAAGTTCTAACAAAGTCAGTAAGATGTGTAAGAAAGGTAATAATGTAATGGATAAATAAAAATGCCAAAATGAGTTGTTAACCACTAATTTTCTTGCTTAGGTATCATGTATACATTAATATGATTTAGGACCTAAAAAATTTACCCAAATGTATAGATTTTGTGTTTATATTTCCCCACTTTACAATGTTGAGTAAATACTCGATAACATAAAGTATATAAAAGATGTGTACCTTTTGATCCTCAGAGAGAAGAGTGTAGCTGATAGCATGCTGATTGGGCAAGTGAAGTGTGAAGTGGCTGCAATGTGAAGTGTGGAAACTAGGAAGGGGAGGTACACCCTAGGGGTGAAGTGTATGCATAGTAGTGTACTATTGGAGTTTGTGTTTGCTAATGTGGGATAATTTTTATTTTGTATCAAGGAAAGACTTGCAAAAGAAGAATGGGAAATTAGTCAAAATATAGTATATGAAAAATAAGAGTAATGTATGTATAAGTAAAAAGTGCATAAGGAAAGAGTGCACATGATGTATAAGAGAGTATGAGATAGAAAATTTTCCTTTTTGCTTGGAGTTGTTAGATTTTAATGTCTTTTTGCTAATGGTGAATTTTTTGGGTGATCTCACACCGAGAGTGAGTTTTTTGGGTGATCTCATGCCAAGAGAAGAGTGTTGGGGAGAGAGGTATGTTTTTATCTCTTTCCATGACACTTCCCGAATAAGCGTAATCGCATATAGCACATACTTGATTTGTAACCTTTTGTAACTAAATTGTAACTGATTTTCTGAATTCTATAACTAGAGGCAAGTGCATGCTACTAGAGAACTATACTGTAAACTACTAAAAACTATTTTAAACGGTGAAATTGACTATTTTTCCCCTAGGAAACAAGTGCCCATGGGGGACACAAACACCCACCGCTACTATCTAGTACTAGGTACGAATGTCTTCTCTGTATATGTGATATAAGTATGATTATAAACCACTCTATAACTCGTGTTCTTGTGTTATTTATGTATTGTGATATTTTGATTTGTAGCTCAAAGATTCTAAAAGGGTGATCTGTTCACCCAATAGATTCCCTCTCGTTTGGGGTGCATGCAAAGAATGTAGGAGAAAATGGACCAAAGAAAAGGATCAAAGTCTAATATGCATATCTAAGAGTGGATACCTATAGGGGGTAGGGTATGTGCATGGTAGAAACCAAGGCACATGCAAACAAATAAGGCTAGAAACAAGTATTAGTGTATAAAATCTAGCATGCAATAGAAGACAATGTAACAAGAAATTATGAAGAGAAGAGGGACTGTGTAAAGTGGGTTTTATACATGGGACACCATTAATAGAATCACAAGAAAATAAGGGCTGAAACAACTATCGAGAGAAAAAGGAACAAGCATGACACCGAGCATAACCCACAAACAATGGTAAATAATAAAAAAAATAATAACAAGCAAAAGGTGACAAATAACCATGGTTGTATAGAGTCCTGCAAAGAAAATTATACACATGAAGCACCCGTTAGTATGTTAGAAAGATAAGCAATATGTCAAATTGTCTATATAACAGTGAAGAGTAAAGTGAAAGTAACAATAAGTAGTAAATATTGTAATAATAGGACATGCGATGTGTAGAGAGTGAGAGTAGCAAAGGTAGATGCCCCTAGGAGCCTTCAAGAGACCGGTAAAGAGTAGTTTCAGGCATCATGCATCATGTGTGAATCTATATAAGTCCTACATTAACCTCAAGATACCATGTGAATGTGCATGTGTATATATAACAAGATAATAACATACTACATCTAAGTAGTATAAGATAACAAGAGTAAATGTAACCAAGATGTGAGAATGCTATATGAATGTGATGGTGTGATACAAGATGAAAGATGTGAAGAGAGGAGGATCCAAATTTACCCCCAATGAATGTGCATGAGATGAGTTTCATTTAGGAATGCTCCTTCAACTGTTAAGTATGAACTATAGAACTAGAGTGCATCATCGGGTAATGAAGGTATTGTATGTGATTGAGAGTAGATGTTAGATAAGATATATCATGAAGCACAAAGAGTGAAGTTTAGATGATGTGAGGTTCATTTAATAATTGGACCCTCAAAAATCAAGTATGAAATATGGAACTAGAGTGCGTCATCGGGTAATGAAGGTGTTGTATGCGATTGAGAGTAGATTCTAGAAAATATATATCGTGAAGCACAAAGTGTGAAGTGTAGATGATGTGAGGTTCATTTAAGAATTTTACCCTCAAAATTTAAGTATGAAACATGTAAATAGAGTGCATCATCAAGTAATTTAAGTGTGGTGGGTGTAGAAACAACGTTGACTTTGGATTTAGATTATGTAGGCTTAATATATGGTTTAAATGTGGATTTAGCTTGAAACTTGCTAGAGGATGAGGATGAAGAAGTATCATAATAATTTAATTTTCCCATAGATAATAATTTACTTTCGCGCAATTTGAGTGTATGGCATAATTGATCAAAGGAAGGAGAAGTCTTGAAGATGACACTCTCTTGAAGTGGAGGTAAAATAATTTGAATAAAGAGATCTTACAATTCTGAATCGGTGAGAGCATTGGTAATCTTAGCAAGGTTATTATTATACCGCAAAACATAGTCTTCTAAATGTTTGTTGGATCCTTATTTGATTTGAGAAATTTGTGCGTAAGATATCTTAGTGCTGATGTTGATAGAAAAATGAGCAAGGAAATCATTGGCCAAGGATGTAAAAGAGGTTACCGAATGGACATGTAGATCATAAAACCATTGCATAACATAATCTTATAAGCTTTGAGCAAATAATTTAGCCAATAATGTAAGGTCATTTGTATAGTCAAGAGATGCCACATGAAAGGATTGAAGGTGCTCCTAAGGGTCACCATGGCCATTAAAGGTGGGAAGCTTTGGTGCAATGAAGTTAGGAGGTAGCGGATAAGAGGATATGACAGGTGTAAAAGGGATATGAAGGAGTGAGGAATCTAGAGATGGAGAGGAATGTGAAGTAGCCTCATCAGAATTGACATGATTTGGGATTACAAATCATGATATGAAGAGGTGAGGTCCTTAGTGCCAAAAGAGGAAACATGTCGTGTGTGAGAAGTAATAGCAAGGGGTAAATTGATTGGTAGGAGTAGGCATAGAAACGAGGAAAATGGAGGTAGGTGGAAGAGTGGTGGAAGAATTAGGAGGATGTGTCATAATAGGAAGAGAATTATTATTAGAGATTGGAGGGTTGAGCTCAACTAGATTGGTGGCTTCCTCATGAGAAGTGAATAATAAGAGATCTAAGTCTTGAGGATGTTCAACAATATGAGCTTAGAGATCATGAAGATCTTCGTCGGTAAAGGGTTCATAAGTCTCAGCTATGGAAGAAAATAAGAAGAATTCCTAGAAGCAAGGAAGGGTTTGATCGAGCGGGTTCATCAAATGATTTAATTTAAATAGAATTAAATATTAATTCAAGAGTAACTATTGTAACTAGTGATATACAAGTGATAAATATAGTAAGAAACAAACAATAAACATGTAATGATATAAAAACCTAAGCAGTAGAGAGGGAGAAGGAGACTTAGCTGATTTTTGAGTGATCTGGAAGTGATCCGAGCTAAGAAACTACAAAAATAAATTAGAAAGGGTGTTGTTAAGGCTCACCTTGGGTTCTAGAACTCAAAAATACACATGAAAGAAGTTCTCATGGGAGGATAAGAGTGTCTAGGCATTAGTGTCCACTAAGATACTCAAGTTCGGCCTTTTCTAGGTTAGAAGAGCTTCACTGTTGATCCTATTTTGTCACTTTGGTTTAGATCTAATTTCATCAGTTGTACATATAACCTACAAAATAGATAAATAGCTGCACATGCCCATAAACCATATCAAACCTAGTAAATAAGATGCAGAATGGGGAGTCAGAATGACCCTAGTGGTCACCCAAAGTGTGATCTTATGATTGAGTGTTGTACTACATCTTAGACTCTATGTAGTTCTTTGTGTTTGTGTGTGTAATAATGCCCTATGTTTCCCTTGTGGAAGTTGCACTATGATAGTAGGCTAGATCTAGATTGATCCAAGAATACAAATGTGTGAGATGGAATAAAATGAACTTCCCCTCCTATGTTGTGTATGTAGAGTGATGCAACACTTGTCCCTTATTGTTGATGAAAATTCTACCTCTTCTTTGTTATTATAATAAGGTAAAATCAGATCAACCTCGAATATGGCGGGGTTTCCAAGATACCCACATGATGTGATAGATGTTTGATTGTTGTGCTCCATGAAGAATGAATTAAACTCCTTTTCCCTACAATTAAAACCGTGAATACAATAAACTACACAAAATGGATTTAAAAATGTATGGGGGATTACATGGAAAAGGCCGGTCCCTAGAGGTCAATGGAATTCCTTGTAAGGATGTCAATTCACTTTTAAGAAATTGATCAAATAATGATAAAGTGAAATGATAGTAAATGATAAAATGATAATACATGATACAACCAAACAATGCAAGGGCAAAGGGAATGATAGGGTCCAAGGCTATATACTAGTCTGATGGTGGTTCTAGAACAAAGGAGATTCGAGGAATCAAAATATGGCTTAAAGGAGAAAATATGTGGATGGATATGCACTTATAAAGGAAAGCATGATAATGTGTTTGATTTAGATATACGATACAACACTGTAGATGGCTCAAGGGAGATTGATGTGACTTGATGGATACTTGCAAAGCCAAAGTATCAGTCATGATTGTGGTCTAGATGAAAAAACATAGGTTGCCATGATAAATTGTCTCACATATGGAAATCGCCGGTTATTAGACGAATCGTTTCGGCGATTGAGAAAATCATTAACAATTTCTGAAGAATATAGATAGGTTAATAAGAGCTGAGATAAAATTGATTCAAGTTATTAAATGATGAATGATTAGTTAAATAACACAAAATTAAGGTATTTACCTCATTCTAGTTTATGTAAAAGACTAATATTTGATGATATTACGGATGAGAGGAGCCTCGAAGATGTGTTAAAAGAATGATGCGAGATGATGCACTGAGTTGAGCTCCTGGATATGTCAATGGCCTCCAAGAGATGAACAAGAGGAAAATTAATTAAAGAGGGATATAATACAACAATATTTCTCTTGTTGAAGACCAAGCCCAAAATTATTATCAGTTCTCCTGGAAGAAGGCATGGAACTCGTATTTATAGAGTTAATAGGAGAGAATCTCTGACGATTTAGGGAATTGCTAGTGATTTTGGGTAGTTCAAGTTTGGGAGGGATAAGAAGAGATAAATTGTTATTTTGAACTATAGTGTCATGGGATTTTGGGGGATAATGGTGTGACAACTTAGAGAAGTCGAGATGTGTAGTTTGATAGGTTGAGATTGGGATTGGTTAGATGAGGAGTGATTTTGGTAGGTTCCCTAATTTAACTAGTCGTAACTAATGTGAAGTGGGGTTGTAAATTTCATTTTTATCTTGTTTCTAATTTAGTTTTCACGTGATTTTGAGTGGATAATGGTTGAGGAGGCTACTAAACATGATTGGATATGATATTGTTTGATTTAGATATGATTTGATCTTGATTTACTGATTTTAGGAAGAAGATATGATTTAATTTTGATTTATTTTGGATTTTATTAGATTTATGTTGGATTTGATTAGTTTTTGGAAATATTCTCGGGTGGTTACGTAGGATTTAGCAAGTGTAAGAAATATTTACAAGGTAAGTGTGAACGTGACTTAGGATTATGTAGGAAAGGATTATGTTATTTAATTTTAATTGATTAATGAAGGACATGGAGTGTAAGACTTAGGATTATAAGGTAAGTATTAATTAATTAATGGATGGTATAGGTTTATAAGTGTATAACCTAAGATATGAGATGTTGTGCTTGTGAATAAAGATGAAGAGTATGAAAGTAATATATTAATTAATGAGGGATGTGGACTTATGTGAGGTAAGTATGGTGATGATGTTGATGTTTTAATAAATATGATGGGTGTAATGTGATAATGAAGGGGGCCTAGTAGATGCTGACACTAGAATTAGTGGTGCTAATTTTAGGTGTCTACATTTTTCCCCTTTTTGTTGAGTGGTTTTGAGACAAACCATGAGACAAAAATGAGATGTGATAGATAAATGTTGTAGAATTACATGATGAGGTGCTCCCCCAAACTGGGGATTGATGAAAAAGGGAATCGATCATGAGCTTGAAAGAGATAGATGGAAAGATGCAAGGATAAGAAGATGATAAAGTGATGCCCTAGGACAAGGTAAAAACAAGATGGGTGCCGTCATAAAATCAAGTGATAGGGGAACTAAAGGGTTCATGTCCTATAGACATATGACTTTTAACGACAGACATGATGGTTTGGCGAAGTCAATGGATCAAGAATTGATGTTGCTACAAAGGTAGGTTTATGAGGCCCAAAAGTCAAGTGTTAGGGAAACCAAAGGGTTCATGTCCTGCAAACATATGAATTAATGAAAAAAATATGTTATGAAAATTTGATGTGGTCAAAGGACCAGAAATTGATGCTGCCACAAAGGTGGGGTTACGAGGACTAGATGAGATTCCTAACAATGATCAAGGATGTAACACCCTAGGAGGTATTTGGTTGATAAACATTAATTTTAATGGGTATATATGATATTTTAAACACAATGATGTGATGCTGAGATGTGCTCAAGATTGTGTTGATGTTGAGAGATGATAGATATTGTGATAGATTTCAGTAGATAAATGTTGATGTGGAAGGGTTGACAATTGTTAAAGTTATGTTTTAGGTATGATGTGTATTTGATATTGATGTTAAAGTGATTTAATGTTTTTTCAAAACCATGGTCAAGAATGAAACATGGATTGATTTCTTTGTATTGGATTTGATACATATATGATGGGAAATAACAAAGTGAAGGCGCTTGCACTTTTATCCTTTACAACGAATGTTAACAAATGACTAACAATGGGTAGTCACACTTAGGATCTTGGATATAAATTGAAGTGATAGTGTGTACCTTCTTAGGACATGAGAAGGGTTGACATATGTAGGTTGTGTGGGAAAAGAGGGTTCTCCTTTCAATGGTTTCATAGGGAAATGCCCCAACTTTACATTTTTGATTTTGATGCAAACTGATCGATGCGGGAAGTTTGCTATAATGAGAAAACTGATCGATGCGGGAATCCTTTTACATCAGTAACCATCCTTTAAGGATATGGTCTACATTTTTTGATTTTTACAGAGATCGTCATCCTTCAAGGGATCGGTCTATGATTTTGATTGGTAAATGTCCTTCGAGGATCGAGTCTACTTTCTTCTTTGCCAATAGTATGTTTGAATAGTTTTCCTTTGTGGGACCAATCTATTCCTTTTGATTTTGATAGAAATCATCCCTTGATATTTTTGAATTTATTTTGAGCTGAGGGCAAGAACCTAATAGGCCGTTTTAAGGAGGGGAAAATATGTGTACATAAACTACACATGTGTGCCCCAAGACATGTCTTTGGTTAGTAGACAAGGTGGATGGATGTAATGATTGCGGGGTTCATGCTAAAGAGGAACTTGTCCATGTGAAATATGTGATGAAAAGATCCATGGTGCTCATCTTTAAGGTGTATTTAGGATTGATGGATAACCACATACTTTCAAATCATTACGATGATAAAATGACTAGCTAATGATGGAATAAGATCTTTGATGTGACTACTGTCATGATAGTTGATGTGTTAATAGTAGAAATGCTACAAGTGCAAGGATTTCAAAGGTTGATATGTGCTATATGTACCGATCCAGTTAAGGGAGAGCTTCCCACGTTTACTCCAAAGTAATGAAATTTTGATTAGATTGATAGGATAGGTGAGGACATGAAATTTCATGATCATGTGACTTTATTTACCATTAGAATAGTCCATTATGTAACACCTTTAGGGTCTTAAGTTAATAAGATAATCTTGGGTATGGTAGACTCATTAGGGTTCTTATCAATTAATTATCTCATTTACTACCTCTTACCATTCACCTTCCTTATTACATTTTTATTATCCTATACAGGACTAGACCATCGATACCTATATTTTAAGAATATCCTCTTTCACCAAAATCAACCTAAAACCAACCTTGCCTATGACCCAAAATCAATCATGCATAAAACCTACCAACCCATTCCTCGACCTCATCTTCTTCTTCCCTAGGTTATGGGAAAACTACATCGGCATGCATGAGGTCCTTTTTCATCGAGACTATGTAGGCAACACTTTGAGGGCATGGGGCCCTTGGAGGTTATCTTGGCAACTCTTTTCCCTTACCCATCCCCCCCATTTTTCCTTTTCACATTCTACTATATTTTTCATTTTCTATCAATAACTGGAAATTAAACTAAAACAAATATCAATTACCATACACATACACCTACCTACCATTTTTAACAACATCACCAAATCATTCATTTATTATTTCATATTTCCATAATAACAACTATTTGGAAATTTCAAAACATCACATGCCTATACCTAACTCCACCATGCCTAACTGACTTGACTCCACCATGCCTATGACCTAACTCAAACTATGCCTAAATTAACCATACCTCAACCATGCCTAAACTGACCTAACTCCATCATGCCTAAACTAACCTAACTCCATCATGCCTAAACTAACCATACCTCAATCATGCCTAAAAATGACCTAAATCCACCATGCCTAAACATACCTAACTCAACCATGCCTATGACCTGACTCCATCATGCCTAATCCACCTAGTTTCCATCACATACACAATAACAATAGAAATCACAACCACTAGTACAACATCATATCATAAATATAACCATCATCCATAAATATATAAATCCTCAAAATCTATGTGTCCATACATATGGGCATAGGTACAACGATAATACATGTCCCTCGTATACAAACATCCTCGAATCTACGACATGCAGCCGATATAATATAAAAACTCAAAATCTCTCATATACATCCTCACATCTATGGCATGCAAGCTAGTATATATATCACAAAAATAAAAAATTATGGTGCATGGGGGGCTCAGTCATCTCCCCATCTAATGTCCATCCCTGTCTCATTTGTCTCCTCCTCCTCGCTCTCGTGTGGCACCCTGCTAACATCTCTCTACCCTGTATAGGTCTCGGATCGACCTCTAGCTAGCATGCAACCGTGTTAGGCCTCCGTGAACTAGTGACCTCACCCTAACCTTGTCTATGGGATCACTCTCCCCCTGTACTCTCTGCACTATGTGTGCAAGATCTCATCCTATCACTCAAGGCCTTCGTACTCTATTGTCTACATAAGATGGAAATCTATGCGACGATCGTCAAGTGATCGTGATAATATCTGGCCTCATTAAGGGCATCCCTAAATCCGGCCATCATTACTATCCGAGGTGGCCCCATTGGTCTCAAAACCTATACTTATACCATGAGACCCTGTTCCTAGCCTTGTGATGGTGCCTAAGTTATGAGCTGGGCCTATAAGGCCAAAAATGCTGCTGTGTAATGACCAACTAGCCCTACAACCCCACTACCTGTGCCTATAGGGTGGCTACCTGTCCCCGTCTCCATCCCCTCCTTGTGTAGGTGCACATCATTGTGCTAAAATCTAGTGTCAAGGGCCACCACACTGCTTGAAACATGGCCACCTCTACCTGTGACCCTACCAAATACCCCTGTAAACCTATAATCTGGCCCTGTAAGGTGACCATCTATTCTGCAGGTATCCTCTCGAACCGTGAGGGTGGCCACATCGGTGACCTAGCTTAGGTGGTGCTTTGCTTGTAGCTAGGCTACCTACCACTATATGTATACATATGTACAACACATGTCATCAATCTGAAGGTCGACGGGATGCTCCTCCTACCGATCGGCATTGTAGGCCATGGTGGAGACATAGGCCTCTCCACATTATCCCTCCTATCTTTGTGGAAATGGAGGTGACACATCCCTGGGTAACCCCAATTTCCTATATGACACCTGTCAATGGGGATCATCTTGGGATCACCACCACGACGTCCCTATATCCATAGCAAAAGCTATAGCCCATCTAACTCATCTACCATCTGCCTGTATGACGGATAGCCGATATATGATCTCTAGATAATGTTTACACGAGAAAAACCTCCAAAGACACACACAGTAGTACACTACATCATGTGTAGCCCGACTATCCTGTGTTTTCACCCGGTGGGTACCCATCTCCAGTAACCTACTCTAATCAACCCCACCTCAAATGCATCTATTTGGGTTAGGCCCACCTGTTACATGCATACAATGTGCTCATATGCCCAACAATGAAGAAGGAAGGTACATCATAAGTTCTGAACCTTTGTAATCACATGTAGGCCCACAAATCTCTATATAAATGCACCAAAAAGGTTGGTGCCTATGAAAAACATGTCATCTCCTCCATCATGTCCTGGAGGACCCCATAAGTGCCGGTGGGAATCTCCCACCCTCTTAATCAGGTAGTGAAAAATAACACACCGCCTCCATAATCAACACCACTAGCCTCATCTCCTCTCAATGGGCTGCATACATCTCTCCATAGCTCAAGTTGGCGCTATGGTACCTCAGCTCCGCCATCACCTCTCCAAATACTGCCACTATGGACTCCTGTGATGCCTTAACTTTTCCATGCATTTTTCCATTCCTCGTTTCTTTTTGTGTGCTTTTTTTCCCTTGATGCAGGACCGCTACCATGCCTAGGTGGCGGCCCTGAAACCGCCACCTGTGTGGGCGGCGGTTCTTTTCACTTTTTCCGAATCTTCACGCATGTTTTAAACATGTGATAATTCACTTAAGTTTCTTTTTGCATGCATCCATGAGCCAAATTGGCTAAAAATAGCTTTGTTTTCTTGGTTCTCCTTGCTCCTATTTTTAATAAGATTTAATTAGTTGGAACTACCTCTTCTTGCCTTGTGCATGAAGTAACCTCCTAGCCTCCATTCCTATATATTCCATGCTTGTATTCAAGCAAAAGGGCCTGAGAATTTTGTGTATCTTGCATTGTTGTGCTGCCATAATCTTGCTAGGAATTGCATAGCCAAGCTCAGATCTCTTGTGTTATCTCTCTTCTACTTGCATTGCATCCAGATTGCTTCAAGATGTCATTGCTCAAGTGCCATCCTCTTGTTGTTGTTCTTTGCATTCCCAATCCTTTGGACTCACATGAACACTCAGAGAAAGAAAGGAAAGAACTGAGGGGATAGATATTGATACTACTGGATTTGCCAAAGCTCTTGCTCTTCCAGGTTGGAATTGTGTATTTGTTTGCTTTGTTTTGTCAAATTGTCAATTGCATATCAAATAGAGTAGAGAAACAATTCATTTCAATTAGCTAGATAATTGCAAGTAGATCAAATCAATAGGAAGTTTTCTCTTCAACATTTCTAGGGAGGCTGGGGGAACAATAGCTCTATTAGAGTCATGATTTGTTCTTCACTTATGAGGTAGGGTTGGAAAGATTTTGATTGAATTAGAATAGATCTTAGATTTAGATTCACACATTTACACAAATAGTTAGCTACATCGGCTAATTATTTGTTTTAAACTAGTTTATTAGATTAGATGCATTATCTGAAAAGTTAGAAAAGAACAAAAACATTTATTTTCCATAGATTAGCTTGTTTTATTGCTTTGTTATGATATATTGAGAAAACACCAAAAATATAGGTTAGATTTCCTTTGATAGATAGTTTATTTATTGAAAACAAATCAATTCATCTTGCATGACCATCAACGGTCCACAACAGGAAAAGACTTATAGTTGTGATCCCTGGTCCCACAACCCAACAGGCCAGAGCTAATAACTGACATTGACACAAGTTTTGCGTTTAATAGTCTTACGTACACACACCACATATCATTGAGAAAATAAGACAATTAGAGACATTGAACATAGTTGCTAATCAAGCCTACGACTTTTGGACTACTCCTGGAAATAGGATTTGATTGCATGCATGACCATACAAGGGCCTCAACCTCAACGAGTCTTTGGTTGTGACCCACATGTCCCGTAACCCAATGGGCCTGCTAGTCAGTTAGATATTGACACTAGTTTATGCACATTGGTATTCATATCTTCACCACTTCCACTCGATATTATTACACAACTTTCATTGTTGAATATATAGCCGATCAAGCTAAGACTTTCTGGACAAGACCAGAAAATCACCCATAGTCTCTGAGCTCCACTACACCTCTTGTCTCCATTTCCATGACCTTGTCTGGAAACCCATACGAGGCACTGCAGAGTTACTTTCCACGTATTCTAACCAATCAATAGAATCTTGGTAGAACTAGACATCGATTGGAGTCTCTCGAGTAGCTATCATATCAGACCGTACCATCACACCCCTTCAGGTTAGGAGAGCATTCTTTCCTTAGATTCATAGATTCCAGTATTGCGTGTCGAAGACATAAGGTTTCCAATTAGCTTGATCATCCGCCATCACTTTCACTTCCCATTTCAATTCCACACCGGTTGTCTCGGCATGACCTCGGGAGGTCGGGTGTGAAGAAGGTCATGTGTTGATTTTCTATCATACAAATTGGTGAACCCGATGTGAAGAGCTAGTCTCTAAGCATTTCCACTTTCATCCATCCTTTATTTTGTGGGTATTCTTATACCCCGAATATGTCAGGATATGATGAGTATGGTTGACCCATCCGGGTTTTGACATGTACCATTACCAATCAAATATCCCACAACAATCACCTTCACTTTCAACATGGGAAGACAACCACTCATCCACTCAAAACCCTCTGCTTCAGGGAACCAATGTTGGTTCTTTTGTATACGCATTAAAGAACTGGATTAGGTCACTCAGACTTATCCCCTCAAACAATCAAGTTCAAATAACATGACATTCACTGGTGAGGTGAGTTCATCTCCTCGGGTATTGTTTCGACAACCCATTACCATGCAATCGATCAACTCCCCCATCTTGATGAGGAGTATTTAGCATGATATGCTAGGAGTGAGCAAAAATTCCAACAAATGAACCAATATTTTGATAGGTTGTAAGGACAAGGTGATGTCTGCTTCAAAACAATAATGCTACCCCACCACCAACTGATAATACAACCAATGAGGGGTGGCAACATCATGAACAATTCATAGCAGGATACCATACTCCTCAACAACCTCCAAGGGTTCAACCAAAGGTACCTAAGCAAAGGTACCGCCCCATCAATGGGTGATGTCATTTCAGCTTTGGTTGATAAAGTCAAGGAGTTAGAGCTTGCCCAAAATACACAGAATTCATATGCAAGGAAAGCATGGACTCCTTCCTACCCACAAAACTATGGGAAAATACCGACCACACAGAATCCTCCAGTCTACATGAATACTCCGAACCATGGGGATTTGTTAACTGGGATGGGTACCTTGGGTATGCCTCCTCAAGCCACATATGGATACCTACAATAGGTGCATAGCGGAAGTGCATTCTCAAATGCTATACCAGCCAAAAATGTGACGTTCCCTGGCTTTGCACCTTCACTCCATATCAAGGTAATCAACCCCCTTATATACACATGTATTCTAAATCTCCACAGGGGGACATGTACACCTACCCAGGTCCATATGGACAACCACAGGGGATGTCATACACCCCACCAAATGTCTATGTTGTCCCATTTCAGCAACCAATGCAGCCCCCACCTCCCCAACAAGGGTCTTCAATGGTGGAAACATATGCAATGGGGACTTATTCTGAATATCTCAAGGAACCCCTAGATTTCTCCATTCGGGAAGTCATGCTCCCGAGACCCTTGCTGATCTCCCAAAGTTCAAAGGGGAGGGTGATCCTAATGCCCACATCAAGGCTTATGCAATGGCCATTCGAGAGCTTGCTCCCATGGGATGCATTCATTGCAAATATTTTCCTAAGACACTAGAAGGTATTGCTCTTGACTGGTATTATAGGATACTAGAGGCTTCAATACACTCATTTCAAACAACTCGTATCAGAGTTTATCAAAGATTTTGATATGAACAAGATTTTTATGAATAGGAATCAGGGAATTCCTTCATATCAAACAAGAACATAATGAATCTGCAGCCCACTTCATTCAGAGGTGGTGACACATGTTCTCTCTCTCTTCTCCAAAGTGCTCCAAACATGGATCAAATGGAACTTTGTGATTTGTTCCTTCACTCTCTCAACAGAGAGATGAAGGAAGAGGTTCAAAAATTCCCACTAAGGAGCTATGAAGAGGTGCTAGAGGGTGCTCTTCGGATCGACCAAGTGGCCATTGACAGTGGTCGTAAGACCTATGGAGAAAATGGGAAGTTAGTCACTCCTGCTCAAAGCACTCCCGGTTACTCCAACAACACAAATAACAATCAAGGACCAAAGATCCTTAATAAGAATCATGGAGTCATGACCGATGGTGTAACTAACCAGCCCAAAAATCCTAATGTTGTTAATCCCACCAGTACAAGTGCTACAAATAACAACAACAATGGAAACAATAAGAGAAACAACAATTTCTCACCCTCGGTAAACGTTGTGGATTTTAATCATCCCCAACAACAACAACAACCTCAGCCCAACAAAGACAAATGCCGACCCCAAGCCCTAGTCAATACCCCAACCAATTCCAAAATCAGGGGCAAGGGTTCCAAAGTGTTAATTATAACAATCAACAACCAAACAATAACCATAGTTTGGACCACAACAAGGAACAAACCAAAGGCCTTGGGATTACGATCTTGACTTGTATTGTGGTTTCCATAGGGTCCATGGGCATGACATAAGAACTTGTCGTGATTGTAATAAGTTTTTGTAGCATTTTCCAGAAGACCAAAGACAGTTATTTGTTGACATGTTTTTGGCAAACCCAACTGCACCCAGTCAAAATGCCTATATGGGACCGGTGTCTCCACAAAACACCATTGGGAATCTTCAATGATCCTCTCCCATGCATCCAAAGGATGGTAGATTGGATCCCAATGGTTTGAATAAAGGTATTGTAATAGGGACTCATGATCATGAAGCCTCAACTTCATCAAACCCATAGGTGGCACCTCCTTTGGATGGTCACCAGCAAATGAAGATCGTAGGTTTGGTTGAGTTAGATGTTGAACCCCAAATTAAATGCTGCAACAAGAGCCAGAGACTATTCTTTCAGCCAATCCCGATTTATCTCGGTTGTGTCGATATATGCTCATGACATGCTAAGAAAGCTAGTAGGGGCTTATGATTTGATCAGTGATCTAACCAAGACCTTTTCACACATTTCCTTTTTGGATCTACTGAAGAATTCCCCCTGCTCATCGAGCCACTCTTTTGGAAGTGCTAGGTCTCGGCCATTTGATTAATGTTACCCCTCCACCAGAGGCACAGATAAACCATATAGACTTTGATGTTTTCCCTCCAGGAAACCCGAAAGGGATATTGGGTTTGTATTTGACATAAGTAAGATGCCTACGGATGCTGAAATAGCTTGTAGAGGTGATCGGCCTTGTTTTTATAGGTTTGGATCTACAAAAACTATGTGAAATGTGCAATGATCGATGATGGGGCAGCGGTTAATATAGTCCCCTTCTCTTTTCTTTAGAAGTTAGGATATGGGGAGACTAATTTCTCCTCGACGTGAAACATGTTGAGGGGTTATGATAGTCTCAAGGAAACCTCGATCGGAACCATAGTATTACCGGTTACTCTTGGGCCCAAGATGGTGCTTACTGAGTTTTATATTATAGATGGGAAACCAACTATAATATGATCCTTGGTGCCATCCTTGGATCCACCACATGAAAGCAATCCCCTCCACTCTATTCCAAGAGGTCAGATTCTTGCATTTAGGGAAAGTCTTTGTCACTCAAGGTGATCCAAAGCCCTTTGATATACATTTGGCCAACTTGAAGAAAAATCAGGGGTCCACTCTGAATTCAAACTTCCTACGAACTAGTTAAACACTGGAAAGTGTGGTACTAGAAGAAAAGTTGGTTCCCACAATGGAATTAGAAGTTATGGGTTTGATCGAGGGTATTCGGTGGTCAAGGATGAAAACATTGTTGTAGAGATGGTATCGTTAGGAACTACAACAAATATTGTTGAGCTATTAGAAAAGGATTTTCCTATCCTTCTCCCCTTTGATTCTATGGGTATGGGACATGCCTTGGGACTTGGTTCCCTTCCAGCAGATGAGGTTTGCATGGTGGAGGTAACCGAGGTAAAAGGAGAACTTACAAAGGATGACTCAACATCCATCTTTCCGAGTAGTTGTTGGACCCTCCATTTTGATGGAGCCAAGTGTCGCTTCAGCACTGGGGTAGGTGTGATCCTTACTTCACCCGAAGGAAGGGTTTTACCTTTTGCTTTCAAATTGAATTTTGAATGCACAAACAATGGGGCTGAGTATGAGGCTCTCCTATTAGGTCTCATTGTAGCTAAGAGAATGGGCATCCTCAATATTAGGGTGTTGGGTGACTCACAAACTAGTCACAAATCAGATATCCGAGGTATACGAGACTAGGGTTGAACACTTACAACTCTACAAAACAGCCGTGTTGGGCCTAACTAAGGGGTTTGACTTTATATCAATCGAGGTAGTTCCACATGAACAAAACCTTTTGGAAGACTCTATAGCAACTTCCACCTCACGCTTCACCCCAAGTAGTGACTTAGAGGACACCAACTTCATGGTTTCATCCGTGCTGAATCCTTGATTCGCAAAGTGCCAGTAGCGTCAATGTTGACATACGTGGAAGTTGAGGACCAACTTGACTCTTTGGACCCTGTTGATGGGGATGAGTCAACTTTAAGTTATTTAAACACTTTGGTGGAACTACATCTTACCTATCACGAGGTAGACCTTTCCCTAATTCCACGTTCCTCTTCTTATTTTGGGAATCCAATGATTGAGTCCTCTCAGGGAAAGATCTTGAGATTTACGAAGTAGAAGAAGAAGGGGACTTGGAGTTTCCTCCAGCCCCACTTGAGTTTGAGGAGGGTAACACCTCCTTAATGAGGGAATGATTGATATAAACATCGGAATGGAGGAGGAGCCAAAAATCTTAAAACTAGGGTCCTCTTTAACTCAGAGGAAGTAGAAATTCATACCCAAATCCTCAAGGAACATCAAAAATCCTTCACATTTAGTTACAAGGAAATGATAGGAATTACACCACACATCGTAGTTCACAATCTCATCACCAAGCCATGGATGCCAAACCAATTAAGTAGAAGTCAAGACCTATGAAGCCAAAGGTGGCCCTTATGGTAAAAGAAGAAGTAATGAAGCTTCTCAGGTAGGATTTATCAAGCCAATCGATTATTCACAATGGGTATCTAACATTGTCCCCATTCTCAAAAAGAATGGAAAGATCCATATTTGCATAGACTTCTGGGACATTAACAAGGCTTGTCCCAAGGATGATTTCCTCGCTACCATCCATTGATGTTATGTTGATGCAACAACTGGATTTGAGTTGTTGTCTCTCATGGATGGGTTTTAGGATATAATCAAATCAAAATCTCTCGAGGATCAAGCTAAAACTACGTTTATAACTCCTTGGGGAACTTATTGTTATGTTGTCATGCCATTTGGTCTTAAGAATGTTGGTGCTACATACCAATGAGCAATGACCTACATATTCCATGATCTTATTCATAAGATTGTGGAATCCTATGTAGATGACCTCTTTGGCCAAGGCAGGAAGCGTTGTGATCACCCAGAGGTGCTTCGTATCATTCTCTCATGCTTGATTGAGTATGGTGTCATGTTGAATCTAGAGAAATGTGTATTCGGTGTAACAGGTGGTAAGCTTTTGGGTTACATTATATCTTCATGAGGGATTGATGTTGACTTGCCAAAAATATGGGTTGTGTTAGAAATGGTTCCGCCATCAGATGAGTTTGGTATTAGATATTTTCTTGGGAAACTCGGTGTAATCGAAGGTTTCATCCCTGACTTGACCTTCACCATTCATCAATCAACAATTTGTTGAAAAAGGATTATAGCATTGATTGGATGGAAGAATGCAATGAGGCCTTTGAAGTAGTTAAATGATTCTTGTTATCCCCTCCCACGCTAATGCCACCTAGATCAGATCACCCTTTGATCTTGTATTCATGGGCTACAGATGTTTTGCTAGCCTACATGTTGGCTCAAGAGGATGATGATAAGCGAGAATGGGAAGTTTACTTTATCAGTCGGATGTTACTTGATTATGAGACACACTACACATAGGTAGAAAAAGAATGCCTTGCCATAGTTTTTACAACCAAGCGTTTAAGACATTATATGCTCAATCAAGAAACAAGGGTCATTGTCAAGTCAGACCACTTACGAACATTCCTCATAGGGATCCTTGTCTAAAAAGGTTGGGTGTTTCATTACATTAATGGGTGAGTTTGAGTTAATGTTTGTAAATAAAAAATCCGTTAAGGGTCAAATCATTACAAATTGGTTGGCTGATAATCCATTGGATGGGGGTGATTTGGTAGACCTGGACTTTCCCGATGAGTGCATATATTTCATTGAAACTAGGCCCCTATCTCTGTATGCCCTTGGTACACTGACATTATTAATTTCATCATGGACCACACATACCCAGAAGGGGCAACATCACAACAAAGAAGGTGGTTATGTGTCATTGCCACTAAGTACATTATCCTGGAACAAGTGCTTTATCGCAGAGCCTTTGATGAGAATGTTGTTGAGATGTGTTGATGCCGAAGAATCGAAAATATTCTTTATGAGTCACATAGTGGGGTATGTGGAGGTCACTTTGGTGGCCATGCCACTACCGAAGAAGATACATGGATGGGCTATTTCTGGCCCACCCTCGAGCATGACGTGGTAGAGTTTGTGCGCAGATGTCACAAATGTCAAGAGTTTTCCCATGAGATCCACATACCGGCACAAGATCTTTACAACCAATCGTAACTCCATGGCCCTTCTCCATGTGGCCTAGATTTGATAGGGAAATTCTCTCCCTCATCAATAGATGGCCATAATTTCATAATCACGGCCACAAAATACTTTACCAAGTGGGTAGAGGCCATGCCCCTTACTACTATTCTGGCTCTGTAATCGCTAAGTTCATCTTGAACCAGATCATTTGTAGGTACGGGGTGCCACAGGTCATTATTTCTGATAATGGCACATCTTTCAAAAATGAAGGTGTGTGAGTTGTGTACAAAGTTCAAAATAAGTCATCACATGGCTTCTCTCTACTACCCTCAGGCTAATGGACAAGTTGAGGCTACCAATAAGACTTTAAAGTCCATTCTCCTAAAAACCGTTAAGGAGAATAAATGAGATTGGCACCTAAAGCTTTTTCGGCCTTGTGGGCCTACCGAACGTCGGTTAGAACACCAATGGGGGAAACCCCCTTTTCCTTAGTATTTGGTGTTGAGGTAGTTCTGCCACTTGAAGTTGAAATACCTAGTCTCCACATTTCGCTACATGGGATCCTGGGAGAGGAGGGTTATCGAGAAGCACGACTCTCCCAATTAGAAAGTCTCGATGAAGCTAGACTGAAAATGCTGAACAATGACATAATGTTTACACTGACCGTATGGCTTGGAAATACAATAAAAGGTGTATGAACGTGAGATCTATGAAGGAGATTTGGTATTAAGACTCGATATTTGAATAGACAAGAAGACCGGTGAGGGAAGAAAGTTCAGACCTAGGTGGTTAGGTCCATATCGAGTAGTGGAAGACTATAAAAATGGCACATTTCACTTGTGTACACTAGAAGGTGAGGATTTTAGTGAATCATAAACTCTCTTCACCTAAAGAGATACTACGCATGATCCATCAACATTCTCATATGTACATTATTGCATCTGCATTGCATTTTCATTTGTTCGTTCATTTTGTAAAAAGTGTGATCAAGGAGCTTATTCTTATAGCAATTCCTAAAAACTTCTGAAAATATTGGCAAAACATTCAAATCATGTCTCTTCAAACCTTCATAGTATCATCAACTGTTTTTGAATCATTTATCAATCCAAACAAGATAAGACAAAATTTTGATGGTAACCATACCAAGGCCTGCATACTTGGTTCTACTTTTGGTCTCTTCTTAGGATAGGTGTCTTTTGTTCATGGTCTGTTCTAGAAGCTTCATGGTGTCACATCTATCCCATATACATCTCCTTGGAAATAAAAGCATTCTAAATTTTTTTCCCAAATAAGTAAAGTCAAATGCAAATCACAGAAAATTTTATTTTTACACATTTCTCTGCCCTACCAACCTTCGGTGTTGAGCCTATGTCTCTTACTAGTGACGTAGGGTTGGGAAAGGAGGGATGCCCTTACTCATCTATGTGCCTTGTCCATGGTGATAAGCCCATGCTTCCTACTGGTAGCATGGGGCAAGGTGGGGGTCTCTTTGATAAACTTGAAAGTTACAAACTAGTCAAACATTGTGAAATCATAAATAAAAAACAAAGTGAGTTAGATGTCCAAAATTCCAAGAGAGTTTAAAACCCAAAAACCAGATTTTGTCAACCAAGTGGCCATCTACGGATCCAAGTCTAGATAAACTGCAAAGCAATTCACATTCTAAACTATGAAGTAGCTTGAGTAGGGTAAGGTTGTAGCATCCCAATTTGGTTCTGTCAAACCTCTGTCTTTCTCTCATCACTATCATTCAACAAATTTCATAGCTTGTGCCCTTTCTAACTCTTGGTGTTGAGCCCTCACATCTTACTAGTTGTGTGGGGTTAGGAGTGGGGAAAGCACATCTATTTATCATATCATTATATCATCACGTTTTATCAAGACAATATGAAGTACCAAAGATTGCAAAAGAAACTAAGTTTAAGATCACATTGTGTTTGCATCATCATATATCAACATTATGAAATACAAAAAGAAATCATTTTGTTATCATTTCACATCCATTGCATACATTCTAAAAAGCATTGAAAAGTGGAAATTCTAAATATCTAGAGTACACATGAGAGATAAGCCAAAGAGAGTCAACTCGGATATAATGGAATACCAAACCAAAAATAGAGTTTGTATATATCATAGTAGATCAAGTTTGTATACAATGTCATCATGCACTAGGCATGGTCAAAATGCTTGACAATGAGCCCAAAATATACAAAAAAAATGTATAATGTCAAAAATGGTATCAAAGCAATAAAGGCTCAATGACCTGTCAATCCTGTGGGATCCCTTAGATGGTGCGTGACCGCATCTAGGGCTCCTACTTATGGCTGTGATGCGTTGAGAATGGACTGAATGGTGTGAGTGCTCATGGTGGTGCCCTACTTGTAGCCTCACTATGAGAATGGCTCGCCTCATCAGGCACTCTCAATAGTCTCGTATCTAGCTACCGTGGTATGAAGGGAGGTCACTATCTCCACAACCTTCCAGATGGGAGTAAACATATCGGTATGTCAGCTGGTGGCTAAGGGCTATCCTGAATCCATAGTCAACTCAGCCTAAGTCTTCCCTAAGGGGATCAACAGGGTGTCCACACATACCCGATGAATGAGCTCTCGCCACTCGTGTGTGGATGCTATAAAAAAAAAAAAGAGATAGTGAGCTAGAAAATCATAGAATGCAAATCAAAAGGAGAATGCTAAGCTAAACATATGAAAATCAATAGATAAAATTGAGAAAGGAGTATTGAACATACTCGGGTCTCCGGGCATCCATGTGGGATTAGTGGCTACTGCTGGTAGGTGCTGCTGGTGGCTGTGGAGCCTCACCGAATCTAGAGGCATGGTGCATTGTCCGATCACGAGACTCATCATCCCCTCCAAGTGCCTCCTCGAGACCAAAGTCTCTCTCTCACACTCGCTCACCTCCTGTGCTTGCTCTGAGGATCTCCTGAGTATCATGCCACTCAGGGTCACTGTCAGCTCCCTCTGAAGGTCCTGCCCCCTCATCCTCCTCTCTGACCAACTCCCCCTCCTGTATCATCTCCCACATCCTCCTCAGAGTTGGAGTCCAAATCAATCAGCTCATCCTCCTCCCCACTGTGAGTAGGAGCCGCCCCAATCTGAAGTAAGGGTGCTTGAGGAGCACTAGCTACCCCGAGCCTGGACTACATGCCTAACTATAATAGGCACACAGGAGTAACAACTATCCAACAGGATCCCCTCTAGGACCCCTCCGTGCCTCTCGAATAGTCCTATAAATAGGATCCACTGGAGGAAGCATGATAGGGTATGGAAGACCAAACTGCTAAGGTACCCGGTCAAATGGGTGAATCTCTACTCCCCCATCTCTGTCAACTAACTGGCTCATGGAAGAGAAAGCTACCATCATCATAAGCCTCCTCACCCCATACCCCTGCCATGTCCTGATAGGGTGTGGTAGTCATGTTCTGTTGTAGTCAGGGAGGCCATTGAATGATGTGGTGTTATGAAGCACTGACATGCCGGTCCATCTAGCTACCTAGACAACCTGGATCGATACCTATACCCCTACCATAAGGGATGAAACACTCATAAACCCAACTCATAACCAAGAGTAGGGTGGCTCAAAGACTGTCCCTACAATCTGACCACTCTGTATAAATCATGGTATGTAGTCCCCAGGATATCTTCCCCCAGGCATACTTACGGCCATGAGCCTCAATCTATGTAATGATGGGGGCCCAATAGTATAAAAGCGTATCTCCTCCCTTGTCCTTGACTAATCTGAGGACAAGATACCCATGATGGCTCTCGAAGGATAGGAATGGGAGTAGTAGAAATGGACCAAACCTTCATTCCCTTCTTGAGCTAGATGAGACAATGGTGTCTCCCATATACATGGCCCACTATGTCATCATGGCCCTGGACCCCACTTATCTCAATGTCAATCTCCTACCAAGTACCGAGAGTCAAGGATGTGGTATACATCCTCCAGAGTAATAGTCCACTCACCCCTAACACTGGAAACCGGAAGGTGTTCAGTCTACATCCTAGTAAGAGAATAAGTCACACAAAATGTGACTAGTAGGAGCAACATGGGGCACCCATGTGCTATCTTCCAGATGCCTACCCATTGTAAAAGATCATGTCTCAGCCTAGGTCAGCTGATCTAAAATCCCAAGGAGCCAATCACACTCTCTCTCTCTTTGCTCCAGCGTATGTACTCCACCTTCTTCTGCATCCACCAAAACATGAGAAAAGAGCAAGTTAGTAAAGTACATCACATGATAAGCTCATCAAAAACATAGTAAACTATCAAAAATCCAAAAAAAGTCAAGTTTCAAGCATGTTTTGACATTCTATATAGAACCACCCGCAAGTGCAAGGCGGTGGTTCTAGGATCACCTTGCTTTGGGCGGTGGTCCCTGTGCCACTTGCCTGGGTGAAGTGGTCTGAACCGATTTTCAAAACATGCCCTTAACCCTAAAAATGACCAAAAATGATGAAATTGACCATTTTCAACAAAATAAAAGCATGCCCTATGGGCCCCCTAAAGACTCATTCAAAACAAGAAAATTTTGAAAATCTCCCCTAGGTGAACTTTTCAACGTTTTAACTTTTAGGGTACAAAAAGAAAAAGGAGGAAATAACTAACTTGAGAGCACATTGGTCGATCTCCCACTTGTGGAGGCATGATCATGATCTCAGCATGAACGTATTGGTTATACTCTCATCAAGAATGGTCACCATAAATCAGAGCTCCAAATCAATCAAAATAACCAAATCAACAATGCACAAATGAATTGAAAAATGAGTTTGTTTTGATATATATATGTTATTTCTAACTTCATTTTGAGTGTGTTTGTTTACAGGGATGGAGCATTGGCGCAGGTATATTTCTACATCCTCACGCAAATGGTATGTCTTCTTGTCATTTTGATTTAGTGTTTATTTGTCGATATTTTATCTATCTACACTTGAGTCTTTTCTCCCTTTTATAGGTAATGAGAATTTGGATGGTGACTCTTTGACACACGGGCGTGTAGGTATAGCTTCTAACTCCCCATTTTGGGAACACCATACTCAGAACTCTATGTTTTATGCCTCTTTCATGGCTAAGATGCTTCTCGAGGGGGAAATATGTACGCACCCAAAATTGCATGTGCTACATTATCGGGAAAATGGTTATAAAAGTCCCCAGTGATGATTCAAAATCCTTTCAAGAAGGTGTTCGAGCTCAAAAACCCATTGTAGTATATATTTGTAGCCTAGATAGCCTTACTTAACTTTTCCATGCATTTTTCCATCTCCTATTTCTTTTTTGTACTTTTTTGGCCTTGAGTGCCGGGACCACCTGCCCTAAAACCACCACCCTGCAGGTGGCGGTCCTAAAATCACCACCCTTCGTAGGGGCGGCGGTCTGCCCACTTTTCTAGAATCTTCACGCGTGTTTTAAACATGCGACAGTTCACTTAAGTTTTCTTTTTACATGCATCCATGAGCTGAATTGGCTAAAAATAGCTTTGTTTTCTTGGTTCTCCTTTCTCCTTCTATTTTTAATGAGATTTAATTAGTTGGAACTACCTCTTCTTGCCTTGTGCATGAAGTAACCTCCTATCCTCCATTCCTATATATTCCATGCTTGTATTCAAAAAAAGGGCCTGAGAATTTTGTGTATCTTGCATTGTTGTGTTGCCATAATCTTGCTAGGAATTGCATAGCCAAGCTTAAATCTCTTGTGCTATCTCTCTTCTACTTGCATTGCATCAGATTGCTTCCAAGCTACCATTTCTCAAGCACCATCCTCTTGTTGTTGTTCGCATTCCCAATCCTTTGGACTCACATGAACACTCGAGAGAAAGAAAGGAAAGAGCGAGGGGAGAGATACGATACTCTTTGGATTTTGCCAAAGCTCTTGCTCTTCCAGGTTGGATTTGTGTATTTATTTGCTTTGTTTTATCAAATTGTCAATTACATATCAAATAGAGTAGAGAAACAATTCATTTCAATTATCTAGATAATTGCAAGTAGATCAAATCAATAGGAAGTTTTCTCTCAACATTACAAGGGAGGTGTGGGGAATAATGCTCTGTTAGAGTCATGATTTTTCTTCACTTTCGAGGTAGGGTTGGAAAATATTTTGATTGAATTAGAATAGATCTTAGATTTAGATTCACACACATACATGCACAGATAATTAGCTACATCCGGCTAATTATTTGTTTTAAACTAGTTTATTAGATTAGATGCATTGTCTGAAAAGTTAGAAAAGAACAAAAACATTTATTTTCCATAGATTAGCTTATTTTATTTCTTTGTTATGATATATTGAGAAAACACCAAAAATATAGGTTAGATTTCCTTTTATAGATAGTTTATTTATTGAAAACAAATCAATTCATCTTGCATAACCATTAATGGTCGCAACAGGAAAAGACTTATAGTTGTGATCCCCTGGTCCCATAACCCAACGAGCCATAACTAATAACTGACATTGACACAAGCTTGCATTTAAAAATTTTACGCACACCTGTAACATATGCTGAGAAGATAAGACAGTTAAATACATTAAACATATACGCTAATCAAGCTATACCTTTTGGAATGCTCCTAGAAATAGGATTTGATTGCATGCATGACCATACAAGGGCCTCAACCTCAACGAGTCTTTGGTTGTGACCCATAAGTCCTGAAACCCAACAGGCATGCAAGTCAGTTAGATATTGACACTAGTTTATGCACATTGGTATTCATATCTTCACCACTTCCACCCGATATTATTACATAGCTTTCATTGTTGAACATAGTAGCTGATCAGGCTAAGAATTTTGGACAAGACCAAAAAATCACCCATAGTCTCTATATCTCCACTACACATCTTATATCCATTTACATGACCTTGTTTGGAAACCCACATGAGGCACCTGCATGGTACTTTCCACGTGTTCCAAAACCAATCAATAGAATCTCGGTAGAACTAGACATCGATTGGAGTCTCCGAGTAACTATCATATCAGATCGTACCATTACACCCCTTCAAGTTAGGAGAGCATTATTTGCCTTAGATTCACAAATTCCATTATTGCGTGTCAAAGACATAAGGTTTCCCCATTAGCTCAATCACAACCATCACTTTCACTTCCATTTTAATTCCACATCGGTTGTCTTAGCACGACCTCGAAGGTTGGGTGCGAAGAAGGTCACGAGTTGACTTTCTATTGTACAACGACCACTAGACTATGATCTCGGGATATACACCTATAGTGCTTTGGATCCTAATAAACCCCACCTCTGTCACATGACACCACTCCACCATAGTCATGCTCCCTTGTACCTCTAATAGTAGCGGTGACACCCTATCACACATATGCAATCGGTCAACAACCTACATCTAACAAACCACAAACTTATTAAAACCTCGACCACACCTCTCACAAAACCCTATACCCAATATCCCATCCACAACCCAAACTCTCAATATTACCTCTTTTTCCCTATACTAGTCTTGCACCTATCAAACCTCTCACCTATATACCTTTTTACCCTACCTATTGTCCATAGACCTACCCTTACCCTTCATGGCCTACCTTTTCCTACCACCCTATCTCTCTTATGGACCAATTTCCTCTTCAACTATTGAACGATATCGAGTTACCCTTGCCCGACATTGGTCACCTACTACTCGAGTGATGCCACCAGACCGAATGGTGTTGGGCAACCCTTGGCGATGCCGGGCTCTGTCACACCTCCGAGACCCGAAACCTCCCATTTTTTCAAGAATTGACCAAAACATAACCTAATAACCTACCTTACCCTACCCAACCCTCACATACCCTCATCCCCACTCTCATTTCACTTACCTAGGACCTTCCCCCACCCATTTCATTCATTTTATTTCCAAATGACAATTTAATTCCTACCCAAAACCATTTTTACCCACCCTGATTTCTACAATTTCTTTCAATCCACAAAAGTAAACTCGGATCAGATCCTACCTCATCTTGTTACCAACGATGTGGTGGTATGTCGGTCACTTTGTATTGGTGGCCCACCCAAAACTTCTCCTACCTCTGCCATGAACAAATCACCTCCTCAGTTCCAACTAATCAAATCCACTCGACTCAATCTCGTGGACCCACCAACCACACACCAATCACATGCTACAATATCTACTTGCTCAAATTTCAGTCTCACCTTATCATTTTTGTGGCTCTCACGTGCTCTTTGGACTTTTTCTACAAATGGAAAATGACAAATGATTTCGTAAAAAGTGGAATTTTTCCATTTTATCGTTAAATCGACTTGACCGACGTTGGTCAAGTTGTGCCCTACTATACCAACATCGGTCATCCTTCAATTGGCAACGATTACCTACCATTCCATTTTTTACCTTATTTTACCCATTTTGACCCTCACTCCCCATTCCTATGCACATTTTCCCCTTACCTACACTTATGACCACCTACTTACAAGCCCACATTTCGTATATTTTTCCTTAATTGTGTTTAGGGACTTGTTATTTTACCCACACCTTGGCCTTACCCGTGTTGTTACCTATATACCTTGACATGAACCACTTTTTGTGACCTTTGACCCTCTATACTCATTGTACCTTGTGATGTCAATTACCTATGTTGTTTTTCCTACCGACCTTACCTTGCATATTACCATGATGTTTATCCTGACTGACCTTTGGTGTACTAGAACATACCTAAATGTTCCTACACCTAACCTCTATTGTGTTTCCACACCATATCCTATACCTTGGATACCAGAATCACTTCAACCCTATTTGGATAGACCTATCAACCTTAGATGATGTAGAGTTTGAAATCTTTTCAACTTGGTACCATGCCACATTTCCAATGTGTGCATGTGTTCAACTGCCACTACCTTTGACCCTAGCCCATTTACCTGTTTACCCAATTTTACCTTTTACCTTTACCCAATGCACCCACTGACCTTCATTTTCCCACCTCCTCATTTTATCAAACCACTCACCACTTCCATCTTTCACCTCATCGGTTCCTAGTTTGAGGGGGGTTACCTTCACCCATCTTTGGGGAAACACCACCCTCACTTATACTCGACACAACCATTTCCTATTTTTGTCAGCATCGCTTACCAATACAAGCCACGTGATAAAAAGGGGCAAAATGTAGACACCAAAATTGGGTCACACTCCCCTTGGTCCCCTTTTGAATAACTAACTTACATATATTCACCTAACCATGGCCCCTTTTACCCCACCTTAATATTAATTTAATTATCTATAATTAAATTAATACCCATCCTCACCCCATTTATTAATTTAATTACTTTAATTAAATGGATGCACACCTCACCTAGACACCTCACCATAGACCTATTCATAACATGTTTCCATAACTAAATAAGACTTAGCCCTACCTACCTTAATGAGCTAAGACTTAGTATAAACCTAAAATCACATGCCTATTCTTCCTCTAACCATATTCCCACTTATCTAAGTGAAACATTCCACTTATACGACACCAATGAGCAAAGCTATCAAAGATCTGCTATTTTAGGTACCCTAGGATATCCCTCCTTAACCGACGCTGGTCAACCCAAAGCTGACGCCGATCACCCTAAACCGTCATCGGTTACCATATAACCAATTTGGTAACCTTGTTTGAGAGGTTGGCCACATTTTTGAGTTTTGGGAGAAGGGATATCTACATGCAAGCATGAATCGAGCTCTTTCACACATCCAGACAACCACAAATTACAAGACACCAGGATGGATATGAAGGTATTTGTGTTCACGGTAGCATTTTGGGAAGCATTTATGTGGTGCGACCACCACGCATAGATCAACTATCACCATCACCCAGCTATCAAGCCTTCCTACACCAGTAAGTGGGTTTTCCTATCTTCATTAGTGCATGTTTATTCAAACTACAAGTTTCTTCATCTTCACTTATTCAAGTATCTATTTATATCTTACATCCCACCCTCTTAATTTTATGTGAATCTAATCATTCCATCACCCACAATCATTTAAAAACCATACCGATCCCTAAACACCTCGAGCACCATCAACACCTCTCTCGCAGACCAAAGTATTCCCCTCACAATCTCTATTTGATCTCGGATAAACTCCCAAAGACATGGTTCATTAATTTTCCATCGGCTCGACCCTACCAACACCGATTAACCCAAACCGTTGTCAGTCTCCTCTCAATCGACATTGGTCACCCTGACCAACATTGGTATCTGTGTTTGATAATACTTGTTCCAGACCAACAACCTAATTACCTCACCTAAAAAAATACGAGAATCTCAATTGCCAACATTACCAAGACTCGTACATGACAAGCAGACTACTGCGTTATCCACAACTCGCATAGAATTTTAGTATTTAATCGGATCAACGTTGATAGTAATCTAAGGCACCTAAATCAGAACAATAACACTAGATTATTTTATTTACATGTTTAAGTTATTTTATATTGATTTATAAATAGTGGATTGTAGGAAGTATCACACTTCCCAAATATAAAATACACTAGGTAGTCCATTGTCATATACTATTTAACTCTGTTTTGTGGTCTTGTTTTTATTTCAGGTAGTTCCTCCTAGCCAAAAGGAATCTCTTACAGTTAGCATTAGATCAAGAAGTTAGAATGCACGCAATGACCTTTAAACCGACCATCACAACAGGTATTCCTCCTTGGCCCATACCCTTATCTGTTTCATCTAAATCCTTAAAGAAAATGGTGAAACAAGGACATTGACCATGGTGATGATATTGATGATGGCTTAGGATGGTCCTTTTTTGGGGGAAGATCATTGATAAGGAAGAGTCATTGGATTATGGATTTAATTGTTTTACAAATCTCCGTGTTATGCCTTGAGCATATATGGTAGGCACAAGTTTTGTCTTGATTATACCAGGAAGGTTTTGAGTATGTGGATGGGGTGTTTTGATTAGTGGTAATGTGATAAGAGAGGCTTACATGAGTCTATCGAGGATATCAACATAAGTCCCTTTTGGGGGATTTGGATTAACAAATTTTGACCTTGACTTACGAGAGTGCTTAGGAGGACACATCTTATTTTTGGATGGGGTGGATTTGTGGATGTTGTATGGTGTTGGAACATCATAGGGATGTTGTGAGGTTGATAAGAGGGAGAATATGACCCAAGAAAGGGATAACATGTGTGATTGATAAGATTGGATGATGGATGAGGTCCCAAAATAGAGGAGGAGGGATGGTTGATGGATGAGATAGGGTTTGATTGTGTGCCATGATATTGAGCTAAGGGATGGGGTCCCAAAATTGATGGTAAGGGTGGACCCATAGATTTGATAGATTTAGATTGTGATAAAAGACGAGGTCCCAAAATAGATGGTGAATTTGAGTCCTTAGATGTCATGTCCTTAGATTTTGTATTATTAATTTTAGGTAAAGAAGGGTGTTGTATGATGGATGATGAGGACGAGGTGGCAAATGTGATTGGTTTTGATTTCGTAATGTTTGTGTTTGATAGAGAAGAGGGAATTGTGTCAAATGACAAGGGCGAGGATGTGAGTGTGATGGTATTTGATTGTGTAGTATTTGATTTAGGGAAATGTTCCAAGCTGGAAGGTAAGTGAGTATCTGGGGATATGATTAGATTTGACTCGGATGAGGGAGATGTTATTTCTAGACATGATTGAGGTGGATTACACGAGTTTTCTAGTTTTTTGATTAATTTAATAAGTGATTGAATATCGAGATCTTCAATTATAAAGGATTATTTAGTAATGAATTCCAAAGTGGAATCTAATGGTTGTAAAGGAGTGATGGATGGTTTAGACTGGACATGGGTGATATTGATGTGTGAGGATCATTGAAAAGAGGATCCAATGATTCTAAGTTTTCAAGAGGAAGCATCGGTGATGAATGGGTCTTCTTATAGGGAAGATCATATGTAATATTGTTGATGACATAGCTCAAGGGATGCACAACATTTATAGGGACTGAATCTATCGAAGGTGTTGGGTCAGGAAGATAAGTAATATCATCATGTGTGGTAGTTTCATCTGAATCATAGAAATACCTAGGGAATTAGATAAAACATGTGTAGTCTCATCTGAATCATAGGAAGACCTAGGGAATTAGATGAGACATGTGGAGATTGAGGATTGAGATGGCCTTCTTCAAGGGATTGTATTTCTAATTTTCTAGCCATGGTGAAGGATTCATCGAGGTGTGGAATGTATGGATTTTAAGGGTGGATGATATGTGATGGGAACATGATCAAGTAAACAACTCAATTAATTCCAATGCGGAAGTGGAAAAGACAATTGATTGATAGTGCTCTGCCATCTAGTGACAAAGTCTCCAAGGGATTCATTTTTGGATTGTTTGATGGTAGCAAGGTTAGAAATGGTGATTTTGTGAGTGACATTTATAGCAAAGTGATTGAGAAACAACATAGCTAACTGTGTGAAAGAGACCAAAGAATGTCGAGGAGGAATTGTACCAATCCAAAGCAAGTCCTATTAGCAATATAGGGAAGGTTCTAAGAAGGATATATTGATCATGGATGATGAGATAACACAAATGTCTAAAGGATAGTATGTGTTTTGAGGATCCTCCTAGCCATGGAACATGGTAAATTCTAGAAAATACTAATGCAGAGGATAGGGCTTATATGGTACTGACAGGATGGATGGGTTCATTACAAACCTGATCATAAGTGAGGACTTGTTTAGATCCTTTGGTAGCGGTTTCTAAATTGTCTAATTTGTTTGATGATATTGTATGGAATCATTTATAAGATTAAATGCAAAGGAATTGACAAGAGGACACACTTGATTTGGTGATGAAAATTGAAAGTAGGATAATTTTTTTGTGGATGGGCTTGATGTGAAGATGAATGAGGGGTAGATTGAGAGGATATTGTTTGTGAAGTGGGTTGTGATAAAGGGATGTGGGGAGATGTGGAAAAATGTTGAGTATGTTGTTGTTGTTTTTGGATGAGAGGAGTTGATTGGGCTTGAGTAGGGATATGTGTATGGATTTGGGATGTTTGAGGTACTGAAAATGGGATTGAAGAAGAGATGGATTGATTAGATGAAGGATGGGGATATTGAGATTCGATGATATTGTGATGAAGAAGGAGATGTTGGAAAGACCGCTTGATGAGATACATTGGACATAGAATGAGAAGCAATAGTTTAGAAATAGTTTGGTTGTGAAGAATAGTCATAGTTTGTTGGATGGGATTATTGTAGGATTGTTGAATTGGATAAGAGGTATAAGTTCCATATGGAACATAATATGGCCTAGATGAATCTAGAAATATGTCAGAGATAAATAAAGTTGACTGAGATGTGATAGGTTGATAAAATGGGTTATAATGTTGTACTGGTGTAGATAATGATGCATACATATTTTCTGAGGTTTAATCATAAAATTACTAGAAAACAAAAACACAATTTCCTAATCAATAAAAATCAACTAAATGAGTGAATTTAAAAACAACATATAAAAAAGAAGAATAAAATTTAGATTTTCTTGATTTAATTAAGAAAAGTGAAATGTGAAAAATGGATGACGGATCCTAGGAAATGGTAAGATATGGATGGTTTCAGGTATGTTTAAGGGTAGAGTCCTTAATATACCCTAAGTTACATGAGGCCTAACTCTGATCGCTACCAAGATACAGGCATGTATATTGGGGCCTACCCCCTCACTTCATGGTCCCACTATGATAAGGAGTTGGGTCTTGAGCCAAAATATATCGACATACATGAGATTATATTCCTCTAGAACACTAAGTCGGTTTCCATTTTGGGTGATGAAATACCAATTAGTTTCACTTGGGTATGAATTGTTTGAATGCATTTTTATTTTGAAGTGATTTGGTTGTGTGTGAGGGAAAGATAAGTGAATGCAACCAATTAATTTCCTATTTAAAGCTAGATGATCAAGAAGTATGAAATGGTTTATTTTAAGACCGAAACAAAATATTGATTTTCGATGACAAAAATAACCAAAAATGCAAAATGGAAAGCAAAAGGAAGGTTTTAGGACATACCGTAAGCTCGCTACTTTTTATTTAGTTTTTGGATTTTAGTAATATTTCGAAACAAGCAAGAAACAAATCCAATAAATGAAGATTTCACAAAAAGTAACCTACAACTGATTAGAAGAAACAGAAAATAGAAATCCAAAAAGTGAAAAGAAAAGCGTGAGGTTATAAGATAAACACATAGAGAAAATGCAGGTGATTGGCCCAAATGTAGGTGATTAGGCTAATCGCAAGTGATTATTACAGAATAAAATAGTTACTATTTTATTGATTGAAATGAAATAAAAGAACAAGGGACAAGGGTCCCATTGGGTGTGCTAGAATGTTGATGAAAATTCCACCTCTTGGTTGGTTGTTATTACAATAGGGAAAATCAGATTAACCTCGAATATGGCGGGGTTTCCAAGGTACTGTGGGATGTGATAAATGTTTGATTAGTACGCTCCATGAAGAATGAATTAAACTCCTTTTCCCTATTATTAAACATGTTAATCAAAGACACTACACAAAATAGAGTTAAAAAAATTATGATGATTTTCCTAGAAAATTCTAGTCCTTAGAGTCAATGGACTTCCTTGCAAGGATGTTAATCGCTTTTAATAAATTGATCACATAATGATAGTAAATGATAAAATGATAACAAATGATACAACCAAACAATACAAGGAAAAGGGTGATAGGGTCCGGGGTTATATACTAGTCGATGGTGGTTTTAGATCCAAGGAGAGTTGAGGAATCACAATATGGCTCAAAGGAGAAAAGATGTGGATGGATATGCGCTTATAAAGGCAAACATGATAATGTGTTTGATTTGGATATACAATAGAACATTGCAGATGGCTCAAGGGAGATTGATGGGACTTGATGGATACTTGCAAAGCCAAAGTATCAGTCATGAATATGGTCTAAATGACAAAAGATAGGTTGCCATGATAAATGGTCTCATAGGCAGAAATTGCGGTGATTGGGAAAATCGTATCGGTGATTATTGAAGAATATAGACAGGTTAATAAGAGCCGAGATAAAATTGATTCAAGTTATTAAATGATGAATGATTAATGAAATAACACAAAATTAAGGTACTTACCTCATTCTAGTTGATGTATAAGACTAAGAATTGATGATATTACTAGACAAGAGGAGCTTGTAGATATGTCAAAAGAAAGATGTAGATGATGCACTGAGTTGAGCTCCTGGATATGTCAATGGCCTCCAAGAGATGAACAAGAGGAAAATTAATTAAAGAGGGATATAATACAACAAGAATGCTCTTTTCTAAGGCCAAGCCCAAAATGATTATCAGTTCCCTGGAAGAAGGCATGAAACTTGTATTTATAGAGTTAACATGAGAGAATCTCTGTTGATTTAGGGAATTGCCAGAGATTTCAGGTAGTTCAAGTTTGGGAGGGATAAGAAGAGATAAATTGTTATTTTGAACTATAGTGTCATGGGATTTCAGGGGATTATGGTGTGACAACTTAGAGAAGTCGAGATGTGTAGTTTGATAGGTTAAGATTGGGATTGGTTAGATGAGGAGTGATTTTGGTAGGTTCCCTAATTTAACTAGTCATAACTAATGTGAAGTGGGGTTGTAAATTTCATTTTTGGCTTGTTTCTAATTTATTTTGCACATGATTTTGAGTGGATAATGGTTGAGGAGGTTACTAAATATGATTGGATATGATTTAGTTTGATTTAGATATGATTTGATATGATTTAGATATAATTTGATCTTGATTTACTGATTTTAGGAAGAAGATATGATTTAATTTTGATTTATTTTGGATTTTATTATATTTATGTTGGATTTGATTAGTTTTTGGAAATATTCTTGGGTGGTTATGTAGGATTTATTAAGTGTAAGAAATATTTACAAGGTAAGTGTGAACGTGACTTAGGATTATGTTATTTAATTTTAATTGATTAATGAAGGACATGGAGTGTAAGATTTAGGATTATAAGGTAAGTATTAATTAATTAATGGAGGGTATAGGTTTATAAGTGTATAACCTAAGATATGAGATGTTGTGCTTGTGAATAAAGATGAAGAGTATGAAAGTAATATATTAATTAATGAGGGATGTAGACTTATGCGAGGTAAGTATGGTGATGATGTTGATGTTTTAATAAATATGAGGGGTATAATGTGATAATGAAGGGGGCCTAGTGGATGCCGAAACTAGAATTAAGGGTGCTAATTTTAGGTGTCTACACTTGTATGATGTGCTAGATGTATGCTTTGAAATTCTCTTTTGCCTTTGATGTAAGCTTATGTAATGATATATAATGTTTATGATTATTTTCCCGTTATCCGAGAGAAATAACTAAGTATATATATGATTCCTTTGTTTGAATTTTGTAATTTACAACTAGAATTCCAACCCAATGTACTAAAAGGTAACTAAGAGTAAAGATACAAAAAGAGTAAGAATAAGATAAAGAAGGTTAGGAGCACCCAGGAGGGACATAAGCACCTGAGTTCTTTGGTCCTAACTGGGCGCTAGTGTCCAAGGCCATAAAATATAAATCAATCAAGTTTCAGAAAAGCTATAAGATGTGTAAGACTAGTAAGAATGCAAGGGATAAATTAAAAAGTCCAAAAGGAGTTTTCAACCACTATTTTTCTTACTTAGGAATCATATATACATTAGTATGTTTTAGGACCTAGAAATGTACCAAAGTGCATATATTTTGTGTCTACATAAACATATTTCACCGATATATTTTTATATTCCTACATATCTTGGTTTGACTTTGATATTAGGAAGAATCCATAAAATTTCATCTTTTCATGACTACATCATGTCCCACAAATTGAGGATTAATAGATCAACTTGCCAAATGACTTTGAGGTCCGGAAATGGGATTATATGTGAATGATAGTGGATCCTATGAGATACTTCAAGTTTTATTGGTTTATGGATGGAATAAAAGATGACAGCTAGACCTTTTTGACCCCGAATATTAAGTGCTTTGTGATATTCCCCTCTTCCTCCTACTCCATGGAACATACAAGATTTAGATGACATCAAAGAAATAATTTCGCATTAATTCGAAGCTCAAAGGAATTTTTCAAATGGAAGAGTGATTATTTCATTGAGTTTGGTGGTATTATTTATCCATCTAGGAAAATGTCTCACACTTCTTCTCTTAAGGAATTTGAGAAAGCCATGAGATCTACTTGTTCTAAGGAATCTTCTAAGAGAAAACTTGTGGAAACAAAGCACACTAAATTTTATCCCTATGAGGATTTGCAATAATGAAAATATGATTGAAAATACCATCGAGCCCCTTAAATTAGGAGAAATTGATCCATCACAGTCTCATGTCCATCATTGCAATCTAAGTGTGTCCTCCTCGATGACTAAATCACCTCACTTTGGGAAGGCTATGATTCCTTATCAAGCACCTGAAAACTATCCTATGCCTCAATTTTTGTCCACATTGGAAGAAACCTTCCCATGGTTACAAGAGTTTCTTGGAGGTAAATCAAGAATGGTGAAATAAGCCACAACACTTAGTTTTGAGGCCATCTCAAAATATATCAAGACCAAGTGAACCAAGAAATCCCATACAACTTCATGTTTCTTCACTAGAGCTTACGGATCTCAATGTGTGGAAGTTACACAATTTTTTTTGTAAAACCCATGGGAGGAATGACACAAGATGAATATGAGATGGCTAGAGTTTACTTGGGACAAACTACGAATGAGGGAGATGTGCACTTATTTAAAGAGTCTGACTGATTGCTTTCGAGAAATGAAGAGAGAAAATAAACTATGGAGAAACTAGAAGAGCATGTGAGAACCCTCACTGCCTATGTACAATTCTTCCTGAAACCCAATAAAGTACCTCTTCCTCTAGAAAATTCTATCTCTCATACCAAAAATTTTTATCCTTAAGTGATCAAGAGAGGTCAAGGGTACATCGTGTAAGGGAGAGATAATGACAAATGTGTGGAGAATATTTTGGAAAAGGGAAAGGTACTACTACTGAGGTTCTCACTTTATTTGAATTTACCATTGACACTATTTAGAAGATGAAAATGACCAAGGAGGAGATCAAGAAAGAAAATGCCCACTAGGATAGTGTGTTCCCATTCTTTGTCTAAGATGAGTTGTCTTGATTCTCACTCTTTAGTGAGCAAGAATGTATTCAATTTTATCTTAGACAATTTGTAGACCATACGGTCTCACATAATGAGTGCTAGATATGATATTATAAATGATGTTATCTTATAACTTGAGTTTTGTGGAGACCATGCATTTGCAATCTTGAGAAATGTCACCAATAGTGTGTAAAAGAACGGATCACCTCTACTCAACTAGTACTCATCCTTGGAAGATCTATTTAAGTCTTTCTAAGATTTAGTCAATAAAGAGGTAGGGAATCCCTTCTCTTTGAATGAAGATACTTTGAAATCCCTTGCGGAAATAAGAGGCTCTATCTCTAATATTGTAAGACATCATCAAGTCTAGTAATGAAAGATACACAAATATTAATGGAAACCTCACTTTGTAATCATTCATTGCAAACCTCGGTAAGGTTGTGGAAACTTCATCTCGTGGAACTTTTAAAATGGATTTGGGTGCTCTTTAATATTCTCCAAATGTGAGTGCAAATGCTACAAACATAGATACTTTGGAAAGCTTTAGATTGCAAATTGAAAGAATTTGTTTGCAAACAATTCAGGAGGATTTGTAAAAGAGTAAGCTTGCAATTTATAGAAGAAAAAGTGGTTGGAAGTTTGTTGAACATGGTTGAATGTATGTGTTAAAAATAGTTTTAGAGGAAGTTATGTAGTGCCGGGAATTTAGGGCGAGTAATGGATTTAATTGCAGAATTTGCATCTAGGAAGGTGGTAGAGACGTGCAATTCAATTGCCCCCACCTTTCTAGGAGTCTAGAAGTATAGTTACCTAGGATGAGGATGTGGAGTGCAAGTGGAGTCCAAGTTCCCATTGACTGAAATAGGTGGAATTAAATAACTAAATTTAATTAGTATTTGATTGTGAGGAGATAATTAACCATTTAAATAAATAAATGTTTAATTATATTAGCTATAAGGTGATAGGACTTAATTTAATTAATTCCAGAGAGAATGGTGTAATTAAATTAATTTAATTTAATTGTGAGGAGATAATTAACCATTTAAATAATTAAATGTTTAATTATATTATCTAAGAGGGTGTAGGAATTAATTTAATTAACTCCAAATGTATGTTATAGTTAATATATTTAATTCCAATGGGTAGGAATATAGCTTAGGTAATAGAATTAATTTTAATTAATTCTAAAGGGGAATATTTGAATGGTGAAATTAATTTAATTAATTCCAAAGGGGTGTACTGCGGTGAGATAGAATTAATTTAATTAATTATAATTAGATAGAAGTGGGATAGGATATGTATATATTTTTAGGGTGTCTACACAACCAATGCAAGAAGCTTGGTGGGGTTCCTAAGACTTGGATCAGTGATTTAGGTTATGTTTTCATTCCATAAGTAGAGAAGGTGACACTCACAACAACTAATTTCAGTAAGGAAGTGGAGGGAGAGGAATTCATTCCAAGAGCATTTCCTTAGGGTTCTCCAAGAGCTAGGTCTTCATAATCGAAAGATTCTTCATCCTCAAATTAATCATTCTCTTCTTCTCTCTCTTCTTCCTCCCTCTCTATGTTCTAATTCTTCATTGGGAATGTAATTTTTGACTTTTTCATCTTATTCACTTAAATGAACTTTTAATTTAACATTGTAAAAGTTATCTTTCATTTATAAGAAAGGGGCTTATTTCTATTACTATATGAATATTAAAGGTCACAAGTGATAGGGGTGTGAAAATTCATGTGTGGGTGTTGGTGCTTTATTTGGCCCTCTATGTAAAATCATGTGTTTCTCATATGCCACTCATATCTTGTCAGTTTTCTATGATTGTCTCCCCATGATTTGTAGCTTCTTGTAATCCTTCATAGTGTCTCAAGCTTCATACTTGGGAAAACCATGCCATTTTAAGCTAACAATCTAATATTTTGCATGTTTGTTTTATATATTATGTGATTTCTAGGTTTTAAGGGACATGGGCAGGGTCTTAACGACATTTGTGGTGTAATTTATTCTTGAAGTGAAGTCCCTACCTTTGAAAAATCATGCCTTATGCAATTTTTGGGCTTTCATTCTTACAAATTTGCAAACTCCAATATCACCCCTAACAATAGAAAACAAATTATTTCATGGCATATGAGCATAAGCAAACCTTATAGGAAGTTGTGTAATTTTTGCAAACCTATAAACTATCGAAAAACCTCTCGAGGCTGAAAAGGGAATATTCAAAGAATCTTGGAAGTATTAGGTGGGCGTTATTGTCACCTCGTAGTTTATAACTCTGTAATTTTTGTAAAGTCATAAGTTGTTCTTGCAACTCGAAGCATGATGACGGAGGACATTTGGCATGATCTAATGATACTAGACCAAGAAAATAACTTTGAAACATGTATGTTCACATCTCAAAAGTTCCTACTTGAGCAAGATACAACCCTATCTCCCGTGCCTAAAAAAGTACAAGTGGAATTCTATGAGAGAACCATGAGGCCAAACCTTCCTTGTAAATTTACAGCTTACATGTTCAAATTTTTTGTGAAGTTATCATTTTCTCCCCTACCTCCAATACCCGCCAACAGTCCATGTGTATGGTCAACATTCAAACTTAAGCTAAAGATCAATGGATGCAAATATAAAAGAAAAGGTAGAGACAAGTCTGTCATTAATGAATACATATGAAGGACTATATGTTAAAGAATTTTTCTAAGTCTTGCACTTTTCCATAAAAAAACTCAAGAGCGTCGAGAATTTTGAAGCCCTAAAGTGTGAACAAAATCCCTAAAATCTACAAACAAGTTGCATTAAAGTGTGTTCAAAATTGAATTGGTGTTTTTACACTCCTTCGGCCTGGAACTGAAAATCATAGCTGTATGTGCATGAGTAAGTATTTTCAAGTGGTATATTTTAGCTTTGCTTGTGTTTGTGGGTTTTTTCGGGTTTTGGTATAAGTTATTTCTTGTTCCTACTTCATTATTTCTCAATAAATCATCTTTTCAATATACTTTCCACCATGAAGATTCAATTGTATAGAACCCCTATCTCATCCCATCTTACATCTAGCATAGATCAAGTGACTCGACACTAATTTAGGAAATGTTGATATTGATGAATTAATGTAGAGGTTACTCTGCAACTGATAGGAAAGAACTCATGGATGAAATTTATGTAAGTGATATTACCCTAGCTACTAATTTCCCCCCTTCAATTTAGTACCCTGAACTGGTTTGGGTGTGTGCTAAAAATTATAATCCAAAAATCGGGAAGTTCTAAATGAGAGAGGTGCAAAATTTTTATGCTTAAACCCTAAATTTTGGATGAATTGTTGGGAATACCCCAATGGGAAGAAGTGGCATATGTAACTATTGATTCAATAGGTCATTTTTGGGATAGTAACCATGCCGAGATATTTAAAATAATGAACAATCAATGGCTCTTAAAACCTAGGGTTTATGCTATAAGAATATCTAAGAGGATGATAAGGGCTGAATTTATTGAGGAAGTTGGAGACATAATACCTATATTAAGTATAATTTTTTTAGTTAAGGTAAAAAGATTTGGTTTTTAAGGGACCAAAAAAACCTAAACAAAAAGAGAATCCAGGAAAAGGACAACCCCGAAAGTAAAACATAGGGTTCCAGGTCAAACAAGCTTAACACCGAGGACAAACTAAAGAGAATTGTTAAGTATAATTATGGGTAGCAATTCTACCTATTATTTTCATGATTGGATGTTCAGGTAAATCTAGATTATTATCCACTTCAAATCACATATTCACCTAGGGAATTTATCAACAATTCCATTCATGAGCAACTAATAAAAATGATAGTATCGATTCATGAGGGGTTTAGACGGAAATCTGAATTTTATATGACCCCATTTATATTTTACAATGTGGCATGCCACAACTCATTTCCCGACATTCCAAGGGTAAAAGGAATTATCTAAGTATGATGTATATGATGTGTACCCTCAGGTCAACTTGGAAATTATGAAGTATGATTCCATGAGAGCCCATGGTGCATTCTTTTCTCCTACCATTTACTTGTTTAAACCTGAATTAGAGCAATATATGATGTCACCTACACTAAGGGAAGTAATAAATGAATTTGATTGTTATTTCACCTAGTTCAGATATTTCACATATATCAAGGTAAGTGGTTTGTAAGGCACTCTTTATATGTTTCCCAAATACTTAGATGATAAATGGGCATTGCTTGAGTTATCATGATAACTTTCATATGTTCACAAGATTATAACAAGGAAGCATAAGACTAATGTCAAGTTCCTAATATCTATTGGGAGATATACATTCCCTACAGTGGTAAAGGAAAGAATCTTGGATGTAGAAATGAATATAATTATCATACAAAATTTCTAAGCCAGGACAAACTATGATATCAAGTGGTTAATGCAAGAAGTCCTTAGTAACTCCTATGAATATGAGCCTCACTATGAGGACTACTAGATGAAATGCAGGTATGAGGAGGATGTGATACTTAGGGATTTTTCCCAAATGAATATTTCTCAGATTATAAATTGTAAAATTGTAATTATCCCCGAGGATTTAGAAGATGATAAGAGATTGGTGAGAATATATTTTATTGAATAAAAAATATAAGATCAACTAGTGAAACCTATTGATTAGAACAAATATGAGCCAACCCATCTACATAAAATAATAACTAGTGTCATAGGAATAACTCTCTCATGTATCCTCTCCAAAGGTATTGAATTATCTCTTCAAAATATGGAAATATTGAGAGAGTACAAGGATTTAGGGGTAATTAAGGATGTTCTTCCACCATCTTTAAAAGGAGTAGCTAGTTTAGACCCACTAAAGGGAAAAACACCTTCGATTTCTACCAAGGGACCAACATATAAAGTTTTTGAATAATTAAGTGCAACTATAAAAATATAGGAACTTTTGTGTCTCAATTAACACAAAAGGCGAAGTGATGTTGGTACTAACAATGAAAAATACACCTATCACTCAAGCCACTCTACGTCAAGCTATGCCTCCTCACACCTCAAATCCTAAGGTGTATGTTTCTCATGAGGAAGTATAGGCAAGTATAGCCTCTTCTACTCCTAAAAATTACCAAGTAAGAAGGGGATGGGGGATAAATTTATCCAAATAAACTAGGAGTGGATACAACATTGGTCGTTGAACATGCAGAGAAATATGATGAACCTAAGATCAAGTACTTTGTATGAGAAAAGATAGAAAAAGTGGTGACACCTACTATAGGAGCATATTTAGTACTTAGAGGTACCAAAAATCCTGTGATTCTTTCCAATGTAATCGAGGAACCCAAGATGGTTGACACCATTCCAATTTTTTCAACAACAAAATCCCCTACCACAACCACTATTCTAGAAAAGCAAGTTGAACAAGTTAAGGTCATGGAGTGTGAAGTACATGAGCTTAGCTATGAACAATTTTTTACTGACTTTTTGCAAGGTTTAGGGAAAGATGTTGGTGTTGAACTCCTCCTGCAATATTCCATGAGGAACCCACTCAAGTTTTGCCAATAAAGTAATAAGGGCATGCTTAACTTTGTCTCACCATCCAATCATAGAGGCAACTAATTAGTAAAGGATAAGTAACTAGAGATAAAATAAAATACAACTACGAGGTTAGATAACTTGCATCTATAGACCCTCTCCAATAAGCCTTGGAGACAGTTGAGAGAGTCATTGCAACTCATGAAATTACAAAAATAATGGAAGAAATAAAGACTGAAGAACAAGTTGAACATCAAAAAGATCTAGTCAAGGAATTAACTTTATCTAAGGATTCATGGGTTGATATTGCAGTGATATAACCAGATTATGTATCCATATTACATCCAAACTTTGTACAATAAAAAGAGAATGTGAAAACCCCACATGACAGGTTCTTAATGTTGATACTACCCTCTTTGATTCAAAAGCAATTACGATTGTTATAAGTACTTCACAAGAAAAACAACAAGCATAAGGAGAGGGAAATACCTTAAGTTAAAATTGGTTGGGAGTAGTACTCTAAAAGAAGAAAAGTATGAAAGTAAATTTAGAATAAGTGTACATTTAAAGTGTCATCTTCAAAAAACCACATAAGCACCAAAAATGGCTATACTTATGTCAAGAACCATGGTGGGGCCACACAGAGGTAGATTTGTGGAGATTTATACTCCATAAGGTATATTTTAATGGATGATGCTACTTGTGATGATTACCTAATTACAAAAGTCACATTGGGAAAACTGACCACCGAGGGTTTGAAACATGAAGTTATAGTTGCAATGGGAGGAATCTTCTAACAAATAGACAAAGATGAAAATAAAAGAGAAAGTTAACATCTTGTCAACTTATGTGAAAAAATGGTTGCAACCTCTTGCTGATACTCAAATAGTTCATCGTTGCCATCACCCCGATGCATTAACGGATGTTGATAAATTAAGACATGTAGGGGAATGACTATATAGAAGTGGGAAGAGGAACTAATCATAAAGAGAAACAACGTCCTCAAGAGTGTAACTAATTGCTATAAGAAAGTGTCAAATAAAGTTGAAGTTTTTAAGGCATAAATTGAGAAGTGTCATGATGAGATGGATTATTAGGATGGAATGTTTCAAAATAAAATCCATCATTACCATGGATGATGAGTTGGTGGAGAAGGAAGGCATTGTGACCTCCGATTGTAGAGGAAGGCAATATGAGTATGAGATAACCATGCAATTAAGGATGAACACATTAGGAGATTTTGTAAGAAAACTCTATGACATGAGGGATAAATCAAGGAAGTACATTGATGATACTGATTCTAAAATTGAGAAAATTATTCATATCAAGGATACTCATACCCCAAGAGCTTCAGATGTGAGTAGGTTGATTGAAATTTTTCAGCAACACATTGGGGGTGAGTTAGGATGTTCAAATGATTTTAATTATTCTTCTATTCAAAGATTTATTCATTAAGAAGGACATATAAATAAGTTGGCAAAGAGAACAAGGAAGAAGAAATTTATTTCTACTAAGTTTGATAGCATTTTATCTGAGAAAGAAATAATATTTCTTTATCATACTGGGTCTGAAAAAATCACATTATGAAGATGTTTAAGAGAATAGATGCATACAAAGATAGATTAGAAAAACAAAAGGAAAATGAGTAAATAAATATTGAATCTCCGTAGTTCATGTATCCTTTCTCATTTCCCCTATTCTTTATTCTTTCCTAGTTCATTATTCTTTCAAGCAATGGGAATTAAAATGGTAACTACAAGTAAGGATCGAGCATGAAAAGATAAACTTTGCAAAAAAATTCTATTGCATGTACATAAAATTAAAAAGGGGATTATATAGGTTCCCTAGCCCATGGAACTATAAGTCAAAGTACACAAAATATCATGGTTATTATATTATTTGTCAACTTTAAAAATTCCCCGTAAATATCGGAAGAGAGGCCAAGATTTTGTCTTTCCGAAACTTGAAATCCTTGCTTTCAACAACATTAAAAAAATATTGAATGTCACTTGCTAGTCCATGAGACATCCCCATGGCTATGAGCTTAGAAATGCTTTCCCGAGGACCTCAAGAATCTGGATTAACTCAGATTTATTCTCAAGGGAGGAGACTCTTTCCAAAAGGATGGATCCCTCTATGAGATATGATTTTATCCCATAATGAGCCACATGTTTTAGAACTAGAGTTGACTTGGGCATTTTTGTAAGTTTTCTCATAGTAATATGATGTTTCTTTTGGAGGGGAGAATGAGACTTTGTAGTGGTTTTCTCAAAGGGGACTTTGCAACAACCTTCTAAAAGGAAGTAACTCTTTGTTCCATATCATCAATTCATTGAGTAACTGGAAATTCATCACCTCGAGGCCCACTTGCAGGTTTATAAGATGGAAGCTCGTGTTCCAGTATCTTAGAAGTAAAATAAGTCTTCGATACTACAATTTTTTATCCCTGGTGGTAGGATGATTTTGAAACCAAAAAATTTTCAAATTTTTTGTAGGAAGATGATCTTGCAATTGGAGAAGATAAAAGAGTAGGAATTGAAAAATTACAAATGTAGGTGTCATCTTGGCCGGCCTTCCCATAAAATCCAATTGCAATGCATTATGTGATAATATTTCGAGAGGAAAGCACATGCCCATATGGAACACCAAACACCATCATGATGAAGTCCACATCAGGACCCAAAAGATAAAATGTTGATCACATGACTTTCAATGATAACGCCCTTTGAATTAGTTCATGAATTATCCGATGCCATTATTGTTAGGAAATAATTATATTAGTGCTCCATTATGTTAATGTGTGAGCAATATTATATTTTGTATATTGTTTATATGAGTTGATATTATAACAACTCATGTTATTTGTATTGTATTAGTTTTAGAGTTGTTACGAGTTGTTAAAACAACTTGTATAATTTAGGTGAGTGGTTTCCTATATTATAGGAAATATAATTCCTATATAATCATTTGTATGTAATATGAAGATTGACGGAATATCAAGAAGAAATCTGAGAATTATTATTGTGTAAATCTGATACTGTGCTATTATTTGGTATCAGAGCAAATTATCTGATTCCCGTGATGTAGATGCAATTCTATTTTTTTGCAGTATGTTCCTCTTGCATGCTCATGCATTAGAGGGATCTAATCAATTAATACTCGAGTCATTGGATTACACTTGCAGCCGCATTTGTTCTGCTCTGAGAGGTTGTGCCTTGCGTGTGGAGACCTATTTGTTGGTATTACGACCTCTATAGGTGGTGGCTTCCAAAAACTACCCACTCATATGGGTATTAAAACTTGTATGCCAAGTTCAAATCATCTACATCAAATTCAACATCGGCGTGAACAGTTATTTCAATACAAAGATCCTGCATTTGCATCTTTCAACAGTTGTGATCTGCATGCGTATTTGATTGATATCAATTTTCACTGGATTCTTCTCTTGCTGTGAACGTATAGTGTGAAAAGGTGTCACGTATCAACACCCCAAAACTACACTCACCTGGCTGATCTTTAGCATCGGAAAGATAAGGAATATCCTTTCCACGTGCATTTGACTATTTGGCATCTTTCGACCATTCAAGAAATTTTTGTTCATGCATTCACCGGTTTGAATGGATTTCAGAGTTGTATTGAATCCTGCCAGATTTGTCCAAATGATATATGCGCAGTCTGATTCCTTATTGTTCATATTTTCTAGTTGATGCCATTATCCAGTATATGCGTGCCAAATCATCTTCAGTTGACACCATTCGTAAAAGGAAATTGATATATATCAGAAGACTCGTGTCTTTTATTCGAGGTCGGTCTTTATGGCTTTCGGGATGCTTGTTAGATAAGTTTGCTGCATTTTTAAAAATAGCTAAAATTTAATCATCCGTCTCCTAATATGTTTAGGAATAAAGTCTATGTTTTGTTGTTAATAATTTTCTTGTCTCTTATGTAAAATTAAATGTTTGTATTATTAGGAGTGTCAAGTCAAAATTAATATGTCAAATAGAGCATGTTGTTACAGGTTTATTAATATATTTTTCATCATTGTATCGTCAAAATATGTTTAGGTGAATAATAGGTTGTATTTCATATAGGTGATTTTAGGATTTTTTTATCGAAAGTAATCAAAAGAATCAAAGTTGTCATCATTTTTCAAGTTATTATTGTCTTGTCAAACGTCAAAAGTGTTGTTAGAATTTTTTTCCCCATCTCACAATGGAAGTCCCTCTAGAAAAATTCAATGGGCTCAATTTTCATACTTGGAAAGTGAAGATCCAGATGCAGTTGATGAATAAAAATCTCTGGCGGATAGTCGATGGAAAAGAACCAAAACCTACAGATCTGACCAAATTGGCAGAATGGGAAACGAGAGATGATAAAGCCAAAGCCATTATTGGTCTTGCTCTCTCAGATACTGAGCTACACTATGTTGATCTCGAGAAATCGTCTCATGAAATGTGGGAAAACTTGAACAAAACCTTTGGTGCTAAAGCAGTGAACAAAATTTTTTCTCTCAAATTGCAGTTGTTCAAGTTAAAAATGGGTGAAGGAACTACAATGTCCAGTCATATTAATGATTTACAGTCTCTTCTTTGATAGCTAGCAGAAGTAAAAGCTCCTGTAGACGATGAAGATGCAAAAGCTATTCTGTTAAATAGTTTACCTCCCAAATACAGTAATATTGTCTTCACACTTGGTCAGATGCCTTCCAACTCATTGGAAGATATGATATCAGCTCTTCTAGCTGAGGAAAAAAGGACTAAAGAAGGTGTAGAAGAAGAAACTGCATTGTACTTAAAAAAGAAGTACAAGAATTTCTCCAAAAATAAGGAGGAAATTGAATGTTTTTACTGCAAGAGAAAGGGGCATAAAACTCCATTTTGTAAAAATCGAGCTCGTGATCTTCTAAATGGAACAATCAAAATGGAAGAAGCAAATATGGGCATAGACGATGAATCTGATTATGAGGAAGAACAAGTAAATGAAGACAGTGGCTCTGAAGACTTCTTGTTCTGAGCATGAAACCGGAGGCAGGAGGCATTGGAGGTTGGAGGTCATTCAGCGACCTCTCGTCAGTTGCCAACGACGGGGCCGCATATAAGCTTTGGTGACATGTGTGGTGTGCCTCAGTTTGCAGTGATCCTATTTTCAATAAGTGGAAATTTCACATTGAGGGGGGGTACATGATCCAATGTTCCATTTCCGAGATGTCATCTTTTCTATGTATGTACGAGCAACAGATTTCAGTAGAGTTTCCTATGTTATTCCCTGCAGTGAGATAGTGATGAGAGTTGTTGATACTACTGCATCATCATGATATCGTGGTTGTTAGTTATCTAGAAAAACTATCCAGAGGTTGTTGGTATTGTCCTTGAAACCATCCAGATCATGAGCATGCTACGTAGCGGCACGTTGCAGTACAAAGCAGTTTTCCCATGTTCGCACTAAGGGGGGGAATGTTAGGAAATAATTATATTAGTGCTCCATTATGTTAATGTGTGAGCAATATTATATTTTGTATATTGTTTATATGAGTTGATATTATAACAACTCATGTTATTTGTTTTGTATTAGTTTTAGAGTTGTTACGAGTTGTTAAAACAACTTGTATAATTTAGGTGAGTGGTTTCCTATATTATAGGAAATATAATTCCTATATAATCATTTGTATGTAATATGAAGATTGACGGAATATCAAGAAGAAATCTGAGAATTATTATTGTGTAAATCGATATCTGTGCTATTAATTATCATAGGTAGGGTCTCTTAGAAAATTTAGAAAAACTCTGTTTATATATTAGAGTGAAGGTGTTGGATCCTTGATTTACACCACCGGGGGAAGGGGATGCGTAGTATGGGGAGGTCGGGAGACCTAGGGGACCTGCGGAATGTCATCTTGTATCTAGGGGAGAATATTCCTCTAGTTTCCCATCCACCCTTTGTGAGGGAGTGATGAGGAGGTACCCAAACAAAGGGTGTGGCTGCTATCCCTACTACTTTTGACTCTGCCTAAGTCAGGGTGAGAGGACCCAAGAATATAGTCGGGGAACATACATGTTGGAACACGTAGTCCTGGGTGATCTTTTGAAGATTTTGAGAGGAACAAATTAGAACCGGGTTCAACCACTTAATATAACATTCACTCAAAAGAGTGGTCACTAAAATGCTAAAAACACTCGAGAAATCAATACAGCATCGTTAAGGGGCGGTGGTGGTTTGACCCACAAATTTATCCCAAAGTTTTTGCACAAGTTATATGTGAGTCGATGATGAGGGACCTCAGATCGGGGTGAGAACATGTAAGATATATGAGTTGATAATGTGTTCTCTCGGGCGGGTCAGTGGAATATAATAAAGGAAACTGGGACCCGCATAATGAGTTAGGATTTTTGCTGAAAGTTATTTAGATTTTTAGTGGGGATAAGAGGGATTTCAATAGAATGGAGGGAAAAGGGGAAAATATTTAAGGGGAACTAGGGGAACTCCAGAAACAAAATGCCAACCATCATATGTCCTTATTACTACATGAATACTGGTGAAGAAAATGAATGAGCCTCTTGTAGGAAGTTGGTTTGTAAGGAAATCTCTGGGAAAACCAAGATCTAAATTCTGACAATCCTAACTTAGTACACCTAAGGCAGGATCATCTCATGCAAAATCATGCTAAATAGTCTGGATCAAGGGACCCCCAAGAAATTACAAGTCATACCCCCAAATCCCACTTAGTCCGTAAGGATATTTTTATAGGCTTCAAAAGTGAAGTTTTCAAGGACCCCAGAAAATGTCAAATACTCACACCCTTCCTAGACGAGAGCTAAGAAAGTGTAGGATATGTTTGAAATTGAGTTACAACCATGATTCACATAAAATTATAACAAAAAGACACATATCACCTCAACCTTAACATCATTTCACAATAAAACAAAGAAATTTCATGAATCCTGATGAATTTGTCAGGTGAAAACCATTAAACTTAGGAAAAGACAAGGGAAACATATATTAATGCTCTCAAAGCCCATTAATGACTATACATATGCAATCATCTTAACATAAATTCTTGATAATTGGGTCACACAGAAAAAAATTCATCACAACACAGTCCTTCCTTCTAGTTAACAAGTGCCTCTACAAATTCCCTCTAAAATATTTTCCCCAAGAGCTTCCCGCCATTTTTCACCCTTGCCAATAACCCTCCTCCTAAGAACCACCTCCTTCTCTAAAACCCCTCTTACTTATTATATATCACCTTATCTTCTTAGGGTTTTAGATTATATTCCTCAAATACTCAAACAAACTATCAGTGCCATCAACTTCGGGCCACCACGAAAAATGCAAATGATTACTCATAAATAAACACCAATTTTGCCAACTTCCACCATTTCCTTTATACATCATCATGACACAACCAAAAATTTTCTAGGTCATGTCACACTTAATATTTGGAATTTCCACATGTTTATGAGTATGATGTGGCTAGAGAAATAAATGTGACAAGACATTTTGAAAAGCGCATGCCTTTAATCACTCTCTGGCAACACGTTCCACATAAATAGGTGATCTTTATTTAAAACTCACACGTACCTGTAAATCAGAATGGGATATGGTATTAATATCAAAATGATGTCCTTTCCATCTCAACACTAGTTCTATACCTTTTTAAGAGGTACATCATCCTTCCATTCATCACCTATCTTTTTAGAGTCATTTGATTTCTATTTTTTGATCAACTGTCTTGTTTCCATGTCTTCTTCACCTCTAGATTTGAATCTTCCTCCTATAGAACTCACCCATTTGAGTGAGTGTTTCCAATTGAATGGGCCAAATGAGGCTCTCATTCATCATATTTTTAGCATACCAGATACTAGGGCCGGTCCTCCCAATATTTATTCATCAAAGGACATGATTTCAGTTTTCTTGCAGTGCATCGCAGAATTGTGCCCTTCCTTTCCTATTTTCCAAGTTCTTCATTTTCACCTAGTTCACCTAGAGTACTAGGTGGACACCAAACAATTGAAATCTTGTTGGCTTCGCTACTACCCTTCTGTCAATAATTATTACTAGTGTGTGAATAGGGATTACTACTAGCCTCTTAATTTGACCATGAAAATCATAATTCCCAACCTTCTGCTCACCCCACATGGGGATGAGAAAATCCCAACTATATTAGAGAATGCCACAAAGAAGCATCTGATGGATTTAGAGGATGCCTTTTCTAAAATGTGGTCCACAATAGGAATTTAAGCCTTTCCCCTCAAGAAAAGGAGAACCATGAGGGAATATTTTGTTAATAAGACTCCTCATTTCCCTGTGTCTTGGCTCTCCTTAGGTATGGAGACCAAAACACATATAAGAGGGGAAATTCCTTTCTATAATAGGTAAAATCCCTTGAAAGGAAATCAAACTTCATCCATTTTTGAATGGGCCGCAACTAGGGACTTAGGACATGCTAGAAATGCACATGTCATGGGGCTTGGTATCTGAAATCTAGTTCATGTTTAGCGCAATATCCCATGATGAATTTATTTAACACAAGAATGAATTGATAAAATGTATTCTAGAAATTCCAAGTGATAATGAGCATGCAAAAGTTTGATGCTTATGTATTTTTCCTTTGTCAATCAATCCATGTTTATAACATTGTATACTCATATGTATATGTTTTGCGAGGAGGGGCCCTTGAAATAGAACCCCATTTTGTTTAATGTATTCATTGCTTTGGGTAGCCTTTTTATTTTAAAATGCATGTCATGTGTACATATTATTTATTTTAAAATCAATCAGGCACATCTTGAAGTTACTTATTTTCTCATCCTTGTAACATGAGAAACCATCGAAAATGGAAAATTTCATCTCATGGCTGCATTTTACACTTTTATCACACTTTGTAAAAAATCATGGGAGGAAAAAGTAGGCACTCATTATTTGATCGAGATAGTGGGTCTAAAACAAAAATCCAGACCATGTCACGAGAAAATCACCGGAGAATCAAGCCCCCAAATCCCAAATGTTATTCACTTTATAAGCCAAGTTAGTATCTCTTCTCAAATGTCGAGGTCAAACTTCTTCTTGTGTACATTCCCGATATGACCCGAAAATAGGAAACACTGTTTGTTCCCACTACAGAAGATGTAATCTAGGTCAGAGTTCCAAGGAAATTTAGAGTGTATTTTTGGGCTGGCCTACAAATTTTTGGAGATAATTTAATTTTTGGGCTTTGGAGAAAAACTACAACATTCATACCCTATTCACACTTTACAAAAATATGGCCAAAGTCTGGGTCTTGCAATGAAGAACAATGTGTGTCATAACTTAATCATATAAAAGTTTTGAGGACCTTCATCACATCGACAGGACCACTATAATCTTAACCATCCCATTACTACAATATGAGTCTAGATAAGGAAAATATAAGCCAAAACTAGCCTTCATTCCTTACTTCTTTGGGAAGAAAATCCACTTGAGAAGGTTAGTTTTAGAAAAATAGGATAGAAAAAAATGAGTAACAATAAAAGGCTTGCAATTTACAAAGATAAAAATTACATTTAAAGGAAATGGCCCCTAGACAGGCACTTATGAACCATCAAATTCACATGCTATTGCAAATCTCTTTTTAGAGCATGAAACGAACGAGAAAATGTGAGATTTTGGTTTTTTGGCATGAGGGCATGTTTCCCAAGTCTACAATATTAGTAATAGCTTGTGTGAGGTCCAATCAGAGTTGAAATCAAATCAAATGATAAATAAATATAATAGACTCCTCCCTAAGAGTGCATATGAGATAACGATATGATAGAAAGTGAAAAAGGAAGTTTTATAGCAACAAGGAATATTATCCTTCCTCAAAAAATTTGATCATCTTTCGAATGCTCCAATATGACACAACAAGATTGAACCTTTTAGTTGGATTTTTTTCTCCCTCTATTTTGGCACATCATGTACCGTAGTCCCACCTTTTCTAGGTTTTGATTATTTTCTATAAGGGCATTTGGGTATATTCCCTTGGGTAAATGTTTTGTATAAGAATTAAGACCTTTCTTAATTACAATTTTTGAATTTTTTTGTTTTAGGTTAAGATGATTACATTGTAAAGTCATTAGCAGACATTGAGACAACCCTCGCATGCCTCCCTTACCAAATTGAAATATATAAAACTTTATGTCATGTTCATTCATGAATTTTTGAGATGTATGAGAATATAGTTAAGGAATGTAAGTTTTGATGTGATCTTATGTTTATTAAATCAATTAGATGCAAAGGAATTCTTCTTGGTATTTACAATAGACTAGTTATTGAATGAATTTAATATTGTAGTGTTACTTTGCAGTATTTTCTCAGTTTTAAAATCCTTCTTGCAATATTATTTGGGGATAGTTTCTTCTATCTCATGAGTGTATTTTGGGTCTTTGTTTAATTGAAGAAATATATGATTCATTGAAATCTTATGCACTAGTATTTGTGGTTAAGGATCTAAAGATCATGTGGTAGTATTTGTAGGAATTTGGTATAAATGAATGCAAATTCCCCATTGACATTTATATCATTTTAATTTCTATTTATCTCGCATTTACGAGCGTCATAGGATGAATTGGTAAGACACCAATATTTCTCCCCATTTAGATCCATCTTCCCCATTTCGACTAAAGTAATCTACCATCCTACCCCCACAAATCATATCAACCCAACTATTTCACAATTTTTTTCCTTCAAATTACACCCATTCCACATATTTTAGGTGTAATTTCTACAATTTGTGAAGTTTAGTATCACCAAGCACCATTTTGTAAAAAGTTAATAACATCCTTTATGAATTATGCTTGGGATCACATATTATCTATTTTCAGTGGCTTATATTTGGTGGATCAAGTGTCTCCAATGCTTGTGTGACCATTATTTTGAATGAACATTGCATTTAGTGGTTGTATTTGATCTTAGATTGAGGTTCTAACAAGTATACGAGTTTGAAGTATAAATATATCCCTCTCTTTTAATCCACCCTTTAGGTTATCTCACCTTGGTTCAAGTAGAGCCATGAAGTAGCAGGAAAATAACCATATCCTTAGTCACATACCTCCTTGTCATTCCCAAAAGGAAGCGTCAAGTTAGATAGATAAACCCATCCCTGGCTACAAAATGACATATCAAGAGGTTTATCTTTTCTCCTTGCCTTTTCAAAAATTCTTGCCTTATCAGGGTGTTAGATTGGGAACCAATAGGGGGAGATGAATAGACATACTATAAACTTATATAGTGAGGTGGATTATCCATTCCAATGGGTTTATATCTATTATTCTCTCATTGCAAGAAAGAATATATTTCTTCTATTTTTTTTTCTATATTCTTCTACTTCCTATTTTCAACTTTGTAAGCATTGTAATCTTGAATAACCAAGAAATAACTTTGTATCTTTGAGGAATAAATCAATTAAACTTTATGTCTTTGATTTTTTAATCTTGTTATTGCTTACATGTTTGTGTTTTTTTTTTTGATGTGGACTGATATGATTAATGCTAGTAAAATTTACAATTTCTTATTCATTAAATTAATCTTCCCCCTCATATTCTTATACCCCCTTCACCCCTCTCTAAGAAAATTATTTCCTTGTATCATATATAATACATTTGCCAAAGGTTTAGTGGATTATTTTATGTGATCCCTAGCCTAATGACCACCACAAATTTTATATTTCCTACATTCAATAAATGGGAACCTATCCATTCCAAAGAGGAGGAGGGACCTAGTCTTAAAGCATTAGTGAAAAATCACTAATTTTTCCCTGCGATAAATTATTTCACTAACATTCCTCTATGATATTCCATCTCAAATATAGGAAAAAGAATATTTCACTAAAATTTGTGTATGATATTCCATCTCAAATATTTTTGAGCCTATTGGCCATGTTATATACCATGAACTAGACTAGTTCTATTCATATAATCCTAAAAGCAAGTCTTTATTAAGGTTGACCTAACTAAGGACATAAAGGAGTCACTCAACATGTAGGTAAAATTTGAATGCTTCTCTTAAAAGGTTACCTATATCAACTTATATAATGTGTGCTTTAGATGTCAAGTTCTTAACCACAAGATTTGGTATTTTCTCCTTATGGATTGACCAAACCGATTGAGGGAGCTTTAATAGCCAAAAATAAAATTTATATATAAAAATGATGGTTAAATCAATGTGGCTACAAAAAGGAGCTCGTCGGGAGTAAAAAATACACCAAAGCTAACACTTTCATTTATTTTAAACCCTATCTAATTGTGCATAATTTTGAAACCTAATATAAAAGCATCCCATGTCTAAGGAAATCTTGCTCAATTTTTCCTAAGTATGGGTGTACGCAAGAATAATGATACATGGTGTAAGGAAGAGGAGGCATAGTAGAATGATGATATTATTGCGTAGAAGCGTGCAATGTTTTAGCATAATATCTTAGAAGGAAGATCATAGTGCAAAAGAATTGGAAATGCACTCAGAAGGGTTGAGTGTGTAATTTTTACTAAGGATGGAAGTAGAGAGAATTACATGTAAAATAAGGGTGTGAAATAGTGTGTGAAGATATTTTGGCATTAAATGGATAACTAGAGATATGGAAGGAATGTGTAGGATTTTTATGTAAGGTAAGGTTTTGAAGGGTGTGTAAGATGAAGGAATGAAGAGAATTAGAAATGGAGAAGGTCTCAATAAAGATTGTGGAGATTTTTGAGAATGCCCAAAAGGTTTAGAGGCATTTCATGGAAGAAAGGAAAAGATGAGGCTCAAGAAAATGAGCACACAACACAATAAAATTGAGATATGAAAAAGGAGTGTGATAAAAGGGTGCATGACAAAGTGGGTAGTTGGAAGAGAAGAAATGGATGTTAAAAGGTGTTCGACATGGATGTTGAAAAGATTCAACAATCAGAGGAGCTCAATGACTAGATATCACAACATAATTAGAGGAACTAAAATTTGAATTTGAAATGGAGTGGGAGAGTTAAGAAGCATTCAAACCATCCAATCCCAAATCAAATAAGGAGATAGAAGTAGGAAAATGAGTAAGGAATAACTATAAAAGGAGGAAAAGTTCACCATTTTAAGGTTACCATGGTTGATGTGGAGGAAACACTAGAACCAACTAAAAATAACTAAGTCTTTGTAGGTCGTTAAATTCAAGTCAAGAGTATGACCAATGTTAGGTTGGGTCCTTAGGGATTACACCAAAAGCTTGTAAAGATCCATATAAATAATTTTAAGCTCCATTTGAGACCATTTACTTTATAGATGTTGTAAATTCCATTGAAGAAATATATGAAACATTAACAATTTTCATCCTGTTATGTGACTCTATAGAATATAGGGAGCACCTATTGTCATTAAGTGGTATTAGAGCAGGCTACCTTCTTATGAGAGTAGCTAGAAAAACATCAAACGTGAGGTAGCTAGTACAAAATTTTATGTTATACATTGTGAAGAAAAGGTGGGTAGAGGATGCACAAGAAGATCCTATAGTTTAAAAACCAAAGAAGCCGATGATATTACACGATAAGACAAGATGTCACTAAGAATAAGGCACTATTCAGATGGAATAATCACAAAATATTAGAGAAGGTGATGAAGGAGATAAATGGTATAAGGACTATACTAGAGGATGTAAAAAATGAACACCAAAGAAGATAAGGGTTTGTGTTGAGAAGTACCTAGAAGGAGGTGAAAGAATCAATAAATATTTAGGAGTAGAGAGAAGAATGCTTGGAAAGAGTGTCAATGGATCACCAAAGAGAAGGTAAGGAATGTGTAGAGGCACAACCAGATATTGTGTAAGTAGAATGCAAGAATGGAGAGGAAGCATACTTGAGAAAATGAATAAAGAATAAATGAGAGATGATGTATGAAGAGTTCTCACAAGATGAGAAAAAGGAGACAAAATAAGTCACACATGATCAAACGACGAGTGCACAAGACTATTACATTGATAAAGGAGGTTGTCGGTGGAATGTATATGGTCACTAAAAACCATGAGCACATAAAGGATTGTGCAAGGCCATGGATGGAGGTGGAAGAGTGAAGAGAAGAAAGGTAGGGAGAATATGTAGCCAAGTGAAGAGGTGCATAAAAATGGATGTTTGAGCCAAGGAACGAAGGAAGAAATGATCACTTTGGAGACTATGTACACATGTATGGTGAACTGATGTTGTAGTTGGAGGCCATTGAGAAGTAATGACGAGAAGTATGTGAAGTCCAAGGAGTGGACCAGATGAGTGTAAAACTAAAGACATAAGAGAACACAAAGAGAGATAGTCCGAAAAAAAAGGACCAAACTATACAAATGATTACATAGAATAAGTTATCTCAAAAGGACATATGTTGTGCATAGTTAAGTGTGTGAAAGAGAGGACCCCATTGGAAAATAAAAAGTGTAGGAGATTATGTGGATGAAGAAACTTCTAGTAAAGGAGTGGAGGGGCATGAAGAAAAAGATGCATGTGGAAATGGGAACACTATTGTGAAGGAAGTAGATGAGAAGAAATAAGAAGTTACCTCAAAGGAAATTAAAGAAGAGAATCCTGAGAATAGGTTAGTAAATTACATGTGAAAAAGAACACACCAAAGGGGAAATAAGCCCATAAAGGACTCAACGAAGTGGAGTGTGCAAAAGAGTTAGAAGAAAGAAGAGCATAACCAAAAGAAGGACTTAAAAAAATAAAGATAAGTTTCCCTAAAGGAAACTAAAGAGAAGTAGTCCATGGAAGAGAATGAAAAAGTGTGTAGTGAAAGAGGAACACAAGAGAAGGGGAAAACAAACATGGAATTGCACAATAGTAGTGTGAGGATAGTATAAGAACAAGGAGAAGTTTCCCCCATACAAAAAGGTAAGGAAGGGAGTAGTAGGATGAATCTTTAAATTTTTTTGTAAAGAAGGGAGTGCAAAGGAAGAACAAGAAAAGTATCCCATAACCACCAAAGAGGAATATTTTGTGTATAAGCAATCAAGTTCAACCCGAAGATAGTGCATGAGGGAAAGTACACTACGATGACGGTTCATAAGATAAGGGAAGTAAATGACATAGTATCAATGAAGATAAAAGAGGAAGAGAATACCACAAGGAGCTATTGGGCGTAAAAGTGAAGAATGCAAAAAAAAAAGATGTGCAAAGAAGAAGTGTAAAAATGATTATGCACAGGAAAAAGAAGTTACATTGGAAAGGTGATAAGGAGAGAGAATAATAAGGATTATACAAGGATAGAGTGTGTAACCAGAGCCCATGGGAAGAAAAATGAAATGGAGAGAGAATGTTTCTGAAGGAAGGCGACATGAGAATAAGATAACAAGAGAAGAAGATGAGGAGAGGAGTGCATGAAAAAGGAACATGTAAAGGAAGGAATCCTATATATGAACTAGGAAGGAGTGAAGAAAAGCCCTGAATGCTTTATGTGGAAGTGGATAGAAAATGGTGGGTGTAAAATCATGAATAATTGATAATGGAGATCTATTTAGAGGAGGTGGTTGGTCAATGGTGAGAAGAGGCTCACAAAGGTGCATGAGATAACATAAAGGAGTCACTAAAGAGTGAATAAGGACTAGAAGATGTGTTAGAAGAAGTGCAGAGTATGGAACTAGAATTATTGGATGAAGAATCTAGGAGTGTTTACACATATAGTTTGAAGGGTGGTTCAAACACTCACTTATTCTACTTGAGGTGGAAATCAAGTTTTCGGTACCTCGTGTGATTGATTCAAAATAATCGAGGTCCAAGGAAATATTTATCAATTTTTCCTAAGTATGGGTGGTACAAGAATAAAGGTGCATTATGTAAGGAAGAGGGGATACAAAAAAATGAGGAGATGATTGCACAAAACTATGCAATAGTTTAGTGCAATAGGTTGGAAGGAAGAGCACATTGTGCGTAAGAATTGACAAGGAGCTAAAAGGATTATGTATGTGAAAATTTTGTGAAGGAGGGAAGTAGAGAAAATGATGTACAAAATAAGGGAGTACAGGAGTGTGTAAACATCTTTTGGTGTTGGATGGATATCTAGAGGCATGGAAGGAATTCATAGAAATTTAGTACAATGGAGGAAGTTGCGAAGGATGAGCAGACTAGGCAATAAAAAAGTTATTGATGGAGCTCATGGAGATTTTGAGAAGGTCCAAAGGAATTACCTAGAAGAAAGGAAAATGTGAGAATAAAAAAATGAGCGTGTAATATAAGATAACTAAGAGGTGGAATATAAGTGTGAGAAAAGAGTGCATGGTAAATTAGGTAGTTGGTAGATAAGACATGGATGTAAGAAGGTGTCTAACATTGATGCTAACAAGATTTAATAGTCAAAGGAGCTCAACAAATAGATGACATGGCATAAGTAGAGGCACTAAAATTTAAATTTGAAAATGAGTAGGAGAGTCAAGAAGCATCTAGAGCATCTACCTTGCCCAAGGCAATTTCAAACAAGGAGAGAGAAGTGGGAAAAGAGCAGGGCATAAATATAAAAGGAGGATAAGTTCACCATTTCAGGGTTAGCATGGTTTCCAAGGAAGAATCATAAGAACCAGTTGAGAGTGGATAAATCTTTGTAGGTTGTTAGAGATGATTCAAGAGTATGACCAGTCTTAGGTTAGGTCCTTAGGGAGTACACCAAAAGCTTGTAAAGCTCCATGTAAATGATTGTAAGCTCCATTTTAGGAAAACTACTTTGTATATTTTGTAAAGGTTATTGAAGAAATAGATTAAACATTAACATTTTTCATCCCATTGCATGATTCTCAGTAAACCTGCGAGGAACACCTATCATTGTCAAAATCTCTTGATGAGTCCATAAATTGACCCATTAAATCACCAAATAATGATACTTTTTCTCATGAAAACATTAATCAATGCATTGGATGGTTTGATTGATTAAGTCCAAAGTAGGGAAATAATGCATCTTATCCTTGTTGAATTATGTGGACTAATGATTAAGGTATTTTTCCAACTAATTGCTTTGAAAAGATGCATGGTGATGTGTGCAGGTTAATAAATTCATGACAACCACTAATGAAAGGTGTCATAGTAAATATTGAATGTGGTCTACTACATCATGAAGACCAGTTTAAGGGAAGTTAATGAAGAATGAAAACAAGGAACCCAGTTCCTAATTATTTTATGAGTTGTAACCAACTCCCAAATTTTTCTCATATCCAACTACTTAGATTAGTAAGCCGTGTTGGAACACATTAGCTATAAAATATTTTCTTGACTGAGTTGAGTATGTATGTATGTGCTTGCATAATGTAATATGATATAAGAGTGCAAGTAGTTATAGTTGTTTCCTATTTATGTTGTAAGAAAATCCTTCGTGATAAATAAAAACATGTTATTTTGAGGAAAACTATGTCATCAATCCAATCTGGGGGAGATCAAGGGCCCAATCAACTAAGGAATTAGTTATTTTGGTATTTATATTCATTTTTTTTCTTATTTTTTAATTTTGAAGTGCGCTTAGAATAATCATTTCTAGAACTTGTAATATTCAACTCAAATTTGCATTACTCTTTCAATAATTCCTTCAGTGTATCTTTTTTTCAATTCCAACAAGTTTCATTTCAATATAATTTCAACTCTAGCAAGTTTCATTTTAGAGAAATTCAATTCTACAAATAATTTACTTTTTTATGTGCATTTCATTAGATTAAATGTTATTTGTGATGCTATTTAAATTTTGAGAAGTTTAAAGTTATTGCTTTAAGTAGTTTTAGAAGTTGATTGATTTTCAGTAGTTAGTTTAGTGAATAGAGAAGACTTAAAAAAATGATTGATCATTAGTAGTGAGTTTAGTGAATAGAGGAGACTCAAACAAACAGATAAACCCACCTAAAATTAGAATCAATACCACTAGTTATATATCCATGGTCTTCATTGCATACTTCCTTGGAAACACCCCTGGTTAAAATGACATCAAAATTAGACTAGTTGATTAAAATGATTGGAAAATACAATGACCCATCATTTTTAGCATGGATGTCACATATATTTTGTTTTCTCACATAATTTTTGTTTTTCCTTTATAATAGCTCTATTACATCTACACTTGTTACTAAATTTTTTTCTTTTTTCTATCACTACTACAATTACTCTTGTTGTTATGGTTATTTGTCTCTTTGCATGTCATGGTTACACCATGTGTAACCTCTTTGTATAGGTACATCTGACTTCTCAAAGGTGGCCACCACTTCAACGTTATACAATTTCCTACAAATCCTTAGAAATATAGTGTATGGATATACATATTCTTATGATTCACACACTCTAATTATTTATCATATATGCCTGAAAAAATGGGGAATTTATTGAGACATATTTCACACCTACAAGTAGAACTACATGTTCAAACACAATTTTTCATAGGGAAAGCATACTCGAAATAACTTCGATATTAAATTTTTGGCATAAAAAAATAAGTTTATGATTGTAAAGAAAGGTTAGGAACATACAAACATTCCTAACCCTACCATACATTTCTTCCTTGGGGGTAGTTACACTAGATTCTTCTACGATTGTATATTTTTTATCATGGATAATTTTTTTGACATAATATCATATTCATATGACACAGTTCTAAAAAATTTGCAAGGAGCATGAATATTTCACTCCTTCACTTCAGTACTCAATTTTAGTTACAGAATACATGTGTTTTAGGGGCATGGGTATCCTTCTCCATTGATGTTTAAGCATACTACACACTCTTAATCAATAGTATGACTATATCAACCCTAATTTAAATCAATGTACAACGTTGATATACAATAATTAGCTTATAAAAATATTCATATTTGTATTTTAGATCAATAAAAAAGAATGTACAACGTAACAATCACAACAAAATTGAGATATATGTAATTATAAGTAAAATTGGGGTATAAGGATTCTCTTAGCTGGTTCAAAGGACTCTCTAGATGTGTTAATGAGAGATATAGAAAAAAACAAAATTTGGGAACTAGGTAGATCGACTTTTGTATCTCCGAGTCTTCTTAGGAAGGGCCGTAAAAATAGTTAGGAATACATGAAACAAACAAACCAAGTTGTACATTTTTGACCATGTAGAAGTGGAAATATACAAATTTTAGTGTCATTATCTATCATTGTTTGTTTCGTTTGATATCTTTAATTTCACATGTAACCCTAGAATTCACACATGAACCTACAAAACAAATCCTAGCTATCGTGCAACATATCCGGGAAAAAATTAGATACAAAATGAAATAATGAAAATGCTTAAGTCAGCCTGACCTCGACAGTCACCTTGTTTGTGAGTCATAAAGAGTTACATTATATTTTAGACGTAATGTAGTTATCCTAGTGCTTTATGCTGATGTACATGCAGCTATCCCTTTTCCTAGCTTTACCTTTATGTTTCCACATTGATAATTGGCTAGAATACTTCATCCACATCAAAACCTCATGTGTAAATGAAAATTCAAATTTCTTCCCTCCTATGATGTGTATGTAACATGCAGATGTACCACTTTCTTCTTTAGCTCAAGTAGGTGGTAGATAGATAGGTTGTTGCTAGGTAATAAATGCTTACATGAGACTTGTGTATATATGAGCTCATCATCTTAAATTTTGAACCTTAGTGGTAGGAAAGGAAAACCCATAACATAATAAAGGACAGTAAAAAAGAAATGAAGAGACCCATAAGATAAAAAATAAGATAAGATATGGGGTACAATACCATACAATTAAGGGTGGGACGTGTGTATGGTCCCGACCTAATTTTATGATTTTGGATGGACACAAAGTGTGAAAGAACTATGAGAGGGCATGGCCACAGATCTTTATGACTTGAAAAAATCATAAGAAAAGGGTAAAATAATCACATAAAGATAATCAAATCAAGCAACAAAATATGGAAGAAGATGAGGTTATGCCACTAAAATCTAGTTCAAGGTTCAAAGTTGATGTATATAATAATCTATTAAAAGCATGATATAATAATATTTTTTTAGAAATTTTGGTATCTACATTTTCCCCACTTTATGGTAGTGAATGAAATTAAATAGTGTAAAGGAGATGAAGGTCTTACTTGAAATATTTCTAAAGAAAGAACAACTATAATTTTGTCTAGAGAAAGTAACCATGAGTGGTGAGAAACACGAGTCACCTGGTTGGCCCAAATGGAGGTAAGGGAAAAACATGTTGTAAGTGTCATAAGGAGATATTTAAGTTACAAAAATAAGTGTTTGGAGACATGGAGATTCATATTTAATGTATTTGTAGAGAGGGGGTGATCACATCCCCAACAAGTATTTTATAGAGTAAGGTGGGAATTAGGTGCCATGACACCAAGGAAGAGTGTCACAGAGCATTTTGGTGACCCATTATAATGCTTCCCAAAAATAGGACTACACTATTGTAATATCTAGGTCTCATGGATATGTAAACCACTAAATATGTGAATTAGTAACTATAGTATTTTTTATTTTTTATATGTAAGTTTGTTTGAATTGCCCCTATGTTTGTGAAATGCATTGATATGCATTGTTTGTGAATCGAGTGTGTTTAGTGTTGATTGCATTTTCATAAAAAGATTTAACCATTGGGTGATGGAATTACATTGAATTACATGAAAAAGAGAGATAGATCTTGTATAAACAACCATTCTTGACTTGTGTATAATTTATTTAAAAGAGGATGGCCTTATATGACCAATCCATTAGCTTTTACTTATTGATTTAAGAGAAGAGGAGTAAATGACCTTGTATGGTTGCCTATAGAGTTTCCCCATTTTGGTGAAAGTGAGAGTGTGAAATGGTGTCACTTTAGAAGAAAGTGAAGAGATGAGAGCATGTTGAAGATTGTGTAATTTAGTGAATAAGAATTTAGATATGAGCGGTGTGATTTTTAATATTGAATAAAGTGATTGGTAAGAGGAAATGGAGTAGTATGCGTGTTATAAAGTCAAATTCATAGTTTTTAGAGAGAATATTGCGCATAACCTTATAAGATGTGTGGTATGGTGTAGTGATGTATTGACGTGGAAGTATTCGAAAGCATGATCGAAACACCGTAAATGGCTTGTAAAATTGGAAAACATGGCCCAAGATATGGATCGTACCATTGTGAAATTGTAATTGGAGAATTAAGGTAGGAGGTAAGTTAGGTTGATTAATGCCATAAGTGAATTTTGTTATAAATAGTGATGTTGAAAAATGAAAGGTACTTTTCATTTGTGATTACAATTAATTGTGATAGGATATCGAGTTTGAGACAATGTTACAAGCCAAAGAGGCCATTCGATCACGATTTGAGTGTGTCGAGATGCCATATAGGCGTCAAATACCCATGAGCTAGTGAGTGCAATTAATGCTGATTTTTTACGTGTAATGTTATAGATTTTCATGATTTTTTAGATTTTGTCAAATTTAGTGTAGATAAGTAAAAATGCACGAAATTGTTCAATTTTTGATTTAGGGGGTAACTGCATTTAAATGGTACGGTTATGACTAGGAACCATATGGTCTAGAACTCGAGGCACATAGTTCTAACCTAGGTAACATAAATTTATGATTGACATGTGTGTTCAGAGAAAATGCTTGGATTTGATTGATTTAGGATGAGTTTTTGCTATTAGATGTGCTAATACGATGTTTTTCTTATGTGATTTGTATTTATAGAGAGATCTCCACATGCTAGTGTTTTATGGAGGTTGAAACATGGAGATATTATTTAGATTAGGATTGGATGATGTGGGATGGGATATATTAGAAAAGGCCAAGTTATGGCATGTGGTAAGATTGGGAGAATCACCCCAAAATATACATTTGATAAGCGTGCATTGTGTGAGTCTTGGAATGTGGAAACATGTACTTTCCAGATTATGACAAGGTAAATGAATTTTAAATTGGAGAGAATGTATCATATTATGTAATTTCTATTGTAGGTGAGAGGGTGTAAGTGTTCCCCTAGATATGTCATGTTCCATGAGACATGGACATAGATTTTGCTAGGTGTGATTGTATTAGAGAGTTGTCGATTAAATTGAGTTCTATTATGAATTCATATTTCCTTGATTGCTTAAATATATGTGTATTATTTGCATCATTTGTAACAATGGATGGTCAGTAGCTATTGGGTTTTAAAATATTACTTTAACAAACCATATGTCCCTCCTCTTTAATGTTTTGAAAGAACTAAGGAGATGAGAGAGGAAGAACATAACAATACTTTTAGGTAATATAGATAGCAGAGTATAACCTTATGTATTGAGCAAAGGAGATGCATAATGGAATCATTCATGTTTATAACAGATATAATTTCATAGACACAAAGTTCCCAAAATCATATTAACAAGAACAAAAAGTTTCTTATCATGCAAAGATGGATGATTCACAAATTCAAACAAGGAAAGAAGGAATAGTAGAGGAAGAAAGGGAAAAACTTCTGTATTGATTACTTTCAAATCTATTACATCTACAGAGTACTAGGATCCAACCACGAACAATGGCATAGAGAACCCATTAAATAGCTTCCAAAAATGGTTACATTCGGTTACAAAAATGATGAAACTGATTCAAGAAACCGATGTCTGAACTTCTCTAATGCCTCGACCATTTCCATGCCTAGCGGAAAACCAGATGCATCATATCACATCATTCATCCTACTTTCAAAACTTTGAATTTGAGTTGTCCACATGGGAGAGATTTAGCTGAAGCGGTATGGGGAAAACTTTTATATTTTGTGCCTTTTAGAGAAATGGCACTTTGGAACATTTCAGCCCACCCATCCACTTTTGATATGGGCTCTCCATGTGGCTTCTCCTAGGCATCGGCGTGGCTGTGGGTCACTTTATAACTTTTATGCCTTTCCACAACAAAACCAAAATTCCAAAAGTGACCCGATGATCCACCTCCCTGCTTTGAATTTTGATGCGGGCTCGATATTTGACTTTTTCCCATCCCGGCAGAGTCATGACTCATTTTACAACTTTAATCCCTTTTGGAAATAAAACCAAATTTCCAAAAGTGCTCGATGACCCCTGCCTCCCACTTTGACTTTTGAAAACAGCCATGTGTCCCTTTGTGGGGCCAAAGTAAGAATTTTTTCTCCGCCACTTCATAATTTTGAAAAGCCAATCAGGATCCAGTGGAGACATGGGGGTAATTCAACATTTTTGCAAATGTAACAAAAGTCACAAGTTCACAAAAAGACCCACCACACCACATCCAATTAGAGGTGACCACGTATCTGTAGACACTGGAAAATAATTTGATGGGAAGACGACCGTAGAAAAATGCAGAGAAGGGGAAAATGCCACCATTTGCACCCGAATCAAAGATTTTCCTATAGAAAGATAAATGCAAGGAATACAAGGCTCGACGTGGTCCATACCATAGAAAAATATTGATAAATTCCACACATCCATGAAAGGAGATAGAAAAATGTTTCAAAATACACAGATTGAGGAATTTTAAATGGAACTGGCGGGATTAAAAACCGAGTACCAACACTTGGGACCTGCAAATTCATCTTTCACAAGAGGGGAATTTTAGGGTGACAACAAGCTGGCTCTTTCTGGGGATGACTTGACTTGGACAAAGGAATGAGGAAAGACAAGAATCCAAGAAAAACTCTGGGAAGGTAGACCAGTGCCTTATCCATTGGGAAAATAGAGTCAAAGGCAACACAAAATAGAAGACAACACACATGGAAGGGAAACAAACCAAAATAGGGAAAGCCAAAAACAAAACACTATACATAATATATAGAAGGACTACCTAGTCACCTAGGACTTGAACAACTTCAAATACTACCCACTATAAGGAAGTGGGAGAGGAGATCCATCCATATAATCCAAATAGAAATAATTTTCTCCAAAGAAAGTGTCGATTTTGAAAGGACCAAGCCAAAGAGAATCAAACTTACCATGGCTTCCTCGAGGTTCATGTCTTTTTCCCATAGCAGAACAATGTCTCCCACTTGAAAATATCTGGGTCTAGCTTTCTTGTCAAACAAAGCTTTCACCTTTAGTTGATGAGCTGAGATTCTATCAAAAACTTGCAACTGTCTTCATCCAACTTCTGGAGATACATGATCCTCTTGTCAAGGAACTGATAAAGCTTGAATCTTTAATAGCCTTCATTAAGTGCAAGGTTGGTAATTCCATTATTACTGGTAGTTGAGCTTCAACACCATACACCACTTGAAATGGAGACATCCCAATTGCTCTTTTGGGTGTAATTCTATCTTCCCAGAGAGCATCATAAAGCTTCTTGTGCCAATTCCTTTGAGAGTCATTGACAAGCTTTCGAAAATGATGGTTACCAGATTCTTATTTGTTGATTTTTCTTATCCATTCCCTTGAGGATAATAATGAAGAATGAGCAAGGGAAATTCCATAGCCATAGCAGAAATCCATCATCTCAGAAGAAGAAAAATTTGAAGCATTATCAATCACAATCTTGTTTGGTACCCCAAACCTTATCAAGATGTTCTCTTTGATGAAATTACACACCACCTCAAAAGTAGTGCTTTTGACTGGAATAGCCTCTACCCACTTTGTGAAGTAATCTATAGTAGTTAGCATGTGAGTATGTCCAACACTGGAAGGTGGATTAAGAGTTCCAATGAAATCCAATCCCCATTGTTGAAAAGGCTCATCAATCACTATTGGTTTTAGTGGTAAAGCAGCCAACTTAGGTCTCCCAACAAAAGTTTGACAGGCTTCACACTTACCTACCCATTTTGATGCATCTTTGAACAATGTAGGCCAATAGTACCCTACACGAAGGATCTTATGGGTAGTGACAGTAGAAGAGAAATTCCCTCCACAAGCCTGATCATGAAAAGCTGAAAACAACTTCTTCTGTTGCTCTTTGTCCACACATTTAAGAATCTTCCATCTATGCCTCACTTGAATAAAGCATTTTCCCATAATACACATATTAGACCTTAGCTTAATAGCTCTCTTTTCCTTGGCACTCAAGTGGGATGGACACTCTCCATAAGTAAGAAAATGTGCAATATCAACATACCATTCATTTATTGAACTGAGGAAGAGGACAACAGGAACATCAACTACTTCTTTGGACAATTCTGCATTAGCTCCTTCAACAATAAGCTCACATAAGCCTTTACCCCAGACTAGCTTAGTTGGCTTGATATCAAGGTCATATTCTTGGACTTTTTCTACCCAATTACCTCTCTTAGTTCCAAACTCCTGTTGTGTAAGAATAGACTTGATGGTTGTATCAGGTACAAGCACAACAAGAGTGAGAATTAAGAATATAAAAATGAAACTACTTGACAACTTTGACCACTACAAAAGCATGTTTCTCCATCATAGTATATTTCAATTCATGAGCTTTCAGAACATAGCTCATGAATGCAATTGGAAGTTCATGATCCTCAGAATTTCTCTGAGTTAGCACAACAGCCAAGGTACTCTCTGTAGCATAGCAATAGATGATAAAATCCTTGTTGAAATTAGGACATGCTAAGATGGGAGTTTTAGCAATGGATTTCTTGATACCTTCAAATGCTTCTTTACCTTGGAATTCCAACCAAATTTTTCTTTCCTTTCATCATGTGAGCAATGCTCATAGTCAGTTCTACAAAATCAGGAATGAATCTCCTCAGGAAGTTTATCTTACCAAAGAAAGAGTGAACACCCTTTTTGCTTGTGGGAAGAGGAATGTTGGATTGCTTGAACTCTTTCTGGATCTATCTTGATTCCTTCTTTGGAGACAATATGCCCAACAACTTTCCTTTAGTAACAAAAAAGATAGACTTCTTAGGATTGAGAGAAACTCCATGTTCTCTGCATTTTGGAGGACTGCTTCAAGATGCTGAAAGTGATCTGCCCTTGTTTTGGAGAAAATAGTCAAATCATCAAGGTACACAACAATACACTTTCCCTTTAGACTACCAAAATCCAAGTCCATTTCCCTCTGAAAGGTGGCACCAACATTGATAAGACCAAAAGGCATTCTCTTGTAGGAAAAGGTGCCCCAAGGAGTAGTAAAAGTAGTTTTGTGTTGATCTGGGGTACTGAATTCCACTTGATTGTATCCAGAGAATCCATCAAGCATAGAAAACATCTCAGAGCCTGTGACAACTTGCAAAACTTGATCCATCATGGGGAGAGGATAGTTGTCTTTCAGAGAGGCTGATTCAAATTCCTAAAATCCACACAGATGTGAATCTCACCATTCTTTTTCTGACAGGCACAATGTTGGCAATCCATGTTGAATGATGTATAGGGAAAATAATATTTTCCTTTAGTAACTTTTGGATCTCTTGAAAAATAGTGCTAGCAACCTTGGGATTGTATTCCTTTGTTTCTACTTGAAAGGTTTGATCCCAGGTTTCAGAGGGATAAAGTGTTGCATTCCTTTGGTTGAAAGCCTTGAGATCATCATATGAATAGGAAAGAACATCAACATAATTTTTAAATAGGTTTTTTTTTCTCTCTTTCTTCTTGAGTGCAACATTTTCCAATGTTCACCATCTTGGGTTCATCAAGACTTCCAATATTAACCTTTTCACATTTAGCAGATTGTCGAGCTCCTTGGAAGCTTTAGACTTAATGTACCTATCATGCTTATCAAACAGATCTTCCAAACTCACCAGCCCTTTAGGGATCTTGTTACCTTTCAATTTGATGCAACCATCTTGATCCATCTCTTCCTTGATATCTCCTTCATTAGAGGATACACACTCTCTAGGAAAAGTCTCACTTCCTTCAAAATATAATTGGTCAAAGTTGTCCTTAAGCTCCAAGAATGAGAGCAAGTGTTGATCATCATTGAAAACCTACCAATTGTTTGCATTATCTGGTACACTGGGCCTATGAATCATTTCAATGGTAAATTTCTCTTGAGAGAAATCTGGGTGAGGAATCAACAAAGATCCTGAGACAACTAGAGAATCAGCTCTAGTGTTCCTTTCTCTTGGCACAACTTCAATGGAGAAAGCATCAAGAAACTCAATGGAATCCCAGAAAAGATTTCTATAATGCTTCAATCTCTGTTCTTGACTTGAAAAAGATCCCTTACTTGTTTCACAATCAGCTCTGCATCTCCATGAGCACAAATATTCTTCACTCCCATTTCTTTTTCCATGTTCAATCCAAGTATGAGTGCCTCATATTCAGTTGTATTGTTTGTATTTTCAAAACAAAGCTTGAATGAAAAAGGATGAATCTTCCCTTCTAGAGAGGTTAGCACCACACCAGCCCAGAACTAGCTGAAGAGTAGCTTCCATCAAATTCCAAAGCCCAAATTCCATTAGGATCATGAATCACTCCTTAGGAAGTTTTGCCTCATCTTGTGACATGATCATATAGTTACCATGCCCTATATCTTCATAGAGTATTTGTGCTTTTGGATCATCGTACTTTTGCACAATGTATTCAATTTTTTCTTAGGTAGAAACTTCTTCATTTTTCCATTGACCGGGATCAAAGTGTGTGACCAATCCATCTGAATTTCACCTCCTACATCCTTACAAAAATTCCTACTCAGCAACATACCATATGAGGGAGGAATATCAGCTACCAAAATAGTGGCTAAGACCCTTTTCTCTGGAAAAGCAGCAAAAGCTACTTGTGCATCTTTAATTCTTCCAACCAAAGGCACTTCTCTACTCTCCATGGAATAGTAGGAACCAAAGGTATGTGTTAGATTCAGGCCCAAAGCATGAGCTAATTTTGTAGGCATTACATTGTTTGATGCTCCTGAGTCTATAACACAATTATTGAGTTTATGGCCAGCTATGAGAAGAGTCACATAGAATGGTTTAATTTTCTCATTAGGGGAAGTGACTGCAGCCACAAGGCTTGGTTGAGGTGAGGAAGAGGGAGTGGGAAAAATACCTTTAGAAGTATTGGATGAAGCTTTGGATTTGGAATTGACAAATTTTACCATTTTAGCAAAGGATTTTGGATGGGTTTGGTAAAAATCTGCCTCTGAAATTTGGATTTTGGTCTTTTTGAGGTGATCAATGATATCAAAAGATCTAGAGGTGGATGGGGAATCACTACTAGGAACTTGAGAAAACTTTTGATTTATCAATTTTAGGAATTGAAGGACAAGAAGTTTTGGAAACAAAAGTAGAAGAAGGAGGATTAACATTACTCACCTTTTGTGTGGAGGTAGTGGGAATAGGAGCTCCTCTTCTTGCAACCATTGGAATAGTTATAGGAAACTCCTTGGATTTCTTAGTAGGTTGCACCACTTTTTCTTTTTTGTTTGTTTTCTCCCGAGTCATAACAACATATGACTCACTATTCATCATCTACCACTCTTTCATCATATTCATCTTCATCATCCATACCTTCAGTGGTAAGGAAATGAACTTGAGATCCACCAAGCTCCTCTAGTTCTTCATCAACCTCTTCTTCTGGTTCTTCATAGAGTTCATTAAACTCCTCATCATCAGGTTCTTGAACTTCACAAGTTGCATTGACTGGAACCTTGATGGGTGGGCCTTCAATAGCCAATCTAGTCTGAGAAGAAGGAAAACGGTTCCTAGGCTGAAAATTCTTCCTTGGAATATCTTGGTAAGGAGTATGTTGAGCCAATTGTTTCTTGATAGCAATGAGATCATTTGCAAGCTTTTGTACTAACTATTCAGAATTGGCTCTAGGGGAAGAGGAAGAAGAAGATGCTTTAGATTTGGAGGATTCTCTTTTCAATTTACCAGACATGATTAAATCATCCTCAACACTGATAGCTAACCATTGATCAACATCCAGAGTTGCAAGGTTAGCTCTCCTTAGTGCATAGCTTACTTTAGAGTAACTGGGCATTGAGGAAGAAGCACTTTTGGATTTGATCTACAGGATGAGTGTTCTATGGAATTTTATGAATGAGCTTGTTGAATTTGGCCACAAATTCTCTCATGGGCTCGAATGGTTCCTTCTTGATATGAGAGATTTGAGCTAATAGAGCATGCACATCTTCACTAGTTTGAAACGTTGCTCAAACTGAGTTGTCATGGTGTCCAATTAGTGATTGACCCAGTAGGAAGATGATAAAACCAATCAAAGTACATTTCTGCAATGTCTCCACAAAAATCTTGACAGAGACATCTTCATGTTCAACCCCAAGAATCCCACATGCAACAATGAAGGCTGCAATGTGTTCATCTGGATGAACCTTCCCATCACCCCGGAATTTGGGAAAACTTTTCCTGTTACCCCTAGGTAACTCATGCAATGGATGAGGAAGAGCAAGAGGCCCAACCCTTGTTGTCCCCAAGGCAAAGGGGCTGCCATCTTTGGAAAAATTGATTGAAGGGGAACTGAAACACCAACAAGTATCAAAGCATGAAGATTAGGACTGAGTTGTTCTTGAGGAATGCTATTCTTGGAATTTCTATCTTTAACAAGAGGTGTGCTTGTAGAATGAGTTCTTCTATTCCTTCTTGCTGGAAGAAGAGAGAATTTTTGTTGCTCCAGAAGTTGAAAATGGGAATCTTCTATTCGAGAGAATTTTTACCATGAGTATATCTTAGAGTCACTAGATCAAAAATGATCTTGAAGTTGTTCTTTTAGAAAGGGATACGTTTGAAATGAAATCCCAGTAGAGTCACCAAAAACTGTTGGGTTTTAAAATTGTACTTTAACAAACCACAGTCAGGGGACAACAAGTCCCTCCTCTTTAATGGGAGAGGTTCCCTTATTGAAAGCAAGAAGAAAAACTTATATACAAATGTACAACTTTCAAAGTGTGGATTCCTGATATTTTGAAATGTTTTATGCCCAAAATATTATCAATATGAAAGAATAGAAGAACTAAGGAGATGAGAGAGGAAGAACATAACAATACTTTTAGGAAATATAGATAGCAAAGTATAACCTTATGTGTATTGAGAAAAGGAGATGTAGAATGGAATCATTCGTGTTTATAATAGATATAATTTCACAAGACACAAAGTTCCCGAAATCATATTAACAAGAACACAAAGTTTCTTATCATGCAAAGATGGATGATTCATAAATTTGAACAAGGAAAGAAGGAATAGTAGAGGAAGAAAGGGAAAAATTTTGTATTGATTACTTTTGAATCTATTACATCTACAAGTACCAGGATCCAACCCACGAACAATGGCGTAGAGAACCCGCTAAATAGCTTCAAAAAAATGGTTACATTCGGTTACAAAAATGATGAAACTGATTCAAGAAACCGACATCTAAACTTCTCTAATGCCTGCCATTTCCATGCCTGGTGGAAAAACTAGATGCATCATATCACAACCATTCATCTGCTTTCACAAACTTTGAATTTGAGCCATCCACGTGGGAGAGATTTAGCTGAAGCGGGTATGGGGAAAACTTTTATATTTTGTGCCTTTTAGAGAAATGGCACTTTGGAACATTTTGGCCCGCCCATCCACTTTTGATATGGGCTCTCCACGTGGCTTCTCCTAGGCATTGGCATGTCATGGGTCACTTTATAACTTTTATGCCTTTCCACAACAAAACCAAAATTCCAAAAGTGACCCGATGATCCACCTCCCCACTTTGAATTTTGATGCGGGCTCGATATTTGACTTTTTCCCATCCCGTGAGTCATGGCTCATTTTACAACTTTAATCCCTTTTGGAAATAAAACCAAATTTCCAAAAGTGCTAATGACCCACCTCCCGCTTTGACTTTTGAAAACAGCCACATGTCCCTTTGCATGGGGCCAAAGTAAGAATTTTTTTCTCGCCACTTCATAATTTCAAAAATCCAATCAGGATCCAGCGGAGACACGGGGGTAATTCAACATTTTTGCAAATGTAACAAAAGTCACAAGTTCACAAAAATACCCACCACACCGCATCCAATTAGAGGTGACCACGTATCACAGATGTTGGAAAATAATTTGATGGGAAGACGACCATAGAAAAATGCAGAGAAGGGGAAAAATGCCACCATTCGTGCCGAATCAAATATTTTCTTCATAGAAAGATAAATGCAAGGAATACAAGGCTCGATGTGGTCCACAACCATAGAAAAATATTGATAAATTCCACGCATCCATGAAAGGAGATAGAAAAATGTTTCAAAATGCACAGACTGAGGAATTTTAAATGGAACTGGTGGGATTAAAAACTGAGTACCAACACTTGGGACCTACAAATTCATCTTTCACAAGAGGGGAATTTTAGGGTGACAATAGTAGGGTGTCAATAAAATATATGATGTGGTAGATATAACATTCCATAGAGGAAAATGGTACACAATATGTATGTGTCCATAATATTTATATAGGGGCCTATACATATTTTCTTTAGAGAGCCATAATGCAGATTGATTGGGTGTTGGTGACTAAATATGGGAGCTAGTGACTGTGGAGGATCTTAGGTTTTGCTTTCTTCTATTTTGCAAGGTTTTTGTAGTTGTTCCCTATTTATCACACGATATTAACTCTTTGATTTCCAAATGTACGCATGACTTATAAAAAGAGAAGTTCACTTGCACATACCCAAAAACCACATCAAACCTAAAAAGGATAAAGAAAAATGGGGATTCGGATTGACCCCAATGGTAACCCAAAGAGTGAACTTACAACTGAGTGCTATACTACATCTCGAGTCCATGTAGTTCTTTGTGTGTTTGTGTGTGTGTGTGTGTGTGTGTGTGTGTAAGAATGTGCCCTAGGATGCCCTTGTGCTAGTTACACTTGATAATGGGATAAAGATAGAATGTATAAATGTAATATTATGTGTGGATGGAATAGAATAAAATTCCCCTTCCTATGTAGTGTATACATAGTGATGCAACCCTTTTCACTTAAATGGATGCTAGATAGATTCCTTTGGAGTGCTTTGGTGCCTTTGGAATGCAAGTTTAGGTGATGATAGTAATGCTCTTAGTGCTTGGTACTTGATTTTGAACACATAAATATGTATTTATATGATTCCCTTGTTTTAATTTTGTAATTAATTTGGAAGGATAACCCATAGTGAAAAATATGCCCAAAAGATAAATAAGAGACCAAAAAAATAGTGAGTAATGTAAGAAAGGGTTAGGGGCATCCGGGAGGGATAGAGCACATGAGCATTACTTATCCTGGTTGTTTGTTGGTGTCTAAAGCCATGAAAGATAAATAAGTTAAGTTTCAATTGGGATGTAGGGTGTGTAAGACCAAATAGAAAACAAGAGACAAATAAAAGAGGCCAAAGATAGTTATCAACCACTAGTTTTCTTGCTTAAGAATCATGTAAATTTTAGCATGCTTTTAGGACCTAGAAATGTATCCAAGTGCGTGATTTATTTTCTACATTTTCCCCCACTTTATGTTGTTGAATGAATAATTGATAACATAAAGTAGATAAAGATGCATACCTTATGATCCTGTAGAGTGTAGGTGATAATGTGCTGAGTGGACAATTGATGCGTGGAGACTAGGAAAGGAAAGTGACCTTAGGGGTGAGGCGTATGTGCATGCTTGTACATGTTGTTGTTCTTATATTTTCTATTGTAGGTTGCTTCTTGTTACATATTAAGGATGAACCTGCAAAAGAAAAGAAAAAGAGTAGTCAAAATTTCTATATATGAAAAATTATGAGAAAAGTATACAAAAGTATGTGAAAGTGTGTAAAAGTAAAAGTAGTAGTAAAGAAAGTGTGAACTTGATGTAAAGGAGAGTTAAAGTATAGAGGTTTTTGGGTGATGTCTTGAAAGTTTTTGGTGATGAAGAGAGTTTTTGGGTGATCTCACACCAAGAGAAAGTGTTGGGGAGAGAGGTCTAGTTTTACTATTCCTTCCATGAATCTACCCCATAAGCACCACTATAGAGATGATGTGTCCTAATTTTTTTTTTGTTGATTTATCTCAATTTGTTTATTATTACCGATTATCAAGGAGATAGAATGCATTTATAACTCAAGGTCCGTGCATGTAAGCTATATAGAATTACTATGAAGACATTATAAATTGTGTTGATCTAAGAAGATAAATATTTTTGTCCCTAGGACTTTAGCACCTAGGGGAGGACATAAGCGCTATTGTTTGAGTCTACAGTGCGCTAGTAGTCTGTATTATGTGTGTTTGGACCCAAGTCGATACTAGGTCATTTCGTGATTTGTTCCTATGTTGTTTTTGTACTGTGCATATCTATAGTGTAGCTCTGAGCTGTTTTAGGGGTGATTTGTTCACCTAATGTATTCCCCCTCATTTGGGGTGCATGTGATGATTGTAGGAGAATGTGGCCCAAAGGAGAGGACCTGATGTTGATATCTGAAGTGGATACTTGTAGGGGTAGGGGATGTGCATGGTAGAAACCAAGGCACATGCAAAAAAAAGTGGGCTAATAACATGTGTTAGTAGTAAAAATAACTAGCATGTAAAAGAAGAAAATGTAACAATCAAGTGTGCAAACAAGATAGAACGTGAAAAAGTGGGTTTCAAACATGGGACATCACTCACAATGTCACAAAATAATCAGGGCTGAAGTGGCCAAAATTATACAATGATCATATAAGACATAGGGCATAGCCCACAAACAATAACATACAATAGAAAACAATGTTAAGAAAAGTGTATTAGATAACCATGGTGGCATATATTCCTGCAAGGAAAATACTACACATGAAGCACCCATTAGCATGTTAGAAAGATAAATAGTATGTCAAGGCATGTATAAATCAAAAAAAAATGAAAAGTAATGTAATGAGAAGTAGTGAATAATGTAGTAATAGAAACATAACACATGTAGTATGTGATAGTAGTGAAAGTAGATGCCCCTAGGAGCCTCGGTGGGACTGGTAAAGGTACAATGCTAAGCATCATCATTGTAGCATGTAAAAACCTATAAGAGATCTGCATTCACCTCAAAAGACCAAGTGAATGTGCATGTGTGTATATATAGAAAGATGATGACATACTAAGAATCATCTAGCATGGAAAACAAAGTGTAACATGTAAATAGAATAAGTTAGCAAGAGTAAATACAACCAAGATATGTAAATGCATGTGTGTATGAGTGTGATGGTATGGTATGCAAAAGTGTGAAGATGATAGGAGAAACATGCCCCCAAGGATGTGTATGAGATGAGGTTCATTTATAAGGAACCCTCAACAATCAAGAATGAACCATAGAACAAGAGTGTGTCATCGGGGTAATGTGTGTGTGTGAATAGATGCTAGAAATATGTATCATGAAGCACAAAGTGTGAAATGTGTAGATGGATGTGAGGTTCATTTCATAATTAGACCCTTAGCAGTTGAGTATGAACCGTGGAACTAGAGTGCATCATAGGGTAATGACGATACAATGTGTGTATAAAGGGTATGAGGAAGTGAAAAAGATTTAGATGTGAAGCACAAGCGTAAAGTGTAGTAGTAAATACTAGAGACAACTGATAGGAATGAAAAATAGGGGAAGAAATCATGATGCCCCCAAGTGTGTGATGTGGAGAAGGATCAAGTAAACTCATCTAGAAGATCATTAGTGTTAGGGTCGTAACCGATAGGATTTGGATTAGAGACTTGGTAAGAAATAGTGTGGGGTTGATCATATAAAGAGCATGTGCGGTGTAAATTGTACATGCCCATAACATATTCTTCATCAAGTAAAAGGAGGTTGAGGAAAATTGTGTGCATACTAGTGAGTTAGATTTTGAGTATAGCCCTAAGAATGAGTCATTTCATATAGAAACATGACCAAAAGGCATGGGAAATGTGATATCAGTATGATTGGGATCAAAATGCCACCAATGTAGTCAAGCCAAGACTGTCCAAGTGTGAGTGGAGAGGAATGAGGAGTACATGCAAGGAAGACTGATAAATGGAAGACGCGAAGACCATAAGCAAGTGGTAACAAATACACATCCATGATATAGGTGAGGAGAGTGAGGTGGGGGAGGAGATCGAAAAGTGTGAATCCTAGGCATGCTAATAAGCCATCATGTGTGTAAACAGTCTTAGAGAAAGTAGGTTGAATGGAATGTGAGGCCAATAAGAGTCATGTATGAAAAGAGTGCATGTGAAGGGATCAATGTGCATGGCAAAATGATTTTGGGGAGATGCAGTAGGTGGTAAGATGTCCAATGTATGGATAATCCCCTAGAAAGGTATCATGGCATTAGTGGAAGGAGGAGGTTTTTGAATTGAGTATTCACCAGGCCAATAATAGCAAAAAAGTATCTTGAAGTAGATTCATCTATTTCAATAGGATTAAAGTTAAGATTGCACAATGTGTCATCGTTAAGCTCTATGACATCAACCTCATCATCAAAATCATCAGTGCTAGCATTATCTTGTTGGATAAAATTATCAAGGATATTGGTAGGGATGGATCTAGATGTAGAATTGAGAGGATCCATGATAGGTGGGGAAGTAGTATCCATAGAGGTAGACATGGTGGGTGATAGGATATTAGTAGTATGGGTAGGAATGGATGGAATGCATGTAGAGGTAGAGGGAAGAGGAGAAGGAGCACTAGATTGACCAACATCATATGTATTAATATTGTGATATGGAATAGGTTATGATGGAGGAATGGGCATGGTGGTGATAGGTCTATATGAAAAAAATTGAATGGGTCAAGGTCAACAACAATGGTATGTTCATAGCCATCATGTAGGAATTTAACACACCTATGAACTATAGAAGGGAAAACATGCATGCATGAATCCATGGTCTACTAAGTAAGAAATTGAATCTAGAATGAGGCATCGATAACAAAGAATAGAGTAGGAAAATTTTAGGCCCAACTTGTAGAGGTAAGGTGATAGTGCCCATGCATGTGTGAGTAGTGGAATCATAGCCAATGAATGAGAGTAGAAGATTTATTAATTAAATCATAGAAATGCCATTTTGTTGAGGAGGATAGAGCACATAGATTTATAAAATCCATTATCAATGAGTACACACTTAATAAAAATGGATCCAATAGTAGCGGTGATAAGAAAAAGTGTAAATGGATTTTCAAGTACAAGAGGGAGGGATATCCTCATCACTAAAAGATATAACATGTGGTATATTTTTGAGGGATTGAATGAGATGAGTAAAGGAAACAATAAAATTATTACTTTCAATGTGGATGGAATGAAGGGCAGCCTCTAATGTATGATGATGACAATCGGGTGCACTATGCAAGAGATCATAAAGAGAGATATTTTAGCTGGTGTATTCTTAAGTTGCTCAATGATGTCATAACCCTTAGAGGTGGTGGTAGGAACTATAGAAGTAATAGGTGGTGGAAAGAGATAGGTGGAGCTGTAGGAGGATGAGTGCGGTGAGTGGTGACTACATTGATGGTTGGATCAGGCATTGGAGTGATGAAGCGAGGAGGATGTTGAGTATGGACTTGCATAAAATCAACAATGGTGGTGGAAACCATGCTAGAAACCTTGGTGGGAGTATAAGAGGGATAAGAAGATTGATCCATGAATTTAGAAGAAGGGGATAGATTGTGATGCATTCTTAGAAGGTAGGGTTTGTAATGGGGTTCACCAAATGATTTAATTTAATTTGGATTAAATATTTTTACAGAGTAACTATTATAATGACTAATGTAAAAAATGATAACATACAATAAGATCCAAGAAATAAGTAAGCAATGATGTAAAACCCTAAGAAAGAAGGAGATATTATAAGCCTTAGCTGATTTTTGAATGGATAGGAAGTGATCTGGGTAGGGTGAAGTGATGGAAATGATGAAAAAAATGTTGTAACTTCTTCCTATAAATTATGGAACTCATAAACAAAAGTGAACAAGGGCACCTAGTGCAGGAAAGAGGCTCCTAGGTCTTTGGTGACTAAATAGGGCATTGGTGATCATGTGCAAATGAGCTTAGGATTTTCTTTATTTAGTTTCATAATGGTTTAACGATTTTTCCTGTTGATCAATTGATATTATCTCTTTGATCACCAAAGGTACTTGTAGCCTATAAAAAATAAGTTCACCTGCACATACCCATAAATCACATCAAGCCCAAAAAGGAAATTAGAAAATGGGGAGTTAGACAGACCTCAACGGTCATCTAAAGAGTGAACTTACAACGATTTCTCGCACTACATCTCAAACTCCATATAGTTCTTTGTGTGTGTGTGTGTGTGTGTGTGTGTGTGTGTGTGTGTGTGTGTGTGTGTGTGTGTGTGTGTGTGTGTGTGTGTGTGTGTGTGTGTGTGTGTGTGTGTGTGTGTGTGCACGTGCATGCATAAGAATGATGCCCTAGGATGCCATTTTACAAGTTACACTTGATAGAGGAATTTAGCTATAATGTAGCAATGTAATAGTATATGGATGGAATAGAGTATACTTCCCCTTCCTATCTAGTGTATGTATAGAAGTGATGCATCCCTTGTCCCTTGAATGGATGCCTTTGGAGTGCTTTAGTCCCTTTGTGCCAGAATCCAAGATTAGGTGATGATAATAATGATAGTGCTTGGCCCATGATTTTGAACACATAACTATGTATGTATATGATTCCCTTGTTTGAATTTCAAAATTGAAAACTGGAAGGGTGACCTATAAGTGAAAAAAATTCCCAAAAAGATAAAATAGACCCAAAAAGAGAGAGTAAGGTAAGAAAGGGTCAATGACACCTAAGAGGGATGTAAACACCGAGTGCTTCTATCATGGTTGGGTGCTAGTGTCTGAAGCCATGAAAGATAAACACATGAAGTTTCGACTGGGCTATAGGGTTTGTAAGACCAAACAGAAAAAAAGAGACAAAGAAAAGAGGCCAAATATAGTTATCAACCACTAGTTTTCTTACGCCGAATCATGTAAATGATAACATGCTTTTGAGACCTAGAAATGTACCCAAGTGTGTGATTTTTTTCTACATAAGGATACTGAAAATAAATTTTATGGAAATGTTATACATGGTACATGTACTCATACAAGTGCAAAGTAAAACTCCTACATGAAGGCAACAATGTGTATGTTGGATAAGATCAATCTCAAATACTAAGGTAACCATAGCTAATAACACCTCTTTGGTTTGAAAAGAATGATAAACAACATGATATTATATATGAGCTACTTGATAATCCATTAATCACTTTATTACCTACTCATTACTATCCCCATTATCGAATTGAAAAAATCAAAGTTCAACCATTTTGTAATTATCATGGAATTAAAAACATTATGAGAATGTTTGTTATTCTTTACAATGAAATTCCAATGAATTGAACATAAGGGATTTATTTCCTTTGGTATGTGAAATTAAACTATGTCATCATATCAATCTCAATGGGTACCAAAAGTTATAACAACTATATCAGATGAGAATATTATGATATTGAATAAATAAAACTTTGAAAGAGTCATTATCGGTGAGAGAATTACATCCTACTATTGTGCAAACAACAATGGTAACAATACTAATTGAGTATGAATAATTTCCCATGGCCTTATAGCACTTAGAGCATACAAAATCCTAACCAATGGGAAACAAAATGATAGACTCTATAGATATCTCTACTCCTCCACAAAAATTGAGACAAATTATGATTTGTATGATGATATCGATGGATATGATTATGATTATTATGAACTTTTTAATGTCATATGAACATATGTGTATGTTGTTGGTGCTTGAATTGATCCTTTGCATAAATAATGTATTTCTTGTATGTTCCATGGTTCTTGGTCATATTTTTTTTTGCTTCCTCGAGTTTGTAGTTCCTTATAGTACTTCACATTGTCCCAAAGCTTCTTACTTGAAAAAAACCATGTTGTTTATGGGTAAATTGTGCATTTTGATCGAACACTTTAACATTTTGAAGTGTTTCTTGTTAGTTTTATGATTTTCATGTTTTAAAGAGCATAGGTGAGGCCTTAATGATCTTAATGGAATAATTGAACTTTCGAATGAAGTCCCTTTGGCTTAGGAATTTACCTTCTACAAATTCATAAGACTATGTTCTTATAGTTGTGTAAACTACAACTTTCTCTCTAACACCCAAAAGAAGGTTATTCCAAAGCATCGGGCATGAGCAGAGCATATCATAAATTGTGTAATTTTGCAAAGTTACAAGTTTTAATGAAACCTCCGAGGTTCGAAAAGGGAATATTCAAATATTCTTACAAGTTTTGGGAGAGTAGTTTTTGTCACATCACGGTTTGCTGAGCTCTGCAATCTCTATTAAATTTCAAGTTACTTCCCTATATCCAAATCCCGAAGGATAAAGACACATGGCATGTCATATGAGAACCTCAACGATGGACATTATTAGTATCCTTACAAATTACATGTTTGTAGTTCCCTGGAAGCTTCCAAATGATTCCCTACATATTCTCCCCCTTTGATAAGGACATGTGTATAGATCATGTTCAAACTTAAGATGAGGATCGAAAATTAGAAATGTGTAAAAGGTTAAGGAACTTCTACCATTAATGGATATGTGAAATAAGACTATACATTTGAAAAAACGGCTAAGCCCGACACTTTTTATTCTAAATTCAAGGTTATCAAACACTCCAGAGCCATAAGATGAGAAAAAGGATTAGATCCTAAGGATGAGCTATTTTGAGTGCGTTCAAGGTGGAATTGGTGTGATAGTGTTAATTTTTGACCCAGAATGGGAAATTTGAAATAATGTAAGTGCACAAAAGCAAGTCCCATGACTAAATATATCCTCATTTTCCTTTTGCTAAGGGTTTTTGTAGGTTTGTGAGAAAAAGTTAATCCTTTAATAGCTATGGTTCCTATCTCCTTACCAATTAATTTTTTTCTGCGAGTTTTCCACCATGAGCATTTACCCGTCTGGGAACCCCTGTCATGTCCAACCTTGTTTCTGATTTTGACAATATATCCGATACAAATCTAGGGAATGCTGACCTAAATGAATACCTTCAAATATTGCATGGACTGAAAGAAATGAGCTTACGAAATCAATTGTTAAGAGTGTTATCTCTTTAACTATTACTTTCTACCTCTATTCAATACCCAGAAGTAGTTTAGGTATGTGCTGAAAATTACAATCCAAAGACCAAGGAAACACTTTGGATGGAAGTGGTGTAAAAGTCCTATCCTTAACCCCAAATACCTTTGATGGAATGTTGGGGATTCCTTATAGAGAATATGTTATTGATATAACAATTGAATCAACAAAAAATTATGGGTTTCTCACAAAGTGCCATGTTCTCTAAGATCATGAAAAATCAATGACTTCTAAAACCAAGGGTTTCTTTATAAGAATCCCCAAAATGTTAACTAGATAAAACTTCATTGAATATGTTGGGGAAATCATCACTTTGATAAATAGAATTGTAGGTCTTGACTCGCCTATTATTTTCGTGGACTATATTTTTAAGTATATTTAGGTTATACTTAGTTTCAAAGTACACATTCACTATGGAGAGTTGATAAAAACTCTCCATGAACAAATTATTAGGAAGACAAGTGAAAATTTCTGAAGGTTCTAAGCATAAGAGTGAATTTTACGTGACCTCTTATTTGGTGTATAATGTAGCATGCCATAGGTCACATCCTGTCATCACAAGGGTCAAATATTTTTCTAGTTATAGGGTATATGATGTATACCCACAACTCAACTTGGAGAGCCAAAAGTATGATTTCAGAAGGGATTATGATAAATTCTTTTCCCTATAATTTTCTTGTTAAAACTTAAATGAGATAAATATATAATTTCACCCAAGGCCAGAAGTTCATTAATGAATTTGGATGCTATTTAATTCAATTCAGATTCTTTACATACATCAGGGTGAGTGGATTCCAAGGCACTCCATATATGCTACCTGTACTTAGATGAAAAGTGGGCGTTGCTAGATCTATTAAGGAAAATTTACAAGGTTCCCAAGCTCATTGCAGTAAGCATTAGAAAATGTCAAGTTCCCAATCACTATTGGGAAGTACACATACCCCACTATGGTTAAGGAAAGGCTCCTGGATAAAAAAATAAACATAGAAATCATGTAAAATTTATAACCCATGCCAAATTATGATATCAAATGGATAATGCAAACAATCCTTAGAAGTTCCTATGAACATGAGCCTCATTATGAGGATTATTGGATGGAATGCAGGGATGAAGAGGAGGTGAGACTTAGGGATTTTTCCTAAATGAATCTATCTCAAGTTATAGATTATAAAATTGTAGTTGTCCTGAAGGCCTAACAGATGATAAGAGCCTTGTGAGAAATTATTTCATTGACAAAAACTTAAGAAATCATCCAGTGGCACCTCTTGATTGGAAAAAGGTTGAGCCAACCCATTTTCATGAAATGCAATGTGATGAGAAGGACTCTTTCCTGGCTTATATACAAAGGTGTTGATATATCTCTTCAAAACACCGTAGTATTAAGAGAATATATAGCTTCGAGGTACTCTAAGATGATATTCCACCATTGAAAAGGGATGAACCAATTTAGACCCACTAAAGGGAAAGACACCAAAAATTATGCCAAGGGGCCAAATTTTGGGTTAGTGGAATATTTGAGTGTAGATATAAGTAAGGTAGGTACTTTTGTGTCTCAATTGACATAAAATACAGAGGAGATTCTTATGAAGACAATGAATGATGCACCTATCACATAGTCTAATCCACTCAAATCCATGCCTCCTCACACTTTAAAGAATAAAGTATCCACTTCTAATGAAGAAGTTCATGTAGGTGTAGCTTCTCTCGTCCCTAAGGAACCACCAAGTAAAGGGAAAAGGATGAGGGGAGAAATATCATCTACAATATCGGACTTGATCCACCATTAGGCACTATACTTGAGGAAGAAGATGATGAGCATACACTTAAGCACTTAATGAGAGGAAAGATAGAAAAGGTTGAACCTTTGCGGTGGAAGTACTTACAAGAGAAACTATGCTTGGAGATATTGTAGGCCTTGAAAAAATTTCAAAATCAGTAGAGGTTCCCAAGGTGGTTAATACCATCCTATTTGTGCTAGCACAAGAGGTTTTAACTACAACCACTACCCAAGAAGAGAAATTTGAACAAGTGGAGTGTGGGGTATAAGAGGTTTCTCATTGATAAGTCTTTTGTGACTTGTTGTAAGGTTTAGGACAAGATGTGGCTGCTGACCTTCACTTATAAGATGTCCAAAAGGAACCTACTCAAATGGTGTCAAATTAAGAACAAGGGTAGGGCCAAATATTATCTCAATAACCCGTCACAGAGGAAACTTTAGTAGAAGAATAAAAACAACTAGAGATAGAGATAAATCCCACTACTAAGGTAGAACAAACTACTCCAAATGATCCTCTCCAATCAGCATTAAAGGTTGTTGAAAGAGTGCTGAAAACTCATGAAGTTACTAAATATGTAGAAGTGGTAAATTCTCAAGAAAAATTTGAGAAACAAAAGGATCCATCCCCTCTGTCACCATATTTGATTCACAAAAAAATGTGGCTGCTCTAGGTGCTGCACAAAAGAAACCAAAAAAGGAGAGGGAAATACCCCAAGTGTAGGGTGGTTGAGAGTAGCACTCCCACAAAGGAAGAGTGTAAAGATAAACTTGGAGGCAATAGAAATTGAAAGTTTCATATTTTAAGATCCCCTTATGGCACTTAAGAAAGCTATACTCTTGTCAAAGACTATAATGGGGCCACAAGGAGATATATTTATAGAGATTACAACTCTAAAAGATGATATATTGAGGGATGATGATACTCTTGATGACTACCAAATCACATAATTCCCATTAGGGAGACCGACCACTAATGGTCTAAAACATGAGGTTACAATTTAAAAGGATAAAGAAATAAAGAAATAACTAAGAGATAAGGTTGACATCTTGTCAACATATGTGCAAAAGTGGTTCTAACCTATTGTTGAGAACCAAAAATTACTACTGCCATTACCTCTAATGGATTGTTAATTGTTGACAATTCAGGATGTAGGGTAAAGGAAACAAAGAGGTGGGAGGAGGAATTGACTAGGAAAGGCAACAAGGTGCTTAAAAACACAACTGAATGTTATAAGAAAGTATCAAAATAGATTGAGACTGCAAAATTACAAATTGAAAAATATCATGATGAGTTAGAGTATTAGGATGGGATGATACCAAAACTCGAATCCATCACTACAATGAGTGATGAATTGGTGCAGTAAAGAAGGCATTTTTCCTTTATATTGTAGGGGTAGATAGTATGAATATGATAAGGCCATAAAATTGAGGATGAACATTTTGGGAGGTTGCATAAGAAAATTCCAAGATATGAAGGATAAATCATGGAAATACATTGATGATATTGATTCCAAGGTTGAGAAAATTATCCTCATCCAAGAAACTAAAACCACGGGGAGTTGTAAATGTAAATAAGATGATTGAAATCATTTAACAACATATTAGGGGTGATTCAGTGGTCTTTTATAGATTTTAGGTATGCATCCATTCCAAATTTTATTCATTTATAGGGATACATAAACAAATTAGACAAAAGAAAAAATAAGAAGAAAGTAATTTTTGCTAAGTTTGATGTCATTATGTATGAGCAGGAAATAATATTTCTTTATCACACTTTGGGCATGAAGAAGATACCATTTTAGATATGCTTAAAATATTAAATACATAGTCAAACATATTAAACAAACAAAAGGAAAGTGAGAAAATAAATCTCAAATCTCCTTAGCCTCCCTATTATTTTTTATTTCCTTTCATTATTTATTATTCCCAATTCATTATTCTCCTAAGCAATAGGGGATTAAAATGGTAACTAAAAGAAAGGATCAAAGCATAAGAATACAATTTTTTTCCATTACATGTATACAAAATCATTAAAGGGATTCTATAATGGCCTTAGACAATGGAACTATAAGTAGAAGTATATAAAATATATCATGGTTATTACATTATTTGTCAATGTTTACAAATTCCTTGAATATGGGTAGAAGGGTCAAGATTTTGTCTTTGCGAAACTCAAAATCCTTGTTTTTAGCAGCACTAAATATGTATTGAATGTCACCTACTAGCCCATAAGACATCCCCATGGCCATGACCTCGGGATACTTACTTGGGGTCCCTCAAGTATACAAATTAACTCATATTTCATATCAAGGAGGTAACGGGTCAAAGCATACAAGTGTGTCCCACTTTGTGGCCATAAATATTTTAAAATTTGACTAGTAAATAAATAATTAAAAATACTATAAAAATTTAAAAAATCAGGTAAATTCTAGATGCCCTGCACCTTGGTATTTATAGCCTCTTAAAAATGCATGTTTGGTCATTTTATATGTGTTTGGTCATGTTTTGGTTGTCAGACATAGTTTGCTGAAAGTACAAAAACTACAAAAAAGTGGGACACAGTTATATGCTTTGACCCTAACCCATTCAAAAAGGTTAGCAGCCCATATGAGATATGATTTTGTCCCATAGCAAGCTACATTTTTGGCACTGGAATTGACCTTGCAACATTCCCTGAGTTTTCTTGGAGTTATCAAAATTTCTTCCGAATGAGAGAATCAAAGCTTCACAATAGTTTTTTCACAGAATTTGAAACACATTTCTCAAGGGAGGTAACTCTTTTCTTAAGATCATCCATTTGTTGAGTGATTGGAACTTCTTTACTTTGAGGTTCACTTGTTGGTTCATAGAATGAGAGATCATATTTCAAAGTATCTTAGAGTGAAATAAGTATTTGATACCACCAATGTTTTTCCCTAGTGGTAGGATGATGTTGAAACCAAAAATATTTTCGAGCATTATTAGGAAGATGATCCCGCCATTGGAGAAGATGGAAGATGAGGACTTGCAACATTGCAAATGTGGGTGTCATCTTGGGAAACTTGCCAATAAGATCCAAATGCAATGAATTATGTGATGAGATTTAAGAGGAAATCACATGACTATATGGAACATAAAACAACATCTTGATGAAGTACTCATCGGGGACATAGAGACAAAAGGTAGACTAGAAGACGTCGATGATAGCTACACTAAATTAGTTCCTAAATTTTCCAATGCCATTATCATAGGAAAGGTCTCCTAGATAACCCATGAGAAATATGCTTTCAAAGTAAAAGGAAGTCTTATAATTAACAAATATAGAAAGGGAATTTAAATGAGAATAGCTCCTATGATGGCATGTATGAACCATTAATTTCACATATCATTGCAAATATCTTTAATATATTTGGCATGAACCAAAGGGATAGGGATTAAGTCATTCACATTAAAATGTGCATCCCATACTTGATTATAAGTTGTTATCCATGCAAGGTCACATTAGAAAAGAATATCAAGATATCCACTTTTATCCTTTACTACTTTATTGAACATTCTTTCAAAAAGGGATAAATCAAATAAAATGATTACATGTGCAAAAATTTTTTTGGAGTCATTGGTATAAAATTTGTCAGAGGAAAAAAATGTAGATTTCTTGCCAATTATTTGGGAATCTAAGTACCTCTACTTAACCGATACAACTTCCGTATATGCATGAGCGAGAAAATGTGGATCTATGTGGTGGCCTTTTGACCGGGATCAAACGTGGGAACTCCAATGACCCTGCGTCAAAGCTAGCAATCTCTTGTCAGGGAAGACTTTTCTTGAAGAGTGGGAAAGGGGAGTGAGAAAATATGTAGGATAACTAATGTTACAGGTAGAAAATAATATTCCTATACACACTAGTTAGCAGTTTCATCACATGCACTAAAGTGTAGAGGAAACAAATATTCAAGTAGAAATAAGACCAAATATAATTATTGATCACCAAGTATCAAGAAATCCTTTAGTCAAAGAAAGCTAGAAACTCCTTCTTCTTATATTAATTGCTCAAACAAAAGTTATACATAGTGGAGAAATGGAGGAAATTGAGAATGGGGGAATGGAAGAATTTGGATATATCTTTTGTTCTCTCAATGCACTTTTGAGTATACAAAATCAATCACCAAACCCTTGAAAGGGAAGGCCTTTACAATTTATAGAATGAGAGATGAATCTTCATCTACCCCCAATGGCTTTTCATATGTCCTCACGTAACTTAAAACTTTTCAACTTCCTAGGAGAATATTAAGTCCCTTTTTATAACATAAAGGTGACTTTTACATTAGAAGCATAAAGTTTATTTTTAATTTCATTAAAGGACATATAAAAAGTGCACCCCAATAAAGAATTAGAACATGGAGGAGAGAGAAAGTAGGGGGAGGGAAGAGAGGAGAGAAATAAGGAAGAAGAAGGGGGAAGAAACACCAATGACGAATAATCTACCTCCGATGAAGTCCATAGCTCCTTCTAGATGACTTGATGGAATACACCAATGTGACGATCTCTAAATCCTTGAACTCTTTGCACCTTGAGAAGATCCTTTGGATGGTTTAAGGACACCTTGGGTTTTAGTGATAAAAACACTCATCTAATGAATTCACCGATGACCACAAAAATGACTCATAAAGATCCTTTCGAAGAGATATGAACTTAGAACCGATCCTGCCAAGTTGAATGAAAAATTTCGCTAATGACTCGCAACTTCCACCCTACACATGATATACCTATGACCTGAACCATGTAGTGAGTGTTGAAAAACACTTTCAAGTTCCTTAAGATGGATCTCAAATTCCCGTGAGAAATTCCTATGATGATCCCGAATGATGATGTTGACCTAAATGATCATCCCTCTATGTCCTATTGTGCCAAAACTATCCTTTGAGTGTGACTTACTATTAATAGCAAGTTCCTAGATGGGAGACTTACTATTTTTGGTAAGAGGTGATTTTTGCCTCTTCTTAACCATCCTGATGCGATGAACTCCCTCATTCACTCTTACACACAGACCTTCGCCTCGACCACTTCTTGGGGTGACTTAATATTTTTAGTAAGCACCCATATAGGGGGATTACTATTTTTAGTAAGTGGTAATTATCACTGATTTCTACTTTGGACAATAATTAAGCCGTGGTAATCTTCAAAGATGCACATAGCCTTTTCCATAAGCACTTTTGATGGTGACTTCCCAAACATAGCAAGTATGTATAGGAAAAATTACTATTTTTAGAAAGTGGACTTCCACTGCTCGGTTTATGATGGAACATATTTTTTTAGACTTGGCTCATCATTGTGGTCATGTCCTCCAAATTTCACTTGATTTTTCCCATTATAATGCTTGGAAATAAAATTTAAAAATTTCACCTGGCAGTGGCTTGGGCATGGAGCTGCCATGACAGCCATTAATGGAGCTCAAAATTTGTAGGTCTAGTTTTTTTCTCCGATCATGATGAAATTAACTCCATTGCAATAGGTTTTTCATTTAGAGTTCATCTACAAGTTTTTAGCTTGTTTCCATTGTCGGATTGATGGGAAATCACGAATGTGAGCTAGGGCACAAAATGGGATTTTTGTTGGAAAAAATGTTTTAGGGCACCATTTGACCTCTCGTTTATTGCATATTGATCATCTTAAAAAATGAAGAAGTATGAAAAATATGACATCTCAATCGACTTGTATTTTGAAAGATATGAATATTTTACAATTCACGACAATGAGAGTTTTTAGGCGAAGATCTTCGTTCTTCTTCTCCGTCTTTCGTTTCTTTGGCTTTTCCGATCAAGATCTCTTCGAAACCTGTATGTCTTCATGGATTTGAGTGTTTAGTTTCTATGGTAGATTTGGTTTAGAGCATCAATGGCGTACTGGGTGTGAGAAAGTAATGGTGGACAAGTTACATAGCAATGGCATGGTGAACTGTGAAGAAGAAGAAACATGGAAAAAATGCTAAGTGTTAGATTGTAAAATATTAAAATTGAATTCCAAGGGGGTGAAAATTTATGTCTTTAATGTCCCCCAACACAAAGGGACATGAGGGACATCAATTTTCACAACGTGCAAGGTGATGACATGTGGCGGACGATTCACCGGCTCAGGATGCAAGCTCCACCGACTCTCAAGGGTTGGAAAACTGCTCTTGAAGGGGTCACATGGGTGACCAGGAGTCTCCTTGGGGGCTGGGAATTTTTTTTTCCTTGATGTCCCTAAGATATAGTGACATGAGGAACATCAACTTGTGCACAATACGCCTCATCTTGAAACTTGTCACATATATGACGGTTGAGGGTTTGAGCTCCAACAAGCACCTAGGGGCTGAACTGGTGATCCTAGAGGTCCTATGTGTGATCAGAGGTCTTCTAGGGTCTAGGAATAATTTCTTGTCCCTCATTTCCCCTAGCTTGAGGGATGAAAGTGACACAAAATTACCCCAGCTCACTGGAGCTAACACGTGTCCACTTCAAAGTATGGCTAAGTATGAGGTCTTGAGAGTGAAATTGTGACAACGATAAATTGAGATATTGATGGAAGTGTTTGGTGAAATTTAATATGAAATTGAATGGAAATTTCCTTCTTAATCCAATGGTGGGGATCTTAGATCTTGATTCCTCCATTTAAGTCCAAAAAAATCAGATTTTTGATCTTGTCCCTTACTTTCAGTGCGTAAGAAAAATACGTGCATGCACCTATTACGCTAAGGTGTTGTGAAAAATATGATTTCACCATATTTTAGGGATTTTAATTCCATTTCCAAATATATATTTTTAGCTCCTAAATCCATCCAGAGCTCGTAGAATCACTCCCAAAGTTTAGTTACTTGTTTGGCCATGTGCATTGCCTATGCTTATGAAAAAGCGATTGAGACCTATTTCACCAAGGTGTTGTAAATTTTTGATTTCACCATATTGTATGGATTTTAATTCCATTTTTGATGATGTATTTTTTGGTTCCTAACTCCATCTAGAGCTCCTGAAATCACTTCCCAAAGCTCAATAACTCTTTTGACCCGTGCACCGACTAGGCTTGAGAACCCGGTTTTGATGAAATTATTCCAACTCCTCCAAAATTTTCATGAATCTTCTAAAATAAATTTCATGATGTTACTAGACCTTAAATTAACCTCTGTGCTATATTTTTCTTCTCTGTTCCACTCCATGGGGTTGCTCCAGTCCTAGGAAGGCCAATGATAGCCCTTCCCACAACTACCCAAAGTTTACTTTTTCAATGAAATCCTAAAATCACCTAGGGGTTTTGAATTGAATTTCCTAAATCACCTAGGGGAATAAGTTAACATCAATTAGGAGGTCACTGGACTGATTGGGTAGACTTGGGGTGTCTTGGAAGGGTAAAACTTGTAATTTTTGACATAGGGGTATAGTTGTCATGCTTGGAAATTGTCAATTTCCTTGTTGCACATTTACATGAAAACAACTAGCTCTAGCTTGGGGACATGACATGGATTGGGAACAATGAAGAAATGACATGAAGAATCTTAGAATCGAACTCTACAATTTAAAGACTAGTGCCTTATCCATTGGGCTCTACTAAGTCATGCACAAATTACAGAGAGAGAGAAGAAGAAAACAAACACATAAAACATATGGAAAGGAAATGACAAACACAAAATAAAGGAAAAAACCTATAAATAACCTATGGTACAAGGCAAGGGATAACCCTATTTCACTGAAGCACTTTTCTCTTCTCAGAGGTTACCCTTGAGTGGGTAACACTGAGTGATGTTGTTCCATGAAGCCATTAACCGGTTCTAGAAAGTAGCCCTCTCCTTAACTATTTATGAAATCCAAGTGCTTTCATGATTGTCTTTGTACTTGGTAGGAGTGAACCTACATGATATTATTTATGCTCAATCCTTCACTTATAAATTCCATTGCCTTTATTCCTGTTGAAATTAGTTTCACAAAGTGCTAGGTTGCATTATGTGTTTATCCAACTAACCGATTCTTCATTGTGCATCTCATCACCTGCTGAAGCTGATTTTTGTGAAAATTTCTTGAATATTCTGAGTTACTTTCTTTTCTTGAATCTATGCTCATTAACATCTTCTCCATGAGAAACCTTAGATTCATCCTTTATCTCTACTCCATTATGAGGTGCTTGAAGATTGAATGGAGGATCAAGAAGTAACCTCATACTTGTCTGTATAGCCATGACACGAGCTAAGAGATCAAGAATTAGCTCAGGGTCTTCCATACTTTCTACCACATCCAGGATTTCTTGCACAGAGTTATACTTTGTTGTTTCCCATGGTTCATCTTTGTACATCCTTGAAGAATCTTCATTTTGAAGCTCAAGGAAACTATTTGGATGGATTAATTTATTGCCCTAAAACTTATTACATTCCACTACTTCTTTCTCAAGGGGATCTTCACCTTCCATGACTTCAATGCCATCTATTTCAGATTTTTCATCATGGAAAGAGTCTTCTTCTTCAAATGGGAAATAAAATACCTCTATTTTGTTGTTATATCCATCGACTATTGGCTTGGGAGAGATATCAGATTTATCATCTTGCTTTATTTCAACATGGCCAACCTTCACACTGGTTAAGGCTTTAAAATCAGATTCACACTTGTCTTATAGATTCATGGCTTGTATTAGGAGTTCAAGACTGAGCTCAGGGTCTTCTATTTCTTCTGTGGCTCTTATTAGTTCTTGTACATATAGTTCTTTCAAAAAATTTACGAGCTAATTACAAGCTGGTATTGTCCCTCCATGAATGGCATGGCTGAGATCATCTTCATCTCCAAATGGGAATGATAACATCTCCTCTTCGTGGCTAAGCATATAAGCTAGTTTATCCATTTAAGATTTTCCAAGAACCATTTCCTCTTCTTCATGGTTTATGCCATCCAGTTGATTCGGGATGCCCTCTTGTAACTCGAATCTCCTCAAGGATTATTTAAGGTCCATATATCTCCTAGAAGGCATGTCTGGCCCTATAAAGATGAGAATATCCTCTTCCTCCTTGGTTGTCACAAAGTGATTCATATGCCTAAAATATTGGTACAAGACGTCGATTCTTTGTACTTCCAGACTTTCAGATCTTTGTGTACCTCATCTTCTTCTCTATAATAAATTTCTACATGTCTCTCTTGACTGGTATGGTTGTAGAAGACCAATTCAGCTAAATTTTCCCTCCCAAGTCTGAACAGAAGCTTTGAATTAGCAACATTCCAAATGAAGCTAGAATGTCTACTACCAAAATCATTACTAAAACCTTCTTTTTAGAAATATGGTGAGAGCCACTGTGTATCTATGACCTTCCATATAAGTGGGACCTCTTTTGAATCTAGGGAGTAACAAGAGCCACCGAGTCAATTCATGGTGAGTTTGAGAGCCTTGGAAATCTTTACAAACATTACATTGTTAGAGGTGCCATAATTTATTATGTAGTTGTTCAAGAAATAATCTCCAACAAGAAGAGAGACATATAAAGGTTCAACCTTATCAGTCTTGGATGCACTCAATGAAATAATGTTTTGTGATGGAGGTGTAGGTGGGTTTGGTAGTACTCCTTTAGAACTGGGTGTCATGACATTGGGTGTCAAACTAACATTCTTGATAAATTGGATGAACCTCTCAAATTGTTGAGGATGTGTCAACAAATATTCGATTTCGGTATTCTACACTTTGGCTGTTTGCATATTCTATGAAGTCAAAAGGAGATGATGCGGGTGAGGGTGATGAAGGGAATGATTTTGGATTTAAGATAGGTTTGGAAGAAGTATATTTTTGGGGAACAGAGGGAATTTTGAAAGATACACTAGGAATTTTCAAAGTACTAGATTATACAGGAGAATATTTAGACTTAGAATTAGAAGAGGAATGGGAAAAATTATTTGGAATTGTGGGAGTCTTCTTACTTTCTACAAGATCATGATTTAATAATGTGGACTCCATGGAGAGTGGGAGTGAAGATCCTTGACTATTTTTTCTACAAAGTCACCATAGGAGGATCATCGGTCTTCTTGTTTCTAAAGCAGCGAGTGGAGGAAGAGGATCCTTTTTGACCGAGAATGATTGAATACCAAACATGAGAAACTCGGGTGAATCTTCTTCATCATCTTCATCACCTCCCGAATGCTCACAGAATCTGATTTGTATTTCTTTCTTAAGCTCATCAACTTCTTGGAGATCATCACCTTCACTTTATTGTTGAATCTCTTCTTCATTTTCCTAAATCCTACAACTTGTGTTGATAGGTGGGGCCTTCAAAGCAAGCCTTCGGGGCACTCTTAAAATTTTATTTATATTGTTTCTTTGAGAGATACTTGTTTAAAAATTCCCTCTTCAATGACACTATCTCATTCACCAATTTTTTCAGCAATGGATCTATTCTCTCATCTCTAAGATATTGGGCCTTTCCCTTTGATGGATTTTTAATCTTTCTAGAGAGGATGAGATCATCATCATATTCAATGGCCATCCTTTATGTATACAATGTTCCTTGGTTAAAATATTGATAGGAAAAATCCTACCTTTGGTGATTGAGAATTTATGAAGAACTTCTTGATGTTGTTTTCGGATGGTGAATCTTATTTCGGTATCCTATGAAGAAACCATTCAAAATGAGCCATATAGTTTCTCAAAGCATTTAACTTTCTCCTTTATTCTTTTGAGCCACCTGCACCAAGAGGTCTTGACAAGTATTTGGTTGATTTAAATCCTCCCTCGAAGTTGGTTTTGATGTCATTCCAACTAGTGATGGATTGGGAAGGTAGGAGGTTGAACCATCTCGCTAATTTTTCTTGGAGAGATTCCACGAAAACTATATTATGACAACATCTTCATTTTTAACTCCAAGAATCCTGCATGATGTGGTGAAAGTGGTGATGTGTTCTTCAGGTATCTGTGTGTCCTCACCTTTGAAATTTGGAATTTTTTGTGGGAACTTGTTGATAGATCATGGAGAGGTGGTTCAAGAGAGAGAAATCATATATTTCTTCCCCATGGAATAATGGGTTGAGGTATTTATACTTCATCCACCATTGTTGTTTCTATTTCTTCTCTTGTTTCTTTAAATTCTTCTTCCTTTGGGAACTCAATATTCAATGGTGGTTGAAAAATGGGAGAATTTAAAGGGGGATATCAACATAAGTTTGGATGGGATTACAAGGTGAACTACTTGATGACCTAGATGGGGATGAGGTTTGAGAAAAGTAGTAGGGATTTTCTCTAACTTGTTCTTTTCTGATTTTGCAAAGCCTTAAAAGTGGGGTCAATAATTCCTCTCGATCTATTTAACCTTGTGTATCTCCTCTTAGCCAGCTTTTGGAAATTCTTGCAGTGGGAATATAAAATGAAAATATGGAATATGAAAGGTCATGTGCAAGAATTGACAATGTATCTTTTAGCAATGGATATTTGTGAACTTTTTTGTTTTTTCAATATTTGTTTTTTTTTTTTGAATTTTCAGACTTTGCGGTTGTATTTTGGGTGTAGATATCGCTATATCTACCCCACGGTGGTCCCCAAAACTATTGGAAAGAAACTTTGTCAAAGGAAAAACTTGTGGATTTATTGCTAATGCTTTGGGAATCTAAGTCCCTCTACTTAACCAAAGTGTAGCTGCTGATATGCATGCAAAAGAAAATGTGAATTTTTGTGGTGGCATTTTGACTGAGGATCCAATAAGGGCACTCCACTAACCCTACAGAAAAGCTATCAATCTCTTGATAGGGAAGAATTTGTCTAAAGAGCGAGAAAGAGTTAGAAAATATGTAGGAGAACTAATGTTACAGGTAGAAAATTAGATTCCTACACACACTAGTTAGAAGTTTCATCACATGCACTAAAATTAAGAGGAAAAAAATTTGTAAGTAACAATAATACCAATTAGAATTTTTGATCACCAAGTATCAAGAGGTCCCTAACTCAAATAAAGCTAGAAACTCCTTCTTGTATTAATTTCTTAAACAAAAGTTGTACATAGTGGAGAAATGGAGGAAATTGAGAATGAGGGAATGGAAGAATTTGGCTATCTCCTTTGTTCTCTCAATGCACTCTTGAGTATACAAAATCAATCACCAACCCTTTGAAAGGAGAAGGCCTTTATAATTTATAGAATGAGAGATGACTCTTCATCTACCCCCTAATGGATTTTCATTTTTTTCACGCAACTTTAAACTTTTCAACTTCCTAGGAGAATATTAAGTCCCCTTTTATAACATAAAGGTGACTTTTACATTAGAAGCATAAAGTTTCTTTTTAATTTCATTAAAGGACATATAAAAAGTTCACCCCCAATGAAGAATTAGAACATGGAGGAGAGAGAAAGTAGGGGGAGGGAAGAGAGGAGAGAGAGAAGGAAGAAGAAGGGGGAAGAAACACCGATGACAAATAATTTACCTCGATGAAGTCCACAACTCCTTCTAGATGACTTGATGGAATGCACCAATGTGACGATCTCTAAATCCTTGAACTCTTTACACCTTGAGAAGCTCCTTTGGATGGTTCAAGGACACCTTGGGTTTAAGTGTTCAAAAAAACTTGTTGAATGACTTCACTGATGACCACAAACACTGACTCATAAAGATCCTTTCTAAAGAGATAGGAACTCAGAACTGATCTTGCCAAGTTAAATGAACTGTTTCACCGATGACCACAACTTCCACCCTACACATGATATACCTATGACCCGAACCATATAGTGAGTGTTAAAAACACATTCAAGTTCTGAATTCCTTGTGAGAAATGCCTATGATGATCCCGAATGATGATGTTGACTTGAATGATCATCCCTCTATGTCCTATTATGCCAAAACTACCCTTTGAGTGTGACTTACTATTAATAGCAAGTGCCCAGATGGGAGACTTACTATTTTTGGTAAGAGGTGATTTTTTCCTCTTCTTAACCATCTTGATGTGATGAAATCCCTCATTCACTCCTATGCACACTGCCTTCACCTCGACCACTTCTTGGGGTGACTTACTATTTTTAGTAAGCACCCATATAGGGGATTACTATTTTTAGTAAGTGGTCATTTTTAGTGATTTCTACTTTATAAAATCATTTTGTCTTCGTGATGATCTTCAGTGCACATTGCCTTTGCCATAACCACTTTTGATGGTGACTTCCCAAACATAGCAAGTATGTATAGGAAAAATTACTATTTTTAGAAAGTGGAATTCCATTGCTTGGTTTGCGATGGAACATATTTTTTTAGACTTGTCTCATCATTGTGGTCACGTCCTCTCGAATTTCACTTGATTTTTCCCATTAGAATGCTTGGAAATAAAATTTAAATTTTTGCTCAGCGGTGGTTTCAGCACACAGTGCCATGGCGGCTACTAATGGAACTCAAAATTTTCAGGTCTAGTTTTTGTATCTCGATCACGATGAAATTAAATAAATTGCAATAGGTTTTGATTTCAACTTGATCTATAAGTTTTTAGCTTGTTTCTATTTCCAGATTGATGGGAAATATGACAATTGTGAGCTAGGGCACAAAATGAGATTTTTATTAGAATTTTTTTTAGGGCACCATTTGACCTCTCATTTATTGCATCTTGATCATCTTGAAAATTGAGGAAGTATGAAAAATATGACATCTCAATCCAACTTGTATTTTGAAATATATGAAGATTTTACGATTGACGACAATGAGAGTTTTTAGGTAAAGATCTTCATTCTTCTTCTCCGTCTTTCATTTCTTCACAGTTTCCGATCAAGATCTGTTCTGAAACTTATATGTTTTCATGGATTTGAGTGTTTATTTTTTGTGGTATATCTGGTTCAAAGAATCAATGGCATATTGGGTGTGAGCAAGCAATGGTGGACAAGTTACAGAGCAATGGCAGGGTGAACTATGAAGAAGAAGCGGAAAAAACGGCTAAGTGTTAGATTTCAAACATTTAAAAATTACATTCTAAGGGGGTGAAATTTTATGTCCCTTATGTCACCAAACACAAAGGTACATGAGGGACATGAATTTTTACAACGCACTGTGATGACACGGGTAAAAATCGCGGTTGAGAATGCAAGCTCCATTGGCTCTTAGAGGATGGAAAACTACTCTTGAAGGGGTCATATGGGTGACCGGGAGTCTCCTTGGGGGCTCTATAAAATTTCTTATTTATGATATCCCACAAGAAAAAGGTACAAGAGGGACATCAATTTGCACAATGTGCCTCATCTTGACAATTGTCACAGATCCGACGATTGAGGGTTTGAGCTCCCGCAAGCACTTGGGGGTTGAACTGGTGATCCTAGAGGTCCTATGTGTGATCAAGGGTCTTCTAGGGGCTAGGTGAAATTTATTTTCCCTCATTTCCCCTAGCTTGAGGGATGAAAGGGACACAAAATTGTGCCAGGCTCCTAGAGCTAACACATGTCCACTTCAAAATATGGCTAAGTATGAGGTCTTGAGAGTGAACTTGCGACGACGATAACTTGAGCTCCCGATGGAATGTTTTGGTGAAATTTTACATTAAATTTACTAAAAATGGAATTTTTAATCCACCGTTTGGGTCTCAAATCTTGATTCCTACATTTCATCCCTGAAAAAGTGGATTTTTGATCTGGTCCCTTACTTATGCATGATAAAAATTTCCTATAGATCTATTGTGCCAAGGTTTTATGAAAATTATTATTTCACCATATTTTAGCGATTTTAGTTCCCTTTCCAATGATCTTTTTTTAATCTCCTAACTCCATCCGAGTTCCTAGAATCACTCCTTGAAGTTTAGTTGCTTTTTTGTCCCCTGTGCACTACTTAGGCCTCTCAGAAAAAAACTGATTGAATATCTATCGCGCCAAGGTGTTGTAAAAATTTGATTTCTCTATATTTTAAGGATTTGAATTCCCTTTCTGAATATGTCTTGTTTGGTTCCTAACTCCATCCATAGCTCATGGAATCACTTCCTAAAGCTCGACAACTCTTTTGATTGTGTGCGTTGACTAGGCTTGAGAACCCCTGTTTTTCGTGAAACCACCCCAACTCCTCAAAAAATTTCCTAAATAAATTTCATGATGTTACTATACCTTCAACTCACCTCTTTTCATATTTATCTTCTCTCTTCCGCTCCATGGGGTTGCTCTAGTCCTAGCAAGGCCAATGATAGCCGAACTCCTAAAATCACCTAGGGGTTTTGAATTGAATTTCATAAATCACTTAGGGCACTTTGAGATAACATAAATTAGGAGGTCACTTTGGAATGATTGGGTAGACTGAGGTGTCTTGGAATGGCAAAACTTGTAATTTTTGACACAAGGGTATAGTTGTCATGGTTGAAAATTATCAATTTCCTTGTTGCACATTTGCATGACAACATGAGTACACATAAGGGATGATTGAATAAGTAAGAAATAACTTTTCATATGAGCACACATGGGATAATGACGTTGCATTAGAAGGAAAAAGTATATTATTGAAAATAGAGAATATTATCCTTCCCCACTGATTTGATCATCACTCAAAACCTGCTCCGGCTGATGTAAAAATATTGAATCTTTTCATTGGGACTGGTTATCTTTCAATTTTGGCACAATATGGACCACAATCCCACCTTTTATAGGTCTTAGTTGTTTCTAGAAAGGTATATTGACATATTCTTTGGTAGAATTTTTTTATAAGAATGAAGGCATGTCTTAATTTTTGAAGGGTTCTAAATTTTGAGTTTAGGCTAAGGTGGGTGCATTTGTACAGTCATTAACAAACATTGAGATCATCTAATGTATTTCTCCCTTCTCTAATTTAAATATATTGAGTTTTATGCCATTTTTAGTCATGAACTTATGAGTTGTATGCAAGTATAATTGAGGAGTGTAACTTTTAACATGATTTTATGTCTATTGAATTGATTTAATATAAAAGAGTTGTTCTTGGTTTATACAATATATTGGTTACCAAATGAATGTTGTTTTGTAGTGTTACTTTGTTACATTTATCCAGTTTTAAAATACTTTTGAAATATTACTTGGGGATGATTTCTTCTAAACTCATAAGTGTATCTTGGGTGCCATTTGATTTAAACAATAGATGTTCCATTGATATTTCATGCACAACTATTTTTGGTTGAGATTCCAAAGTTTAAGTGGTAGTATTTGCAAGAATTTTGTATCAATGAATGTAAATTCTCCATTAAGAGTTACATTATTTTGATCTTTGTCTTCCTCATTTTTAGGTGTAACATGATGAATTGGGAAACACCATTATTTATCCCCATTTAGATCCACCTCATCCCCCCTTTTCAAACTAAGTGTTCTACCATCCTACCCCTATAAACACATTAAATCAGTCTATTCCACACGTGTCTTCCTAAAACTTTCATCTATCTTTCCTATGTAAGTGTTTTTTTATATGATCTATAAAGTCTAATATCTCGAGCATCCTTCTCACCCTAAGATGTTAATAACCTATTTTGAATCATGTTTGTGATTACATTATATATGTCTTCGAGTGGGTTGTGTCTAGTGTATCAAGTGTTTGCAATATTTGTGTGATGATTCTTTTCAATGAACATTTCATTTAATGGTTACATTTTGATCTCAGATTGAATTCCTAACAAGTTTGAGGGTTTTCAACATAATTTATCCCTCTCCCTTTCAAAGCACCATCTATGTTATCTCACCTTGGTTCAAGAAAATCCATAAAGTATTAGGATAATAGCCATATCATTAGTAATGTGCCTCCATTTAATTCCCACAAGGCATGGTCAAGTTAGATAGATAAACCCATCCTCGGATAAAAATCAAACATCAAGAGGTTTATATTTTCTCCTTTCCTATTCCCACATTGTTTTCCTTGTAAATGGTGTTAGATTGGGAACCAAAATATGTTATATTTCAATCTAATTAGGGAACTAAATCTAATATTGATGCCAATTATGATGACTAAATTGATATAGTGATTAATCATTCTATTGATGTCTCTACTTCTCCACAACAAGATGTGATAAATCCTAATTTAAAATGATGATATCAATTACAATGAAATACAAATGATCATATTCATGTGTCAATTACTAGTAAGGTGATACCTATTATGTATGGATGTAATTATGTAAATATAACTACGATGATATGATATGTATATCTCTATAAGTATAAGAACATAGCATCAAAATCCTAACTTTTCTTCTAAAAATTCTTCTACCACCACTTCTCCCAACCCTAATAATAGAAACATGCAAAATAATCTCACATATAACCCTGATTTATAACTACTAATCAATTATGATGACATAGATGATTTTGATCCTAATTGTAGACACTCAAATTTGGAAATTTACTCTTTGACATTGTTAGTTTTGAAAATGCACTCTTGTTAAGATAATATAACCTTCCCTTTCCTTCTTAGCACATTATAAGGTATTTTTGTTAGCTTTCTTATCCTTGCACACTAACATGTTGTTAAATTATGAGAACATGATGCATAAAATCCATAGAGAAACATCAGAAAATAATTTCCAAAATTTTGGTGGCATGTTTTCCTTCCCTGGTCAAGGAAGTATAGTTAGTTATAATAGTATATATGGTCTTGATTGAATTGTATGGTCTTGTATTGACATATCCTCTAACTTTAATTTTAAATTTATATATCTTTTGTTGGGCCATTCAATCTCTTTAGGTAACAATTTATTTGATAAATCATGTACGAAGCCCTATATAAGCAAGTAAATGCTACCTCATTTTCTAACCTATAAATCCTATAGAACTACATTGATACACTTATAAAAGACACCTAAGGCTACGTAAATATTGTAATAACAAAGCTACAGTCATTAGGGAAATAATCCTTACATATTTGAATCTTACTACCACATTAAGAAAACAATATCCCTCATCTACAAACACTTACAGTACCTTCCATAAGTATCTTAGCAAGAGAAAAAATCACTTCAAGCATGGTTAAAATTGGTTGTCAAACTCAGTTATATTCATTTAGATATCACGTAAAAGGTGGAGAAGGACGTGAAGTTTGAGGCATATTCATAGTAGTGCCAACGTCGGTGGTGTATGGGGTGCACACAACCTAAATAATGTTTGTTTTACAAGACTTATCATTAATCACTAGGGTTTGAAATGATGATCATAGTATTTAAAGAGATTTGCATAATGATTGCAAACTAGGTTTTGACAACAACAAAGAGTTTTAGACAATTTAGAGTGTCAAAATGTTATAGAGATCAGATGTGAGTAGGTCTAAGACCATACAAAAGGGTCAAAACCATATGGTATGTCCATGAAAGTTCTATGGTCCCACCCTAAGTTAATTTCCAATGATAGTCTCCAAAAAAAATCATCATCAATTTTATATCTCCTTATTCATGTAGTAAATTTTCCCAAAACCTTCTATAATTAGATGTAATCAGCTAAGAGCAGTCATTCCTTTGTATTGTCAATTTCGTATCTTATTTAACATATTCAATAAAAGTAAAAATATTTATTATGATTGTTTTAATTAATGTTAGAATTTAATTAATCAAAATATGAACTTGTTACTAAAAATTACATCCTTTAGTGTACTAATTCACTAAAATCATTTAGTTTTCATGTTAAATCTAATTAGGCGTAAAAACCAATTACTATTGTGATGACTGTAAATACCTTAATATGTATGATGAGAATTTGCAATAATTAAATCTTGAGCCTATTGATGAAGAAGAGGACACTATTTCAATAGAAGCATTATATATTTCTCAACAACTTTTCATTTCCCATTAGGTTGTATGGAACACAATACCTAATATGGAACCAAATGCTACACTCAATTTTCCATGAAGTATGCAATCAAATCATTAGTACGAGTGCATATTCAAAATCTATAGTGGTCATGCATCCTCTATTCAGTTAGCTTATCCATCATGACACATCATTGTACTACATCCCTTCTTGAATTCCCAATGGCATATATGGACCCCTATCTTCTTTTCCATTAAAATTTTTCCTTGCACTATATATGCCCCTATGTAATTTCATAAGGGTGATTCTTCCAAAATGTTTTCTAAATAGTGCTAATACTCTCCCTACTCATCACATACTATATCATATCTCTTCAATCACAATGGGTTTCACACATCAATCAAAATCAATATCAATCAATTTCACCCTCTTCAGATAAAATATTCCAATTACAAATCTCAATCCAAACCTTCTACCCACACTATTGCTAATGGGTCTACCCTCTTCATCTTTCTATCATGCAATAGCTCATCTAATATTTGTACATATACTACGACATATTTGTGGTATACACCTTCTTCACCATTTGGGGTTCATATTTCCCCCTAATTATATTTTTATTGGGTGGTTATTATGCTACCCCTCTCCATGTACATAACTTAAGTCCAAAAATACATTTTTTTACATATTTGTAAAAATACAAAACTAGGATATATACACATAACTTGTATTGTTAGCACTTTACATTACATATATTGTTTTTCAACATGGTTTAATTGATAGCATATATTTTCTACTAATTAAAAACAGGCATTCATGAGGTACATTGTGCTTGATGCAAGACACAATGATCATCAAATTCCATAAGGATCTAGCTTTGTTCCTTACATTCTTCTCTAGGGGAATCCCTACACACTATAATAGTTCTATTATTTCATTATAGTTCCTTCTTAATTCTTCATTATTATTGATTACATATATCATATACTTGTTATTTTTAAAAATAGCATGACTAACACATGTGTCTTGTGTAACGCTGACAAATCTTGTTATATGTGTTTTTTTACTACTTATATTTCTCTTAACATTGTTTGAAATTATTGTTTACTACACCATATCTACTAGTTGTTTATGTTATCACTTGTGTATTTCATTGTATGTGGCATGAGTTCCTTGTTTGTCTTGTGACACAGTGGGCGTCCCATGTTTGTGGCTTTATGCCTTCTTTTGTGACATTAATTATCTTGTATGTATCCTAAGTGCCTTGACTATCTTGTCAAACTATGGGTGTCACATGTTTGTGGATTTATGACTTCTTGTGTGAAATTTATTCTCTTTTATGTGTCTTAAATGCCTTGGCTGTCTTGTGATACTATGGGTGTCACATGTATTTTCTTGCTCTCTTGATTATTGTTTTACCTTTATAATAATTATATTACATCTACATTGTTGCTAATATTGTTGTTCCTATTTCTATCACTACTACCATTGCTCTTATTGTTATGGTTGTCTGTCTATTTTCATGTCATGGTTTCCACCATGTGTAACCTATTTTATAGGTACATGTTCTAAAATGTGGTCACTGATTCAACACTATACACTTTCCTACAAATTCTTAGAAATAAAGTGTATGGACACACATATTCTTATAATTCACACACTCAAATTATTGATCAAATATGCTTAAAAAGAGGGGTCACTCATTGATATATATTTCACACTTACAAGTAGAACTAAATGTTCAAACATAATTTTTCACAGGGAAAAAGTACTCATAAACAACTCCAAATATCATTTTTGGCATAAAACACATAAGTTTATGATTATATAGAAAGGTTATGACCGTATAAACATTCCTAACCCCGCCATACATTTATTCCCTGGGGTAGTTACACTAGATTCTTCTACAATTGTATATTTCTCATTACGGATACAAGTTTTTGACATAATATCATATTCATATGACACAGCTTCTCAAAGACTTTGCATAAGGAGCATAAATATTTCACTCCACTTCAAGATTTAGTTTTAGTTAAATAATAAATGCATTTTTTTGGGGCATGGGTCTCCTCTCCACTATTATTTCAACATACTACACACTCTTACTCAATAGTATGATTATATAAACCCTAATTTAAATCAATGTCTAGAGTCAATATATAATAATTAGCATATAAACATATTCATATTTGTATTTTATATCAAACAGTAAAGAATGTACAATATAACAATCACAATAAAATTGAGATGCATGTAATTAAAAGTACATTTGGGGTATAATAATTCTCTTAGCTAGTTCAAAAGACTCTTAAGATGTGTTAATGAGAAATTTGGAACAAAAGAAAAATATGGGAACTAGGTAGATCGAATCCTACGTCTCTCGAGTCTTCTTGGGAAGGACCGTACAAAATTGTCGGGAATGGATGGCATAAACAAACCAAGTTGTACATTTGTGACCTTATAGAAGTGGAAATATATAAATTTCAAAGTGTAATTTCTATCATTGTTTGTTTCTCTTTGATATATTTAGTTTCACTTGTAACCCTAAAATTACACACGGACCTGCAAAACAAATCCTAGCTATCTTCCAACATATCCAGGTAAAAACAAGATAAAAATGAAATATTGAAAATGCTTAAGCTAGAATGACCATGGCGGTCACCTTGTTTATGAGTCATAAAGTGTTACACTATATTTTAGACTCAATGTAGTTATCCTAGTGCTTTATGTTGATGTGCATGCAACTAACCCTTTTCCTAAATTTACCCTTGTGTTTCCACACCGATAATGGGATATAATAATTCATCCGAATCAAACCCTCATGTGTAAATGGAAAATTCAAATTTATTCCTTCCTATGGTGTGTATATAGTATGCAAATGTATCTCTTTCTTCTTTAGCTTAGTAGGTGGTAGATAAATAGGTTATTGTTAGGTAATAAATGCCTACATTAGACTTGTATATATATGAGCTCAACATCTTAAATTTTTAACCTTAGTGGTGGGAAATGACAACCCATAACATAATAAAGGATATGTAAAAAAGTAATGAAGAGACCCATAAGATAAAAATTAAGATAAGATAGAGGGGTTTCAGACCATACAATTAAGGGTGGGACCATGTGTATTATCCTAAACAAGTTTTACGGTTTTGGATGGGCATAAAATGTGAAAGAACTGAAAGAGTAAAAGGCCAAATATCCCTATGACTCGACATAAAATCATGAGAAAATATTAAAACAATCACATAAGGATAATCGAATCAAGCAACGAAATATGGACGAAGAGGAGGTTATGCCACTAAAATCTAGTTCAAGATTCAAAGCTAATGTATATAATAATCTATTAAAAACATGATATAATAATGTTTTTTTCTTCTTCAAATTTCAATGTCTAAATTTTCCCCACTTTATGGTAGTGAATGAAATTAACTAGTGTAAAGGAGATGAAGGTGGCACTTGAGAGAGTGCTAAGGAAAGAACAACCATAAGCATGTCTACATAGAAAGTAACCATGTGTGGTGAACAACGTGAGTCACCGGTTGACCCAAATGGAGATAAGGGAAAACATGTTGTAAGTGTCAAAAGGGGATATTTTAGTTATAAAAATAAGTTCTTAAAGACATGGAGATTCATACTTGATGTATTTATAGATTTTGGGGTGATCACATCCCCAACAAGTTTTATTTAGAGTAAGGTGGGAGGCTGGGTGCCACGACACCAAGGGAAGAGTGTCAAAGAACCTTTTGGTGACCCATTATAATGCTTCCAAAAACAAGACAACACTATTGTAAGATCTAGGTCTTAGGGATTTGTAAACCACCAAAAAAGTGAAAGGGAACTTCGTCTCATTTCCCTTATTGTATAATGCATGCATGTATAATTAGTAACTATAGTATTTTTATTTTGTGTATGTTAGTTTGCTTGACTTTCCCCCTATGTTTGTGAAATGTAGTTGCATGCATTGTTTATAACTAAGTGTGTTTTATGTTTAGTACATTTTCATAAAAAGAGTTAGCCATTGGGTGATGGAATTAGATTGAACTGCATGACAAAGAGAGGCCTTACATAAACAATATTTCTTGATTTGTGTGTAATTTATGTAAAAAGGATGGCATTATATGACTAATCCATTAGCTTTCTTTCTTTTTATTTAAGAGAAGAGGAACAAACGAACTTGTATGGTTAGACTATAAAGTTTCCCCCTTTTGGTGATAGTGAGAGTGTGAAATACTATCACTTGAGATGCAAGTGAAGATATGAGAGTATGTTAGAGACTGTGTAATGTAGTGAATAAGAATTAAGATATGAGAAATGTGATTTGTAATATTGAATAGCGTGATTGGCGAGAGACAATGGAGTAGTATGTGTGTATTATATTCAGATTCATAGTTGTTAGAGAAAAGCTTGCACATAAATATATAAGATGTGTGGTATGGTGTAGTGATGTATTGAAGTAAAATATTCAAAAGCATGATCGCAACACAAGTAAATGGATTCTAAAATGGGAAAAAATGGCCCAAGATATAGATCTTACCATTGTGAAGTTGTGATTGGAGAATTAAGGTAGGAGTTAAGTTAGGTGATTAATGCCATAAATGAATTTTGTTATAAATAGTGATGTGGAAAAATGAAAGGTAATTTTCATTTGTGATTATCATTAATTGTGATAGGAGCTATGAGTTTGAGACAATTCTACGAGCCAAAGAGGCCATTCGATCATGATTTAAGTATGTGGGAGATGTCATTCAAGCATAGACTACCCATGAGCTAGTGATTACAATTAATGCTAATTTTTTTACTTGAAATAGTATAGATTTTCATGATTTTTTTGATTTTGTCAAATTTAGTGTATATAAGTCAAAACATATAGAATGGTTTAGTTTTGTATTTTGGGAAGAACCATATGAAATGGTACAATTCTGACCAAGAACTATATGGTCATGACACGAGGCACATGGTTCTAAACTAGGTAACATATTTTGATGATTGACATGTGTGTTCAGAGAAATTACTTAGATATGATTGAGTGAAGATGATTTTTTTGCTATTAGATGTGCTAATAAAATGTTTTTATTATGTGATTTGCATTTGTATAGAAATGTCCACATGTGAGAGTTTTGTGGAGGTAAAAACATGGAGATATTGTTTAGGTTAGGATTGGATGATGCGGGATGGGATATATTAGACAAGGTGAAGTTATGCCATGTGGAAAGATTGGGAGAATTGCCCCCAAATATGCATTTGATAAACTGCACCGTATGAGTGTTGGAATGTGGAAACATGTACTTTATAGCTTCGATAAGGAAAATGAATTTTAAATTGGAGGACGTGTATCATATTATGAACTTTCCTATTATAGGTGAGAGGGTGTAAGTGTTTCCCCTAGATATTTCATATCACATGAGACATGTACATAGATTTCGGATAGGGTGTGATTGTATTGGAGAGTCATCGATTAAATTGACTTCTATTGTGACTTAACATTTCCTTGATTGCATAAATATATTTTTGTATTATTGACATTATTTGTAGTAGTGGATGGTGTAGGGTGTTGATCTCATATAGGATGTGGTAGATATATAATTCCATAGACAAAAAGGGTACACAATATGCATGGGACCATAATACCTATACATTGTTACATGTGTAGTATTATGAGAAATTTTTCATGGTACAATTGATTAGAGGCCTCATCGGGATTAGATACACCTTGAGATTGTTCCAATGAGATGGGTCTTGTTGAGGTGAGAGGGTTTTGGCACTATGACATATATGTATATTTTAAATATATTATCTATAGAGGATATCATCTAGAGAAGGTGAAAGTATTACAAAAGTGGCCAAAGGATGCCATATATTTGTGGTGGATATGACATACTATGTGGCGAGAGGATCGATGGCCATAATAGTGGGATTTATTTCAATATGAGAAAGTGAATCAATATTTTTAGATTAAAAAAGGTTCATTCGACACCTTATTCATGGAGGAGGTCGAATCATGCAAAATATAAAGATGGGGTTGTCTAGGCCAACCCCATTTAAGCTACTCCCGCATTTATTGAGGAGATTGACCTAGTGGTTATCCCTGAGTTACAAGGATGATGCGGGTAGAATGTAACATATATAAAGTGGTGGGAAGAGACTTTAAAAGTATTATTGTTTTCCATTTTGGCAGGTGATATGGGAGGTTATGTGACACCTATAGGAGTAGGTGTAGATATTCCTCCACCATAGGTGAAGAAGATGAAGGAGAGAGAGATGCCTCGACATAGATACCATAATGATGGAAGTTAAATAATGTAAGTATTATAATTTTTAGAATTGATTAGTGACATATAGAAATAATGTTATCGATGTGTTTGGTGTATATGTTTTTATGATTACATGTGATGCATATTGGACCACTATTGTAGAACATCTATGTGTACATTGATCCAAAATATTCTAGGTTATACAATGAATGGAGGTTTGTTCGAGCATATGGATGATATTGGGGTAAACATGCATATTTGTTTGATCCGATTATTATGGAAAAACCACATATATAGTGCTATAGAGTGAGAGAGATGAGAGATAGGAAAATATTACATTACATCCTCGAGCATCGTCTGGGACTGAGTTAATGTGTGATCTATTGATGAGATTGGTGGAGTTGAGGCCCAATATGCATAGGTGTTGGAAGAGAATGTGAAATTGTGCGAGAATTTATTACATTATCGAGTGAGGTTAAGGTTTTAGAGACCACGGAGATAACGAGATCTTGAAAATCTCAATCTTTATGTTTATTAGAGTAGTTATGAGGACTAATGGATGCACAAAGGGTGATGACCTTTATATATTGTATTGATTTTTTTGTATAAAACTTGAGATATATAATCAAATATCGAGTTTGTGATGTGTAAGAATTGTGTTTGGTGTAATGGTTATAGTATTTATAAAATAGATGATAAGATGTATGGATATATGTGTTGATATCATGGTTATTAGATGTATTTGATTTTGTTTTGATGTTTTTACTATTTCTTGGTATTAGGATGTGTACATTGTTAGCATTTGGATGATGTAAATGGAGTGTTGATATTGGTAAGAAATGTGTGTGAGGTATAAGAAAGCTAATGTAGATGTGATTATAATATGTGTTAATTAATCTTGAGTGTATTATTGAAGAATTTATTGTGCAATCATTAATGGGTGTATATTGATGATAAGTTATAATGAGTGATATGTGTGTAACCTCCACATAAATTCCGATGACGATATGGGGTGAAGACACCTATGGAAGGACGATCCTCATCGAGGGACTCGGTGAAAGGCTAGAAATAATAAAAACATAGATAATGAGTGTATTATATCGGTGATTGAGCTAAAAATGATTATTCATTCTAGATAATGAAAATGCATTGGTGCAAATTATACATGAAGATTTAGTTTAACCGGATGTGCTACAAATGGTGTCAAATATGTTGTATGAGTCACACGTGAAACTTTTTGTACAAATATATTTCCTTGGAAATCCATTTGTATGTGGTCTTTGGTGGCTCTTGTGTAGGAATAAATTCATTTTGAGAAACATTACTTGATGCATTAGTGGAGTTCTCATTGAGAGTTATACTTTGTGTGTAGGATGATGTCGTGGAGGAGGTGAAATAGATATGTATGAATGTTATGTCTTGAAAGTGATAAACCCTTTTTCCTCTAGTAAATTAAGTTTCGATTTAGTGCATAACAATCATTATCACAATGTCCATTAATGTGATGGAAATTACAAAAATCGACCATTTTGTCATTCAAGCCAATCAAGAGGGTGATGATCATTAGAGGGTAACTAAATTAATTACTTATTTATTAGTGGATTATAATTTCATGTGTTCGATCAATAATTTTTCAAAATATAATAGTTTACACTTATGATTGGAGGATCCTTTGTGATAACTTTCAGTTTACGCTTGGGATGATAAAAAGGGTTACCAAAACTCAAGACCTTAACTTGATTATCATTATATAATTATAATGGTTTTGCATCATAATCATGCGTAATATAAGTAATCGCAATATCCTCATCTGAATGTTTAGGTTGATGTGGAAGGGTAAGGCATGAATTTATATCAATAACACGTAGAAAAATCTTGGTAAATGAGTCAATTGTATCTTAAAGTAATTTTCCTTTGAGAGGCCATATTAGACCTCAAAAAAATATGTGTTACATCTCTAAGTCAATGGGTTGATATAATAATAAGTGCATGTTTGCTTTGAAACATAAGATATAGTCAGATACAAGTTTGGTCTCACCTTGATGTAAGGAGGGTAAATACTCATATGTAGCTCTAGGGCCTCTATTGTGACTAAAGTGGGTTAGAAAAACATCTTCAAGTTATAGGAAATTACTTAAAGACCCACTAGGAAGATGAGTAAACTAATACATCACTGTGAGACTTTTAGGTAAAACTTTGAGAATAAATATATCATTGTTATGCGAGGTCATAAATTCCCTATAATGATTAATATGTAGATACTAATCCGAGGTGCCATCAAACAATTGGAATGATGGAATGAAAAGTTTTATAGGGAATTGATATTGAAATACTTTACACCGACTAGGATTTCCATGAATAGTATTAGAATCAATACTAGTGTAGAAAGCATTTCTCTCTAGACGTAACATATGTACTTTATGTTATAAATCACCTATCACACGCATAAGAGAGAGGAAACCTTGATGAGGTATGACATAAATATATATAATCTTGTTAAAAGGTTGTACCTTATTATTAATAGTAGCCATAAGAAAAATATTTCATTTAAAACATTACATGGTGATGTATCATTTGAAACCATATTAGGTAGAACTTAGGGTTGTATGGACTTGGTTTCACATTGATGCTCTAAATAAATATTATCATTATGTAAAGAAAATCATCCACACTAGGAGAGGAAATTAGACTATGTGTATCACATGTAACTAGAGGAGAATCAACATGTTCATGTTTTCTAAGAGAAATAGAAATAATGTCATCATTATGCACATTATCATCTACAAGTGGTGGAGAAGAATTAATATTAGAATCATTGCATTTTATTTCAATAGGATAAGTAGAAACAAAAGTTGTATAAATCATAAGTATGTGAAATGTGAATATAATCAATTTTATCATTATTACATTCAAGAGTATTAATAGAAACATTAATAGGGATAGCAATATCATTTCATTTGCATTCAATGGTAATAATAGAAACACAAATAAAATCATGTACAAAAGGAATAGAAATGTTGTAATCAATTTCATTACCTTTGCATTCAAGAGGAAGAGTAGAAACAAAAGTAGAATCATGTGTAAGAGGAATGGAAGTGTTACAATTGATGTCATTTATTTTTCATTCAAGAGAGTTGGTAGAGATACAATTGTGTTCATTCATATCATGTGCAAGGAAAAATAATCATCATTTGTGTCATCACTATGACATTCACTAGGAATGAATTCTAGATCATTATTAGAAACATAAGGAACACCATCAATCAATGTATAAATGGAAGGAATATCATCCTCATGTAAGCTAGAAACAATTTCATCATCACTAGAGTCTATAGCTTTTATGGAATTAAGAGGATCATCCACTAGTGGAGGAAAGGGGGTTATTCGCCATCACTACCCCAATCATTCAAATTACCCTCAAATTTATGATCATCCTCACCATGGGTGGTGGACATAGGAGATAGAAATTATAAGAGAGCCTCCAAGGTAGTGATTTGGTAGAATGAATAGAAGGGGCCCTAGGTGTAGGGCTATAATGGGGTGGTTTATCTCAAAATATATGAGGATTAGAATATTGATCATAGTTATATATTATATAATCCATATTAACATATGAATAAGGAGCAACATTCCTTGCATCCTCATATGTGGTATGGACTTAGCTAGAGGGATGATAAACACTATGTTTTTGCAAGGCATGAAAGCAAGCCATGGTCATATAAAGAATAATAAAATCACCTATAAAAATCACACACATGCCCCAAAATATCCATATGGCTTGGAAAATAAAAAGCCTAATGTAGAGGAATTAATAAGATCCATAATTAGGTGAAGGGTTTGATAAAAATTGGGTTCACCAAAATGTATCAACCCTAATTTAAATTAATAAGGTCTATAGTTGATAATATAATAACTAGCTTATAAACACATTTATATTTACATTTCAAATTAGATAGAAATAATGTGCAACATAGTAATCACAATAACATTGAGATATATGTAATTAGAAGTGCAATTGGGATATAATGAGTCACTTATCTAGTTTAAAATACTATTAGGATGTTCCAATGAGAGAATTTGAACAAAACAAAATCGAGAACTAGGTATATCAACTCATGTGTCTCTAAGTCTTCCTAGGAAAGACCATATAGAATTTCCAAAAACAAATAGAAAAAATAGAAAAGTTGTACATTTTTGACCCCGTAGAAAGTGGAAATTTGTAACTTTCGGTGTCACTATGTGTCTTTATTTTCCACTCTTTGATATATTCAGTTTTCCATGTAACCATATAATTTTCACATGAACCTATAAAATAAACCCTAGATATCTTACAACACACTCAAGAAAACATTATATATAAAATTTAATAATGCAAATGTTTGAGACATATTGACCTTACAGTTACCCTGTTTGGGAGTCACCAAGCATTACACTACATTTCAAGGTCAATGCAATTAACCTAATTCTTTTGTGTCAATATGTATGCAAATATCCCTTATCGTAGCATTGCCATAATGTTTTCACACTAATAATGGGATAGACTAGTTAATACTCATCAAACCCTCATGTTCATATGAAAATTCAAATTTATGCCCTCTATTATTCAAAGACATTTTTACCTTTCCACTTGAATTAACAAAGTGAAAGAATAAAAAAACAGAAACCTTAGAAGACACGGGGTTTAATGATACCCGTAGATGATGGTGGCTTATGGTTGATGTTGATAGAAGTTGTACTCCATCCAAAGATGTGTACAAGCTCCTATCTTGTGAAGAAATATTTTCTCAAAGAAACTAAACAAAATGGATTAGATATATAGATACAAAAGTTGCTCAATAAAGTCCGATCTTGGGAATCTAAAGGGCTTCCTCAAAGGATGTCCAATTACTTTGTAAAAATTCAAGTGAATTGTAATATATAAGTGATAAATGATAAACTGATATAAGGTAGATAAATACAAGAATAATATGAAATATGAATAGAACTCAAGATTGAATGGTAGGTCCGGTGCGGATTGTAGTCACCTTTATCCACCTAACTTCAAACCCCATGCACACCGGCCTATCACCCGAGAGGACCGGGTGCTCACCCGAGGCACTTGTGGGCACCGAGCCCCTCCTTTATGTGAGCATTGTGAGAATATCTTTCCATTGTTAGAGGATTAGATGTAGAAAAGTAAATGTTCATGCATTCATTTTAAAATCATAGGATGAGCTATCACATCTATATACCCATGCACTTAATAACAAGGGAAACATCATGGCATGAAATAAAAAGAATAGATATGCCTTATAAGTATGAGGAAATAACACTAGGGTTTGCACCCATGAACCATATGTTCAGAACAGAGCCATATATTTATATTAATCATAGTCTCAGTAACCACACTACATTCAAAAGGGTTGTATCAGACTGAACATATCAAGACAAAGATCTAACCCATATTATGAAGTCCTAGCTATTCTTCCCTTATTATAAATTTTTCAGAGACCCATCCCTTGGACATGATAACATTCCTACAATCCTCTAATGAGAACCCTAACTCCAAGGGCCTCCTAATATTTTTTTTTGCAGAGCTTTGATTTCCTCATGCTATATGCCTTCCATCTATTTATTCCTCAATATCTCTTATTTTATTCCAAGCATCTCTCTTTATAGCATCAACACCCACCTCCATTCCTTTTTTCAGAGTAGATCGGATGCCAAGTTTCCATGTGGTCCTTCAATGGTGCATGATTATTCTGTTTTGAACTCTCCACTTTCTGCAATGATGTCTTCCTAGGAATATTACCTACATGGAATATCCTTTTCTTGACCACCAAGGTTCCAGGATGGCACCCTATCCACTCAGCATGCCTAGTCGGGTCACATTTTTCCTCAAGTTCCTCTAGAATTCCAAATATGGCTAAGTCCTTAAATCCTGTTATCCTCCCTTACAGTGCACCTTGGTTTCTCCAAAACCCTTCTTAAACCTCTGTCATGTGTGCTTATCCCCACCCATCATTCTACTCTATTGGTCTTGTGCACTCATGCGCCCTTTGGTACTTAGCCAATATTCGAAGCCCAACATCACTCCACACTAATCTTGTTCTACGTCCTTGGAAACATCCTGCTTCCCCAAAGAATAAAAAATGGTGGGATCTGAAAAAATTAAATGAAGAATGGACGAATTAAAAATGGAAGAATGGGAAAAATCTATTATTGTTGCAAGAGGAGTGGGAACTCCTTCCTCATTGTTTCCTCAATCTTCTCCCAGGAATCCACTTCACCCTGCGCCTACTGGAGTAGGTCACCCACTAGAGCGCTCACCTCTTCAAAGCTTAATTCATCACCCTTAGCATTCAACGTATCTACAATCCCTTCCAGCTACTTGCTAAGGTCATCCAAAGTGCATCCATTCTATGAGTGACCTAGGGGTACAGTTCCTTAAGCTGATTTTTAACCGAACCTTGTAAGGTTTCGATTGCTTCCATTTTATTCTCAACTTCAGCTAGGATTTTATCCTACTCCGCCATGTTCCCCTTTTTCTTTCCTAGAAATCCTTAAGATCCACCTCATGCATAGTAACCAATATACTTGATACCCTGTCTCTGTCAAGATAGTTATCATATATGACCTCAACCATTTGCACGGTGGTGTTGACAGTGGAAAGGAGCTCGAATCTTGAGTGACTGCTCTCACCGATCTTCTACTTCTCTTCCTCCTTTTGGCACGTCAATTCCTGCTCTACTGATTCTAAGGTGAGCAAATTCCTTTCCATGGTGAGGATGTGGGTAAAGTCTTCCAAGCATTGTAAGGTTGACTCATATATTTTCTTAGGCGGGGCCAGGTCTGGATGCTTCAAGATAATGGAATATATAATCATCTCTATCTTTTTGTATACCTCACACACCTTCACCTTCTCTTCCCTTAGTTCATTCCTTAATTGTGCATTGATCAACACCACCTACTTTAGATCCTTTCTCTTCTCAATTATTTCTTCATTCTTCTTCTCCAGTTCTCCCACCAGAACCTTAACCTATCATTCCTTCGAAGAGTCTCACCTCAACCTCCACCGATACCTTATTGAGTGTGTTACGAATTTCTCATCGGATAATTGTTGAGTGTTTATCATGGGGTTCACTCCCTTAGTCTCTGGTATCTTCATGCCCCTTTGTCGACCTTAAAATCAGGCTCATCGACATGGGAATCAAAAGCCCAAGATAACATCTTTCTTGTTCACGGGTACATGCCTTCTTCTTTAAATGAAGACCATGCAAGGAGTTGGTCTGTAGGCATGATACTTTAAAAGTGTGTGTGCAATACCTTATTTGAATTGTTGATATAACTCATTCCCTACTCATGTGACACTACCACACCTTTTCCCCGATGCGCACTACCTTAGGAAATCTCACCACTAGGCTAGGGTCTCCACCCACATTTCCATACTCTTTTCCCACCCTTTCCTCCTCTATCTCCTTGAGTACTTCATCAGCACTATGATCTACCTCATGTTCCACCAAATCCTTTATTATGCCTGCTACTTCCCTTTCCGTGGAATCTTCTATTTTATCCTTGGTGAGGCTTGGGGTCCTCTCGATCTTTTGTGTTTACCTCCTCACTATCCCCTTTTCTTTGGGCACCTTCTTCCTCCCCATAATTTTCTTTATTTCCTTCATTTGAGTCATCATGTCGGTGACTGAGCCTCTTCATGATTTTCATCATCCCTTTCTCCTCTAAAGGATTCCACGCTCTCTATTTCTTCTAAGTCCACCTTCTCTCGCAACCTTTCACTTCTTCAAAAATGGTGACTCTCGGGTATAGGGGATTATTATTTCTCATCTTCTTCAACAGGTGATTCCTTCCTCGGTGACCCTTTTTGTAGGGGTATTTTCTTACTCGGCACCTCTTCCTTAGGTTTCTTTTCTTTTTTCTTAACGAGGGGCTTATTCCTCCATGCATATTTTCTTGGCCTCACACCGACTCTGCGCATGCCTACGAGTGTGTTGGTTGTGCACTTGGTGCCTTTTTCTTAAGGGTCTCCTCTCTCTCCCTCTTCCATGACACAACCTTCTTCATCCCACTAGGGTATTCTAGGATGGAGACGTCATTCACCACGTAGGAACATTTCCCATACTCGGGCCTAATGCGTAGGTATATCCTTGATGTGGTCCTTCCAACAATTGGTAGGGTCACAGGTTTCATCATATGTATCTCATGGGAGAAATAATTCTCCACATAAGCACACTTTTTGGGGTACACTATATTTCTATGCAACTTGTGGTAGTATTGGTCCACCTAAATGAGGTTGAACCTTAGTCTTTTGGCCTCCTTGAAGCGATTGAATCCTACTTGGAAATATTGAGAAGTGAAAGCGAATGGAAGTTTACACCATAGGCTCTTGGTCCCATCTGACAGAGTGAACCTACCAATGTAAAAGTGGTGGTAAATAGCTAACTCAACCTCTCCTTGCACTAGCACTAGAAATTGTTTATTTATCCTCCACTCAGCCCCGAATGTGTCATGCATCCACTTGTATCATTTCTCTAGGCATGCCTTATGGGCGGCTGTCATGGTATCACAAGTGTATTTTTAAAATCTCTTTGCGGGGGAAGGGTCTTCATCTAGGTATTCCCATACAAATTTTTCTGGCCCATCGGGCACTCCAATCTATGAGAAAATGATGGTGAGGAGGACATTTCAAAACATGATCTTTTCTCCTTCATGCGTGGAACTGATGATTTCTTCTGTAATGAAGGTGGACATGTTATAGATGGTTCCTTCCAAAATATTTTGGCACACATTCAACCAAGCCTTGTTTATCTGTGTCCACCTCTCTTTCCCATTCATCTTGGATACCAAGCACGTGGCCATCCTCATCACTAGGTCAAAGATATAAAAATAGCATGAGCCCTTTTTATAATCATAATCTTGGACTGTCTCCTTAATGGCTTCCTTGTCCTCCAAGTCATCCTCTAGCGGCTCTCCTTCACAGAAAAGGCCAATAAACTTAGATATAAGTTGGGGAGTTATTCGCATCCTCCGGCCTGTGAAATAGAAATGGTCCTCATGTACATGTGACATTAAACATTGGTACAATCTCTCATGTTTTCCAAAGTAGGGCAGCTCATAAAGTTGCAGCAACCCATCCTTCTCCAATTTTACCTTCACTTCATCACTATAGATTGACATCCCTTCTAGTGTCATTTTATTTATCGACAAACTAGTTCAAATGCCATCACTTTCTTGGTGGTTCTTGTGCGATGGTTGTATCTCTCACTGCCCAATCCTATGTGAAAAATCCTTACAACCATCTAACACACAAAAATACTTACTGACCAAAGATCCTCACGTGCGTGCTTGCAGCCTTGCAGAAGGAACTTCTTCTATCCTTAACTTGATTTTTCCCTCCCTTACCTCATGTTGTTCTGTACTTCTCATCCTTTTTACATGGTCCTTGTAAAGTTATCTTGACACCAAAATTCCTTATGTTGACCTTTTCTATGCATTTTCTTCTACAATATGCTCTTTTCATTATTCAATCTGGGCCATTGAAACACAACTTCTATTACCAACTTTCATTTTACTTCACATTACTCCACCCCACACAAAAATAGATGCACGGTCCTCTGTGCATACACAAACTTTTGAAAATAATAAGTGGCTACCGGTGCACAAGGCGCGTAAAACAACAACACAACAAGAAAGGAAAAAAAAACGAGAAAGGGAAACACAAAAAAAGAGATGCATAAAAGGAAATCCTAGGCTAAATGGAAATACTACCTTATTTATGAACACAAGGAAGACTTATTTATAGTAGGGATTTAACCTACTCCCATTGAAATGGCTTGGTAACCGTGTTCCATCCAACACTTGTAATTGGAAAGCACCTAAATAAACGATGTACAAGATGATATATGGCCCTAACCAATGGACTTTCAGTTTCCCAGGATGGCGCAAAAATTTGGAGTCATAAAGTAAGACCATTTTCCCTACCTCAAAATTTTTGTTCTTAATATGACGATCATGCCATGTTTTTTGTTGTGCCTTTTCAGTCTTCTGAATCAATCTAGTAACTGATCAAATTTCCTCCAACTACATTAATTTTTCCATGCACTCTTGAATTTATTTTTCATCGCCTAACCCTACATGTACGTGTAATACACAAATATGGTAGCATAAATTCAACCGATAAAATGGCTTCTACGCCAAAACCAACTAAAATGGTTTGGATTTGTTCAATCTCTTGTAGGTTGTCCTATATCCCCATAGAACGGTGATACCTTATCATCCAAATCTTGTCTTCCCACATTAATATTTTTTGTTAGCATGTGACTCAATATTTGGTTAAATGCCTCAAATAGTTCCATTAGCTTTTGGGTGATATGGGATAGTCTTATGATGGACCACCATGAACTATGACAACAAAATACCGACTGTTTCATTCAAAAATGTGTACCATTGTCGCTATTCAAGCTTAAAGGACATCCATACCTACTCATTATGTTCTCCCATAATAATATAGTAGTTTTCGCCGTTGTGTAATACCTTTGTGCGCCTGCCTCGCCCACCTTGTTAAGTAATCAATGTAAGTGATGATATATCGCGAACCAATCTTCATATGGCAGGTGAAATTGGTCCTATAAAATCATATGCGCATTTTTGAAATGGTTATGCATTGCTATGGGTCTCAAAGGCATCTCATCTATTTTTCATGGCTTGCTTAAGGTCGGTAATGGTCACAGGAATTGAAAAATTTAACGCAATCCTGGTAGATACTTTCCCACAAAAGTCCTATGAGTAGAATCTTCCGCGCTATGGAATTCCCTGTATAGTGTCCTCTTGCAATCCCACCATGTGCTTCTTCCATGATTGTAACATGATCATGTTTTGACATGCATCGGTGCAAGACCTCATCATGACCTAACTTGTATAAGTCCCCACTAATTAGCATGTAGGGCATGACACATATAGCTAATTGTTTCCTTTCCAAATTTTTCATTCCTTCTAGTGCCACACCCATTTTGAGAAACACAATAATATCTTCTAAGTCAGAGGGCATGTGTAATAACCTAAATAGTTGTGCATCTGACATAGCATCCTCAATGCTCTGCACATCCTCCCCTGAGTCAATTCTTGACAAATGGTCAAGCCTTGAGTTACTCTTTCCTAGTTTCACAACAATGTAAACTCAAATTCTTAAAACAACAGGACCCACCAACATATGCGCCCTTGCAAAACGGGCTTGTTCACCAAGTACTTCAATGCCATGTGATCCATGTAAAATATGAAGGGTTTTTCTAGCAGACATTTCCTGAACTTATGCAATGTGTAGATCATCGATAGTGCTTCACGCTCAGTAGTGGTGTAGTTCTGCTCTACTGGTGTTAACTTCCTACTAGAAAAACACAAGGGGTGGTCAACAATCCCTTCTCTAGGTTGTGCTAAGACTTCTCCAATTTCCATCCTTGAAGCATCAACATGTACATGGAATGGCTTATCCCAAGAGGGAAAACATAATATGGGCACAGTGATGAGATTATCCTTCAATGTGTCGATGAGGTCTCTTGCATCTCTCCCTAATAGAAGGAACTCTTGTGTTTTAGTAACTTCTCCAATGGCACAACGATCTTAGCATACCCCTTGATAAACTTCTGGTAGTACCCTGTATGCCCAAGGAATCCATGCACACTGCGCTCTCCTTTGGTAGGCTCCCCAATCCCACAATAATGACAACTTTGGTGGGATCCACCAACAAACCTTCCTTACATATAATATGCCCCAATAGGGTTCCAAATGGAGTAGCGAAGAGACACTTATTGATGTTGAGGGATATGCACAACTACCAACATCTTTCAAACATCAATCGTAAATTTTCACAATGGTCTTTCACTAGTCCATACACCATCCAGTCATCAAGGTAGACTTGAAGGAATTTATGGATAAAATCCTGAAATGCCTGGACCACTATGTGTGAAAACATAGTAGGCACATTCTTTAGTCCAAAGGGCATGACCGTATAGGAAAAAATTCCCCATTTAGTGGAAATTTTTCTTTTCTTGGTCTTATTTAGCAATTATAACTTGATGGTATCCTGAGAATCCATTCGTGAAGGAATAGATTTCACACCTAGCCACTCCTTCCAGGATCTCCTCGGTAAAAGGGGTTGGAAAAGGATCAATTACACATACCGCATTTAAGTCCCTGTAGTCAACACAAATCCTTATCCTTCCATCCTTTTTAATACGAATTCCTCCATAGCTTCAATGATGCATGAAGTGATCATCTTTTCTATCTCCTCCTTGAATTTGACATGAAGATTCAGATTCATTCGATAAGGCCTCTTCTAGATCGGGCGTGCACCCTCCTTTAACTTGATTTTCATTTCTCCCAAGGAGTGGTGGACACCTTTAAGATCATGGTATCCACACGGAAATAAGTCCTAAAACTCATGTAGTAGATCAATGATCTTCAAAACCTCCTTCTCTGACCAATAATCTCCAATAGTGGCCTCCTTAGGTTTTGTTTCTGAACCAATGTTAACCTTCTTTATTTTGAGGGGCTCATGGTAGGTGTGTGATTGCTCATCAACACTATCAATAAATTCATGTGTACCTTCAATATGGTTAACATCCAAACTCTCCATCTCTTCACCATCTATCACATAGACCATATTTCCTTTCTCTTTCTCCATGCATGCATGCTCAAGCTGCATCTCTTCTGACTCTTCCTCATCAAAGTGCGGTTCCAAGCTAGGTTCACCCAATAAATCTAGTATTCTATCTTTTCCATGGCACTATATCCCATCATTAGGTACTTAACAACCTATAATGCCCTATCCACCAATGGTTTAGTACTCTGATACTCAAAATATTGAAGGAGGTCAGCCATTAACTCCTACCAATTTCTTGTCTGATGGTGCATCTCGGAGTGAATATACCATGTGCGTGCACAACCTTGTAAAGTGTAATACAACTTATGCACCCATAAAGAACGTGAAAAGGACTCCACTCCTTCATTCCATGCTTTCTCACATTCTTGGATGTGAAACGAGGTAGGTTCCTTCCCACGGTAGTCTCGTATTGTAGTGGGTGCGCTTTGCTTTAGAAAAACTGACCGAGAACGCGATTCTCACTTCGTGTCACTCTAGAAGGATATTGCCATGTGTCACCCAAAAACATGTTGCGGTCCCAAGAAAGTTATAGCTGAGCATATCTCTCTTTTCGATCTCATTTTTCCACTGATCCTCCATTTCTCGTAAGAAATCATCAGGGTTGGCCCTTCCAGAGTAGCTCGATAATTTCTTCCCTCCTAGGAGCTTGACTAAGTGCACCTTTTTCACCCTTGTAATAGGTTCTCTTAACTGTCACCCAATTAACTCATAAGTCCCATGCACCTAATTGTCACATGCCACACTAGTTATATCACTCATGGATTGAGTATCTTCAAATTGAATAACTCCTTTGTAGGGTGAATCACCTCAAGGTCCCTGATAGAGCACACATAGATCCTGTCAAGAAATTATTCTCCCAAGGGCTTAGTATAGGGTGTTGACTTCCCATTGGTTAAGGGGATGATGACCCGCTCTTCCTTATTTTCAAAGCTTATGTATCCCTTATTAAACCTTAGGTCAACATTATTCTTATAACACCAGGGGCACCCAAGTAATGCTGGAAATTTTTCTACCTTAGCTAGCGCCAAGACTTTGAAGTCCCCAGTGAAATTTTCCCCTTGGATAGTGATAGAAACATCCTTCAAGACACCAATGGGAATTTCCTTTGTCTTGTTATCCATATACAACACATTCGAAGATGGCTATAATGGGGGCCTTCCCATTTGATTCCATGCATCTAGAGTGAGAACATTGAATTTTGTGCTGTGTTCATAAAAATATTGCTCCGAAGCCATCCATCTATAACAACATTCAAGGTAATATATTTATAATAATAAAGGTTGTGGGGAGGAAGGTTGGCATGCAAAACCTACCTCTCACTCTATCCTCCAAAGTGCACGGTACCTTCTCCCGTAACCACTCTCCTAACAAGGGGATGATATTCTATTGCCTCAAAATTTTACATACTTCTCTAACCTCATCTAGATCCTTCTATGAAGCCTCAACATTATTAATTTTCTCTAATTGTATTGGCTACTCTTATAGGAACTGGATCTCTCCTTGTAGGCTTTGAATAAAATCCATGGTTTCTTGATACACTTCTTTCTGATGAGTAGGGTTTAGACACTTTCCATGTACCACCTCCTCTCTAATAACTAGTGTTCTTTGCCTTGGTACTTCCCTAACACAGGTAGCCTTAGCACATGTTATAAATAGTACAGGATATAATTCTAACCCACACGCTACCCTTGGCATCCATTGTGAATCATCCTTCCTCACGCTTACCATCCTGATGAATTTTTCCTTTCATTGTTGCTGGCTCATATGTTCAAACAAATTTGAGAACTCCTCATACTTATGCTTCTTCCCAAACCAAGAGCATTGTAGCAGATCAGGGAATTCATGCTTATAGTGCTCCATAGATCCACAGGTTGTGAGTTCCATGTGGGACCTCACTTCTTCCTCCTCCACAGGTTGTCGAGACCAAGAAATTCTCCTCGAAAACCTATTCCATGTGCCCCTCCATCCGTGCGCCCTTCATAATGACAACCATCATCCTTAGAATTATTTGCAAGGCTGGTCTAGTGCACACCAATATCAATGATGTCATGTATTTGGTTAATCAATCTACAATCCTTGGTGTCATGGGTATTAAAGGTGCAAATATTGCAATAGCAAGACACATTCTTACGGATCACGTGCTACAAAAGTGGACATCTACTTGGATCATGATCTCTGTGGAAAATTTCACAGTCCACTGTCATGGCACATACTAATCTCCAAGGATAACTATTCTTTGTATGCCCCTTTACCTCACAATCTATGCACCATATACCACTGTAAGTCTCATGTAATGAGTTTGTAGATAGATTTTCTAGTTGTTTGGCCATTGCAACAATATGAGCCTCAAGAAAAGGGCTAACCCTGGTATTAACACTTCCAAAAAAGCCTCAATATGCGGGGAAGATTCCAAGGCCTCATGTGGATATGTGAAAGTTTTATGCAAAATTTCTCTCTTAAAAGGTCTTTATTAACCCTCCAAAAACCACCGAGCATGATGAGAGAGGGGTGAATATAATAAGATAATTTTGATAAGATAGTCTTGAAATGCGCATCATACTCCCACACCTTGTCTTTCAAACCTTTTTAATCTCCTTCATCACATTAATGCTCTTCTATTCAAACTTAGGGACATGAAATCCAGCCAAGAAGGCATTCTACAACACAAAGTGTAATCCACCACTTTCGATAGGGGTCATACTTTTGGTACCAACTATACATGCATCCTTACAACATCATTGCAAACTGACTTACCTTCGCTCTGTGGCGGTGATCCCCTTTGCATGCTATAGCATATCACGCTTGTGTACATAGTCTACAACATCCTCAACACATTTTTAGTCTAGTAGATGCAAAGACATTTTGAAAAACACTTGCTGAGGTGGTTGAGGCCCCTTTCCACCCGACACGAACCTTGATTCCCTATGATGTTACCTCCACTACCAGATCCACTAGATACACTAGGTCCTATTCCTCCTAATCAACTAGATCCTTGAGATCCACCAAGTCCACTAGGTCCTCCAGCTCCTATACAACCAGATCCACCTCCTGTAGCCGAAAATGGGATTGAAGTGGTTCGCATAGCATTCCCAACTTCCCACTAAAATTCACACCAACAGTTTGTGATATTGCATTGCTACTAGATGTGTGTCCCGTGTAGCTTTCAGACATGATGCCCAAACTTTGTGTACTCACACTTTGCCCAAATGTCATTCCAGAAAATATTCCTCCAAACATAGGAAATGATTGTGCAACCATAGATGTACCAAATGAGAAATTATATCTCCTAGGTGTAGATCGGTAACTCCCACCGATACCAACTAGGTTGGCAATACTTATCTCTTGATTTGGAAGAATAAGCGCTAGGGGTTAGTCACTAGGTAGATTCGGATGTGTGGCAATGGCTCTCTTTTCTCTAAGTGAAAAACTCTCATCAGAAGTTGAAGGGGTCTCTCTCCCACACTTGCCAAGATGGGGTAACATAGATTACTTAGGCTCCACATCCTCTGTGTGAACCTCAATTCCTTCCCATAACGTCTGCCTCCATAGATCCATCACTCCTATAACCTCGCGTTGTCTAGCCAACTCCCTTTCATGAGCCTCACTATACTTGAGTTGTCTCCTCCCTCTCCTTTTAAGCCATAAGGTCTGCCATCTTCCTCCACCCTAGATTTCTCACTAACCACTCATATAAGCTTACATAGCCATGGGAAATGCTTCCAATATTAGTGTAATAATAAAGATTTTTATGGCTAAAGGGATAACATGTAAAAATGATCCTATAGTTTCCTTTAAGAACTCAAACTTAACAACCTCAGGATAAGAATACTTAAAAATAGTGTATTCCATGGTATAACTGGTCAACACTCTCTTCCACCAATGATCAATAACATGTGTCTAAGTTATATCAACATCTTGTAGCCTCTGATATTCCTCTTGGGTCCAAACTGAGATATATAGTACAATCTTGATCTAGATGCATATCTTTGAAAGACATTCATACAACTCCACTAGAAAACAATAAAATAAGGTCTCATACATATCATGATACATGTGTTCTTCTACCCATCTGTGTACATCAAAATCAGGTCTAGTACTAAATATCTTATCAAACTCATCCTCCATGCTCTTAAACCATGCTTCGACATTGTCAAAGGTCAAGTGCTCTGTCATCACACATCATTCTAAAAATAACTTCGAAAAGAGGTCCCGATGGAACCAAGATGTAGTCAATTTTATCCACCTACTAACTTCTAACCCCATGCATGCCAGCCTATCACCGAGTGGGTGCTTGGTACTCACCTGAGGCATGCATGGGCACCGAGCCCCTCCTTTATGTGAGCATTATGAGAATATATTGCCATTGTTAGAGGATTATATGCATAAAAGTAAATGTTCATGCATTTGTTTTAAAAGCATAGGATGAGTTATCACATCTATATACCCATGCACTTAATAACAAGGGAAACATCATGGCATGAAATACAAAGAACAGATCTACCTTATAAGTATGAGGAAATAACACTAGGGTTTACACCCATGAACCAAATGTTCAGAAAAGAGCCATATATTTATATTAATCATAGTCTTAGTAACCACACTACATTCAAAAGGGTCATATCAGACCAAACATATCAAGATAGAGATCTAACCCATATATCAGAAGTCCTAGCTATGCTTCCCTTATTACAATTTTTTCAGAGACTTGTCCCTTAGACATGATAACATTCCTACAGTCCTCTAATGAGAACCCCAAATCTTAGGGCCTCCTAATATTTTTGTAGAGCTTCACTTTCCTCATGCTATATGTCTTCCATCTATGTCTTCCTCGGTATCTCTTCTTTCTTCCAAGAATCTCTCTTTATAGCATCAACACCCACCACCATGCCTTTTCTCAAGAGTAGATCAGATGCCAAGTGTCCATGTGGTCCTTCAATGGTGCATGCTTATTCTGTTATGAGCTCTCCACTTTTTGCAATGATGTCTTCCTAGGAATACTTCCTTCATGGAATATAATTTTATTGACCACCAAGGTTCCATGATGGAACCCTATCCACTCAGCACACCTAGTCGGGTCATGTTTTTCCTCAAGTGCCTCAAGAATGCAAAATATGGCTAATTCCTTAGATCATGTTGTCTTTCTTGCACATGTGTCCTTGTTTCTCCAAAACCCTTATTAAACCTATGTCCGGGTGCTTATCCGCATGCTCCCTTATTCTCTATTGGTCTTGCAAAATCATGTTCCCTTTGGTACTTAGCCAATATTCGAGGCCTAACATGGATTAAAATGTGGCCAGTGAGTGTGGATGCAATATTTATGCGTTCAAAATAATAGTATCAAAAGTCTTCAAATTCTTGGCGAGATGTCCCTAAGGAATTCAAAGATGTCTTCAAGTTCTTCTATAGGAGAATTGTTGATGGCGTAAAGTGTTAGATCATGGAGAATATTGTACTATTCCCAAAAGAAAGGGTGTTGAACTATCGAAGGCTATAAATACTAGTAATTTCATGTGATTGACCACCAATTTCCATCTAACAATAATCCATGCTTAAAAACATGTTAGAAGTAATATGCATGACATGATAGATATGATAAATTTGATAATAATTGACAAAAGGGGTAAAGTTGACAATAATCACTAATGATTTGGCCAATCACTCGATGTTTAGGTGATTTTTGACAATTGATTAAAAATGAATGTTTGATGTTTCAAATTAATGTTTCAAACTGATTAATGATCTGAATATGGTTGATAAGAGATAAATGAAGATTGTAAAAGTACCTTAGACCAAGATGAAGCTAAAAGATGCCTCAAACCTTGCTTGAGGATGACCTGATGATAATTGATGTAGTCTGCAAGTTGAATGGTGTAAAATCGATCCATGCATGAGATTTGAGATGCCTTGAAAAATGCTTGACGATGGTTCATAATGATGCTTGATAATAATCTTGATGTCTAGGTGCTAAATGGTGATGTGCAGGATGCTGGAAGATAATATTGAAAGAAATAGCTTGAGGTTCACAATTGAGGATCCTGAAGGAAGACTAAAAAATTGTATTTATAATCATCGATGAATACCGAATCATTGATGATCTAGGTTTTCAGATTTAAGGTGGAAAAGTGGTTAAAACCACTTTCAAATGATTTTTTTTGGTTTGTATTCGGGTAGATGGTTTTCTAAGTTGTTGGGGATGAGGTATAATGGTCAAGGGAGTTATGAAATGGTTAAGATGTGTTTTGTTTTTATTTAAAGGTGGTTTTAGATGGTTAGGATAGGATTTTGATAGTTGTAAGAATAATATTTATGCGAGGTAAATATGCCAAAGGAATTATGACTTAGGATAAGGGTTTTTGTAGATGTAAATGATGATTTGAAGGGTGAAAATTTTAGGTGTCTACAACTATGTTGTGTATGTAATATGTAGATGCATCTCTTGCTTCTTTAGCTTATTATGTGGTATATAGATAAATAATTGCTAGGTAATCAATGCCTACATTATACTTGTTTATATATATGATCTCATCATATTGAATTTTAAACCTTAGTGGAAAGAAAGGCCCACCTAAGATATACTAGAGGACATGTAAAAAGTAATGAAGAGACCCATAAAATTTAAAAATGAATGAAAGAGTGGTCTCGAGACCGTACAACTAGGGGTAAGATCGTGTGTACCATCCTGACCTAGTTTTATGATTTTGGGCTAATGCAACACATGAAAGAATTGCATAAGACAGAGATATTTTTGATTTGACACAAAATTACAAGAAAAGAGTAAAAAAATCACATAAGGACAATCAAATCAAACAACAAAAGATATAAGAAAAGGAGGTTATACCACTAAGATATATTTCAAGGTCTAGAACTAATGTGTATAATTATCTAATAAAAGCATGATGTAATAATGATTGTGTGCACATTTTGGTGTCTAAAATGGCACAAAGGAAGATCATGGGAGTAATAATTCTCTTGTATGTCTTGTTTATATATATCCATACATTAGGCCTAGATCCATCTATAATAATGTGGTCCATGGGGTCATGGAAAGTATAAAAGTGGCTAAGTTCTTCATAAGTAATTTTTCCTCTCCTCATTTCAAAGGGAAAGATATCAAGGTTACTAAAAAAATTGATACATGGTATTCTTGATTTACACGTGGTTGATGAGTGAGTTGGGAAGATCCAAGATTAGGTGAAGGGCTTGATCAAAAGTGGGCTCACCAAAATGTATCAACCCTAATTTAAATTTGATTTTTTCATATGAATAAGAGGGTTTGATTAAGATGAAGTAGTATAGCCCATTATTAGTGTGGAAACATTATGGAAATGGTAGGATAAGGTATAACTACATACACATTGAAAAAAATATTAGGAGAATTGCATTGAGTTTGGAATGTAGATGATTACAATTTTTTCACTCTTGTCTTGTGATTTTGTGTCGAGTCACAAATATCTCTATGTCGTATGTAGTTCTTACTAAGCTAAAGAAAAAAAAAGACACATCTACATATTGCATACACAACATAGGAGGGCATAAATTTGAATTTTTCATATGAACACGAGGGTTTAATTAAGATGAAATAGTATAGTGCATTATTAGTGTGGAAAAATTATGGCAATGCTAGGATACGGGATAGTTACATAAACATTGACAAAAATAATTAGGAGACTACATTGAGTCTGAAATGTAGATGATTGTGATTCTTTTACTCTTTTCTTGTGATTTTGTGTCAAGTCACAAATATTTCTATGTCCTATGCAATTCTTTCACATGCCGCATTAGTCCAAAACTATAAAATTGGGTCAAGACAAGTACACATGATCTTGCCCTAGTTGTGCGATCTCGGACCCCTCTATCATTCAATTTTTATTTTATTTTATGGGTCTCTTCATTACTTTTTACATTTCCTCTATTATACTCTAGGCATGCCTTTATATTATATATATATATATATATATATGTATAATGTAGGCATTGATTACCTAACAATCATGTATCTATCTACCACCTACTTGAGCTAAAAGAAGCATGAGATGCATATACATATTGAATACATGACATATGAGGGCATAAATTTGAATTTTTCATATGAACACGAGGGTTTTATTAAGATGAAGTAGTCTAGCCCATTATTAGTATGGAAACATTATGACAATGCTAATATAAGGGATAGTTGCATACACATTGACAAAAATCATTAGGAGAACTACATTGAATCTGAAATGTAATGTAATGCTCGGTGACTCCCAAATGAGATGACCACTAAGGATAATACATCTCAAGCATTTGTATTATTTAATTTTGGATATATTGTTTTCCCGAGTGTGTTGAAAGGTAGATAGGGTTGGTTTACGTGTTCATAAGAAATTCTATGGTTACATGAAAAACTTAAGATACCAAAGAGTGTAAAATAAAGACATATAATGACACTGGAAGTCGTAGATTTCCACTTTCTACTGAGGTGGTAAAAATGTACAAATTTTTCTGTTTGTGATATTTGTTTTTGGAAATTCTATACGGTCCTTCCTAGGAAGATTTACAGACATATGAGTTGATTTACCTAGTTCCTAGATTCTGTTTTTCTCTAAATATTTTATTGAAACATCCTAAAAATATTTTGAACTATCTTTAAGTGACTCATTATACCCCAGTTACACTTATAATTACATATAGCTCAATGTTATTGTGATTACTATGTTGTACATTCTTTCTATCGATTTAAAATGTAAATATGAATGTGTTTATAGATAGTTACTGTATTATCAACTCTAGACCTTACTAATTTAAATTAGGGTTGATACGTTTTGGTGAACTGAATTTTGATCAAAACCTTCACCTAATCTTGGATCTTGCTAACTCCTTCACCTAATTTTATAAAGTTTAACCAAAATATGTGATAAGGCTTGCTTGATTTCACAAGCAAGGAAACCTGTAATTACTAGTTTGATTCAAAGATAAAAAATTTTATGATTCGGTGTTGTAAATAATACGTTAATAGTTTTCTTGATATGAAATCAATAAATAAAATAAAAAATCAAAATTACCATTTTTATTTTCAAGATCACCTATAAGGGTGTGAGTAAAGAGCATACCTTTGAAAGATTATATTAAATGAAATTTAAGAGAAATATAGCCACCTAAATTACTTAAATGTGAATACTGCAAGAAAAATATTAATAACGCCACTTAAAACAAATATTAGAAAGAATTTTACTTGCTAGAAATTAACAAAAATTAGAAAAACAAAGATAGAACATGCTAGCGCGTGAATGCGAGATGCACTAGCATAAACAAAAGATGGTAGCACATGAAGGATCACATAAGCACATGGGTGGGATGTAGATGAGTGTAGGAAAGTTTTTATGTTATGATAGCGTCGTCGTTTATGCTAGCATGTAGATGATGACGCTATCGTGTGATGGAAAATAATCGATGTAATACTAACAAGTAAATGACTAGGGTACCGAGAATAGAAAATTAGTTGAATGGAATTATGTGAAACACTACACAAATACGTGCGGTGGTACGTTAGTGTAGATCACGTGCACACTAGAACGTTGAGACTATGGATGGATAGATTTGGATAAAAATGGCCGGAAACCTAGTTTTTTTGATTTTATCCTTCTTTGTTAAACATAAAATCCTCGAAACTTAAACAAAGTGAGGTTAAAACAACACCAAGAAAATAATGAAATAATTAGATTAGATAATAGTAATCTAAAAATTATACAATAAGAATGGGTGTCCCACTAGGCATGCTAAAATGTAGAGTATGGAAAATTAAAAAAAGATGGAAAATAAATACAATAAAGAGTGCAAACCTTCCATTTTAAGAATCCTAATCCACCTTGGATAATATTTTATGAAAGGGTAGGGTTTTGTGATACCCTTTGTTGGATCTATTGGATTTTTAATCTTTTGTTGATTATGGATGCTCCAAGTATCGCGAATGAAATGAGATAATTCATGATCATTTTTATTGATGGATTTGATGTGATTTGAACAACATAACATTATGAGGAATGCTTTGATTAACCAAATGAATATGAAAATAAGTAGCATGAATTCTCTTAAGATTTGGTGGATGATTTTCAAAGGGAGGCTCATTGATTTATATCGAAGAAAGTGAATCTTCAAGATAAGTTCTGATTGAGTTTGATTGGAGATAACTAAACATGACTTGGCTTGTTTAGTTGAGTTTCCAGATTTGATTGGAGAGTTAGATTTGCTCTTATGAGGACAAAGAGGGATTTGAGAACATAAAACTAGGGGCAATATCATGTGTACCTTCCTAAACTATATTTATGGTTTTGACTAATGCAACATTTGAAAGAACTACATAGAATATAGAGATATTTGTGACTTGACACAAAATCACAAGAAAAGAGTAAAAACCGAATACGAGACAATCAAATCAAGCAAAAAAAGATACAAGAAAAGGAGGTTATACCACTAAGATCTATTTCAAGGTTTAGAACTAATGTATATAAAAATCTAATAAAAGCATGATGTAATAATTATTTTTTACACATTTTGGTGTCTACAATGGCACAAAGGAAGATCATGGGAGTACTCATTCTCTTGTATGCCTTGTTTCTATATATCCATACATTAGGCCTAGATCTGACTACTAAAATGTGGTTCATGGGGTCATGGAAAGTATCGAAGTGGATAAGTTATTCATAGGTAGTTTTTCCTCTAATCATTTCAAAGGGGAAGATATCAAGATTACTAAAAACATTGATACATGGTCTTCTTCCTTCACATGTGCATTAGTATCATTTCTCCTCCTCTCTTTACCTTTTATTCGGTGTTGGGTTTCATGCACCCAATACTTTAGTTTCCCTTTTGGCACAATTGAAAACCGATCATCTTGAATCCTCCAAAAAGTTCAACAATACAAACCAAATATATAACTATAAGCAAGGAATGGGAAACTTTTCCCTTTTACAAGAAAAACATGTGTATTCTTTCCATGATTTTACCTATATTGATTTCACTTTATACAAGTTCAAATTATACATTTACAACTAAGTTATAGTTAAAATTCTACTATGGATATTGACTACACTTTGTGTTATAGGTTTCATCATGGAGTGTGCCAACACCAACACATTTTGATAGTAAAATCTTTGAGTAAAGACAAAGTGTGTCTACACACTCAGGTATTTTTCTTTAAACAAATATTTTTCTTTTCATACTTAAAAAGGGAAAATATAGACACTTAAATTTGGTAATTTACCCTTTTGACGCTACTAATTATGACTATGCATCTTAGCTAAGACAAATACCCACATTTTGGACCCACTCATGACATTTTTCTATCACTTTGTCTACACATTCAAGTATTTTTCTTTAAAAATTTATTTTTCTTTTCATACTTAAAAGGGGGAAAATGTAGACACTTAAATTTAGTAATTTACCCTTTCGACGCTGCTAATTATGACTATGCATCTTAGCTAAGACAAATACCAACATTCGGACCCACTCATGATATCTTGTTATCATTGTCCTAACTTGTTTATTCTCACACATTGATGTGTTGAAAAATTATAAATACAAATACATGAAATCAATGCTTAACCTCTTACCATCCTAGTGCAAATTTCAGATTTCATTCACCTTTTCTCTATGCAAAATCAGCAAATTGGGGCAAGATCGTGTGTACCATCCTTACCAGTTTAAATAGATGATTTCTAGGTAATCAATTCCTACATTAGACTTGTATATATATGATCTCATCAGCTTGAATTTTTAACCTTAGTGGTAGGCAAGGCCCACCTATAATATAATAGAGGACATGTAAAAAATAATGATGAGACCCATAAAATTAAAAAAATCAATGATAGAGGGGTTTGAGACGTCAAAACTAGGGGCAAGATCATGTGTACCATCATGACCCATTTTTATAGTTTTGGATTAATGCAACATGTGAAAGAACTGCATAGGACATATAGATATTTTTGACTCAACACAAAATCACAAGAAAAGAGTAAAAAAATCGCATAAGGACAATCAAATCAAGCGACTAAAGATAAAGAAGAGGAGGTTATACCACTAAGATCTATTTCAAGGTTTAGAACCATTGTATATAACAATCTAATAAAAACATGATGTGATAATGTTTTTGCACATTTTGATGTCTACAATGGCACAAAGGAAGATCATGAGAGTACTCATGGTCTTGTATGCCTTGTTTCTATATATCCATACATTAGGCCTAGATCCATCTACAACAATGTGGTCTGTGGGGTCATGGAAAGTATCAAAGTGGCTAAGTTCTTCATAGGTAGTTTTTCCTCTCCTCATTTCAAAGGGGAGATATCAAGGTTACTAAAACATTTAGACATGGTCTTCTTCCCGCAGTGCATTACTACCATTTATCCTCCTTTCTTTACCTTTTATTCAATGTTAGGTTTTATGCACCCAATACTTTAGTTTCTCTTTTGGCATAATTGGGGACTGATCACCCTAAATCCTTCAACGAAGTTCAATAGCACAAACCAAATATCTAACTACAAGCAAGGAATGGGAAGCTCTTCCCTCTACAAGAAAAACATGTGTATTCTTTCCATGCTTTTACATATCTTGATTTCACTTTATACAAGTTCAAATTATACATTTAGAACCGAGTTATAGTTAAATTTCTACTATGGACATTGACTACACTCGTGTTGCAAGTTTCATCATGGAGTGTGCCAACACTAACACATTTAGAAAACAAAATCTTTGAGTAAAGACATAGTGTGTTTACACACTCGTGTATATATATATTTTAAATTTAATTTCTTTTCATACTTAAAAAGGGGCAAATGTAGACACTCAAATTTGATAATTTACCCTTTTCGACGCTTCTAATCGCGACTATGATTCTTAGCCAAGACAAATGCCCACATTCTAGACCCACTCGTGATATCTTGCAATCACTATCCTAACTTGTTTATTCTCACACATTGATGTGTCGACAAATTCTGAATACAAATCCATGAAATCAATGCTTAACCTCTTACCATCTTAGTGCAAATTTCAGATTTAATTCACCTTTTCTCTATGTAAAACTCTGTACAAATTGGTCAAGTTATACAATTTATTCCTAGCCGACATGTACGGTCCCGCAATAACACATTTTCCAACTCGATTTTGATGGAATAATTTTTTTTTGGGTCTTTTCATCTTCCCAAGTCAGCTTTATCATGATAATTTACATTCAAAACCATGTATAAGCAAGTTAACGTCAACTCATTTACTCACTTGAAACTCTTTTGACAAACTCATTGCAATTTTCACAAAAGGAACTCAAGGCTCCCTAAATCTTCCTAAAGTTGATGCACATCCATTAGGAAACCACTATTAAATTTTTGAAGCACTCAATAAGGTCAATGAATCTATCTTCCCTTGCTTCAAACACACCAAGTTCCTATTGTCTCAAAATTTTAAATTGTCAAAAATTCCTTTTTTTTGAAACTTTTCAAATTAGTGTGTTGCAGTAGTTGATTGTATCACACCAATTTGAAATGACATTATTCTTTGTTCTCTCTTATGGCCCAACCATTATCGTCATGTATTATTTTCACCATCTCATCCCCGTCATTTTCATTTCTCACCTCGTGAGTCTCGTCTCTCTCTCTCTCTCTCTCTCTCTCTCTCTCTCGTAATTGACATTGGTTGTTTAATTAATACTTTAAATTTAATTATTAATCAATTAATTGACCTTATAATTAAATTAATGTTATTAATTAATACTATGTAATTAATTAATGATTATGTAATTTATTGTTAAAAAGTAACATTATTAATTAAAGTCATATTTTAATTATAAATTAATGATGTTAATATTATTAATAACATTAATTAATTTATTTAATTAATTAAATTGATAAATGATGGAAAGTGAAGTGGAAGTTCACTCCCACTTCACCATCTGTCACTTATCAGATGGATAAAGATTAAAACTTATCCACATGAAACCCATGTAGGAAATTTCTCCCAACTCTCCATGGGGAAGTTTGCCAAAAGCTAAAATTGGCAAATGGCAAAATTCAGCCTGCTTACCCACCTCCCTCTCTCTCTCTCTCACATTCATTACTCTCCCAATCCCCATAATTGACATAAATGGTTGGAAGAGGAACAAAACTAATTGATTTCTTCTTCCATTCTTCACGTTTTGAAGAAGCACGTATTCACGACCTAGTTAAATGGCATGACTTAAAAGATTTCAACTCATGGTGAAGAATCACATTTAAAATACCATATGAATGGAGAAAGATACAAAGCATAAGCGGCTGTTGATGAATAGATGCGAAGAACTCCAATTTTTCCCATAGTGTAGACACATGGGAGGAGGTTGAAAAAAACAATGAAGCTCATACATTTAAAAGCTTATAAAGCTCGGCCATGTATGCAACTGCTTCGAAGCCCATATGGAGATAATAGAAGAGCATGCAATGAAGGAAGCCACACATATAAAGATAACATAGAAGGAAATAATTGATATGGGTGTCTCTCTACAAGGTTAGGTTCTTAATAATCAAGATCATGCAAACCTGTTTGGAATGGAAGGATAAAGCCTGTGCAAGGGAAAATATTGGAGATATGTGCAAGGAAACACAAAGGTAAACAATTAAAACACTCAGCTTCCTCTCTATTAAAATTATCAACATGGCCAAGCATGATCCTGTGCTGGAAGAACATATAGGATCAACTTCATGGAAATAGACAATGCATAGGATGAGTTTGAGAAAATACGTGGCACATTTGAGTTTTGGGCAAATCGATCAGGATAAGCATGCTAATCAAAGAGAGGCTATAAAAAGTGTGAGTTTTGGAATTGAAGGAGATTTTTATTATGTGACTAACTGAGGATAAGGCTTATTATTTGTAGATGATTTGGATTGGAGAATGGAATCGTGTATGCAGCCCAAAGCGTATGGAAATAAACCATACAGACCTGCATAGAGAATATAAACATTACTGGAGATAATTCTTACTACTTATGGTATACTACAACTATTGAAGATGGTGACAATGAACCTTTTATAAAGAATGGTGAATTCACAATTCTTTCTATACAATCAACACATGGTGCATTGCATGTTTTCATCAATGGTAAATTTATAGGGTCTCAATTTGGAAATAAGTAAATCCCAAAAGTGAGGTATTCATTTGGCGTGAAGCTTAGAGTTCGAACAAACATAATCACTCTTTTATGTATGACAATTGGTCCATATTTTGAGTCCTGGAATGCATAAATTCTTGGTCCAATTACACTTAGTGGTTTTAAAGAGGTGATATTTCCAGGACTTCACATGTTACCTGTAAATAGTGTTTGTGCTCATTTGGCTGATTCACATTCACAATCTATTAATTTTTGGTGTCTTGAGAAGTACTGAAAAGGTGCAGAAATTACACACATCAAAGTTCTTTCTCCAGTGAGCTATGGAAAAACAAATATTTGTATTTGTAATTAAAACTACTATAAGAAATTAAGAAGGCTTGGATTGATTGCGACCTCAGTTGTACAAAGATTGTGAATTTTCCAAGTGTTGTACCATTTTCTTTTAAATCCGCTACTAACTAGTGCTGCTTTTGTAATTAAGTCACCTACCATTTCAGCCATGTTCTCTTCTTCGACCATGCATGTCACGCAAAAATCATGAACTTCCCCACCAGAAGTTAGAGGAGACCATAAATTCATGGGTTTTGCATTCTCATGGTGGTGTTGGTGTTATGAGAAACGGTTAAAGAGGAGCACGAGTGTCATGAAGAGTCCAATTTGTAAAATCATACAATGTCATATGATTAAAAACATGATAAAATTTATATTGTAACAACAAAAATTTGATAAAATCCAATTTTTCCTCTTTTGTAGTGGACGGTGACCCAACAGCAAAAACTCTATTTTCATTATTTATTTTTCCCTGATTTTGCTTCAAAATGTCAACATCCAACAAATCAACACTAAAATATGAATTCCAAGGTATAACGTACACACATGTACTCATTTTGAACTATGACCACATAACTAACATGAACCTTGGTCATGTTAATATGGGTCAATTTGGTGAAAAATTTTAGTCGAGGATCATATGGTGTTTTCTCAATGCTATACTGCAATGATCTACCTCAAGAAACAACCTTTCCCTTTGTCGAGTTCAATGCCCCAAGCTTCTCATTGAATTTGCGAAACATCATGACCCCGAAAAGCGGTGTTTTTGATAACAATAATGAGTTCACCCTCCTAGTCACCCTTGAACACATTGAAGAGCTACTCCAAGTTCCTAAATACAAGGATATTATTGAAATCATAAAGGAAAATGCACAATAGTATTGGGACGAAGACCCACTATGATGATCCAAAGTCATGAACAAGAACTAGTTGGTCACCGTGTGTAGACACCCCAAAATATCCACATCACATTATAAATGTTATACATCATGTTAAATCATTATCCCTATCTAGAATTAATTTAATTAATTCTATTTACACCCTTATCACCCCCTTAACTAATTTTATTAGCTAATTTAATATCAAAATAAATAATTAAATCCACATGTCCATTTCCACATTTAAATAAATTAAATAATCATCAAATCCTATCCACCTCTCAAATCCAAGTTAACTCAAGTCTTGACTAGAACTAAAAATCATTATTTTAATCAAACAAATGTGTCTAAATTGACTCAAATCAACATTTGAGTTAACTAGAGCTATCTTCCAAGTCATGACAATTCAAATTCAATCCAACTTCTTCCACCTTTCAACTATTCACGACACATTTTGGGTGAATAAATAACAAAAATGGAATTATAAATCAAAATCATGTGCAACCCCTTGCCAACTCAGCCTTGACTCATCCATGCAGTCTTAGAACAACAGTCTAACTCTCCAATCAAATATAGAAACTCAACTAAACAAGCCAAGTCATGTTTAGTTATCTCCAATCAAACTCAATCAGAACTTAGCTTGAAGATTCACTTTCTTCAGCTATAAATCAATGAGCCTCCCTTTGAAAATCATCCACCAAAGCTTAAGAGAATTCATGCTACTATTTTGTATATTCATTTGGTGAATCAAAACATTCCTCATCTTTATTTACGCTATTCAAATAACGTCAAATCCATCAGTCAAACATACTCATGAATTAGCTCATTTCATTCAAGATACATGGAGCATCCATAATCCACAAAAGCTTACAAATCCAATAAATCCAACAAAGGGTATCACAAAACCCTACCTTTTCAACAAATCTGATCCGAGGTGGCTTAGGATTCTTACAACGGAAGGTTTGCACTCTTTATTGTATTTATTTTCCATCTTGTTTGTGATTTTCCATAGTCTATATTCGACATGCCTAGTGGGACCACCACGCTTATTTTATAATTTTTAGATTACTATTAGCTAATATGATTATTTCATCATTTTCTTGGTGTTGTTTTAACCTTCATTGTTTAAGTTTCAAGATTTTAGGTACAATAGAGAAGGAGAAAATAATAAAAACTAGGTTTTCGGTTGTTTTTATCTAAATTTGTTCATCCACAGTCTCAATGCGCTAACATGTACATGATCTTCACTAACGTACCATGCACACATTTTTGAAGTGTTTCACACTCCTCCATTTAACTATTTTTATGTTCTCAGTACCTTAAATGCTAGCGTAGTCATCTATGCGCTAGTGTTACATTGATTCTTTTCCTTCACATGCTAGCGTTGTTGTTACATGCTAGTGTAAATGACAATGCTATCGTAACGCATTACAAACTTTCCTACACGTGTCTATGTCCTAGTCCATGTGATTACGAGCTCCTTCACGTGCTACCATATTCTATTTACACTAGCACACCCAAGTGCACATACTAGTGTGTGTGTGTTTTTTTTATATTTTTCGTTAATTTCTAGCAAGCAAAATTATTTCTAATCTTTGTTTTAAGTGTTGTTAATATTTTTCTTACAAGTTTTCACATTTAAGTAATTTAGGTGGCTAGATTTCTTTTAAATTTCATTTAATATAATCTTGCAAATCACCACACATGATCTTTTCTCACACCCTTCTAGGTGATCTTGAAAATCGAAATAGTGATTTTGATTTGGTGTTTTATTTTTGATTTCACCCCGGGGAAAAATATTAACGTATTGTTTGTAGGACTATCTCGTACAAATATTGTCTTTGAATCAAACTACTAATAACGAGTTACCTTGCTCATGAAATCAATAAAGCCTTATCACATCTTTTTATTTATTTCACCCCGGAAAAATATTAACGTATTGTTTGTAGGACTATCTCGCATAAATATTGTCTTTGAATCAAACTACTAATTGCAGGTTGCCTTGTTCGCGAAATCAAGAAAGTCTTATCACATCTTTTTATTTATTTTTTAGATAAGGTAAATAAATTTTGGTTTTGAAGGGACCAAAAACCCTTTACAAAAAGAGAAGCACGATAAAAAGACAACCAAAAAGAGAAAAGGGATCCAACTCAAACAAGATTGACAGAAGGCAACCCCCAAAAAAACCCAAACCAAGTAGGGGCCTGCAACATATTATAATAACAATGTTTTTTTCAAGTAATATAATAACAATAGCCATATCCAGATTAAAAACAAAACAACATAGAAAAATCCAAAAGGTCAGCCAAAGTTTTACCATTATTTCACCCTAGTGGTAGGGCCTTTCTACGAGTCATAGAGCTCGGTCCTCTATCTTTTGATCGTGAAACTTTTATGATCACCCTTTTGGGCCTTTTTGGTATTATATTTGACCTCGGTGTCCATAATATCTTCACTATCCGAATTGCTAAATAAAATCCTCATGTTACGCTTACCTCCCTCGACCTTAGAAAATTGATCCTGCAATATAGAGATCATTTGTTCTTGCATTACTATCTCAACATTCAAGCCCCCAATCCTCTTATTCTAGAAATTGATTTTGTGGTGACAATATCTAACTTCTTGAACCATGTTCTTGTTAACAAAAAGAATGATGTCTTAGTAGATTCTGCTCTTAGCAATCTAGCCTCCCAATCCACAAGATCAATCTCTCTTTATTTTCTACCGGAACCTTCACCCATTTCCTGGACCCCTTTTTAAGTTATAGAGAATGTCTAATATATCATCTATATTGTCCTTCCCACTCTCTTTCTTGAGATGTTCCATGGCCACAACAAGGGTTTCATTATCAGATTAAATTTCATTGGTGGTCACAGTCGGATAGAGATTAAGGGTTTACCATTTTGGAAAAGTAATTAGATTAGAACTTGATGAAGGGGGCTGCACGATGGAAAAGTGACAAGCGAGTGTGGGAATCTACAAGCAACTCTTCCTCACACCCGACCTCCCAAGGTCGTGCCGAGATAGCCGGTGGGGATAGAATAAATATGGGATGTAGACAAACTAGTTAGGAAATCTAATGTCTTCAATATGCACTAGTGGAATTTGTGAATCTAAGGCAAAGAAGGCCCTTCTAACCTGAACTGGTGTGATAGATCGATCGGCAAGGATGACTTCTCGAAGGCTCCAATCAATATCGAGCTCTGGCGTGATTCGATCTATGGGTTGTGGAATACGTGGAAAATGTCCTGGGATAGTTTCATATACGTTTCCGGATAAGGTCATATGGTGGATGGTAAATATAGCCAATTCTATGGACGATTCTCTGGCCTAGTCCAGAATTCCCTAGCTCTGTTAGCTGCTGTGTCTAGCAAGGATAATTGTTCGATAATGACAGGTGGAAGTGGGGTAGATTTGAATACTAGTGTACGTAGGCCGGTGTCTATGTCTAATTCTCCTGTGGATTCGTTAGGCTGCGGGATCTGTGGGTCACAACCGTAGATTCTTAGTTGTTGTGGACCTGTTATGGTCATGCATGAAATCAAGTCCTAATCCCTAATATCCAGTAATCGTATGCTTTCTCAGCTTCTATATTTAGGATCAATAACTGTGTGATTTTCTCGGAATACCCTACAGGCATTCGTGCAACCTGGATTCTTAGGCTGGTATCTATATCTAGAAGAGTGTCTCCGCATCATCGGTTGTGGGACCAAAGGATCACAACCAAACGTTTGTTCTCTTTCAAACCCTTCTACAGTCATATGAATGTTGTCTAGGTAATCAGTAGTTGATTGATTTGACCAAAACGTGTGTGCTTGGTCATCTTCTACGTTTAACCCACTCAATTGGGAATTGATTTGTTGCAAGCTTACCGTTGTTCGGAAGACTTGAATCCTAAGATTTTGATCTATATCAGTTATCGCTGTGATGAGATTGGGATGAGGCATGATTGGCTCGAATACGTATTCCCTAGGCTCTCTAGGTCCCGTGATTGTCATACAAAAGCAACAAAGTAAAGTGAACTACAGTAAAATAAAATTTACCTATGTGAAGTATATCTATAGTATGTATGACTTCTCTATTTTTTTGTGTTTTCTGATGAGCTTTACGAATTTAAGAAAGCAGCTATTTAAAATATCTAGAAATGACAACTAAAATAATCAATTTAAAACAAACAAAATAACCGAGTGTAGCTATTTTTCTGTGTAATTTGTAGATCTATTCTAAACAATGAAATAGCTTATCTAATCTATTTGCAAGACTCTCGATCCAACCTTAGAAGTGAGGAGTGAATCATAGTTTCTCAGAAACTATCAATCCCCATGACTTCCTGGTAATATCGAGTAGAATTAACTGAAATAAAACAATTAACTACTCTATTTGATATGATTCTAACTAGAACTTTGAAAGCTAGAACCTGGATTCTGCATAACAGTGGCAAATCCATTGGTGTGTGTGATCTTGTCCCCTCAGTGTGATCTCCTCGTTCCTTCGTGTTCACATGGATCCAAAAAAGCATGTAATGCTAGCATCAACACAGGTAGATATTGGGATAAAGGCAGCTCAGAATACACATTGAATACAATGCGAGTAGGAGAGGGATAGCGCAAGAGTACAGAGCTTTGCTTATGCAATTCCTAGCGGGATTTATTGTGAATCATGCAACATAAAGCATCCAGAACCTGAAACTATCCTATTTGAGGAGAAAAACCTGTAACTTTAATGGCTTCCTAAGCTATTCTACTCCAATGGATTGGATGAAATAACAACAGTGCTTGCACAAGATGGATATGTGGCTTACCAACAGTAAAACAATGCTAACTAAGCATGTAATGAAAGAAACTAAGCATTCTAAGCAAAAGGAAAACTAAATCTATTACAAAGAGAAATCAGAGGCAAATTTTGAGGGCCATTTGCTTGAGCACAAGCCAACTATTTATAGCATTTGCATTTACCCAAGGTAAAAGCCAAATAGAACTCTTAAACTATAAACAATGGCAAAACACTATTCCAGGGAACCAGAATCATAAATGCAAGCTTATGGCGGTGAAATAAAGTGGTAAAACGTTGAATTTATGTGAGTCGTGTTAAAATAGCTTTCTAGAAAATGCGTAAAGGACCACCACCTGTTCGGGCGGCGGTCATGAGACCGCTGCCTTGATTAGGGTGGTGGTTTAGTCAACTCTGAAGAGAAAAAGGCCAAGAAAAGAGGGGAAAAGGAAAAACAAAGCACACGGGGGCTAAGCAGGGCATGCGGGATGTTAACGCACACTTGGAGAGCTTTTCCGGATCCCGAACACCTTGCGAGGAGACCTGTATCATCATTGGGGCACATGTCACGTTGTTCTGACAGTACAGTACCTTACAATTTTGGGTACGTACATATTGCCCCCTCGGAGAAGCATTTTAGCCATGAAGAGGCATAAAATGGTGGGTCCGAGTATGGCGGTCCCGAAATGGGAAGTTAGAAGTTATACCTGATACATCCATGTGTTGAAATGACGCCGTCCAAGATTCCCGCTACCTGCAAAACAAAAAGAGAACTCAAGTGCAGATAGACACAATAGTTTGAAAAATAAACGCTAAAATAATAGGGAATGAGAACGTACCATTTGTGCGGGGATAGGAGTTTACCTCCGTCGGCGCTCCAAACCTGTGAAAAAGTTATTTGAAACGAATCCAGATGCTATATATATGAAAGTGGGCCCATTTTCCTATTCATTTGTGTGAGTTGATTTGATTGATTTTGAGCTCTGGGACCCACGGTGATGGTTTCTTGCGTGAGTAGAGTCAAAACGTCTGTGACGAGATAGCGATCATGCCTCCACGTGTGGAACATTGACCCATGAGATCACAGGTTAGTTTTCTTCAGTTTATCCTTTTTACCCCCTTAAATTTGAAATGCTAAATACTTTGTCATGGGGGTAATTTTTGAAAATGTTAGTGTTAAAAGGTCCACCTAGGGGGGGCGCCTACTGGGTAGGCTTTGTTTTTAGGTAAAATGGTCATTTTTGCACTTTTTAGGCCTTTTAAATTTAAAAACCCGCGTGGGTTTTCGGACCACGACCGCCACCCTGCCCAGGGTGGCGGTTACATGACCGCCGCCCTGTTCAGGGTGGTAGTTACATGACCACCGCCCTTAAGGCGGCGGTTACAAAACCACCTCCCTGCTCAGGGCGGCGGTTTTGCACAGAATGCAAAAGGAACATCTATTTGAGATTGTGTTTGTATTTTTAGCATTTCTATGTGTTTTCATGATTTTTCAGTATTGCTTGGATGCTAACTTGCTTTGTTTTGTGTGTTTTTGGGTGTAGCTCCTTACGGATACGTATGGTCCATGATATAATTAATGATATCGGTGTACGGGGACACTCGAGAGATAGAGGTTGGGTTTCGATGTAGTATATGCACTCATCCGGAAAATCTAAATCTACTATATTGCCTCCATCTAATGGGTTATCACTAACCAATCATGTGATGATTTGTCCTTTAAACGACTTCTGATTGACAAATGTTAATTTGAATTCCCCCATTAAGGTTATAAAATGTCTAGCCTTTTTAGACAAGGACCTTTGTGTGAGGAAAGTTTGTAAATGGTCCGTTTTTACCATGACCCTTGTTTCTTGATTTAGCATATAATGTCTTAGGTGTTTGGTTGCAAAGACTATGGCGAGGCATTCTCGTTCTGCTTGTGTATAACGTGTTTCATAGTCGAGCAATGTTCGGCTAATGAAATAAATCACGCGTTCTCTCTTGTCATCGTCTTCTTGAGCCAACATGCAGGCTAGCGAGACATTGGTAGCTCGTGAGTATAAAATTAACAGGCGATCTAGCTTAGGTGGCATTAGCGTAGGTGGTGACAACAAGAAATGCTTAACTGTGTTGAAAGCTTTATTGCAATCTTTAGTCCAATCAATGCTATAGTCTTTCTTGAGTAAATTGTTGATTGGATGAATGGCGAAACTTAAGTCTGGGATGAATCTTCGGATTGCACCCAACTTTCCGAGAAATGACCTGATTCCAGATTCATCCGAAGGTGGAACCATTTCGAGGACAACCCGAATTTTGGTTGGGTCAACATCTATCCCTCATGATGATATGATGTAACCTAGGAGCTTCCCTCCTGTTACACCAAAGAATGCATTTTTCTGGATTTAGTGTGACTCCGTACTCTATTAGACGTGAGAGAATGACGCGGAGTACTTCCGGATGGTGTGCAACGCTTCTTGGCCTTAGCCAACAAGTCATCTACGTAGGATTCCATGATTTTATGAATTAAATCGTGAAATATATATGTAATAGCTGGTATGGTATGTAGCTTTGCATTCTTGAGACCAAATGGCATAACATCATAGCAATAAGTTCCCAGGAGTTATAAACGTGGTTTTAGCTTGATCTTGTTCGAGATATTTTAATTTGATTATATCCGAGAATCCATCCATGAGAGACAAAAGTTCAAACCCAGCTGTTGCATCAACAATGACATCAATGGATGGCAACGGGAAGTCATCTTTAGGACATGCTTTGTTGATGTCTCGGAAATTTATGCAGATGCATATCTTTCCATTCTTCTTGAGAACGGGAATGATGTTAGATACCCATTGGGAGTAATCGACTGGCTTGATGAATCCTACTTGGAGGAGTTTTATTACATCCTCTTTTACCATGAGAGCTACCTTGGGTTTCATAGGTCTCGATTTTTGTTTAACTGGCTTTGCATCAGATTTAGTGACGAGGTTATGCCTTTGCGATGTGGGGTGTAACTCTGTCATTTCCTTATAATTAAATGCAAACACCTTCTGATGTTCTTTGAGGATCCGAGTGTGTATTTCTACTTCCTCTGGGGTTAACGAGGACCCTAGTTTCAATATCCTTGGTTCATCTTGTTCCGATGTTAATATCAATTGTTTCTTCGATCAAAGAGGCATTACCCTCTTCAAACTCAGGTGGCGCTGGAGGTAAATCCAAATCATCCCCATTTTCTACTGTGCATATGTTAGGTTCCATTTGTGAGGGAAGATCCATCATGGGATTTCCAAAGTAGGAAGACGAATGTGGGATTAAGGACAAATCTATCATACGATAGGAGAGATGTAGTGCCACATAGGCGTTTAAGTAATCCAAAGTGGCCATATCACTATCAACATGGTCTAGGATAGTAGATTCATTTCCGTTTAAAAGAGAATTTGTCATTGTCTTTATCAATGGTTCATCACGAAGGGATACCATGAAACGGGTATCCTCTAACTCATTGCTTGGAGTAAAACGTGATGCTGAAGTTGCTATTGAATCGGTGAGAAGATTTTTCTCTCACGGGATTGCTTCAATTGATATGAAGTCAAACTCCTTGCTTAAATCTAATACAACTTTTTTGTAAAGTTGTAAGTGCTCGGCTTTGGTTTCATATACCTCAGAGACTTGGTTTGCTACTAATTGTGAGTCTCCTAAAAATTTGATGTTATCAATACCAATTCTCTTAGCTAAGATGAGGCCAAGGAGGAGGGCTTCGTACTCAGGGCCATTGTTTGTGCACTCGAAATTTAGTTTAAAGGTAAAAGGTAAGACTTTTCCTTCGGGGAAGTAAAGATTATACCTACCCCCACTCCGTAACGGCATCTAGCTCCATCAAAATGGAGTGTCTAATATTTGACTGGGAATATGGACGCTAGGATATCTGTTGTGTTTGCATATTCTACTTCCACCATACAGAGATCCTCTGCTGGAAGTGAGCCAATGCCTAGGGAATATCCTACGCCTACTGAATCGAATGGTAAGAATATTGGTAGATCATTTTCTATCAATTCAACGATTTTTGCAGTAGTTCCTAATGATACTGTTTCTACAGTGTTAGCCTCATCTTTGGGGGTTGGGGTTACTTTGGCTATGCTCATAGTTTCAAGATCTGTCGTAGGTACCAACTTGTCTTTTTTTTTTTATGTTGGTAGGTTTATTAAGTTGATTTGTTGGGAGTTCAAACTCGAGTGTATGCCACGGTATTTTCTTGAAGTCAGCTAGGTGTACATCAAATGGTTTTGGATCACCTTTGGCCACGAATACCTTTCCTAAATGTAAAAACCTTACTTCTTGAAATAGTGTAGAAGGGATTGCCTTCATGCGGTGTATCCATGGTTAGCCGAGGATCATATTATAGTTAGTTTCCGATCTATAATATAAAACTCAGTCAAGATGGTTTTGGGTCCTAAGGTGACCGGTAATATTATAGTTCCAACCGAGGTGGCTTTAAGACTATCATAGCCCCTTAGTGTATTTCGAGTTGTGGAACAATTGGTTTCTCCATACCCTAGCTTTTGGAGGAAAGAGAAGGGGACTATGTTAACTGCCACCCCATCGTCAACCATTACATGCTTTACATAGTTGTTATAAACCCATACTTGCAAATGTAAGGTTGGATCACCTCGGCGTGCGATCTCAGCATCTGTCGGCATTTTGTTTATCTTGAATATGAATTCGACATCCCTATCTGCCTGTCCTGGAGGATGAACATCAAAGTCCACATGATTTACCTATGTTTCAGGAGGTGGAGTGATGTTAATTAGATGACCTAAACCTAATGCTTCTAAAAGAGCAGCCCTATGGGCAGGAGAGTTCTTTAGTAAGTCTAAGAATGAAATGTGCGAGAAGGTTTTTGTTAGGTTGTTAATCAAATCATAGGCTCCCACAGGTTTTACTACGATTTGTTGGATGTCATCTGCCTCTGGCAGGTGGCTTGGACTTGGCTGAGAGAAATACTCTCGCGTCCTTGTTATAGCTTCGATGGGTAGCTCAGCGTCTAACTCCACTAAACCGACTACCTTAGGTCGTGGCTGACTTCCTAGTTGTGGCGCAACTAATGGATTTAGCGAGGTCGAGGCTTCATGATCATTGTTTCCTGTCATCACACCCTTGTTCATCCTAGTTAGATTTATCCTGTTGTTATTGTGATTTGGGAGTGGATCATTAAAGATCTTCAGGGGTGCGTTTTGAGGGGAAACTACCCCTGAAAAGGTATTTGACGTTGGTGACGTAGGATCTGCTAAGAACATATCCATGAAAAGTTGTTTTTGTTCATCTGGCAAGCGTTGCATGAATTTATTGTAGTCACGACACATTCTAGTGTCATGGCCCCAAATTTTGTGGAAACCACAATACGAATTAGGATTGTAATTCCTAGTTTGTTGGTTTGATGTGTATTGTGGCCCAAATTTTTGATCAAACCGTTGTCCATTAAAATTTTGCATTTGTTGTTTTTGGTTTGAATTCTAGTTTTGGTACCTAGTTGAATTTTGGCTTGGACCCTGTATGGGATTTTTCCGTTGTTGTTGTTGTTGTGGATGGTTAAAATCCACTGTATTGATTGTTAGGGTAAAGTTGTTATTTCGTTGGTTGTAAGTTTGTGATGGAGTATTGATAACATTTACCTTTTTAGGCTGGTCGGTTACTCCATCTATTGTTACACCCCGATTTTTGTTAAGGATTTTAGGTCCTTGATTGACGTTCATGGTAGTAGGATAAGTTGTAGTGTTCTGGTTGGGGGTGATTAACCTCCCATTTGCTCCATATGTTTTGCGACCACTATCAATTGCCGCTTGATCTATTCAAAGAGCACTTTTAAGTACTTCGTTGTAAGTTCTTAATGGGAACTTCTGGACTTATTCCTTCACTTCTCTGCTAAGCGAATGAAGGAATAAATTGCATAGTTCCATTTGATCCATGTTTGGAGCACTTGCTGAAGAATAAAGAACTGTACGCCACCTTTGGATGAAATGGGTGACAAATTCGTTGTGTTCTTGTTTGATGTGTAAGAACTCCCTGATTCCTGTTCTTAATAATTTTTTCATGTCAAAGGCCTTGATGAAATTTGACACAAGTTGTTTGAATGAATGTATGGAAGCCTCAGGTATTCTATAATACCAATTGAGAGTGATGCCTTCCAAGGTTTTTGGGAATATTTTAGCAACAACCCCATCCCATGGGAGTAGTTCTCGAATGGCTATAGCGTAAGCTTTGATATGCGCGTTTGGATCTCCCTCTCCTTTGTATTTGGGAAAATCGGGAAGAGGTCTTGGAAGCATGATGCTTCGTATGGTGAAATCCAAGGGCTCTTTCAAATATTACAGTATGTCCCTATTGCATATGTCTCGACCATTGACGGTGCTGTTGAGGAGCGGTGGTGGGATGGGTTGTTGATATGGCGCGCGTATGCATTGCGCAGGGGCATAAGGAAGCCCATGTGTTTGAGAAAACATGTCGGGAGAGGAGAACATATCCCCTTGTGGTGATTTGGAGTGTATGTTTAAGTATGATGGGGTATTGTCCATGAATGGATTGTTTTGTACTAGGCGGGAGGAGCAGTGTTAGAGATGGTGGGTCTAGTTGGTGTTTGTTGTGAATATTGTGGAGTCATGCCTAACGTTCCTACTCTTGTGAGGAGATCTACTTGGCTAGGATGGTGTGGAGGATTGGAACTCCCTGCTTTCATGAATTGTGAATTTTGACTTGTTTGGGCAAGTTCTAACCCTCTAACCTTTTCTATTATGGTTGAAATGACTTCATTTGGTGAAGTCGCGGTGTTTCCGTAGTGGCGTTTGTTGTATACCATGGTTTTGTATAGGCATGTGATATCCTGCTATGAACTGATCACTATCTTGCCAAGTTTCTCCAAGAGTATTTCCTATATGCAGTGGCATAGAGGTATTTTCTTGAAAAGAGACCTCGGGTTGTGTTTGTAAACCTCCTACAGGTGGATACATACTTCGAGAACGTTGGTTGTTTCTGGCATAACGTACTAAATATTCATCATCTAAACCTCGGTATGAGTCTGATTGTTTACTAATTTTTGGTCTAAGCAGCATCTGAGGAGATGAACCAGATTCTCTGGTGAATGTCATGTTATTCGAGCCTGAAGGATCTTTTTGTTGTGTTTGAGCGAGCTGATCTAACTCCTCAGTTTGAAATGATGAGTTATATCTGATTCTCAAAGTTTGTGTTGACAACTAGTTAGTTGAATAGTTGTCACCCCATACTGAGAGTGAGGGTGATGATTGTCTATTTTGTTGGGCGTAGTATGCCTCAAGACCCAAGAGGGGTCTACCATATGCATCAAATCGACATATTCAGGGGGTATATGAATACCCGTAGAATAATGGGAAGGATCGAAGGTGATGGTGAAAGCCAATGAGGTACAGAAGGTGAAACAGTTGTTTATTCACATTGGGTTCACCAATTTTGTACGATGGAAAAGTGATAAGTGAGTGTGGGAATCTACAAGCAACTCTTCCTCGCACCCGACCTCCCGAGGTCATGCCGAGAAAGCCGGTGGGGATGGAATAAATATGGGATGCAGAAAAACTAGTTAGGCAATCTAATGTCTTCAATACGCACTAGTGGAATTTGTGAATCTAAGGCAAAGAAGGCCCTTCTAACCTGAACTGGTGTGATATATCGATCGGCAAGGATGACTGCTCGAAGGCTCCAATCAATATCGAGCTCTGCGGCGTGATTCGATTTATGGGTTATGGAATACATGGAAAATGTCACAGGATAGTTTCATATATGTTTCTAGATAAGGTCATATGGTGGATGGTAAATATAGCCAATTCTATGGACGATTCTCTGGCCTAGTCTAGAATTCCCTAGCTCTGTTAGCTGCTGTGTCTAGCAAGGATAATTGTTCGATAATGACAGGTGGAAGTGGGGTAGATCTGAATACTAGTGTACGTAGGCCAGTGTCTATGTCTAATTCTCTGTGGATTCATTAGGCTGCGGGATCTGTGGGTCACAACCGTAGATTCTTAGTTGTTGTGGACCTGTTATGGTCATGCGTGAAATCAAGTCCTAATCCCTAATATCCAGTAATCGTATGCTTTCTCAGCTTCTATATTTAGGATCAATAACTATGTGATTTTCTCAGAATACCCTACAGGCGTTCGTGCAACCTAGATTCTTAGGCTGGTATCTATATCTAGAAGAGTGTCTCCTACATGCATCTGTGGGACCAAAGGATCACAACCAAAGGTTTGTTCTCTTTTGAACCCTTCTACAGTCATATGAATGTTGTCTAGGGTAATCTGTAGTTCGGTTGATTTGACCAAAATGTGTGTGCTTGGTCATCTTCTACGTTTAACCCACTCAATTGGGAATTGATTTGTTGCAAGCTTACCGTTGTTCGGAAGACTTGAATCCTAAGATTTTGATCTATATCAGTTATCGCTGTGATGAGATTGGGCTGAGGCATGATTGGCTCGAATACGTATTCCTTGGGCTCTCTAGGTCCCGTGATTGTCATACAAAAGCAACAAAGTAAAGTGAACTACAGTAAAATAAAATTTACCTATGTGAAGTATATCTATAGTATATATGACTTCTCTATTTTTTGTGTTTTCTGATGAGCTTTATGAATTTAAGAAAGCAGCTATTTAAAATATCTAGAAATGACAACTAAAATAATCAATTTAAAACAAACAAAATAACCGAGTGTAGCTATTTGTCTATGTAATTTGTAGATCTATTGTAAACAATGAAATAACTTATCTAATCTATTTGCAAGACTCTTGATCCTACCTCAGAAGTGAGGAGTGAATCATAGTTTCTCAGAAACTATCAATCCCCACAGCTTCCCTGGCAATATCGAGAGTAGAATTAACTGAAATAAAGCAATTAACTACTCTATTTGATATGATTCTAACTAGAACTTTGAAAGCTAGAACCTGGATTCTGCAGAACAGTGGCGAATCCGCTGGTGTGTGTGATCTTGTCCCCTCAGTGTGATCTCCTCGTTCCTTCGTGTTCACATGGATCCAGAAAAGCATGTAATGCTAGCATCAACATAAGTAGATATTGGGATAAAGGCAGCTCAGAATACACACTGAATACAATGCGAGTAGGAGAGGGATAGCGCAAGAGTACAGAGCTTGGCTTATGCAATTCCTAGTGGGATTTATTACGAGTCATGCAACATAAAGTGTCTAGAACCTGAAACTATCCTGTTTGAGGAGCAAAACCTGCAACTTTAATGGCTTCCTAAGCTATTCTACTCCAATGGATTGGATGAAATAACAGCAGTGCTTGCACAAGATGGATATGTGGCTTACCAACAGTAAAACAATGCTAACTAAGCATGCAATGAAAGAAACTAAGCATTCTAAGCAAAAGGAAAACTAAATCTATTTGACAAAGAGAAATCAGAGGAAAATTTTGAGGGCCATTTGCTTGAGCACAAGCCAACTATTTATATCATTTGCATTGACAAAAGGTAAAATCTAAATAGAACTCTTAAACTATAAACAATGGCAAAACACTATTCCAGTGGAACAAGAATCATAAATGCAAGCTTATGGCGGTGAAAGAAAGTTGGTAAAACGTTGAATTTACATGAGTCGTGTTAAAAGAGCTTTACGGAAAATGCATAAGGAGCCGGCTGCCGCCCTATTCGGGCGGCGGTTTAGTCATCCCTGAAGAGAAAAAGGCCAAGAAAAGAGGGGAAAAGGGAAAAACAAAGCACGCGGGGGCTAAGCGGGGCATGTGGGATGTTAACACACACTTGGAGAGCTTTTCGGATCCCAAACACCTTGCGAGGAGACTTGTATCATCATTGGGGCACGTGTCACGTTGTTCTGGCAGTACAGTACCTTACAATTTTGGGTACGTACATATTGCCCCCTCGGAGAAGCATTTTAGCCATGAAGAGGCGTAAAATGGTGGGTCCAAGTATGGTGGTCCCGAAATGGGAAGTTAGAAGTTATACCTGATACATCCGTGTGTTGAAATGATGCCATCCAAGATTCCCGCTACCTACAAAATGAAAAGAGAACTCAAGTGCAGATAGACACAATAGTTTGAAAAATAAACGCTAAAATAATAGGGAATGAGAACGTACCATTTGTGCGGGGATAGGAGTTTACCTCCGTCAGTGCTCCAAACCTGTGAAAAGTTATTTGAAAGCGAATAGGGACGCTATATATATGAAAGTGGGCCCATTTTCCTATTCATTTGTGCGAGTTGATTTGATTGATTTTGAGCTCTGGGACCCACGGTGACGGTTTCTTGCGTGAGTAGAGTCAAAACGTCCGTGACGAGATAGCGATCATGCCTCCACATGCGGAACATCGACCCGTGAGATCACATGTTAGTTTTCTTCAGTTTATCCTTTTTACCCCCTTAAATTTGAAATGCTAAATACTTTGTCATGGGGGGTAATTTTTGAAAATGTTAGTGTTAAAAGGTCCACCTAGGGGGCGCCTACTGGGTAGGCTTTGTTTTTAGGTAAAATGGTCATTTTTTGCACTTTTTAGGACTTTTAAATTTAAAAACCCGCGTGGGTTTTCGGACCATGACCGCCGCCCTGCCCAGGGTGGCGGTTACATGACCGCCACCCTGTTCAGGGTGGCGGTTACAAAACCGCCTCCCTGCTCAGGGCGGCGGTTTTGCACAGAATGCAAAAGGAACATCTATTTGAGATTTTGTTTGTATTTTTAGCATTTCTACATGTTTTCATGATTTTTCCAGTATTACTTGGATACTAACTTGCTCTGTTTTGTGTGTTTTTGGGTGTATGCAGGCGAGAGAGGAGTATATCCGGTGGAGCCGAGAGAGGGAGTGTGATTGGCTCCCAAGAGTACTAGATGCCCTCTCAAAGGATGAGGAGGACACTCTTCAGCAGGCTAGGATACTACGCATTTCACGCGTGCCCCATGTTACACCATCTAGTCAAATCCTTTGTGACTTGTTCTCATTGGATGTAGATCGCAACATCTTCCGATTGCCAGGGGTCCGCGGTGAGTGGACTATTACATTGGAGGATGTCTATCATATTCTGGGGGTCCCGATCATTGGGAGACGACTCACCCTAGAGACAGCAGGTTCACGGGCACAGATTGCACAGTGGGCTACATACATGGGAGATGCAGTCATCTCCACAGGGTTGAAGAAGGGGGTTAGAGTTCGATCCATCCCTTCTTTGCCCATCCCCTTACTTCGCCAGGCCATCATGGGGATCCTTGCCTCGAGACTGATTAGGGACAAGGGAGGAGATACATTATTATACTGCTGGTCCCCCATTATTGCATAGATAGAGGGGCACGGTCAGATATATGCTTGGGGGGCAGACATTCTTGGGACCACCTACCATGACTTATACAGGGTGGTCCGTTTACAGGGGCAGTCCTTGAGCCACCCGACCCTAGTCATGAGTTGGGTCTATGAGCACTTCATCCCTTATGGCAGGGGTGTGGAGGTGGCAGATCCTAGAGCTGTGAGGGCAGCGAGATGGGACGGACATGTCGGTGCTAGAGCACCTCATTAGCCGATTGCTTCCCGACTACTGCCGACATGGAGGCCACACCACACCAGACTATGGCAGGCATATGGGGCAAGGAGGCTCTTACCTTGATCTCCTGCTCCACCACAGGGCAGCTTATTGATAGAGTGGGGTGGGTGGAGATGCACCCCTTTGGCCGTGTTCCTCAGTAGTTTGGCTTACCATACATGGGTATGCTTCCCCCAGTGGTGCCAGTATACAAGTCAGTCCCGAGAGGCCGAGAGGGGCCTAGAGGCTGGGGTTGGACAGTGGTTACTCCTGGCATTCCTATTGCAGCCAGGAGGATAGTACGTGCGTGCCGAGAGGAGAGCGGTGCACCTCGGGAACCTTTGCTTCAGATCACTGCGGGTCCTGTCCATAGCAGCGATGACCCCATTGAGGTAGACTCAGTGTGAGGAGTTTACAGGGGGAGAAACAGAGGAGGAGACCGAGGACAGTGATCCTGAGTGGCACGATACCCAGGATATCATGCGGGCGGAGAGGGCCAAGCAGAGTGCAGAGAGGGTGACTCTGGTTTCAGAGGGGCCACTCTCCTAGGGCCATGGGGAGTATGAGTCCATTATGGGGTGCTATGTTTCTCTAGCCACGAGAGCAGCCACTCGGTCGGCGGCGGCAACCGTGGCGGCGCTGATCCCACAGATCCATCTTGGAGGCCTGGTGATCCGAGTAAGTTACCCTCTCTCCCTTTTATGTTTGTTTCTTTGTTAGGATATCCTTAGTTGCTATCTTGTATCTTTTAATTTCTTGTTTGGTTTCTAATTTGTTTTCTCCTTTGTTTGTAGAGACCGCCGATGAGTGGCGAGATTTGATTCGCAGGGTATGCACTGATACCCTGATGATCCCCATGGAGAGGACCCGCGCAGAGCTGTCCGTGGATGTTGGGGAGCCTTCAGCAGCCGGTAGACATACCGACATCTTCGCTCTAGTCTGGCATGTGGCCAGGATGGTATCGACCCTTTGCACAGAGTTAGCGGGGTACTGGATGGTGAGCACTTGATAAGGAGCCATTCTCATGGTGAGACTGTGGCTGCCCCTCGGGATCCTGAGCCCTCCGTGCATTCAGAACACCAGCATAGCCGGAGTCCTAGGCGTGGGTGTGCACCTTCAGAGGGGTCTCGTAGGGATTGAGAAGCCACTTGGGTCTCGTAGATTTTGTACTATATATTCTTTTGTATATCCCGGGCTCTTTGAGCGTTTTGACCATGCTTAATGCATGATGGCATTCTATATAAGCGCTGATTATTTATATATATGTATTTTTGTTCTGGATCAAACTCTTGGTATTCATGGCTCACTTTCTATTTCTAGTTTCCTATACTATGATGTATGTTTATATGCTTCTTTTAGAATGTATGCAATGGTGAACAAATGATGCAAGTGTTTTACTTTCCTTTTGTGTTTCATGATGCTGATATATGATGATGTAGATATAATGTGATTTTGAATCTTAGTTTCTGTAAGCAATTTTGGATACTTCATGTTTGTTTTGGCAAAGTGATGAAAATAAACCGGTACGATGAACAGATAAACCTGCCCCTACCCCCAACTCCACGCAACTAGTAAGATGCGAGGGCTTATCACCAAGAGTTGGGAAGGGCGCAAGTTATGAGGTGTAGTGAAATGATAGTGATGGAAGACAGAAAAAGCTTTGGCGGAACCAAATTAGGACACCACAAGTCCACTCCACTCGAGTGACTTCATAGTTTTGGATGCAACTTGCTTTGCAGTTTATCCAGACTTAGACCCGTAGATGGCCACATAGTAGACAAAATCGGGGTTTTTAAGATTTTAACTCTCTTAGGATTTTGAACATCGATTCATTTGTTTTTGACTCAAAGTTTGAATTTTTGTGTATGACCTTTTGCATTTATTTGTCAAGAGGACCCCCTACACTTTGCCCCATGCTACTCATAAGAAGTGTGGGTTTATCACCGTGGGCAAAGCATAGGCGAGTAAGGGCATTTCCATCCTTTCCCAACCCTACGTCACTAGTAAGAGACGCAAGCTCATCACCAAAGGTTGGTGGGGCAAGGAAATGTGTAAAATTAAAATTTTCTATTTGATCAATGTTTGACTTATTTATTTGAGTAAAATGTCAGTATGTGTTTATTTCCAAAGAGATATACATATGGGATAGATGTGACACCATGAAGCTCTAGAACGGACCATAGGCAAGACACCTACCCTAAGAAGAAACCAACAGTGAGAATAAACTTGCAGATCTTGGTATGGTTACCGTTAAGACTTTGTCATGTCTAGCTTTATTTGATAAAATGATTCCGAGATAATTTGATGATATCATGAAAATGGAGAAGTATGATTAAAGTGTTTATGCCAACAACATCATGAGTTTGTAATGAATTTCTTTGAGAATAGATTCCTTGATCACCATTTGTGTATGAAACAAGCGGAAAAAATTATCCTAATCTATATGAAGATGCAATGTAGATATATATATATATATATATATATATATATATATATATATAAGTAGTGCTAGCTGCTTATGCATAGAACCGCTTGAGGTGCAGGGAATTGACCGTTTCGCCAAATTCCTCACCTTCTAGCGTACATAAGAGGTATGCACCGTTTCCATAGTCCTTCATGACTTGGTATGGGCCCAAACATTTAGGCCAGAATTTCCTTCCTTCACCAATCTTCTTGTCGATCCGGCTGTCTAGCCTTAGAACTAGATCACCTTCATATATGTCACATTCATAGACTTTCTTGTTATATTTCTAGCACATCCGGTCGGCATAGACTCTATGCCGTTGCTCAACATCTAACCTAGCTTCATCTAGGCTTTCTAATTGGGAGAGACGTGCTTCCCTGTAAGCATCTTCATCTAGAATCCCTTGTAATGAAATGCGGAGACTGGGTATTTCAACCTCGAGTGGGAGAACTGCCTCTGCCCCAAATACTAGTGAGAAAGGAGTTGCTCCTGTTGGTGTTTTTATTGAGGTTCGGTGGGCCCATAAGGCTGGATATAACTTCAAGTGCCAATCTTGTTTGTTTTCTTTCACCGTTTTAAGGAGAATGGCTTTTAGTGTTTTATTCATTGCTTCAGCCTGTCCGTTGGCTTGAGGGTAATACAAGGAAGCCGTATGATGGCTTATTTTAAATTTATTGCATAGCTCGCGAACCTCTTCATTTTTAAAAGAAGTTCCATTATCGGAGATAATGATTTGTGGGATACCATACCTGCAAATGATTTGGTTCAAAATGAACTTGGTGATTACAGAACCAGGTACAGTAGTAAGAGGCATAGCCTCTACCCATTTGGTAAAATATTCGGTGGCCGTGATTATAAAATTATGGCCATCTGTGGATGAGGGAGAGAATTTCCCTATTAAATCTAGGCCCCATGTAGAAAAGGGCCATGGAGTAGCGATTGGTTGCAGAGCTTGTGCCAGCATATGGATCTCATGGGAGAATTCTTGGCACTTATGACACCTGCGTACGAACTCTATTGCGTCATGTTCTAGAGTAGGCCAGAAATAGCCCATTCGATGTATTTTATGAGTGGTGGCATGACCACCGAAGTGGCCTCCACACATTCCATTGTGGGATTCATGGAGAATCTTTTTGGATTCTTCCGTGTTGACACATCTTAGGAGCATTCCATCGAACGCTTTCGATAGAGAACTTGCTCTATAATGATGTATTTAGCTACGATAATACGTAACCGCCTTATTTTTTGTGGTGTAGCTCATACGGATATGTATAGTCCATGATATAATTAATGATATCGGTGTACGGGAAACTTAGAGATAGAGGGTCGGGTTTCGATGTAGTATACGCACTCATCACGGAAAATCTAAATCTACTAGATTGCCTCCATCTAATGGGTTATCACTAACAAACTGTGATGATTTGTCCTTCAACCAACTTCGATTGACAAATGTTAATTCGAATTCCCCATTAAGGTTATAAAATGTCCAACCTTTTTAGACAAGGACCCTTGTGTGAGGAAAGTTCGTAAATGGTCCGTTTTTACCATGAACCTTGTTTCTTGATTTAGCATATAATGTCTTAAGCGTTTGGTTGCAAAGACTATGGTGAGGCATTCTCGTTCTGCTTGTGTATAACATGTTTCATAGTCGAGCAACATTCGGCTAATGAAATAAATCATGTGTTCTCTCTTGTCATCATCTTCTTGAGCCAGCATGCAAGCTAGCAAGACATTGGTAGCTCGTGAGTATAAAATTAACGGGTGATCTAGCTTAGGTGGCATTAGCGTAGGTGGTGACAACAAGAAACGCTTAACTGCATTGAAAGCTTTATTGCAATCTTCAGTCCAATCAATGCTATATTCTTTCTTGAGTAAATTGTTGATTGGATGAATGACGAAACTTAAGTCCGGGATGAATCTTCGGATTGCACCCAACTTTTCGAGAAATGACCTGATTCCAGATTTTTGCAAGCTTACCGTTGTTCGGAAGACTTGAATCCTAATATTTTGATCTATATTAGTTATCATTGTGATGAGATTGGGCTGAGGCATGATTGGCTCAAATACATATTCCCTGGGCTCTCTAGGTCCCGTGATTGTCATACAAAAGCAACAAAGTAAAGCGAACTACAGTAAAATAAAATTTACCTATGTGAAGTATATCTATAGTATGTATGACTTCTCTATTTTTTTGTGTTTTCTGATGAGCTTTACGAATTTAAGAAAGTAGCTATTTAAAATATCTAGAAATGACAACTAAAATAATCAATTTAAAACAAACAAAATAACCGAGTGTAGCTATTTGTCTGTGTAATTTGTAGATCTATTCTAAACAATGAAATAGCTTATCTAATCTATTTGCAAGACTCTCGATCCTACCTCAGAAGTGAGGAGTGAATCATAGTTTCTTAGAAACTATCAATCCCCACAGCTTCCTTGGCAATATCGAGAGTAGAATTAACTGAAATAAAGCAATTAACTACTCTATTTGATATGATTCTAACTAGAACTTTGAAAGCTAGAACCTGGATTCTGCAGAACAGTGGCAAATCCGCTGGTGTGTGTGATCTTGTCCCCTCAGTGTGATCTCCTCGTTCCTTCGTGTTCACGTGGATCCAGAAAAGCATGTAATGCTAGCATCAACATAGGTAGATATTGGGATAAAGGTAGCTCAGAATACACACTGAATACAATGTGAGTAGGAGAGGGATAGCGCAAGAGTACAGAGCTTGGCTTATGTAATTCCTAGCGGGATTTATTACGAGTCATGCAACATAAAGCATCCAGAACCTGAAACTATCCTGTTTGAGGAGCAAAACCTGCAACTTTAATGGCTTCCTAAGCTATTCTACTCCAATGGATTGGATGAAATAACAACAGTGCTTGCACAAGATGGATATGTGGCTTACCAACAGTAAAACAATGCTAACTAAGCATGCAATGAAAGAAACTAAGCATTCTAAGCAAAAGGAAAACTAAATCTATTACAAAGAGAAATCAGAGGCAAATTTTGAGGGGCCATTTGCTTGAGCACAAGCCAACTATTTATAGCATTTGCATTTACCCAAGGTAAAAGCCAAATAGAACTCTTAAACTATAAACAATGGCAAAACACTATTCCAGGGAACCAGAATCATAAATGCAAGCTTATGGCGGTGAAAGAAAGCTGGTAAAACGTTGAATTTACGTGAGTCGTGTTAAAAGAGCTTTCTTGAAAACGCGTAAGGACCACCACCTAAGCGGGCGGCGGTCATGAGACCGCTGCCCAGTTAGGGTGGTGGTTTAGTCACTGAAGAGAAAAAGGCCAAGAAAAGAGGGGAAAAGGGAAAAACAAAGCACGCGGGGCTAAGCGAGGCATGTGGGATTTTAACGCACACTTGGAGAGCTTTTCAGGATCCCTAACACCTTGCAAGGAGACCTCTATCATCATTGGGGCATGTGTCACGTTGTTCAGAAGTACGAGTACCTTAAAATTTTGAGTACGTACGGGGACATCCGCTTTATCATTTTTAAAGTCGAATAGATCTAAATAATGATCTAAAACGGGAAAAAAGGAAAACCGATGGCCGTGTTCCTTCTCAAGTAGTTAGGAATGGATAAGTGATAAGAGAATATATTCTTGAATTTATCCTCTAACGTAAGATACTTATAACCACCAAAAAAATCAAGCCATCGATCGGAAGACAACTATGAGCTATGTCGTCATCATACATCAAGATTCTCTCATTAGGGAAAAAAATGTGGTGATTTTTTGTTTACGCCTAGTTTTATCTTTAAATTTTTTAAGACCGTCCATAGATAACCCAATAACATTAGTAATGGATTCCTCAGTAACACTAATTTCAACCCCCCAAAATTAAAAATCCTCTCCTCTTAGGAATTACCAAAATCTTCAGAGAGATGAGGATCATTACCTTTGAGATGTTGAATATACTTTGATAATCCTCCTCTTTGCAACAATCTCCAAAGGGTGGTGTTGTTTTTGAGGTGGAGAAAACAAATTGGCTCCGTTTTGACTCTTTTTCCACCCATCCTTAGAGGAGCACCCTGCCCTACTTTTGAAACAGCCAAACTGGAACCAAAACCCCAAACAAAGAGATTAAACACAAAAATGCATAATACATTTCCTTTCCCAATAGATGAAGGACCTTCTTACGGTGTCAAGCATGTGAAATTTGGGTACCATCATTACACAACCTCCAATATCTTATCATTATTAACCAAATTTAAAATATTCGACCAAGGCATGAGTTCCCCGGCCACATTAGCATTTATGTCATGGTATTACCATAATTAGCGAGACCATCTGCGAGGTTTATTACCTAACCTATAAATGTGGTGAATTTCCACACTTTCAAATGATATCAACAACTCATTGGATTCCATGATTATATTGTTTAATCTCCATCCATAGATTCTTTGTTTTTAAGGGCATTAATCACACATACAAAATCTCCTTCAATGACGAGGGATTTGATTTTCATATCTAAACATTGTTTAATACCCCAAAGCATAGTCTGAGCCTCTGCATGAATATTTGAGTGATTGTCCAGGGGCCCCACATAAACTCTTAAGAATATTTCAAAGTGATCATGAACAAGACCACCACCCCCAAAAATCCCCTCTAATTTAGTGAGTGGTTAAAATTTAGTTTGAAACATCCTTTGGGTGGGAAAACCCACTTAACTCTATTTTTTCAAGGCACATATTTTTATTTTTATTAAGGCTTTTGGGACTGAGATTCATACGGTGTAGGATAGTTCTCTCGATACATGGCATAACTTAGAGGACTTGATCTTAATGACATGAGCATTTTCCTTAAGAAAGTTTGTCCAATTCTCTCAGCAACCTTTTTTATGCTTGAAGATTGATTCTGGTAGATTTGATTGTTTCTCTCAAGCCAAATACCCCAAATTATATGAGGTATATCACATTAAAACACCATTATTATAGAAGTAAAAAGAAATCTCCAAGAAGAACCATTTGTAACCTGAAAAAATCAAGGACAACAAAGAAGACTTGGAAAGAAAAGGTGCATTCCAAAAAAATATGATTAATCATTTCATCTTGTTGTTTACACAGGCTGCATCTATTTATAATAATCATACCTCTCTTTCTAATATTTTCCACAGTCATGATTTTTTTTTGAACCACTTCCCAAAAGAAGAAGTTAATTTTAGGAATAAGGTTTTTATTCCATATCTTCTTCCAATAGCTATTTGATTCAATTTGCTCAAAGTTCAGAAGATAACCGGATTTAACCTCATACTCTCCAGAGTCCATGTTCCTCCATATTAGTTCATCTTGGGCTCCTCTATGAGGTAAATGAAATTCCTTTAGATTCTGATTAAGATCATTGAAAGTATGTTGAGGGTTTTGGGTTGGAATAATTTGAACCCAACTTCTCTCCTGTTCCAATAGTTGCTTACCATCTCACCAAATTCCAAGATAAAAAATGTCTTAGATAACTCCATGGCTCTTCATTTTTAGGGATTTGTCCCTAAGCCAAGGGTCATCCCAAAATTTAATCTTTGTACCATCCCCAAGATTCCATTTTGTACCTTTAACCACAATATTCCTAGTCGACATAGGTTGTTAAAAAAAAAATTGAACCTTTAGGGATCTCCTGTTCGATAAAAAACCCAAAGTTCCACTAGTGTTCACCAAATATTTTTATTTCAAAATATTTTCCCAAGTTCCTTTTTCTTTGAGAAATATCCATCCAACTTTAGCTATTAAGGCTTGATTCACAAGATGAAGATTCTTTAACCCAAGACCCCCTTTATCCTTAGGCCGAGTGACCTTATACCGTGCTATCAAAGGGATGTTTGTCTTGTCTTTTGTGCATGTCTATTAGAACCTATTTTGAATACTCTCAATATATTTCCCAAATACTATAAGGATGATGAAAATTGACATTATATAAACTATAACTCCTGTAAACAACTTTAAAGAAGTTATATTTTCTAGCACTGTGTAAGCAAAAACATTTCTAGAGATGCAAGTTTTTATGGAACCTCTCAATCAATTTATTCTACCCACCTTCTTCCATTTTCCCCATAGATAGGCATACCAAGGTAGTTATCTAGAAGAGGTTTTATATTACACTCCAAGATGTTAGCTAACATGGTCTGCTGATCTTCCTTAACATTGATGAAGAAACAAAATCTCTTTCGGAAATTAACTTGTTGTCTTGTAACTTCTTCATAAAGTTTAGTGACATTTTTGAAAGAGAGTGCCTCTTGAACAAAATATTGCCCAAGAAGAACCGTGTCATATAAAAATTTTTGTAGGCAGCTCAAGTTAACTACCCCATTATCTACCTTGATTCCTCGATACCTCCTTCAAATTGGGATTTGAACACATTCTACTCAAAGCTTGTGCTACAATAACGTAGAGAAAAGGGGAAAGAGGGTCTCTCTACCTAATACCTCTTTTTGAATTGAAGAATCCATTTGGTTTACCTTTCATAATGACTGAAAAAATGGGGGAGAAGTACAAGATTGGATCACTTTGATGAAATGTAGGTGAAACCCTAGTTTATGTAACAAGGAAAACATGCAATTCCATGATATATGGTCATATGATTTTTACATATCGAGTTTAACGATCATAGCCTCTCTATTAGATTTCTCCATTGAATGAATCATTTCATGGATGGATATGATATTGTCAAGAATCTATATTTTTGGCACAAAGGAACCTTGATTTGGAGATAAAAATTTACATAGGACTTTCCTCATTTTGAAAGCCATAATTTTTGAAATAAGTTTGTACATAGTATTACAAAGGCTTATTGGTTTAAAGTCCTCCAAGTCCTTGACACTTGGATTTTTCGGTATGAGATCTTGTAAGTGTGATTGATTTTCTTTAGCAGGCTTCCCGTATGAAATAAATCTTGAAAATTAGTAACAACCTCTTTTTTAACTATATCCTAATACATCTGGAAGAAAAATGTAGGGAATCCATCAAGTCCGGGGTTTTTATCCTTCCATTTATGATAAAATAACTTTGACTTCTTCCTCCAAAGGAATGGAAATTAGTTCTCTATTTTCCTCATGGTTGATGAAAGAATCAAATAAATTTAGAGTATCAACCATAGAGATCATTAAAGTGGGATGACCTTTAGCAAACAAGTTTTGAAGAAAGAGACAATGGTGTTTGAAATATCCTTAGCCTCAATAGCAAGTTCACCATTTTATTTTCTTATTTCTTGGATCCTCCCTTTATTTTCTTTAATAGTGGCTAAGATGTGGAAGAATTTTGTATTACAATCACCCTCTTTAAGCTAGTTTATTATAGATTTTTTCTTCCAAGTAAATCTCTTCTCTTCTTAGAATATTAGATCTTTATTCTTTTTGATAGTCAACTAATAGAGATTTATTATTTTTTGATAGTCACTAGTAGAGGATTTTCCTTATGATTATCATCATTGATCCACCCCCTTGTTCCATTAAATTCTTCCAATTCATGGATTTCCTTAGAAATTTAACTTTTTGTAAAAATATGTTGCCAAATATTTCTTTGTTCCATTTCTTGATTTTTGATTTTACATTTTTAATTTTGTTGATACTTGGAACATACTATTTCCTCTAACTTCAATATTCCACCATTCTTCTATCATATTTTCCAGATCTAGATGAGTAGTCCACATTTTTTCAAACTTGAAAGGTCTGCCTTTAGTTTTCCCCATTTCACCATAGTTGAGGATGATTGGATTGTGGTCAGATCTAATGTGTGCCAATGAGGAAAGAGAATATTGTTGTTCCTGAATCCATTAATAATTTACTAGGAAATGATCCAATATTATTTGAATAAGATTCTCCCCATTACACCTATTTTTCCAGGTATATTTGGAGCCACTAAGCGCAAGGTCAAATAGCCCATTCCAATTGATGAAGTTAGTTAAGTATTCCATGCTCTCCGTATGTACATTGACACCCCCTTTCTTTTTGAGGGTATCAAGGGATTATTGAAATCTCCCCCTATAACCCAAATTGGTTCATTAAACATCCTTCTGAAAGTAGTCATATCTTCCTAAAGCACCCTTCTACCAATGGTGGAATTGGGTGCATAGACATTTGAGAGAATAAACCATTTGTTGGAATTAATTAAAGTGAAATTGATGGAAATATGGTGTTGACTATTGAATAGAGGATTACCTTCCAAAACACTCTTATTCCACATACAAATAAGTCCACTCAAGGCTCCCACAGAAGCTTGATAGTGGAAGCTAACATCTTTCCAAAAATATTTATGAAAGTCTTCCATCCTCACTTGATTCATCTTCATTTCTTGAATCATCATGATGTCTAGTTTCTTGGTACTCCTAATGTCTGAAAAAATCCTATGTTTACTAGGTTATTTAAACCCCTTATATTCCAAGACATTATTATCATTTTATAGAAGCATTTCTTTGGCCTACCATCAATGGTTGTCGTCATCCTTCCATTATTTCCTTCTTGGAGGCTCTTTCCATTTTTTCCTTCTTAGAAGGGCTTCTTGGAGAGGCATTTTTTGCCCCCACATCAACCTTATTATAAGCTCCTCTTTTCTTAGGGGTTGCTTTTATTTTTGGAAAAATTCGGGGGCTTTTCTTTTCTTCCACTATAAAAAAAGGGGAGCTTGATTCTATGACATCCTCATTTCTCCCTTCCTTTGTGCTTCTTGGCAAGATCTTAGGTTCATTTTCCTTGGATTCACTTGATTGAGACACATTTTAAAATGAATCAAAATTCTGTCAAAACTTTTATTTGTCTCCAAGATACACTATAATTCCTCTTAAATTGTAGGGATATCCTCCAGATTGTTATCAACACATTAAACTTATTTCTGGTTACTAGAAGGAATTCATTAGGTTTTGAGTGAAGAAACTAACATCCAATGTGTCCAACACAATAGATCCAATGATGATATATTTATGTAATTATGCAACTTCCACTAACTCCTCCATATTTTCTATTTCTTTCTCAGCTACCTCATCACTAACCTTTTCTCAACCTTCATCCACAACAACTTCCTCCATAACCAGTACTAATTTTTCGAGGCTTTTCTCCTTAACCTCTAAAAGTTTATTAATTTACATCCAAGTAGATTGTCCACTGACATTTGGATTCATGATTCCTTTTCCTTTTTATTTTTATTAAACTTTATAAAATAATTTTAATTAAATTTTTGGAGACATGTTTATTCCCGATCTACTATAACTGTGGGAAGTGCATGGCCATGGGCTATAAACTCATTGTGATGAGTACCACAGGAACCCCAAAGTAGTTGGAACTTTAAGGGAACTAGCAGATGAAATGGGTACCCCTAACTACCTGACTAGTACACCTATGAGAGATATAGATCCATGGTTATTCTTAGTGATGACCTAGGTTTAATTCTTTGAGCGGAGTAAACTCCTGCTTATCTAATCAAGGGGGTAAAGTAAAGATGGAAAATAGCAGTAGTTACTATGCTCATTTAGATAATAATTGGTACTTAGGGAGAGAAACAATTTATAGGAAGCCCCACTTGACCAAGCCAAAGTAAGTTTAGAGGCCTTCCTATCACTTTTATTTTCATCCAAGTTATGAGTCATTAAGTTTGTGTTCCACATTCTTATCTATCATCACCATCTCATTTCAAACCTTTCCAAATTCTCTTCATATGGATCATCCGTCATGAGTTGATTTTTATCTTACCTTAGTCTTAATCTTTGGATTCCCTTTCCAAATTTTAAGTAGATTATTTGATTCACATCAAATTATAAGTCTTAAGTTTTAGATATCCACATCCTAACTTAAGCATATCTCCATTTCAATCTGAGTCTTGTCCTTTGATATTTCATTTATCAAGGATTACAATCATAATTCAATCACCAAATCTTTAATTCTATTTCTATACTTCTCATTTCAAAATTCACTTTTTGAAATTTGAATAATTTTATTCATCTCCAAACCTCTTATTTTAACATTCATTTTGTTAAAATATGAGAAATCCCTCCCTATCTCTTATATTCTAATATTCACTTTGTCAAAGTATAAGCTAATTATTATCTTTCACCACACTTCATATACCGATGTTCACTTTCTCAATCATCAATACCATTCTATTTCCACGTCTTACATTTTGAAATTCTCTTTGTCAAAATTTAAGCACACCCTTTCTTATCTAAGTCATCTACCTTGATGTTCAATTTTTCAATCATTACAAATAATTTATTTTCTAAGATTTTTACTTTGACATTCATTTTTTTATATAAAATTCAAGCCAAATCATTTTCTTATTATCTTGTGATACTCATCTTATCATTCTTAATCACTCCCAGATCTTATATCTTGACATTTGCTTTGTGAAAGTTTAAGAACTATCTTTCAAAGCTTTAAGTAGTATACTTAAACATTCACTTTTCAAGTTTAAGCACCATAATTTTAAACATAAATTTATATACAAGACTTATACTTTGACATTCACTTTGTAAACATTTAATTAAAATCAATCTTAATGTCCATATCTTATATTTTGACATTCACTTTGTCAAAATTTAAACACAATCAAAATTTAATCCAAATCCAAATCAAACCACGAACCACCTCTTCACATTAGATCTTTACCTTTAATACAATGGTAGGGTCATGAAAGACATCCAATGGTGAGATATTAAAAATAATTCAAGAGATGTCCAAGTAAATGGACCACATGGATTCCCAAATTAGTGAGAAATCAACCAAAAGCCAATCATACAACCTTTGAAGAAACTACTTCGTGTAAAGTCTAACTAAAATTTACACCCCTTGGAGAGAGCCTCTTTAATGTCTTTCATCAATTCATAAATGTTAATATGATAAAATATCCAATCACAAGATGCTTCTATGAAGGGAACCTAAGCATAAGTGGTGTCAAGAATTATAATATTGTGAATTTCACTAAATTGAACTCCTTTCTATGGACCATTGTTGAAGACATTTCCATTATGTCCAAGAATTAATTGACGAAAAAGTCAATGAAATAGAACACACTTCAACTACCTCAACTTCCAATGAAGAATTAAAAGTTATCCAAAACCATTTAAACAATGCAACTCAATGAGATTAAGATGACAAGGGCCAATGATCTACAACTCAAAACTATTTCATTTCTTCTCCAAATATTCTTGTGTTACTTCAATTGGAAATTGAAACTACTTTAAATAATTACCTTTTAATGTCGAATAAAAAATTGAAAGATTTTCATGATCCCTTTACAAAACACAATAATAAATAAAAATCTAAAGAAAAGGGTCCAATATCAAGCAGCGTTGAGCTTGATTCTATACTTTCAATGTTAGATCCTACGCCCAATATTCCTAGTATTATTGTAGAGACATAACAAAAACAAGTTTAGAAACTTGTGGAAACACAACCTTCCATGTCCATAGTCACTCAAATGATTATTAATGTTTCACACCATCCATCCAATGTAAATTATTTGTCATATTTGTAAGATATTATCCAACAAGAAAAGAAAACATTTACTCAAATCCCTTTCATGGATTTAAATACATTGCTATCTCCATTTCAATACTTTATTGCTCACGATTTCCAAAATGTGTGTATTCTAGAGGTATAAAAATACAACCATCTCAAGTTATAATCTGGCATCCCGAGATTTCACCCTGAAATCTAGGACTACCCCTTTTAAAAAATTTCATTCTTTTCAAAGTAAAGGGTCATTTTGTGTTTGTTTTTCCTATATTTGTTTTCATCGGTCTAAGGTAACCCTAGAGAGTCATAAAATCCAAATTCACCAAATACCCTCATGCGAAAACTCACTCTATCCCTTCGTCGGGTTTTATCTCGAGAGAATTTTATTTATTTATTTATTAAATAAATAAAGTTCTATTAAAAATAGATTGAGGTAAAATTGGAGGATTCGGAGTTATATAAAGCACTTCACCCAATCATTATTACCACATAACATTCACCGGAGAGAAGAATTTTGCGAGATCACCTAATTGGAGAAATTTCGAGAAATTCTTGACAACTTTTTTTTTTTTTTTTAATTTCTTTTTCTATGTTTTGGTTTGTTTTCTTTGGAAATTCGGTAGCCTATTCATTCTTCCTGCTAGATATTTCCCCACACCTAGGGTTTTGAAAAGTAATCCATTATTTTTAGTGACTAATATTTCTAAAGGCGATCAAAGCTCATGATTCTTTCAGAAGATTACAAGAAGTCAGTTGGTCTAAACAGGTGCAAAAATAGATTCTATGAAAATAAGAAAAATATTGCCATCAATGCGTAGAGCTCGAGAAAATATGCACTTTTAGAGAAAATGACACCTAAAATGACGTCACATAATGAAATTTATAGCACATGCAAGTTTTTGTTGCTACATCTTCTTGGACTCTTTCCAAAAATGGAAAATTTTATTCTCTACTTGTTTCTTCACCAAAAATCCAAAAGGAAATAAATGCGAGTCTACATGCCAATCACAATTTTCAAATCTCGCCTTCTACGTCCAATTTCCACACTTGCCTTCGGTGGCGAATTTTAACGCAATTTTAAGGGCATAAGTCATAATGCAAATCAAACTTTTGGAAAAGAGTTATCTTTCATGCAAGTCACACTTTTTGGAAGGAAGACTTTAAGCTGCCAATGGGAATTTTGGTAGTGGCAGGCAGGCGGGAATTTCTTACTGCCTAGCAGTTACTTTTTCCCATCAAGTCAAATCACTTAAGTTGCCAATGGGAATTTTGGAGGTGGCAGGCAGGTGGGAATTTCTTACCTGCCTAGTAGGGTGAAAATTCCCATTATGAAAGTAAAGTCACTTAAGTGAAAAGTGGAAATTTCTTACCTGCCTTGCAGGGTGAAAATTCCCATTATAAAAGTAAAGTCACTTAAGTGAAAAGTGAGAATTTCTTGCTTGCCTTGCAGGGTGAAAATTCCCATTATGAAAGTAAATTCACTTAAGTGAAAGTGGGAATTTATTGCCTGCCTTGTAGGGTGAAAATTCCCATTGCTTTGACTTCTTATTTTTAACATGACTTCTAGCCAAAAAGTGTGACCCATTTTAGCATAGCTAAATGTCTAAAAGCTAATTTTTTTAATTATTGAGAAGCATCTAGTTTGGTGCCTAGGGTTGGAGAAGATTTATTTTTATTATTTAGAGCATATACATGTTGATGTGAGTGCACAAGTGAATAAAATAATATTTTTAACTTGCTTGACATGCAAGAAAAGTCTAAAAATAGAGGGCAGCAGGATTTATAAGTAGATTTTGGTGATGAAAATTGAGTATTCATGCCATGGACTCCATATTTTTTGAATCAATTACAAGTATTCATCACAGATGCCCATATTGGTGAAGAAAACAGAATTCAATATCTGATACATTGAATATATCTTCAGAATCAGAGGGAGAAATAGATCCAGATCTCATAATTGCAAAGGCTTCCGAAAAAATTCATCCTCTTGTTTCTAATGTAGCCCAAGTAGAAGTCATTGCATGGAAAATTCCTTCTAGGAGCTTGTACATGTGCTCCCAATCTTCCAGTTGAAGCCTTCATTGAATATACTTGTATTTTCCTTCACCGGAGTGCTTTCCAGAATTTAAAATTGCTCATATACAATTAAAAATAAAAGATGATGAGTTTTGTCTGAATTATTTATGACAAACATTACACTGATGCATATACTAGAGAAGAATTACAAAAGCTTCAAGGATGAAAGGGGAAGACAGGTTAGAGGTAGCACCCACAGGAAAATCATGTCAATTGCTTCCAGATCCAGTTTGGTGAGAATCAAAGGCAAAAGAGTCAACCACATGCAGAATATGGAAAAAGAACAAGACTGGGAGTGTTGTGGCTTTCTTCTAATTTCTTTTCCTCTTTCTTCTTCTTTCTCTTATTTTCTCTGACAAAGTAATTGAATAATCAATTAAATTGTAAAACTCAAGTAATTGGTTTAAAATTCATTACTTCAAGTTACTGGAAGAAGTCAATTACTTGGAAATAGGTGGCAAACATGCAAAATAGAAGGTTCTATTTTCAGTTATAAATCATGCATGTCATGCAAAGAGGAATTCTAGGAGGAATATTGCCAGCTGCTTCCCTTTTTCATAGCTTCCACATGTGGCAATTCACTAAAAGCTTCCTATTTGTAATTGCCCTCTATACACTATAAATAGAGGAAGAACCTACGGGTTAAAAAATTAGAATTTGTAATCAACATTCTTGTGTTCTAGACTTTGAGCTAAAACCCTTGATATCTTTCTGAAAGCTAAGGAATTGAAAGGAGGCAGATTTCTAGAGAACTTTGTGTCAACGGTGCATTTTGTTTCTTATTTCTTTTTAGATCTTTGCATAAACTTTGTGTTATCTCAGATCTGAATCTGAAACTTTCCTTTTCTTTAAATTTTGTATTTCAAGATCTATTTGTTTATCTATGTGCATGAGATCAACTCTGTGAACTATTGGTTAGATTGCACATCTTCTTTCCTTTCTTCTCGTACTCAATTATTTCCCTCTTCCACACATATTTCTTTACAGTTGCTTACTTGCTGCAAAATTTCCTAGCTATGGTGCATGAGCTATGTGGTTAAAGTAAAACCAACAGATAGATATTAGAAAATATAATTGAAAAAATATTACATGGGAGCCTCACGGTAAATGAGGGATATTTATCTCATGACTTCCTAGGTTTTCAGCTGTGTAGAAAATCTAGCTAACATAATCATAAATATATCCTTAAATAATATATTCCTATAATTTGGTACATGGGACCATTTGACTATTTACATCCCCAAAACTAAATTATTACACATTGAATCGTACATCACTAATCATAAAATCAAACAAATTCTTATAGATATTGCAAAAACATTGAATATTTGCTCTATAAATCCCAAAAGATGCATTGGATTCCCATCCAAAAATCAATCCTTTTCTCCTCACATCATGACATTCTTAGATGAAGACCGCATCGACACAAAAAACATTAACAAAGGTATTAGAGAATATGAATTTTAACACATTCTCGACATCGAACATTAACTCTATTTCACATAAGTTTTTAATCTAATTAAAAACATATCAAATTACCTTTCCATTAGATTAGATCTCATCCACCCAAGTATCGTAAATTAGGACCATTCAAATTTCATAAACTTGGACCTCTTCCATGATGAGTGCATTCCAAACCCTAGTCCGTGAAAAATAAAAAAACATTAGATTTGTGAAAAAAGTGAAATAAGTTCCACATTAAAAAACTTATGAAAGCACTATTTGAAAATTGAATACAAAAAAAAAAAAATTTCTTATTCAATGGTAATCTCCACACTAGGGGTGGATGCTTGTACAAATTATTTACAATTGTTTCATCCATTGGCTAATTTCTCTATCATCTCATTATCATATTTTCAATCTTCACCTATAATATGTAGGTTAATCTTGTTCCTACGGGGTGTTGTGATGTAGGAACATCATTGTAAATATGAAATTTTGGTTTGTCTTAGCTATCTAGGTGTGTGAAGGGTCCATATGGAGGTCTATGTAATGTAACTAGTCCATTTGGACTCATTTTGCTTTGTAATAAGTGGTTTCCCTCTAAAACCACAAGTTTGAATTTTCAAATTGGCTAGTTAGTAGGTTATAATCCTAGGGGTTAGTTTAGGAGCAATAAAGGATGTAAATGGGTCATGAGACATACTATTCACCTAAGGACATGACTACTTGACCTTAACTAGGAGTAAACCTTCCTAGGTTAGACCAACCATAGTTGGGGTTAGTAAGTTATAACCCTAACTACCACATTCTTACAATTTGTATGAAATTATTCAAATTGAAGATGAGGATATGAGGGTGTAGGAAGTTAGGAGTGAGGGTGTGTTGGATTATTCTCTGATGTAGATCCTTGATGGCTCTTGAATCTTTGTAATTTTATGGTTAATATAATAAAAGCTTCTTTAAATAATACCAAATTGTGTATTAAGGTTTTTATGTGGCATTATGCAATGAATTCTATTAAATTTGGGATTAACACTCATTTAAAGGATAAAATTTATGTTTATACAGGTGAAGGAGAATGGTACAGTCAAAGTATAGTAATGAAGGAGCCTTAGGAGATGATGTTGAAAAGAAAATAATCTTGTGCACGAGGTTTGTGGCATTATAAACTAAATGTAAGTTTGTTTGATAAGAAATTGAAGGAGGAAATGAATGAAAACTTGTATGAATGAGTCAATTTGTGAAAATCAATCCATGGAGTAATAAAGGGTTAACATTATGAATAATTTTCTTAGTATGGAAGGTTGAAGCAACAAAATGTGTGTACCACCTGTAACTAGTGTCTTGATTGGTTGTTTGCAAACATTAAATTATCTCTAGGAGTTTGTAAGGGTGGTATAACATTAACATGAATTGAGGGAGATTATTGAATAATCAAATGAGTTCACAAGTCTAATACTGAGGGTGAAAACATTGAATCTTTCTTCATGATACGGTATACCATGTTCTAGAGGATTGTAAAACAAGAAAAGCTGGTATAAAGCTTGAATGAAAACTTTATGGGAGACTTAAAAAATGGTTTTATTAGTTGAGGATAAGTTTTAAGATAATTTTTTAGGGTTACTATAACATTAAGAGCATTGAAAAGGGAATTAGAAAATCCAAGAGTTGATAAATATAGTCTTGACTGTGAGAATTTTTTTAAAGAGTTTGGGGAGAATTAGTTGAGATGAAGGACTTAATCCATGCCTTAAAAATAATGATGGGTATTAATGGTGTTAGTGAAGTCTTAGAAGTATGAAAATACTTATAGGAGGTGTAAAGGATTAAGAAGGTAGTAAAGTCTAAGAAAATTTGTATGTTTTGTCCTAACTATGTCTACCAGATTTGAGGACTTGGGGAGGAAGAAAATACTTTGTGGGGTAATCCATTCCACATTTGGGAGGTGTGTAAAGTCACAATAAGTATGAGAACCATTTACATGAGATAAGGAAACGTAATGACCTTGATAAATAGTAAAAAATGAGTGGTTAAAGAAGAATAAGCATTTATAGTTCTCTTGTGGAAATCATATCGAAGATTGAGAAAAAAAATATTCAGGATAAATATCTAAGAGGAAAATGGTATAATATGTTGAAGTAGGTATGAAAGAGTTCTTTAAAATTTGGAGAGTGATTTAAATTCATCAAATATGATGTAACTCAGATTGTCCTATTGATTTAATTTAATTTGAATTAAATATGAATATTGCAGAGTCACTACTAAACCAAATGATGTATAAATGTTGAAATATAGAAATGAAACAAGAAAGATAAGATGTAATATTTGAAACCCTAATAAAATAAGAAGGAAAGAGGACTTATCTGATTTAAACTTGATCTGGAACTGATATGAACATGGGAAAGTGCTAATCATGTTGGGTAGAGTGTCGTTATTGCTCACAATAAATTTATGAAATGTAAGAATAAGGCTAGACATGGGCGCCCACAACAAGACACAAAAGCATGGGCATTGGAGACCACTTTTAGGTGCATGTGACTATGAAAATGCTTAGAACTTGATTTGTAATGTCATAATATTGTTGCTATCACTTCTTGTTGATCACATGAGAGTTGCTCCTTGAATACCGAAGGTACCTATAACCTAAAAAATAGAATTTCACCTGCATAAGCCCATAAACCACATAAAAAATAAAAAGAAAGATGCAATATGGGGAGTCTGAACGACCCGAAAGTCTACCCTGAGAGTGAACTTATGATGGATCACTGCACTACATCTTAGATTCCATGTAGTTTTGGTGAGTGTGCATAAAAATCATAACCCAGGATGCCCTTGTGCAAGTTGCACTTGATAGTGTGTTGTAGCTAAATATAAAAATGTAGTAGAATGTGTGGATGGAATAGAATGAACTTCCCCTTCCTATGTTTTGTATGTAGAGTTGATGCAACCCTTTTCCCTTGAGTGGATGCTTTACAATGCTCTAGGTTCCTTTGGAATGCAAGCTTAGGTGATGATAGTAATGCTTAGTGCTTAGTCCTTGATTTTGAACACATAACTATGTGTTTATATGGTTCCCTTGTTTCAATTTCATAATTGACAACTGGAAGGCCGACCCATAAGTGAAAAAGATGCCCAAAAGTTAAAAGAGATATAAAATGAGTGAGTAAGGTGAGAAAAGGTCAGGAGTGACCAAAGGGAACAAGAGCACCTAGGCACTTCTGTCATGGCTTGGCACTAGTGTCTGAAGCCATAAAAGATAAATGAATAAAATTTTGACCGGGATGTAGGGTGTAAAAGACCAAATAGAAAAAAACAAAGAAAAGAGGCTAAAGATAGTTGTCAATCACTAGTTTTTTTACTTAGGAATCATATGAATGCTAGTATGTGTTCATGACATAGAAATGTACTAAAGTGTGTGATTTTGTGTCTACATTTGCCCCTAATTTTTGTTGTTTAGTGAATACTCGATAACATAAAGGATATAGAATATGCATACCTGATAAAAATGTAGAGCATGTGGTGAAATGTGTGTTGAGTGGAAAAGTGAAGCATGGATTAATGCAGAGTGAAGTGTGGATACTAAGAAAGGAAAGTGACCTAGGGGTGAAGTATACGTGTTGTGTTATACCTATATTTTTGCTTGTTGTAAGACACTTCTTGTTGTGTATTAAGGATGAACCTGTAAAAGAAGAGTGAAAGAGTAGTCAAAGTCATGTATATGAAAATTTTGAGTAAAGTATGTATAAGTATGTAAAAGTGTGAAGGTATGCAAAAAGGAAAGTGTGCACCTGATTGAGAAGAGTGTAAGAGGATAGAAAACATGTCTTGAAAATGTTGTGTAGAGTGAGTTTTTGGGTGATCTCACACCAATAGTGAGTTTTTGGGATATCTCATGTAAAGTGCAAGTTTTTGGGTGATCTCACACCAAGTGTGAGTTTTTTGGGTGATCTCATGCCAAAGAGAAAGTGTTGGGGAGAGTGGTATAGTTTTCTCTCCTTTCATGACTCCGGTGATAAGAACCACTACATATGATACATCCCTATTTTGTTTTTTCTATCCCAAATTAAATCTAAATGAATTGATTATTCGATTGAAATTGATTGTAGGAGATCACATGCGTTCTATATTTTGAGGCCAATGCTTGATCTGTAAAAATTATCTCATGGATTATGTGAATTGTGCTGATTTGATAGAATATTTATATGTGCCCCTTAGGAAATTAATGCCTAGTGGAGGACATGGGCACCGGGTGCTTCAGTGTGAGTCTAGACACTTTGGTGTATCACGTGTTGTGATTCTAACCCAAGTTTGATTCTAGGTCATTCTATAACTGTGTTCTTGTGTTTATTTTGTGTTGTAATGTGATATGATATAGCTATGAGTTGTTGTATGGGGTGATTTTTAACCCAATATATGCCCCCTTGTTTGGGGTGTATGCGACATCGATAAGAGAATGCACACCAAAAGAGAGGACCTGCTAAAGTGACATGGATACCTATAGGGGGTAGGGGATGTGCATGGTATAAACCAAGGAACATGCAAATAAAGTGGCTAAAAACATGTGTTAGTAGAAAAAGTAACAAGCTATCATAGAAAAATAATGTAAAAAACAAGTGTGCATAAAACATAGACCGTGAAAAGTAGGTTTTAAACATGGCACATCTTTTAGAATGTCATAAGACAATCGGGGCCAAAGTAACCATAAGAAATCAAATAATGGTTAGACAAGACATAGGGCATAGCCTGCAAATAATAACATACAATAGAAAGCAATTGCAAGAAAAGTGTATTAGATAACCATGGTGGCATATAGTCTTGCAAGATAAATGTTGCACATTAAACATCCATTAGCATGTTAGAAAGATAAAAATTATGTCAAGACATGTATGTATTAATGGAAAGTAGTGTTCTTGTAAGAATAATAAGTAGTATATGATGAAATGGTAACACTTGTAATGGGGGAGAAAGTATATGCCATCAGATCCTCAGTGGGATTGGTAAGAGGCACAATGCCAAACATCATTGTGGCATGTGAAAATATGTAAGAGGTTTGAATTAAATACAAAACACCAAGTGAACACACATGTTTATATGATAAAGATAATGACATCTTGATTATTTTCCTAACATAATAAGAAAAGTGCATCATGTAACTAGTATAAGTAAGAAAGAGTAAGTGCAAACAAGATATGCAATATACATTGTATGAGTGTAGTGGAATGGTATGTAATGCATGAATATGGAAGGAGTATCATGCCCCCCAGTGGATGTGTATGAGATGAGGTTCATTTATAAAAGACCCCTCATCAATCAAGATTGAAATATAGAACAAGAGTGCATCACTGGGAAATGGTTTGAAAGTGTGTGCTAGACACATAGATAATGAAGTTTAGAGAGTGAAGAGTGAATGTGGTGAGGTTAATTTTAGATTTAGATCCTAATTCATCAATTATGAACTATGGAACTAGAGTGTGTCATAGGGTAATGACGATACAATGTGTGTATCAAAGGGGTTGAAAGTGATGTGTAGGAAATATTAGACATTAAGTATGGAGAATTAAGTGCATGAGATGATAGGAACATTTGCTAAAAATGCAGGGGGAAGAAGCTATGATTTCCCCTAAGTATGTGAGTGATGGAGATCTATGCGGTGATGTGATAAGGACCATGTTATAGTGGTGGAGCTTGAAATGTGTCTTGGCCATTAATGTAAGGATTATCTTATTTGACAAAAATAATTAGACACTAAAGTGGAGTAAGATGGAGAGGGACCTTGAATGGTGGTAGCTTATTTGGGATTGATAACATTGTAGAAGACTTGAGAGGAGGGAATGGACTAAATTTTAGAGGAGGCTGATTAGGTGGAGTTAGTAGCACTTTGTAGAAAAATGGAGAGGAGGAGGTGATGGAATTATTTTTAGAGGAGGTTTCTTAGGTGACTCTTGACTTAGTGAAGAAGGAACATGAGTGATTATGGAATGATTCTCATTAGACATAGAAATATCAGATTTAGGATCCCGGTGGGATTTTGCAATTGTTGATGAGTATGCAAAAAAATTGTGTAGCAAAGGAAATTAAACCATGATGATTAAGGTGGAAAATTTTTCATTTTAGAGCATACAAATCATTTCCATTATGTCCATTAATTCAATGATTATTTCGGTGTGAGACCTTGATATTTATCAAGTGATAATAGGGTATAAATTAGTGGATGGAAAGTTGATAAATTGGTGAGTGAGAAGCTGAGGAATACTATTAGGTTTTTGTTATCCATATTTCACTCCACGGAAAAAGTATTGGATAAGACACAACCCCAAATAGAAATAACTAGAGAAAACACGTTTGAATCTTGCAAATAGGTCGCGAAGGACTCTACGATGGAGTGGCAGAGCTTGTGAAAGATTGAACGACCCGATGCAAGAAGAAAGAGAAGAAATGGCTCTGTCGAGTGAATCCATGCCTTAAATTCATCAAACAGATTATAGGTAGGCTTGGAAATGAAGTAGTAGAGTTAGAGAAGAAGGAGATAGTGTCAAAGAAGCCAGGAGAAAGAAAGAGGAGAAACAATGAAGATCTGAAGTCTTGAGGGCTCAAAGCGATTCGAGAACAAGTCCAAAAATTGACCAAGGAGGAGACGGTGGAGAGATCCACTTGTCGGTATGGTGCTTCTTCAAAGTTGAATCCAAAAAGGGAAGCTCAAACGAGCACCAGGCTTCCATGCGTCCAGAGCCCCAAAATTTGCACGGCCGTTGAAAAGTCTCCAACTCGGTGGAAGGGGCCAAGTGTCGGCTTAGCACAATTCCAAAATGGGAGCCCAAGGTGGAGACTCAAACTTGCACCAACCCTCCACGTAGCAAATGGTCAATAGAGGTCAAAAGGTAGACAAGGTGGGCCTAAAAAGGCTAAGTATAGAAGTGCTAGTGGAGACTACCACGTGTCCAAGTGGCGCATCTCCAAGGGTAAATCCAAAAGTGGAGGCTCAAACAAGCGCTAACTCACCACGTAACCCGAGTCTGAAAAGGTAAGAAGGGCCATTGAAAATTCCAAAGACCTATGGAGGATTCCAAGTGTCAACCTCGATGCTCCTTCAAAGGAAAATCTTGATCGGGCTTTTAAGCTAGCGTGGAGCCTCCACATGTCTAGTCTCAAAAAGGGGACAATTTCGGGGTTTGAATAGTAAAAAAAAAGGTAGGCTGATGAAAGGTGCCAAGTGTTAGCACGACGCCATTTCAAAGGTAAAATTGGGGGTAGGTTCTCAAACAAGCGCCAAGCCTCCACATGTCCAGGGTTAGATTTTTGGGCCCACCAAGCAAAAGACTCAAAAAAAATACAAGGGACCCCAAGGATCTCACGGAGGATGCCACATGTTAGTCTGGTGCTATTTCAAGAGCGAAGGGTAGGGGCCAAATCTCCAAGGTGCGCGAGGCCACCACATGGACCCTACAGGGGCAGACTCTTTAAATATTGCACCCGTAACCCTAATATTCAAATAGCCATATCTTTGGCTGAAGAATCATATTTGGGTAGGAGAAGACCAAATGGAAATCTCTCAACACCCTCTACACCTTGGGAACATAAAATATCATTTTGGGAAGGCTCTGGTAGGTGAAAACTAGGAAAAAGTCTTCCAGGCCATTAACACAGAATCTGATCTCTTCAACTACCAGATCTGATTTGATTTGATCCGTCGGAGAACCAGAAGCGACATATTGTGGGAGGATTTATAGAAGGCATTGATATTCAATGGTTGATATTTCAAAATAGGATTCAATGCATATCTTAGGGTGGTTGGAGTAGGATTCAAATTCTTCCCTCTTCTCTCTCCCATTCTTCCTATATATTGTAATAGAGGGGCACATTCAAATGGTTGGTCACTATTTCTTTTCTGCCCCCTCTCCCTTTCTTCCTTAGGGTCAAATGTGGATTCTAAGCCTCCTCTCATGGATTTTTAATGGCGTTTTCTTGCCTCTTTCCCACTGATGGTGCACTATGTAACATTTTGGAGAAATAAAATCTGTTTTGTGATGCATATGTCCATCCTTGGCTTATTTTGTTGTCTCTTCTTACCTCTCATCGTTGCAGGGTATACTTGTGCATATTTTGATGTTCGTTGTAGGTCCTGGGAGCTATGTTTAATGGGTTTCAAAGTGGTGTCTGTGTGAAATCTATCTTTGGTCTATGGTGCATTCTGTCCACCCTCTCCTCTGCTCACCTCTCTCCACTTCAGGCGGTTGGGTTTGTGATTCAACCACTTCCTTTTCTGGTGTATCACCTCTTAGTGTAGGATCTTTCACCCCCTCTCTCTATCCCCTTAGAATGGCTAGATTAGGATAGGTTAGGTTCCACCTGCTTTGGAGTAGCTTATGGCGGAGTAGATTAGGAAGCAAGAACCGGCTTTCTACAGAGGTCCATCTCAAGTTTTGAAAGTCCCATAGCTTGAGAGGTGGTCCCATGTTATGAAATTCACACCAAATGACTTTGCCTTAGAAAAGTAGATCTGAAAAATCATTTAGGGGTACTTGTGATTTTGCACTATGATTTGGCACGCCTTGTGGGATAGGTTGAAGCACCTTACCACTTCATCTTAGTAGGTTGATGTGTTCCTATTAAGGGTCAGCCTTTTGAGGCACATGCAAGCACATCTGGTGACTCCATCTGGTCAACAACCCCATTTATGAAGTTATAGACCTTTTCCCATCCATTTCCACCCATCTTCATTCACTTTTCTTTCCATATCTCCCATTTTATTCCATTTCATGAAGTTTTGCAATCATGACTTCATTCCCTTCATGGAATTCACACCTACAACAGTGCAATCCACCTCCAATGCATTTTCCAACTCCTCTAGATCAGCACTATGATCAGATCCAAAGTAATTATGCCTACCCCTATGAGCAGGGTCAAAGTCATTTTGGCCATGGATCTTATCATGAGCAAGGGTATGCATACAATAATAATAGTCAAATGGAGGATACTATTTTTTTGGAGAAGATTCAAAGAATGGAGGCTAGCATGGTGTAATCCAGGGGCATAGAAAAATGAAGGCATTCAATATTGGCTATAGGGAACCTTGCCCATGGGAAGGCCCTTTTCTAAGACATTACAACCCTCGGGAGAATCTTGACTTCATGGTTGAAGTACTACCTCATCTTACGCAGTGGATTGAGGACATTGAAGCTTATGAGCAAAGTGTGAGACAACCTTACTAATGGGTAAGTCCACCATCTCATAGCTTTCCTTTTTCTCTTTCTCAAGAAGAACCATCTCAACCCAAGCTCCAATTTCAAAGCTTCCCGGTTGTTGCCCTAAGTGTTGATTCCATTTATCCATTCCCTAGTCTTCCACCCCATTTCAATTCTTGTCCCCTTTTCTCTCCCAAGAATTCATCCTCAAAAAAATAAGTTCCACTTCCCTCCCCACCAAAAAAATTGCAAAATTGATTGAACCCCAACTTGTCACTCCTCTTGCTTTCCCAAGTTCATGTTGGGAAGAAACCCAAGAAACTAGTCAAGTAGAACAACAAGAGGAGGAGCCCAACAGAGAAGAAATGTCAGACAATCTGAAGAGTTGGGTTGCTAAATTTGGGTTTCCAAAGATTCCTTTGATGGTCAAGCTAACAAAGGAGTTCAAGGTTGAAGAACCGGTGGTGGCAAAGGCTGATTTTCTAGCGAAGAGGAGGACCATATAGTTTCAGAGGCCCCAAGTGTGGAGCAGGCAATAGAAGAACCTTCAATTCTTCCTCCCACTTCATCCCCTTCGAGCTCTGATGTTGAAGAAGAGTTTGATATTTCAAACTTCATGTTTGAGGAAGAGGGAAACCATGGTGAGAAAGTTTCTGATTAGGAAGACACCATAGAGGAGGTAGAGCACTTGCAGCATGAGACCAAAGAGGTAGACTATCTGTCTGACTTGGAGGATTGTTTTGATGGAGAAAATCATGAAGAGATAACACCATTTTTTCCTCCATTAACAACCTTCCAAGCATACGAGCCTATTTCCATGAAGGAGAAAATTCAAGAACAACATCCTACACTCCACTACACCTCTCTGAAACCAAGATTGGGAGGTATGAGTCCTCCATGTTCTCCATAAGAGAAATAAGAGAGGGGATATGGGGAAAATGACCTGGGATTGTTTCGTGTATATCTCCAGATAGGGTCATAAGATGGATGATGGGTATAGTGGATTCTATGGTTGATTCTCTGGTCTAGTCTAGAAATCCTTAGCTTTGTTAGTTGCTATGTCTAACAAGGATAATTGTGTGATAATGGTTGGTGGAAGTGGAGTGGATCTAAATACTAATGTGCGTAAGCCAACATCAATGTCAGATTGACCCTGTGGTCTCGTTGGGTTGTGGGATTTGTGGATCACAACCGTAGATTCATGGTTGTTGTGGACCTTCTATGGTCATATGTAGAATCAATCTCTAATCCCTAATATCCAGTAGTCGTATGCCTTTTCGGCCTCTATATTTAGAACTGCAAGTTGTGCAATCTTCTCAGAGTACCTTACAGGTGTTCTGGCAACCTGAATTCTTAAGCTAGTGTCTATGTCAGTGAAAATATCTCTGCATCTGGCTGTGGGACCAAAGGGTCACAACCAAAATGTTTTCTCTCTTTCAAGCCCTTCTACAATCATGTGGATATTTATCTAGGGTAATCTGTAGTTTGGTTGGTTTGACCAAAATGTGTGTGCTTGGTCGTCTTCTATGTTTAACCCTCTTAACTGTGAGCTGATCTGTTGTAAGTCTGTTGTTGTTCGGAAGACTTGGATTCTAAGATTCTGATCTATATCAGTTATTTCCATAACAAGATTGGGTTGAGGCACTATTGGCTCGAACACGTATTCTCTGGGCTCCCTAGGTCCCGTGATTGTCATGCAAAAGGAAATGATATAATTCTAACTACAGACAAAGTAAAATTAACTATGTAAAGTATATCTATACAACATATATGACTTCTCTATTTTTGTGTTTTTCTGATGAACTATTTGAAAAAATCTTGAAAGAGAAACTATTTAAGATATCTAGAAATTGACAACTAAACTAATAACAAAATTAAAAAAAACAAAGTAGCTGAGTATAGCTACTTGCTGTGTAGTTGTAAATCTATTCTAAATAACCAGATAACTGATCTAATCTATTTGAAAGACTCTCGATCCTACCTCAGAAGTGAGGAGTGAATCATAGTTTCTCAGAAACTATCAATCCCCACAACTTCCCGGCAATATCGAAAGTGAGATTAACTGAAATGAAATGATTGACTACTCTATTTGATATGTTTTAACTAGAACTTTGAAAGCTTGAACCTGGATTTTGTAGAACAAGTGGCGAATCCGGTTGTGTGTGGCTTTGTCCCCTCAGTGTGATCTCTTCGTTCCTTTGTGCTCACGTGAATCCAGAAAAGCAGTGTGATGTTAGCATCAACAGAAGTAGGTATCAAAATAATGGTAGCTTAGGATGCAGATTGAATACAATGTGAGTAGGAGAGGGATAGTGCAAGAGAACAGAGCTTGGCTTATGTAATTCCTAGTGGGATTTATTGTGAGTCATACAACATAAAATGTCAGAACCTGAAACTATCCTGTTTGATGAACAAAACCTACAACTTTAATGGCTTCCTACTGAAAATCAAACTATCCTATTCCAATGAATTGCATGAAATAGTAACAACACTAGCACAAGAAGATTATGTGGCTTCCTAATGCTAAACAACACTAACCATGCATGCAACAAATAAAACTATGAATCCTAAGCAAAATTGAAAGACTAAGCTATTGAAATGAGAAATTGAGAGGCAAATTTGAGGGGCCATTTGCTTGAGCACAAGCCAACTATTTATAGAATTCCCATTTACCCAAAGGTGAAAACCAAATTGAACTCTTTAACCATAAACAATGCCAAAACACTATTCCAGGGAACCAGAATCATAAATACAAGCAAAGGTGGTGAAAAAAGCTGGTAAACGTTGAATTTTTATGTGAGTCACATTAAAAGAACATTTTGGAAAATGCGTGAAGGACCGCCCCCGAGAGGGTGGTGGTTACACAGACCGCCCCTGCCTGGGTGGCGGTCACGAGACCGCCGGCCAGGCAAAGGGGCGGTTTCATCACTGAAGACCAAAACACAAAGAAAAGGAGGGGAGAAGAGAAAACAAAGCACGTAGGGGCTAAGCGGGGCATGTGGGATGTTAACACATACTTGGAGAGATTTTTCGGATCCCGAACACCTTGCAAGGAGACCTGTATCATCATTGGGGCACGTGTAACTATGTTTTGGTGGTGCAGTACCCTACAATTTTGGGTACGTACATATTGCCCCCTCGGAGAAGCATTTTAGCCATGAAGAGGTGTAAAATGGTGGGTCCAGTATGGCGGTCCCGAAATGGGAAGTTAAAATTTATACCTGATACGCCCGTGTGTCGAAATGACGCCCTCTAAGATTCCCGCTACCTGCAAAATGAAAAGAGGACTCAAGTGCAGATAGATAAAATAGATCGAAAAATAAATACTAAAATAATATGAAATGAGGATGTACCATTTGTGTGGGGATAAGAACTTACCTCGTCGGCGCTCCAAACCTGTGAAAAGGGGCATTCAAAACAAGTCAGGATGCTATATATATAAAAGTGGGCCCATTTTCCTATTCATTTGTGCGTGTTGATTTGATTGATTTTGAGCTCTGGGACCCACGGTGATGGTTTTTGACGAGAGTATAGTCAAAACATTCGGGACGAGATTGTGATCATGCCTCCGTGAGTGGAACACCGACCCATGAGATCACAAGTTAGTTTTTCTCGATTTACCATTTTTATCCCCAAAATGTTAAAATGGTGAAATCTTTGTCATGGGGGGATTATTTTTGAAAATGTCAGTTTTAATAGGGTCACTTAGGGGGCGCCTAATGGGTAGGCTTTGTTTTGGTCAAAATAGTCATTTTTTGTGTTTTTAGGTGTCATTTAGGGCACGTGACCCACATGGAAATTGGGACATGACGCCGCCCCCCGAGGTGGCGGTGGTTACGGTTACATGACCGCCCCTTAGGGGGTGGTGGTTACAAGACCGCCACCTTTAAGGTGGTGGTTATGGAACGCCGCCCCCTGCTCAGGGTGGCGGTTCTTCTGGAATGCTAAAGAATACTTGTTTGAAATTGTTTTTACATTTCTAGCATTCTTATATGTCTTAATGATTTTTCTAATGTCATTTTGAATACTAACTTACTCCTTTTGTATGTTTTTGGGTGTATGCAGGCGAAGGAGGAGTATATCAGATGGAGTCGAGAGAGAGAGAGTGTGATTGGCTTCCAGCAGTATTGGATGCACTTTCTCAGGATGAGCAGGACACTCTTCAGAGGGCCGGTATATTGCGTATATCATGGGTCCCGCATGTTGCACCTTCTAGTCACATACTTTGTGACTTGTTTTCATATTGGGATGTTGATCGGAACACTTTCCGATTTCAGGAGTCAGGGGTGAGTGGACCATTACTTTGGAGGATGTTTACCACATCTTGGGGGTCCCGATCATCGGGAGATGGCTCACACTTGAGACAAGCAGGGTCACGGGCTCAGATAGCACAGTGGGCTTCATATATGGGAGACGCAGTTATCTCCATTGGTTGAAGAAGGGGGTGAGGGTCCGATCTATTCCTAGCCTGCCTATCCCCTTGATTTTCCAGGCCATTATGGGGATCCTTGCCTCGAGATTGATCGGGGACAAGGGAGGAGACACTTTACTTTATTGTTGGTCCCCCATCATTACACATTGAGGGACATGGCCGGATTTACGCCTGGGGAGCCGACATTCTTGGGACCACCTATCATGATTTATACCGGGTGGTTTGTTTATAGGGGCAGTCATTGAGCCATCCGACCCTAGTTATGAGTTGGGTCTATGAGAGTGTTTCATCCCTTATGGGAGAGGTGTAGAGGTGGTGGATCCCGGAGCCGTGAGGGCAGCCAGATGGATAGATATGTCGGTGCTCAGAGCACCCCACCAGCCAGTCACCTCCTTGACTACTGATGATATGGAGGCCACACCCTATCAGGCCATGGCAGGGTTATGGGGTGAGGAGGCCCTTACTTTGATCTCTTGCTCTACCACAGGGCAGCTTGTGGACAGGACGGGGAAGGTGGAGACACATCCTTTTGCTCGAGTGCCTCAACAGTTTGGCCTTCCTTACATCGATATGCTTCCCCTAGTGGTGCCAGTGTTTAGATCGGTCGGGAGGCTAGAGGAGGTCCTAGAGGCCTGGGGTTGGTAGTTGTTACTCCTAGCATCCCTATTGCAGCTAGGCGGGTGGTACGTGCTCGAGGGAGAGCCGGTGCTCCTCGAGCACCCTTACTTCAGATTGCCACCGGTCCCGCCCATAGTAGTGATGACCCCATTGATATAGACTCTGAGTCCGAGGAGTTCATAGGGGGAGAGACGGAGGAGGAGACCGAGGCTGAGGTCAGTGAGTCGGGTGGAGAGGAGGACAGCGATCCTGAGTGGCATGACACTCAGGATATCTTACTTACAGTGGAGAGGGCGGAGCAGAGTGTGGAGAGGGTGACCCTAGCTTCAGAGGAGCCACTTTCTAGGGCTTGGGTCGGAGAGGATGAGTCCGTAGTAGGATGTTATGTGGCTCCAGGCATAGGAGGAGTGCATCAATCGGTGGCATCTGTGGTAGGTGCTGACCCTAGGATCCATCTTGGAGGCCCGGAGATCCGAGTGAGTTATCATCCTTCTCTTTAATGTTTGTTTTTAGCTATGATTGTCTTAGTTGCTATCTCTCCTTTTGTTTACTTTTGTTTTTATCTTTTGAGTATTTCTAATTTTTTTCTCCTTTGCTTGCAGAGAGACTTGATGAGTGGCGAGACCTGATTCATCGGGTATGCACTGATACCCTGATGATCCCCATGGAGAAGACCCGTGTGGAGTTATCCATGGATGCAGGGAGCCCCTCAGCCGGTAGGCATACCGACATTTTTTACCCCTATCTGGCATGTGGCCAGGATGGTGTCTACCCTCCGTACCGAGTTGGTAGGATACAGGACAGCAGAGCACCTGATGAGGAGTCACTCTCATGGCGAGGCCGCAGCTGCTCCTCGGGATCGTGAGCCCTCCGTGCACTCAGAGCGCCGGCGTAGCTGGAGTCCTAGATGGGTGTGCACCTTCAGAGGGATCTCATAGGGGTTGAGAGGCCACTTGGCTCTCTTAGATTATTTGTATGATGTATTTTGTATTTCCGGGCTCTTTGAGCATTTTGACCATGCTTAGCGCATGATGGCATTGTACAGGAAACTTGATTTATATATATATATATATATATATATTATTTTTGGATCAGACTCTTGGTATCTATGTTTTTGTGATTCATTTCCACATGTAAACTATAATGTTGTTTTTATATGCTTTTCAGAATGTATGCAATGGAGAACAAATGATACAAGTGCTTTCTTTCTTTTTGTATTTTGTGATGTTGATATATGATAATGTAGACACAATGTGATCTTGAACTTTAGTTTCTATAAGCAATTTTTCGGTACTTCATATTTTTTGACAAAATGAGATGATAAACCGGTATGATGAGTAGATGAACTTGCCCCATTCCTAACTCCACGTAACTAGTAAGATGCGAGGGCTCATCACCGAGAGCTAGAAAGGGCACAAGCTATGAAATTTGTTGAATGGTAGTGATGAGAGATAGACAAAGATTTGGTGGAACCAAATTAGGATGCTACAAACCTACTCTACTCAAGTGACTCCATAGTTTAGAATGCTACTTGCTTTGTGGTTTATCTAGACTTAGATCCGTAGATGGCCACATGGTAGACAAAATCTGGTTTTCGGGGTTTTGAGCTCTCTTGGAATTTTGGACATCTGATTCATTTGTTTTTGACTCAAGATTTCAAAGGTTCATTTGAATTGTTTGCTTATGACCTTCAACGTTTATTTGTCAAGAGGACCCCCTACACCTTGCCCCATGCTACTAGTAAGAAGCAGTGGGCTTATCACCATGGACAAGGTATAGGTGAGTAAGGGCATTCCCATCCTTTCCCAACCCTACGTCACTAGTAAGAGATGCAAGCTCATCACCGAAGGTTGGTAGGGCAAGGAAATGTGTAAAAATAAAATTTTCTATTTGATCTACATTTGATTTATATATTTGAGCAAAATGTCAGTATGTTCTTATTTCCAAAGAGATATGCATACGGGATAGATGTGACATGATGAAGCTTCTAGAACAGACCATAGGCAAGACACCTATCCTAGGAAGAGACCAAAAGTGAGAACAAGCATGCAAGACCTTGGTATGGTTACCGTTAAGACTTTGTCATATCTAGCTTTATTTGATGAGATGATTCAAAAATGGTGATGTGATTATGAAAGTGAAGAAGTATGATTTGCATGATTATGCCAATACCATCAGAAGTTTGTAATGAATTGCTTTGAGAATAAGTTCCTTGATCACAAAATTGTATGAAACAAGTGGACAAAATGAACCTAACTACATGAAGATGCAATGTAGATATAATTATACAAATAGTGTGGGTTGCTTATGCATAGAATCATTTAAGATGCAAGGAATTGATTGTTTCATTGAATTCCTCACCTTCCAGTGTACATAAGAGATATGCACCATTTCCATAGTCTTTCGTGACTTGGTATGGGCCCAACCATTTGGGCTGGAATTTCCTTCCTTCACCGGTCTTTTTATCAATCCGGTTGTCTAGTCTTAGAACTAGATCTCCTTCATATATATCTCATTCATAGACCTTTTTGTTATACTATGGCACATCCGGTCAGCATAAACTCTATGCCATTGTTTCAGCATCTAACCTGGCCTCATCTAGGCTTTCTAGTTGGGAGAGACGTGCTTCTCTATAAGCGTCTTCATCCAGAATCCCTTGTAATGAGATGCGGAGACTGGGTATTTCAACCTCAAGTGGGAGAACTGCTTCTGCTCCGAATACCAATGAGAAAGGAGTTGCTCCTGTGGGTGTTCTTATTGAGGTTTGGTGGGCCCACAAGGCTGGGTATAACTTTAAATGCCAATCTCATTTATTTTCTTTTACCGTTTTAAGGAGAATAGCTTTTAATGTCTTGTTTGTTGCTTCAGCCTGTCCATTGGCTTGAGGGTAATACAGGGAGGCTGTATGATGGTTTATTTTAAATTTACTGCATAGCTCATGGACTTCGTCATTCTTAAAAGAAGTGCCATTATCTGAGATAATGATTTGTGGGACACCGTACCTGTAAATGATCTGGTTCAAAATGAACTTGGCGATCATGACACCTGGTACAGTGGTAAGAGGCATAGCCTCTACCCATTTAGTAAAATACTCGGTGGCCGTGATTATGAAGTTATGGCCATCTATAGATGAGGGAGAGAATTTCCCTATCAAATCTAGGCCCCATGTAGAAAAGGGCCATGGAGTTGCGATTGGTTGTAGAGCTTGTGCCGCATGTGAATCTCGTGGGAAAATTCTTGGCATTTATGACACTTACGTACAAACTCTACTACGTCGTGTGCTCTAGAGTGGGCCAGAAATAGCCCATCCGATGTATTTTTTGAGTGGTGGCATGACCACCGAAGTGGCCTCCACATATTCCACTGTGAGATTCGTGGAGAATCTTCTTGGATTCTTCTGTGTCAACACACCTTAGAAGCATTCCATCGAAAGCCTTACGATAGAGCACTTGTTCTATAATAATGTATTTAGCTATGATAATGCGTAACCACCTTCTTTTTGTTGTGGTGTAGCACCTTTTGGATATGCATGGCCCATGATATAATTAATAATATCAGTATACCAAGGACATTCAGAGATGGGAGGTCTAGTTTCGACGTAATATATGCATTCATCGGGAAAATCTAGATCTACTAGATCACCTCCATCCAACGGGTTATCAGCTAACCAATCTGCAATGATTTGTCCCTTAATGGACTTCTGGTTTACAAAAGTTAATTTGAATTCACCCATTAAGGTTATAAAGCATCCAACCTTTTTAGACAAAGATCCTTGCATGAGGAAAGTTCGTAAATGGTCTATTTTTACAATGACCCTTGTTTCTTGATTTAGCATGTAATGTCTTAAGCATTTGGTTGCGAAGACTATGGCGAGGCATTCTCGCTCTGCTTGTGTATAACATGTCTCATAATCGAGTAATGTTTGGCTAATAAAATAGATCACACGTTCTCGTTTGTCATCATCTTCTTGGGCTAGCATGCAGGCTAGCGAGACATTGGTAGCTCGTGAATATAAGATTAAAGGGTGGTTTGGCTTAGGAGGCATTAGCGTAGGTGGTGACAACAAGAAATGCTTAACTGCTTTGAAAGCCTCATTGCAGTCTTGGTCCAATCGATACTATACTCTTTCTTGAGTAGATTGTTGATTGGATGAATGGAAAAGCTTAAATCTGGGATGAATCTTGGATTGCACCGAGTTTCCCAAGAAATGACTTGATTCCAGATTCATCCGATGGTGGGATCATTTCAAGAACAACCCAGATTTTAGCTGGGTCTACATCGATCCCTCGTGATGATATAATGTAACCTAGGAGCTTCCCTCCTGTCACACCAAATACACATTTTTCTGGGTTTAGTGTGACTCGTATTCTATCAAACGTGAAAGAATGATACGGAGCACTTCCGGGTGATCACAACACTTCCTGGCTTTAGCTAACAAGTCATCTACATAGGATTCCATGATTTTGTGTATAAGATCATGAAATATATATGTCATTTCCCGTTGGTATGTAGTAGCCAGCGTTCTTGAGACCGAATGGCATAACAACGTAGCAATAGGTTCCCCAAGGAGTTATAAATGTGGTTTTGGCTTGGTCTTGTTTGGATATTCTGATTTGATTGTATCCCGAGAATCCATCCATGAGAGACAAAAGCTCAAATCCAGCTTGTTGCATCAACGATGACGTCTATGGATGGTAATGGGAAGTCATCCTTAGGGCACGCCTTGTTAATGTCTCGAAAATCTATGCAAATGCGTATCTTCCCATTTTTTTGAGAACGGGAATGATATTAGATACCCACTGAGAGTAATCGACCGGTTTGATGAATCCCACTTGGAGGAGTTTCATTACTTCTTCTTTCACCATGAGAGCTACCTTGGGTTTCATTGGTCTCGATTTTTGTTTAATTGGCTTTGCATCTGATTTGGTGATGAGGTTATGTACCGCGATGTGTGGTGTAACCCCTATCATTTCTTTATAATTAAATGCAAAATCCTTCTGATGTTCTTTGAGGATTCGAGTGTGTATTTCTATTTCTTCTGGAGTTAACGAAGATCCTAGTTTTAAGATCTTTGGTTTCTTCCATTCCGATGTTAATATCAATCGTTTCTTCGATTAAAGAAGTGTTACCTTCTTCAAACTCAGGCGGGGCTGGAGGTAGTTCTAGATCTTCTCCATTCTCTACCGCGTATATGTTGAGTTCTTTTGTGGGGAAGCTCTATCATGGGATTTCCAAAGTAAGAAGATGAATGTGGGATTAAAGACAAATCTACCACGTGATGGGTGAGATGTAATGCTGCATAGGTGTTTAAGTAATCAAGAGTAGCTCTATCACTATCAACGTGATCTAAGCTAGTAGATTTGTTCTCAGCTATGTTCGTTAAAAGAGGGTTTGACATTTTCTTCACTAATGGTTTAGTGTGAAGGGATACCATGAAATGGGTGTCCTCCAACTCACTGCTTGGAGTGAAATGTGAAGTTGAGGTTGCTATCGAATCTGTGAGAAGATTTTGTTCTCGTGGGATTGCTTCAATTGATATGAAGTCAAACTCTTTGCTCAAATCTAATACTGTTGTTTTGTAGAGTTGTAAGTGTTCAGCTCTAGTCTCATACACCTCAGAGACTTGGTTTGCTATTAATTGAGAGTCTCCTAACACCCTGATGTCATTAACACCAAGCCTTTTAGCTAGGATGAGGCCAAGGAGGAGGGCTTCATACTCAGTGCCATTGTTTGTACATTCAAAATTTAGTTTAAAGGTGAATGGTAGGATTTTTCCTTTGGGTGAAGTAAAGATCACACCTGCCCCAACCCCATAATGACATCTAGCTCCATCGAAATGAAGAGTCCAATATTTAATTGGGAAGATGGATGTTGGGACATTTGTTCCATCTATTTCATCCGCTTTGGTTACTTCTACCATGCAGAGTTCTTCTGTTGGAAGAGAACCAACTCCTAGGGTATATCCCATGCCTACATAATCAAATGGCAGGAAAATTGGTAGATCTGTTCTAGCAATTTGACAATTTTTGCCGTAGTTCCTAATGATACTAGTTTCTACAGTGTTAGCCTCTTCCTTGAGGGCTGGGATATTCTTGATTAGGTTCGTAACTTCTAACTCCATTGTAGGTACCAACTTTCCTTCCGGTTTCGAGTCGGTTGGCTTGTTAAGTTGGTTTGTTGGGAGTTCAAACTCAGAGTGAATGCCTGGTCTTTTCTTAGGTCTGCTAGGTGTATATCGAATGGTTTGGATCACCTTTTGCTATGAATACCTTTCCTAAGTGCAAGAATCTTACTTCTTGGAATAATGTAGAAGGGATTGCCTTCATACGGTGTATCCACGGTCGGCCGAGGATCATATTATAGTTGGTTTCCGATCTATAATATAAAACTCAGTGAGGATTGTTTTGGGTCCTAAGGTGACTTGGTAGTATTATAGTCCCAATGAAGTGGCTTTAAGGCTATCATAGCCTCTTAGCGTATTTCGAGTCGTGGAACAATTTGTTTCTCCATACCCTAGCTTTTGAAGGAAAGAGAAGGGGACTATGTTAACTGCTGCCCCATCATCAACCATTGCACGTTTAACGTAATTGTTATAAACCCACACTTGCAAATGTAAGGCTGGATCACCTCTGTGTGCAATCTCAGCGTCTATTGGCATTTTGTTTATTTCGAATATAAACTCGGTATCCCTATCCGGCTGCCCCGGAGGGTGGATATCAAAGTCTATATGGTTTACCTGTGTTTCGGGAGGTGGAGTGATGTTAATTAAATGACCTAAACCTAATGCTTCTAAAAGAGCAGCCCTGTGGGTAGGAGAGTTCTTCAGTAAGTCCAAAAAGGAGATGTGAGAGAAGGTTTTTGTTAGGTCATTAATTAAATCATAGGCACCTACGGGTTTTACTAATATTTGTTGGATGTTATCTGCCTCTAGCGGGTAACTTGGATTTGGCTGAGAGGAATACTCTCGTGTCCTTGTTATAGCTTCTACGTGTAGTTCGGTGTCTAACTCCACTAAACCGACTATCTTGGGTCGTGGCTGACTTCCTAATTGTGGTGCAACAGGTGGATTTAGTGAAGTCGAGGCTTCATGATCATTGTTTCCTGTCATTACGCTCTTGTTCATCCCATTTGGATTTAATTTGTTGTTATTGTGATTTGGGAGCGGATTGTTGAAGATCTTGAGGGGTGCATTTTGAGGGGAAACTTGCCCCTGTAAAAGTATTTGGCATTGGTGATGTAGGATCTGCCAAGAACATATCTATGAAAAGTTGTCTTTGTTCCTCTGGCAAACGTTGCATGAATTTATTGTAATCGTGGCAAGTCCTAGTGTCATGGCCTCAAATTTTGTGGAAACCACAATACGAGTTAGGATTGTAATTCCTAGGTTGTTGGTTTGGCGCATATTGTGGTCCAAAACTCTGATTAAACCGTTGACCATTAGGATTTTGCATTTGTTGTCTTTGGTTTTGGTTTTGGTTTTGATATCCAGTTGAATTTTGACTTGGACCATGTGTCTGGGTCTGCCTTTGTTGTTGTTGTTTGTGGATGATTAAAATCCATTGTATTGATTGTCGGGGTAAAGTTGTTGTTTCGTTGATTGTTAATCGGTGGTGGAGCATTTACAACATTTTTTTTTTTTGTTTGGTGGTTACTCCATCTGTGGTTACGCCGTGATTTTTGTTAAGGATTTTAGGTCCTTGATTGACGTTTGCGGTAGTAGGATAAGTCGTAGTATTTGGTTGGGGGTGATTAGCCTCCCATTTGTTCCATACGTCTTGCGACCGCTATCTATTGCCGCTTGATCTATTCGGAGAGCGCTCTCAAGTACTTCATCGTAAGTCCTTAGTGGGAACTTCTGGACTTCTTCCTTTACCTCTCTGCTGAGAGAATGAAGGAATAAATCACATAGTTCCATTTGGTCCATATTTGGAGCACTTGCCGAAGAATAAAGGACTATACGCCATCTTTGGATGAAGTGAGCAACAGATTCATTGTGTTCTTGTTTAATGTGCAAGAACTCCCTGATTCCTATTCTCAACAGTTTGTTCATGTCAAATGCCTTGATGAACTCTGAAACGAGTTGTTTAAATGAATGTATGGAAGCTTCAGGTATTCTATAATACCAATCGAGGGCAATGCCCTCTAAATGTTTTGGGAAATATTTTAGCAACAACCCCATCCCAAGGGAGTAGTTCTCGAATAGCTGTGGCATAGGCCTTGATATGTGCATTCGGGTCTCCTTCCCCTTTGTATTTGGGAAAATCGGGAAGAGGTCTTGGAAGCATGATGCTTCGTATAGTGAAGTCTAAGGGTTCTTTCAAATATTCTGAATAAGTCCCTATCGCATAGGTTTCGACCATCGATGGTGCCTGCTGAGGGGGTGGAGGTGGGATGGTTTGTTGGTATGGCATGGCATATGCATTTGCAGGGGCATAAGGCAATCCCTGTGGTTGAGTGAACATGCCGGGAGAAGAGAACATATCTCCTTGTGGTGATTTGGAATATATGTTCAAGTATGGAGGAGTATTGCCCAGGAATGGATTATTTTGTACTAGACCGGGAGGTGTCATATTTTCCACCGGAATGGTGTTAGAAAATGTGGTTCTAGTTGGGGTTTGTTGTGAATACTGAGGAGGCATGCCCAATGTGCCTATTCTGTGAGGAGGTCTACTTGGCGGGATGATGCGGAGGATTGGAATTTCCTACCTGCATGAATTGAGAATTTTGACTTGCTTGAGCAAGCTCTAACCCTCTAACTTTTTCTACTAAAGTTGAGATGACTTCATTTGGTGAAGTCACAGTATTTTTCCTTAGTGGTTTTTGTATATCCTGAGGTTGTATAGGCATGTGGTACCCCGCTATGAATTGATTTCCCTGCCAAGTTTCACCGAGGGCATTTCCTATAGGTAGTGGCATGGAGGTGTTTTCTTGAAACGAGACCTCGGGTTGTGTTTGTAAACTTCCTATAGGTGGGTACATACTCCGAGAGCATTGTTCATTCCTGGCATAATGCACTGAATGTTCATCATCTAAAAATGGATATGGATCTCGATTGTCTACTAATTTGTGGTCTAAGCAATACCTGAGGAGATGAACCAGATTCTCCTGTAAACGTCATGGTGTTCGAGCCTGAAGGCTCTGGGTGTTGCGTTTGAGCGAGCTGATCCAACTCCTCTATTTGGAAAGAAGAACTATATCTAGTCCTTGGGGGTGGAGTTTGTGTTGACAATTGGTTAGTTGAATAGTTGTCACCCCATGCTGAGAGCGAGGGTGATGGTTGTCTATTCAGTTGATCGTAATATGCTTCAAGACCTAGGAGAGGTCTGCCATATGCATCGAATCCCGACATATTCGGGGGTATATGAATACCCGTAGAATAATGGGAAAGAGCGAAGGTGGATGGAAGAAATATGAAACACTAAAAGGGGAAAGGTAAAAGGGAAGCAAACTGTTCCTTTCACGTCGGGTTCACCAATTTTGTGGGTGAAGCTGATGTGAAGGCTAATGAGGTGGAAAAGATGAAAAGTATACTAATGAGATGAACGACTCCGAACTGAGTAGAAAGTAGAAAGTTTCACATCGGGTTCACCAATTTTGTACGATGGAAAAGTGACAAGCGAGCATGGGAATCTACAAGTAACTCTTCCTCACACCCGACCTCCCGAGGTCATGCCGAGACAGCCTGGTGGGGATGGACTATACGTGGGATGTAGAAAAGCTAGTTAGGAAATCTTATGTCTTCGACACGCACTAATGGAATCTATGAATCTAAGGCAAAGAAGGCCCTCCTAACCTGAACTGGCATGATAGATCGGTTCGGTGAGGATGACCGCTCAAGGCTCCAATCAATATCGAGCTCTGGCGTGATCCGATCTATAGGTTGTGGGATATGGGGAAAATGACCTGGGATTGTTTCGTGTATATCTCTAGATAGGGTCATAAGATGGATGATGGATATATAGTGGATTCTATGGTCGATTCTCTGGTCTAGTCCAGAAATCCTTAGCTTTGTTAGCTGCTATGTCTAACAAGGATAACTATGTGATGATGATAGGTGGAAGTGGAGTGGATCTAAATACTAATGTGTGTAAACCAACATCAATGTCAGATTGCCCTGTGGGTCCGTTGGGTTGTGGGATTTGTGGATCACAACCGTAGATTCATGGTTGTTGTGGACCTTCTATGGTCATATGTAGAATCAATCTCTAATCCCTAATATCCAGTAGTCGTATGCCTTTTCGGCCTCTATATTTAGAACTGCAAGTTGTGCAATCTTCTCAGAGTACCTTACAGGTGTTCTGGCAACCTGAATTCTTAAGCTAGTGTCTATGTCAGTGAGAATGTCTCCTACATCTAGTTGTGGGACCAAAGGGTCACAACCGAATGTTTCTCTCTTTCAAGCCCTTCTATAGTCATGTGGATATTTATCTAGGGTAATCTGTAGTTTGGCTGGTTTGACCAAAATGTGTGTGCTTGGTCATCTTCTATGTTTAACCCTCTTAACTGTGAGCTGATCTGTTGTAAGTCTGTTGTTGTTTGGAAGACTTGGATTCTAAGATTCTGATCTATATCAGTTATTTGTAACAAGATTGGGTTGAGGCACTATTGGCTCGAATACGTATTCTCTGGGCTCTCTAGGTCCCGTGATTGTCATGCAAAAAAAGAAAAATGTAAATCTAACTAAACAAAGTAAAATTAACTATGTAAAGTATATCTACAACATATATAATTCTTCTATTTTTGTGTTTTTCTGATGAACTATTTGAACGAATTGAAAGAGAAACTATTTAAGATATCTAGAAATTGACAACTAAACTAATAACAAAATTAAAACAAACAAAGCAGCCGAGTATAGCTACTTGCTTGTGTAGTTGTAAATCTATTCTAAATAACTAGATAACTGATCTAATCTATTTGAAAGACTCTCGATCCTACCTCAGAAGTGAGGAGTGAATCATAGTTTCTCTAGAAACTATCAATCCCCACAACTTCCCCGAGCAATATCGAAAGTGAGATTAACTAAAATGAAATGATTGACTACTCTATTTGATATGTTTTAACTAGAACTTTGAAAGCTTGAACCTGGATTTTGTAGAACAGTGGCGAATCCGGTTGTGTGTGGCTTTGTCCCCTCAGTGTGATCTCCTCATTCCTTCGTGCTCACGTGAATCTAGAAAAGCATGTGATGTTAGCATCAATAGAAGTAGGTATCGAAATAATGGCAGCTTAGGATGCAGACTGAATACAATGCGAGTAGGAGAGGGATAGCGCAAGAGAACAGAGCTTGGCTTATGTAATTCCTAGTGGGATTTATTATGAGTCATACAACAAAAATATGTAGAACCGAAACTATCCTTTTTGATGAACAAAACCTACAACTTTAATGGCTTCCTACTAAAAATCAAACTATCCTACTCCAATTGATTGCATGAAATAGTAACAACACTAGCACAAGAAGATTATGTGGCTTCCTAACAGCTAAACAACACTAACCATGCATGCAACAAATAAAACTATGAATCCTAAGCAAAATTGAAAGACTAAGCTATTGAAATGAGAAATTGAGAGGAAAATTTGAGGGGCCATTTGCTTGAGCACAAGCCAGCTATTTATAGAATTCCCATTTACCCAAAGGTGAAAACCAAATTGAACTCTTTAACCATAAACAATGCCAAAACACTATTCCAGGGAACCAAAATCATAAATACAAGCAAAGGCGGTGAAAAAAGCTGGTAAAATGTTGAATTTGGTACGTATAGTGACCAAGACAGATTCATGGGAACTGAATCATGAGCCGATTGCACAAGAAAATGTAGACCCCTCTCTCATTCAACCTCTCCAAAATCTAATTTTTGGAGGATCCTGAACTCACTAGCTTCATATTTGAAGATGAGGCTTCATATGGTGAAAATAATGAAGATTTTAAGATCACCATGCAAAAGGGAGAGACTTTGCTACAACAAGACAATAAAGAGTTTGATATCCTATCAGACTCAAAATAATGTCTTCAACCACAAGAACCTGCTACCATGGAAGAGAATGTGCAAGCACAATCTATAGTTTGCAACATGCCTCCTGAACCCAAGTTGGAAGATTTTGATCTTCCAAAAGTCACACCTATTTGTAGAGGAAGAGAAAAGGTAGGTAGAGGATGTCATCATCTCTCTCACACCATCCATCCAAGAAGGTCCATAAGAAGACTCCATTTTTGGAGTTGAATTTTAGAGAAATGGGCACATCCAAAGGATTAGACCATGCCCAATTAGGTACTTGGCTTCATTAGAGCTAAGGGAGAAACCAAAACCAATCATGCCTACTTCAGGGCATGAGGATGAGCATCAAATTACTAAGGGTCACTATTAATACCTTTAGGAGTCCAATGCAAGTCAACTTGAGGAGGTATTTTCCATTAATGTTGATACCTTGATGATTTGGGTGGAGGACATGCTTATAGCCAGTTTTTCACTCATACAAGCAGCTATATTTAGTGTCAAACCATTTGCATGGCTTCCTCTCTCGAGAAAGGGAAGCTACTTCTCCCTGGCGATTCAAGCTTTATTTAGTATTCTTTCTCTCCAGGTAGTCTAGAGTAGGAGGAGATTTGCTTTTAGCAAAAGTAGTGCTTGTGCACACTCTGCATGTCTCATTTGAGGCATGTATGATTTTATCTTTGTACATAAGTTTTGTTCATTTTTCTCCAAAGGTGCACAAGGCTAGGCTCTTCACTATTTATGGCAGAAGAATCATAGTTTCCTAATGTAACAGTTGAAAATTCCAAAAAACAATCCAAATGTAGAGCAACTAAAGTCATTTCAAAATAGTCCATTTTAGGGACAGATGAAATCCCCAAGGTCAAACAATTTTCTACTCTTAGAATCCTTATTTCAAGATTTCTTATGAAAATTGAGAGTGCAGATGTGCGGGCAGTGTTCGTGGTCGTGCAAAGGTAGCAAAGGCGGGTAGTTAGGGTCCATTTTATAAAAAGGATCAGTGTCAGGCCATCATTCTTGACTTCATGCCCAATTAATGCTTCAAGGCCACTGGTTCATTCATCTAGCAGGTAGATACCCCTATGAGTCACCAAATTGTTATCCATATTCAACCTTAGGTAAATTATTGGATTAGCCATGACCCCACATAGAAATAACTAGAGAAAATATGTTTGAATCTTGCAAACATGTCATGCGAAGGACTCTTTGATGGAGTGGTGGAGTCTCGCAAAAGATTGAACAACCCGATATAAGAATAAAGAGAAGAAATGACTGTCAAGTGAATCTGTGCCTTAAATTCATCAAACAAATTATAGGTGGGCTCATAAATGAAGTAGTAGAGTTGGAGAAGAAGGAGACAGCAGTCAAAGAAGCCAGGAGCAAGAAAGAGAAGAAACGGTGAAGATTTGAATTCTTTAGGCTAAAAATTTTTTAGAACAAGTCCAAAAATTTTCAAAGTATGGAGGAGACGATGGAGAGAGCCACATGTCAGCACAACACTTCTCCAAAGTTGAATCTAAAAGGGAAGCTCAAACGATCGCCATGCTTCCACGTGTCTAGAGCCCTTAAAGTTGCACAACCGTTGAAAAGTCTCGACTTGATGGAAGGGGCTAAGTGTCGACTCAACGTAATTCCAAAATGGGAGCCCAAGGAGGAGACTCAAACTTTCACCAGCCCTCCATAGAGCAAATGGTCAATAGAGGTCAAAAAGCATAAGGCGGGCCTAAAAATGTTAAGTATAAAAGTGTCAATGAGACTACCACGTGTCCAAATGACGCATCTCCAAAGGTAATACCAAAAGAAAAGGTTCAAACAAGTTCCAGATCACCATGTAACCTGTGGTAAGAAAAGTTAAGAGGGGTCATTGAAAATTCCAAAGACCTGTGGAGGCTTCCAAGTGTCAACTCCGATGCTCCTTCAAAGGTAAATCTTGATCGGGATTTTAAGCGAGTGTAGAGCCTCCACACGTCTAGTATTAAAAGGGGACAGTTTGGGGTTTGAATAGTCAAAGAAAAGGTAGGCTAGAAGAAGGTGCCAAGTGTCAGCATGGTGCCATTTCAAAGGTAAAATTGGGGGAGGTTCTCAAACAAGCACTAAGCCTCCACGTGTCCAGGGTCAGATTTTTGGCCTGCCAAGAAAAATACTCAGACAAAATACAAGGGACCCCAAGGAGCTCATGGAGGCCGCCACATGTCATTTTGGTGCTATTTCAAGAGTGAAGGGTAGGGGCCAAATCTCCAAGGTGCGCGAGGCCACCACGTGGACCCTACAAAGGCCGACTCTTTAAATATTGCGCCCGCAACCCTAATATTCAAATGGCCATATCTTTCAACTGAAGAATCAAATTTGTGCAAGAAGACTTTCTAGAAATGTCTCAACACCCTCTACACCTTGGGAACATAAAATATCATTTTAGGAAGGCTCTGGTAGGTGAAAAATGGAAAAAGTCTTCCAGGCCATTAACACAGAATCTGATCTCTTCAACTACCAGATCTGATTCGATTTGATCCGTCGGAGAACCAAAAGTGAAATATTGTGGGCAGATTTAGAAGCCATTGATATTCAGTGGTTGAGCTTTCAAAATGGGATTCAATGTGTATCTCAGGGTGGTTGGAGCAGGATTCAAATTCTTCCCTCTTCTCTCTCCCATTCTTCCTATATATTGTAATAGAGGGGCACATTCAGCTGGGTGGTCATTGTTTCTTTTCTCGCCCCCTTTCCTTTCTTCCTTATGGTTGAATGTGGAGTCTAAGCCTCCTCTCATGGCTTTGTAATGACATTTTCTTGCCTCTTTCCCACTGATGGTGCATTGTGTAACATTTTGGAGCAATAAAATCTATTTTTTGATGCATCTGTCCATCCTATCTTATTTTGTTGTCTCTTCTTACCTCTCATCATTGTAGGGTATACTTGTGCATATTCTGATGTTCATTGTAGGTCTTGGGAGCTGTGTTTAATGGGTTTCAAAGTGGTGTCTATGTGAAATCTATCTTTGGTCCATGGTGCATTCTGTCCACCCTCTCCTCTACTCACCTCTCTCCACTTCAGCGGGCAGTCGGGTCTGTGATTCAACCACTTCCTTTTCTAGTGTATCACCGCTTAGTGTAGGATCTTTCACCCTCTCTCTCTCTCTCTCTGTCCCCTTGGAATGGATAGATTAGGATAGGTTAGGTTCTTCCTGCACTAGAGTAACTTGTGGCAGGTAGATTAGGAAGCAAGAATCGAATTTCTCTTGAGGTCCATCTCAATTTTTTCAAGTCCAACATCTTGAAATATGGTCCCATGTTATAAAATTCACACCAAATGACTCGCCTTATCAAAGTAGATTTGATAACTCATTTGGGGTGCTATGATTTTGCACTAATAATTGCTTAACATTGAAATCAAACTTGAGAGGTGTGGGTAGTAGAAAGAGTTGAGGTTTATCTGAAATGAGCATATGTGGAAGTCATAAAAGTAGAATGAGATGTAGAAGGAGAACTAGCATGGGTTTAAGAAACATACTTGAGATGTTGGATTTAAGATTTAAGATATGTAATTGTTGTTTCTATAGCTTAAATTTTATCTTGAAATAAAGAATGTAAATATTGAATGGAATACAAGATGGTTTGATTAGATGGAAGATTAAGAGCGATAGAGTCATCAAATAGACGATAAACAATAACACTTACTTGTCGGGTGGCTTAGTGTGAGGGAGATAAATAGTTTCTAGGGTTTTTGTGAACATCTTTGGTTTTTTTGGATAACATCTTTGCAAGATGGGTGCATTTGAAGAAATTGATTCAAGGAGACTTGAGGAACCTTAGGAGTCATGAAAGAAGAACCGATAGAATAGGGATCCAAATGACTGATCATGAGTGGGGTTCACCAAATGATTTAATTTAATTTGAATTAAATCTAAATATTATAGAGTCACTACTGAACCAAATGATGTATAAATGCTGAAATAAAGAAATGACACAAGAAAGCTAAGATGTAATATTAGAAACCCTAAACAAAGAAGAATGAAAGAGGATTTAGATGATTCACACTTAATTAGAATCGATATAAACTAGGAATAGTGTTGAACATGTTAGAGTAGGTATTTACCTTAGCTCATGTTCACCTAGGTACATTATTTACCTTTATTATATTTATCTTCACCCACTTATGTGTGTGGATATTTATTTTTATTTATTTAGATATTAGGATATATTATCTAGTTGTTAGGTATAGTTCTTTCCTTGATCTATGGTATTGACTAGTTATTTCCTAGATCTATGGTATTGACTAGATCCTTGATGTATAGTTCTCTCATAAATATATGGACTTGACTAGTTATTTCCATGATTTATGGCTTGATCTATGACCTTGACTGGTTCTTAGATTGTTATTCCTTTCCTATATAAACAAGGCCCATTCTCATTGTATTTCATTGAGTTCCATAATAATATATGATATTGCTGCTCATTTGTTTGCAAAGGTTTATGTAAAGTTATTTTGGTGAATTGATTTCATCTTATTGATCATGATGTTTGATTAGCATCTGTGTTCTTGGCTTGGCATGATTTGGTTATCATTCCTTTTATGGTATCAAAGCAGAGATTGCTATTGACATTCGTCTGTAAGTTTTATTTTGTAAATAAATTCTTTATATATTCATATATTCAGGATTTTCTCATATTTTGTTGTTACATGCATTTTTATGCAAAACAAAGGCTTCCATTGGATCCGGAAGGCAGCAAAACCCTAAGATCAGCTATAAACTCAACCATTTCGGGAGGCGATGGCTTTTTTTTTTGGTTTTTTTGTTGTGCAGAGAAACATATTGGATTCACCTCAGGATTCACACCATATGGAAAAGGAAATCTAGAATTTTTTTCTGGGTTTTGCTGGGTTTCTTGAGATCTGATCTAGGTATTTCTTTGTTGTGGCACATGATTTTTGGTGTGCGCACAGGAGGTCAAGCGACACACCCCAAAATAGTAAGTTGCACACACCCATTGAAATTCTTAGCCCCTAGTCATATGGTATGGTCATATGAGGGCTTAAAGCTTGTGATTCCTACTAGTAGGTGCTTAACTCTAGCCCCCTTTCATTTTATTTGTGTGGTGAAGGCAAGAGTATTTTATTCTATTTTAGTGGCAACTAAAATAAATAGTAGAGCATAATATTGAAAAGCTTGTAACTTTTGATCAGTAACTCGGTTTTGAGTGTCGTTTTTGTAAAAGTGCTTATTTTTCCATGATCTTTCCATTGGAAATATTTATTTTGAGAATTTCAATATAATTATAAAGTTCCATATTGTAACACACACTCATTATAACGTGCCAAAACTGGGGGCTCTTGTGTTCATTGCTTGGGGGTCTTGTTGCATTACTTGGTTCTTCCATTTATTTTGGTGATTTTTTTTAGGATGGCATCTAATTCTACATTAGATCATGTTGAGCCATTAAAAACATAATTAATACACATGGAAACCAAGAATGGAAACAATAATTAAGCGGAAATAATTATGGGCTTTAACTCCTAAAGAACAACCAATGTTCACTAGAGAATATGAGAAATTTCAGTACAAAGGTGCAAATTTGATGAGTGTATGGGTTTGATAGGAACTTATGTAAGTGACAATATTTTATGTCATTTGGAAAAGTGTGACTCTCTTTGCAAAATATGGGAGAAATTGGAGGATTTATTTGGTAAGGTGGATCATATGAGAGCCATGAAACTTGAAATTGAGATCACCTCTCTTAATCATGAAGATTTTCCAACAATTATAGACTATCTTACCAAGTTCAAGCATTTGTTGACACAGTTGAAGGGGAGTGAAAGAGATAAGAAAGATGAAGAGTGTGTTTACTTGATTCTATCCAAGTTGAGAGGACCATTCCAAATTTTTCTTCTACCTTTTTCTCTAGCATGGATGCCTTAGGTGACACCTTCAAAATGCCTAACTTAGAAACATTTTGTGAAAGAATTACTAGGGAAGAATCCAAATTATCTCACCTTGAGTCTTCCACCTCTCAAAAAGAATTAGTTGCATCTAATCCTAAGGGCAAGGGAAAACTAAAAAGTAAAAATAAATCCACACCTTCTCCTTCTCAAAATGCTCCTAAACCCAAAGAAAACAACTCAAAACCCAAGGAGTCTTCTAAATCCAAGAATAAGTCTAGCCGTTCATGCTATTTTTGTGGGGGTAGTAATTATGAAGAAAATAGGTGTTATAAGAGAATGCAAGCCTTAGAGGATGTAGTCAAGAAACACAAAATTTCTATCTCCACTCCACCTCCTTCTAATCAGCATGGAAAAGCACTTAATGTTGTTGGAAGATCTCAGTCACCACTTGTAGACAATTGGGTTATAGATTCTAGTGCTTCTCATCAAGTGACTTCTTCTAAGGAGTCTTTTGTTTCTCTAGGTTTGAGTTCTACTTCCAAAATTGATGTTGGAGATTCTTCCTTTCTTTCTGTTGAGGGAAAAGGTGATATACAACTTGATGGTGGCAATATCCAAGATGCACTATATGTTCCTAACATCACTACAAATTTTCTTTTTGTATATCAAATTTGTCATTCTGGTCAAGGGAAAACAATGACTTTTACACCACATGGGGCAGAAGTATAAGAACTTTTTGGACCCTTTTTCACTTGTTGCTCAGGGTATTATTGATCATAGTTCAAGACTATATCACTTGAGGGTTTTGATGACACTTTTTCTATAGGAACAAGATTGGTTTCTCATTCAGATTCAGAGAGTAAGCTTTTGCATGAAAGATTTAGACATCTCAATTATAGATATTTGAAGGAGTTAAGCACTCATAGTATGGTAGATGGTCTTCCTAGAGTTTCTTATCTTGAGGGATTTTATCATGGTTATGCATTAGGGAAACAACACCAAGATCCTTTTCCTAAGAATTTGTCTAAGAGAGCTTCTTCACCACTTGAGCTTGTGCATAGTGACTTGATGGTTTTTCCTACCCCATCTTTCAATGGAGCTAAGTATGCACTTACATTTATTGATAATTTCTCAAGGCGTACTTGGGTTTATTTTCTCAAGTACAAAAGTGATATTTTTTCACACTTCAAAGTATTCAAGGATTTGGTTGAGAAACAATCTTCTAGTAGCATAAAGAACCTTCGCACTGATAATGGGGGGGAGTACTTCAGCAATGAGTTTTCTAAATTTTTAGCAACTCAAGGCATTATTCACTAGCATTCTGTTCCTCATACTCCATAACAGAATGGATTAGTAGAAAGGAAGAATAGAACTTTGAAGGAAATGGCTAACTGTATGATGCATTCTAGAGATATACCTCCTATCTATTGGGCAGAAGCAGTTAATTATGCTAACTATATTCAGTAATTACACACCACACAGAGCACTTGAGCATTTGACTCCAGAGGAAGCTTGGTCCAACACTAAGCCGATGTCTCATTTTTTCGAGTCTTTGGGAGCCATGCTTGGGCCTTTGTGCCAAAGAAGAAAAGGAAATATTTAGATAAGAAGAGTAAACCCTTGATCTTTGTAGGGTATTGTGAGGACATGAGAGCTTATCATCTTTTAGATCCTGATACACATGATGTTATTTTTTGAACACATGTTTAGTTTGATGAGCATTTCACTCCTCATGATTCTTCATCTTCTTCCATTCCTTCTTCTTCTTCATCTCATCTTGAGGATCCTTTCTTTGAGGAGATTTATGAGGAGGTTATAGATGTCATTGAGGATCCTATTCCCACTAATGTTGTCATTATGCCTAAGTGGGCTTGTACTACAATTTTTGAGTCTGCACCTTTCATAGAGGATCTTCCACCCACTAGGAATCATCACATGCATTCTACAGGTTCTAGACTTTTGTGTCAGGTAGTTTTTGAGGATCCATAGTCTTTTTCAAAGGCTCATGGGATATCGGAGTGGGATGATGCGATGGCAACTGAGTATTCTTCTTTGATGAAGAATCATACTTGGGATTTGGTATCTCTTCCTAAAGGAAGAAAGATGGTTAGGTGTAAGTGGGTATACCGAACCAAATATGTAGCTAATGGGTCCATTGACAAGTATAAGGCTCATCTTGTTGCAAAGGGTTTTTCACAAGTCGAAGGTATTGATTACTTTGAGACTTTTGCACCCGTTGCCAAGATGGATTCTGTATGCCTTGTACTTTCTATTGCTGCATCACAAGGGTGGCCCGTATACCAAATGGACGTGAAGAGTGCCTTCTTACATGGAGATATACAAGAGGAAATATATATGGAGCAGCCGGATGGATTTTTTCAGATTCTTCTCTTGTTTGTCGGCTCCGAAGGTCTCTCTACGGTCTCAAACAAGCCCCTCGGGCTTGGTATGAGAAGATGGATTCTTTTCTTCTATCTACTAGTTTTGTTTGTTACCACTCCGATCATACAGTGTATCTCCAACATGTCGGTGAGGATATTGTGATACTTGTCTTGTATGTTGATGATCTATTACTTACTGGCAACTCTTCTTCCCACATTCAGAGTATTCAGAGGGCTCTTTCTACATAGTTTGACATGACAGATCTTGGGCTATTGCATTATTTCTTTGGTTTGCAGATTTCTAGACAGATTCAGGGATTCATTTGAGTTAGAAAAAGTACACCCATGATCTTCTTAGCGCTTTGATATGGCTGATTCCAAGACAAGTCCATCTCCTTTTCAGTCTGGAGTTATTCTTACATCCACATGTACCACACCACTTTGTGATCCTACATTGTATAGGCCATGGTTGGGAGTCTCATGTACTTGACCCGTACTTGCCCTAATATTTCATTTACAGTAGGGCTTGTATCTCAGTTTGCATATTCTCCTCATAGTAGACATTGGCAAAGCTACTAAAAGGATTTTAGGCTATTTGCATGGCACTTCCCACTTTGGCCTACACTACACTAGGGGCTCTACTTAGTTGGTTGGGTACATGATTCATATTGGGTAGGTTTTATTGATGATGTGTGTTCCACCTCCGCTATATTTTCTATCTTAGTTCTTCTCTAGTTGTTTGGGTGTGTAAAAAGCAACAAGTTATTGCACTTTCATCTTCAGAGGTAGAGTACAGGGTAGCAGTAACAGTGAGTCAACAGATTCTTTGGCTTCACCGCTTATTATTGTGAGTTTGGATTCTAGCAGATTCATCGACTGTACTTTGGTGTGATAACCAAAGTGCAATTCACATTTCTCGCAACCCAGTTGAGCACCAACAGACCAAGCATATCGAGATACACATCCACTTCATTCGGAAGCACATTCAAGATGGAGTTCTTTGCTTGGAGTACCTTCCGACTCAGTAACAGGTTGCAGACATCTTTACGAAGCCTTTTGCATCACCTCACTACCTTGAGTTGCATGGAATGCTTGGGGTTTTAGAAGTTGTTCTTGGGGGTGTTCGTGAGAACATATTCCTTCTTCTTCTTTCTCTTTCCTTATAGCAGGATTCTTTCCTTCTTTTGGTTCAAGATTTCTTCATGGATATATTGTACATGAGTACCTCATCAGGCCTAGTTTCAGGACTCATATTGTGGACATGCCACTTCTATTTTTGGCCCCTAGCTTCACTTGAGGGGGTGTTAGAGTAGGTATTTACCTTAGCTCATGTTCACCTAGGTACATTATTTACCTTTAATGTATTTATCCTCACCCACTTATGTGTGTGGATACTTCTTTTTATTTATTTAGATATTAGGAGATATTATCTAGTTGTTAGGTATAGTTATTTCCTTGATCTATGGTATTGACTAGTTCTTTGATGACTAGTTCTTTCCATGATTTATGGCTTGATCTATGACCTTGACTGGTTCTTAGATTGTTATTCCTTGCCTATATAAGCAAGGCCCATTCTCATTGTATTTCATTGAGTTCCATAATAATATATGATATTGTTGCTCATTTGTTTGCAAAGGTTTATGTAAAGTTATTCTGGTGAATTACTTTCATCTTATTGATCGTGATGTTTGATTAGCATCTATGTTCTTGGCTTGGCACGATCTGGTTATCATTCCTTTTAGAACAAAGCAGAGTGTCATTATTACTTACAATAATTTTCTATAATGCACGAATAATACCAGCATGGGTGCGTGGTGTCTGTAGAGATCATGTCTAGGTGCCTATGAATGTGTAAATGATGATAACCTAATTTCTATAGTGTTACAATATTATTGCTATTACTTCCTTTTGATCACCCGAGATTTTCTCCTTGAATGTTTGAAGGTACTCAGTAAACCGTAAAATATTAGTTCACCTACACAATCCCACAAACTACATAAAACCTAAAAATAAATATGTAATATGGGGAGTCGGATTGACTTTGACTGGCCACCCCGAGAGTCAACTTATGACCAGAGAGCACCGCACTACATCTCGAGACTCCATGTAGTTTCGGTGAGTGTGTAGAAATTGTGCCCTAGGATGCCCTTGTGTAAGTTGCACTTGATAGCGATATGTAACTAAATGTGTGGATAAAATAGAATCCCTTCCTATGCCATGTACGCAGAGTTGATGAAACCCTTGTCTCTTGAGTGGATGCTAGATGGATGTTTTAGAGTGCTTTAGGTTCCTTTAAGATGCAAGCTTAGATGATGATAGTAATGATTCTTGATTGGTCCTTGATTTTGAACATATAACTATGTGTTTATATGAATCCCTTGTTTGAATTTTGTAATTGACAACTCGAAGGCCGACCCATAAGTGAAAAATATTCCCAAAAGATAAATATAGACCCAAAAGGATAAATTAAGGCGTGAAAATGTTAGGGGCATCTAGAGGGGACAAGAGTTCTTGGGTGATTTTTTTCCGGCTTAGTGCTGGTGTTTGAAGCCAGAAAATATAAACAAGTAAAATTATGACTAGACTATAGGGTGTAAAAGACCAAATAAAAAACAAGAAAAAAATAAAAGAGGCCAAAGATAGTTGTCAATCACTAGTTTTATTTCTTAGGAATCATATCAATTCCAGTATGTGTTTAGGACTCTAGAAATGCACCCAAGTGCATGATTTTATGTCTACATATCTATAATCATATTAGAGAGTTTGGTAAGGACAAAGTAGTTTTAATGGAGTATACCATGAGTGTGAACAATTGAATGGTTTGAATAAGTTGAAAAAGGGGTGTCAATAATAGTGAGTAAGTGGAGTGAGAGGAGCATAGACAAAGTTAAGGTGAAGGGAGAAACAAAGTATAGAAGACCAAGAAGGGGTAAGACTAAGAAGCCTTGAGAATGCAAAAAGTGGAAAAGTAACACGGCCTATGATAAAAGAGGTAAAGAAGATGTGAGAAGACCTTGAATAAGTTAGATTAAGGTGATTGAAATTGATCAAGATTCAAAACCCTAAGAAATGGATTGAAACCCTAGGTGTAGACTTAGAACAAGAAGGAAAGTTGAGTTGGGAGTGATAGGAAGAGATTTAGTTCTTAAAATTTGGTGCAAAACACAAGAAGGATAAAGGGTATCAGGAAAGTATTTCACTTTTGCTTATCTATTGTTAGATTTTCCTAGCCAAAAAGAATTTCATGGAAATAGGGCTAAAACGATGATATAAGAAAAAATTATAATGAGAGAATAAAATAAAATTGGCTAATAGTTGAGTGATGAAACTTTTTAGTCTCTTTAATGGGATAAATGGGTCATAGAAAACCTACCAAAGTGAATTCTAATTTGCTGAAATGTGTATTTTACATTAGAAAATGTCTTTTTGGATGGCTAGCAACATATTTGAGGTCTAGAGAGATATTGGGTGAGATTAAAGGTTTGAAACTTATTCAAGCATATGTAAATTGTTGAATGGTGAAGTCAAATAGGTATAATGAATTCTTGAACTTTGAATTAGTTGTATATAGTATTTTGTGTTGAAATATAAGTTTTGGCTTCTTGAGACAAAGTGAAAAATTGCATGGTTTTGAGTGATGGTTACAAGTATGGATCTAACTTATTATTTTTATTAAGTTGCTATATGTTCTTTGAATCATTTTGTATCAAATCAGGTGGTTTCTATTGGTAAAAGGAAAAGGAAATTGAAAAGAATAACAAGTGAAGAGTGAAAGAAATAGTGAACAAGAAACCTTAGCCTAAAAGGCCTAAAGATGAAGAAAGAATAAAGATAGAAGAAGTCCAAGGTGAAATAGACTTGGAGGGTAAAAATAAGAATTAAGAAGCACAAAAATACTAGGTAAGCCTAGGGTGAGGTGTTGAGAAGAAGAAAGGTGGAAAATACTTTCTTGAGAAGAGAAGAAAAGAGTAAGTTAAGAGAAAAAAGAGTGAAATGAGAGGTTTCTTGATAGGTGGTTACTACAAAATGATGAAATAGATTGAATGAAATGTGATAATTAATAATTAGGGCTGGATGTAAGAGATTATACAATTAAAATAAGACTTACAAAGTGGCTAATAGAGAGAAGAAAGGAAGAAAACCAAGTTTTTGAGTGGAATATGAAGAAGAGAGTGAAATGGCCTATAGAGTGGCTTATACAAAGAAGAAGGAGGCAAATGAAGGCATGGAAAAGAGAGGAAAGAAGGAATAAAATATGTATGGAAGTAAACTTATGTTATCTGGAGGTAGGAGTAATGTTTGGTGAAGAAGAAGAAGAAACTAGTGAAGAAGAAGAGCAGTTTGAAGAAGATGAAAAAGAGCTCTTGCAAAGAGCTTCTCAAGAGGCTAAATGGCCTCCAATTTTTCAATCTGATAGTGTTATTTTATGTGCAAATTTAGGTACACAAGATGAATAGGTGAAGGTAAGAAATAATGCCTTGGATGAATATCTAGAAGATCAAAATTGAAGACAAGAATGAAAAGAAATTTTGTGAATAAGCTCAAGCTCAGTTTAACCCAATCAAAGGTGAAATTGCAGCTGCTAGTGTGATGAAAGGATCATGGAAAGATATTGCAAGCATGTGGAGCTAGTTGAGTGGAGAAGATGAGATCAAAACTAAAGCAAATACTAAGAAAATATTGGAAAAAGAGGCGCATAATGAAGATGAAAGTATGATGAAGATTCAAGAGGAAGAAACAAAGCAAGAATTTGATAATTTATAGAAAAATACAAAGATAGCAATGGAGGATGATCAGAAAAAGGATGAAGAGAGAAGAAAATGTGGAGAATATTTTGTCTCTATTTTTACAAACTAAGGTTGATTTTAGCTTTGATTGTGTAGGTGTGGACCAAAAAGTGAATGAGGAAGATGATAAGAAACATGAGAATGAAGATAAGGAACATATGAAGCAAGAAGAATAAGTAAAATGTCAAAAAAGAGAAATAACGAAGCAAGAAGAGGGTGATAAAATCAATTTAGAAAATAAGAAAGAAAGGAGAAGACAAAAGAAAGCTAAGAAACATGAAGATGAGATCAAATACAATAGAAGAGGAAGAATCTCAAAGACAAATGAATTGGAAAAAGAGGAAGAAAAAAACATTAAATTTGGCTCAATTCTCTCCAATTAGGGAGTATGATGTAGGAGCATCATTGTAACTTGTAATTTTGGTCGGTATTAGCTATCTAGGTGTGTGAAGGGTCTATATGGAGGTCTATGTAATGTAAGTTGTCCATTTGGACTCATTTTTCTTTGTAATAAGTGGTTTCTCTCCAAAACCACAAGTTTGAATTTTCAAATTGGCTAGTTATTAGGTTACAATCACAGGGGTTAGTTTAAGAGAAATAAAGTATTTAAATGGGTCAAGAGACATACTCTTCACCTAAGGACATGACTACTTGACCTTAACTAAGGTGTAAACCTTCCTAGGTTAGATCACCCATAGTTGGCGTTTGTAAGTTTGAACCCAAACTACCATATTATTACAATTTGTATGAACTTATTCAAATGGAAGATGAGGATATGAGGGTGTAGGAAGGTAGGAGTGAGGGTGTGTTGAAGTATTCTATAATTTAGAGTCCCTGGTGGCTCTTAGAGCTCTATATTTGTTGAGTTATGGAGATCAATTACTTTGGATTAGCATGCAGTATGAAACTTGGTGGAAAACACAAGAACCGACATCGTTATGGGGATTGATGTCGGTCACCACCAATGACCGAAATTGGTTAGGAAAGGAGGAATCGAATTGGTTAGGGCTAACCGATGTCATTACTGTGTGTAGATGTTTTAATTAACTCTTGGGAATTAGATCTATTTTTGGTGTTAAAGTAGATCTATTGATTATAATTGCATGGGTAAGTGTCCTAAGTTTGTATATGCCTATATAAGCATGAAATATAGGGTTTACAAGTAATAATTAAGAATAACTTGCAAAAGTTGATTATTATTGTGAGAATAATTGTGAGAGAGAGAATTCTTGGTGAAGAAGCAAAAGCTTGGGTGAAAGACAATATCAGAAATCGAGAGGTGTGAAAGATTATAAATATTCATTGTATATATTGTCAAATCTTTGAATAATAGATTGGCTTGTTTCTTGGTAGATGTAGCCCACCTTTGGGTGAACCACGTTAAATTTGATGTTGATTTATATCTCTTATTTTGTATAATTCTTTTGGTAGATTATTTGATTTCATTACATGTATGTTTAAATCTAATATATTATTTGTACAAACTTGTGCTCACCACAACAACCGGTATCATAGCTTTGTTTGAGGGTTTTATGTGTTCAAAAATTTACTCACAGAGGGTTTTCTAATTGAGTGGGAACCACAACAATGGAAGAAGAAAACAAATACAAGGTAGAGAAGTTTGACAACCGAAATTATCAATTATGGAAGATGCAGATTGAGGATTATTTGTATTAAATAGATTTGTATTTACCATTAGATGAGAATTCTAGACCTATGAAGAATGGAAGATTTCTTGATAGAAAGACTTTGGGATCTATAAGATTGATCCTGGCAAAGCATCCGTGACTTCCAATATTACGAAGCGATTTCTATGGTAGGGTTAATGAAGTCTCTTCCTAATTTATATGAAAAACCTAGTGCTTCAAATAAATTTTATTTGATGAAGAAAATATTTAGTTCTAAGATGCATGAAGGTGGATTTGCATCATGTCATTTGAATGATTTACAATCTATTGTAAATCATTTAAAATCGGTTGATATTCTATTTGATGAAGTGAAAGAAATTTTATTTTTATGTTCTTTTCCGATAGTTAGGATAACTTGGTAATGGTTGATAGTAATACAACATCTACTAATAATATTTTTAAGTTTGAAGACGTGGTTAGTATAATCTTGATTGAAGAAATTCACGGGAAGAGTAGAGAGGAATCATAATTTGGGAATGTTTTGAATGTATAAAGTAGAGGCAGATAGAAGGAGAGATCCAAGAGTAAGAGTAATTGGAAATAAAAGTCAAGGGATAGCAGATCTAAATCAGAGGTAAGGGAATTACCTATTAGAAATGTGGAAAGAAAAGACATGTAAAGAAAGATTGTTAGTCAAAGGGTAAAGAGAACCTACAACTAGAAAAAGGTACGAAGCAAATATTGCTGCAGCGGAGAGGTAATGCAATATGCTCTTATTATTTCTTTAGATAATATAATTAAATCATGGGTTTTAGATTGGGGCTTATTTCCATGTAACCCATAATAAGGGTTATTTAAGAAATTATGTCCAGAAAATTTTGGGCATGTTTATTTGGGTGATGATGAACCTTGCAGTATTATGGGTAAAGGGAAGTTCATCTAAAATTACTGAGAATGGAAATACATGGGTATTGAAATATGTGAGTCATGTGCCAAGCCTCAGGAGGAATCTTATTTTTGCAGGGAAACTAGGTTAAACGGTTGCATGGTTACTTTTACAGAGACTCTTGGAAATTCACCAAGGGTTATTTTATTATGGTAAGAGGTAAGAATTTAGGAACATTATATTTATCTTCAGTGTTTCTGATTCCTTTTCTACATTATATACTTTAGATTCAAATGCATGCATGTGGCATAATCAGTTTGGTCATATAAGTAAAAAAGAAATGCAAATCTTAAAGGCTAAGGGTAAGTTATCAGATTTGAAAGATTTAGATCTTGATTTTGTAAGTATTGTGTCTTTGGAAATAAAAAAGAGTGAGATTTCTCAAAGTTGGGGCAACTAAGAAGGAGCATAAATTGGAGCTTGTACACTCGGATGTGTGGAGACCAAGCGGGTAGCTTCTCATGGAAGATCCCAATATTATGTTACTTTCATTGATGATGCTACAAGAAAGGTATGGGTTCATTGTATTAAACATAAATCGATGTTTTTGATACTTTTAGAAGATGAAAATCCCTTATTGAGAATGAATCAAATTCAAAGTTAAAGTGCCTCAAATCTGATAGTGGTGGTGAATACGGTAGTAAGAATTTCAATGATTATTGTTCAATGAATGAGATACGTAGAGAAATGATAGTTCCAAGAACACCACAAGAGAATGGTATCCTAGAAAGAATTAATAGGACAATCATGGAATGTGCTAAAAGTATTAGGATACATTCTAAATTTCCTTTGCAGTTTTGGTCGAAGCGATTGATACAATGGTTTATTTGATTAACCATGTGAATTAAAGTTCACTAGATGGAGGAATATCAGAGGAAGCTTGGACCGGAAAAGAGGTAGATTGTTCTTTTCTTAAATTTTTGGTTTAGATTATTTTTTCATATTGATAAGGAAAATAGGAAAACGTTGGATGCAAAATCCAAGAGATGCACTTTCATTAGTTATGGATCTAGTGATTTTAGATTTCATTTTTGGGATTTAGAGAATTCTAAAATTATTAGGAGTTGTGTCATTGAATGGAATGAAAAGATAATGTACAGAGATCAAAGTTTGGTACCTAAGGAAAAAAGCGAGGTTGAGAATTTTGTGAATGAAAATGAACTCTCGGTTTTAAAATAAATACGGATAGAGTTACATAATAACAGGTGTCGGTTGAATTCTTATTGACATCGGTCAACTAATCCAAAGTATCAGTTAAACAATATCCAAACCGACATCAGTTAGTAGAACTGACATTGGTTACAAGTGACTAGCATCCGTCAGCGACAAATTTGGATACAAATATCCAGGAGGTCCAGAATGAGCCTCCAGTACCCCAAACTCTTGTGAGAAGGTCACAAAGGGTAAGTAAACCTACAAAAATATTTACACCTTCTCTATTTCATTTATTAGTGAATGATAATGGTGAACCAAAAAGTTTTGAATAAGCAATGCAAGATAAGACCCACGTCCAAAGGGGAGCATGACATGAATGAAGAGATGGAATTCTTGGAATAGATACAAACTTGGGATTTGGTTAAGTTACCAGCAGGTAAGAGGGCATTACAGAACAAGTGGGTTTACAACATCAAGGAAGAAGAGGGTGGACAGAAAAAGTATAAGAAAAGGCTTATAGTAAAGGGATTTATAAAGAAAGCATGTATTGACTTTGGTGAAATATTTTCTCCTATCGTAAAGATGACTTCTATTCGCACCGTATTGAGTTTATTTGCAGTAGAGGATTTGCATTTGAGTGAAAATATTTATATGCAATATCCACTTGGTTATGAAGTCAAAGGTAAGGATAAATTAGTGTGTAGTTTGAAAAAGAGCATATATGGGCTCAATTAAGCTCCAAGGAAATGATACAAGAGGTTTGATAGTTTTTTCCATGAGCATGGTTACTTGAGATGTGAATCTAACCATTTTGTTTATTTCAAGAAGCTTGAAGATGGGAGCTATATTATTTTGTTACTGTATGTGGATGATATGCTTGTTGTAGGATATAGTATGCAAGACATTGTTGAGCTTAAGGGAAAGCTAGCTCACACATTTTCTATGAAGGATTTAGGAGCTACAAAAAGAATCCTTGGCATGCATATATATAGAGACAGAAGAATAAGACATTGTATTTGTCTCGGGAGGATTATATCCATAGGGTGTTAGAAAGGTTCAAGATGTAGAATGCAAAACTTGTTAGTACATCTATGGCTGGAAACTTCAAATTGAGCAAAGATCAATGTACTTCATCACATGAGGAGGTCAAATACATGACACGAGTGCCATATGCTTCTAGAAGTTGGGAGTCTTATGTATGTTATGGTTTGTACAGACTAGACATTACATAGCAAAGTGGGAGTTGTGAGTAGATATATGGATAATCTAGGTAAAACACATTGGAAAGCAATCCAATGGATACTCAGGTATTTTAAAGGGAAATCTAGCATGCGGTTATGCTATGGAGGTTCAGATATTTCATTATGTGGCTATGTTTATTCAAATATGGCTAGAGATTTAGATGGTAGGAAGAGCACTACTGGATATATTTTCATAGTAGGTGGGATGATAGTTAGCTGGATTTCAAGATTGTAGAAGGTTGTGGCTTTGTCTACTATAGAGGCAAGAGTATGTTATAGCTACAAAGGATAACAAGGAGATGATATGGATGAGTAGGTTCATAAAAGAGTTGGGAAAGGAGGAAGATGATTGCAAATTGTTTGGTGACAGTCAGAGTGTGATTAATTTGGCAAAGAACTCAGCGTTTCATTCAAGAATGAAACACATTAAGTTGAGGTATCACTTCATATGGCAGATATTGGAGGATGGGAAGTTGAATCTAGAAAATATTCATATGATTAAGAACCTTGCGGATATGATAACAAATTTGTTAACAAATGAGAATTTGGAGTTACACTCCACTTTTTTTTTGGTCTTCAAGTTTGAGAATTGAAGAGGAAGAAACAAAGCTAAGGAAGCATCCAAGAATGATGTTGTACAGGTATGGTGTAATAATTAATCTCCAAGTGGGAGATTGTTGAGTTGTGGAGCTCAATTACTTTTGGATTAGTATGTAGTATGAAACTTGTTGGAAAGCAAAATAACCAAAATTGGTTATGGAGGAGGGACATCGATCAACAATGACCAACATTGGTTAGGAAAGGAAGAATTGACATTAGTTAGGGCTAGCCGACGTTGGTTATTTGTGTGTAGATGTTTTAATTAACTCTTAGGAATTAGATCTATTTTTAGTGTTAAATAAGATATATTGATTGTAATTGCATGGCTTAGTGCCCTAAGTTTGTATACACCTATATAAGCATGAAGGCTAGGGTTTAGAAGTAATAATTAAAAATAAATTGTAAAAGCTGATGATTATTGTGAGAATAATTATGATAGAGAGAATTCTTGGTGAAGAAACAAAAGTTTGGGTGAAAGACAATACTGTACATATGAGAGGTGTGGAAGATTGTAAATATTCAATTGTATATCTTGTCAAAGATTTAGATAATATATTTGTTTGTTTCTTGGTGGATGTAGCCCACACTGGGTGAACCACGTTAAATCGGTGTTGATTTATATCTCTTATATTGTATAATTCTTCTGATAGAATATCCGTTTTCATTGCATGTATGTTTAGATCTGATATATTATTTTTACAACCTTGTTTTAACCCCAAAACTGGTATTAGATCTTTGTTTAAGGGTTTTATGTGATTAATTATTTAATCATAGAGGGTTTTCTAATTGAGTGAGAGCTACAACAATGGCGTAAGAAAAAAATACAAGGTAGAAAAGTTTGAATTTGCCGAAATAATCAATTATGGAAGATACAGATTGAGGATTATTTATATCAAAGAGATTTTTATTTACCGTTGGATGATAATTCTAGAACTACGAAGATGATTTGTGAAGAAGGAAGATTCTTGATAGAAAGGCTTTGGGATCTATAAGATTGATCCTGAAAACATTTGTGGCTTCCAATATTACAAAAGTGACTCCTACGGTAGGGTTAATGAAGTCTCTTACTAATTTATATGAAAAACCTTGTGCTTGAAATAAATTTTATTTGATGAAGAAACTATTTAGTTCTAAGATGCATGAAGGTGGATATGCATTTTGCTATTTGAATGATTTCTAATTTATTGTAAATCAATTAAAATCGATTGATATTTTGTTTGATGATGAAGTGAAAGAAATTTTATTCTTATGTTCTTTGCTCGCTAATTGGGATAACTTTGTAATGGTTGTTAGTAATACAACATATGCTAATAATAGTTTTAAGTTTGATGATGTGGTTACTATAATCTTGAATGAAGTAATTCATAGGAAGAGTACAAAGGAATCATCATTTGGGAATGCTTTAAAGGTAGAAAGTAGGGGCATGAAAAAGGATACATCCTAGAGTAAGAGTAATGGGAAATAAAAGTCAAGGGATAATAGATATAAATTCAGAGGTAAGTGAATTACCTATTGGAAATGTGGAAAGAAAGGAAGACATGCAAAGAAAGATAGTTGGTCAAAGGATAAAGAGAACCTACAACTAGATAAAGGTAAAGAAGAAAATATTATCAGTAGCATAGGTAATGCAAGATGCTCTTATTCTTTCTTTAGATAATAAAATTGAATCATGAGTTTTAGATTCATGAGATTATTTCCATGCAACCCCTAATAAGGGTTATTTCAAAAATTGTCTAGGGTAATTTTGGGCATGTTTATTTGGGTGAGGATGAACCTTGCAGTATTACTTGGTAAAGGTGAAGTTCATCTAACATTGTAGAATGAAAATACATGGGTATTCAAAGATGTGAGATATGTGCCAAGCCTCGGGAGGAATCTTTCTTCTATATGGCAACTAGATTAAACTAGTTACATGGTTACTTTTACAGAGACTCTGGGAAAGTCACTAAGGGTGATTTTATTGTGGCAATAGGTAAGAAGGTATGAACATTATATTTATCTACTTGTGTTATAGATTCATTTTTTGTATTTTCTACTTCAGATTCAAATACATGCATGTTGCATAATTGGTTGGGCCATATGGGTAAAAAAGGAATGTGGATCTTAAAGGCTAAGGGTAAGTTATCAGATTTGAAAAATTTAGATCTTGATTTTTGTGAGCATTGTGTCTATGTAAATCAAAAGAGAGTGAGGTTTCTCAAATTTAGGGCAATTAAGAAGGAGCAGAAATTGGATCTTGTACACTCAGATGTGTGGGGACTAGCTAAGGTAGCTTCTCATGGAGGATCCCATTATTATGTTACTTTCATTGATGATGCTACAAGAAAGGTACAATTTTATTGTATTAAACATAAATATGATGTTTTTGAAATTTTTAAAAGATGAAAATTCCTTGTTGAGAATGAATCAAATTCAAAGTTAAAGTGCCTCAGATATGAAAATGGTGGTGAATACCGTAGCGAGGATTTCAATGATTATTGTTCGAGTGAATGAGATACATAAAGAAAGGACGGTTCAATAACACCACAAGAGAATGGTGTTACAGAAAGAATGAATAGGATAATCATGGAAAGTGCTAGAAGTATGAGGATACATTCGGATTACCTTTGTAATTTGGTAAAGCAATTGATACAATGGTTTATTTGATTAACCGTGAGCCTTCAATATCGGTAGATGGAGGATTATTAGAGGAAACTTAAACCAAAAAGGAGGTAGATATTTCTTTTCTTAAATTTTTTTGGATCAAAATCTTTTGTGCATATTGATAAGGAAAATATGAAAAAGTTGGATGAAAAATCTAAGAGATGTAGTTTCATTAGTTATGGATCTAGTGATTTGATTCCATTTTTGCTATTTAGAGAATTCTAAACTTATTAGGAGTCGTGACATTGAATGCAATGAAAAGAGAATGTACAAAGATCAAATTTTGGTACCTAAGGATGAAACAATAGAGAATTTTGTGAATGAAAATGAACTCTCCAATTTAAAAGAAAAACCAACATAGTTACATAGTAATAGGTGTCGGTTGACCCCTGACCGGCATCGGTTAGCTAAACCGGTATCAATTAGAGAAGATCCAAACCAACATCGGTTAGCAGAACTGATGTTGGTTATAGGTGACTGGTGTTGGTCACTGACATATTTGGATACGAATGTCTAGGAGGTCCAAAATGAGCCTCCATACCCCAAACTCATGTGAGAAGGTCAAAAAGGGTAAGTAAACCTACACAAAGATTTACACCTTCTCTATTTCATTTATTATTGACTGAAAATGGTGAAGCAGAAATTTTTGAAGAAGTAATGCGGGATAAGACCCATGTCCGGTGGGAGCATGGCATGAATGAAGAGATGGAATCCTTGGAATAGAACCAAACTTGGGATTTGGTTAAGTTACCAGCAGTAAGAGGACATTGCATAACAAGTGGATTTACAGGATCAACGAATAAGAGGGTGGATAGAAAAATTATAAGAAAAGGCTTGCGATAAAGGGATTTACAAAGAAACTAGGTATTGAATTTGGTGAAATATTTTCTACTATTATAAAGATGAATCGTATTCGTACCTTATTGAGTTTATTTGTAGTAGAGGATTTACATTTAGAGTAACTAGATGTGAAGAAGGTTTTCCTTCATGGTAATTTGAATGAAGAGATTTATATGTAATAATCGCTTGGGTATGAAGTCAAAGGTAAGGAGAAATTAGTGTGTAGTTTGAAAAAGAGTCTATATGGGCTCAACTAAGCTTCAATGAAATGATACATGAGGTTTGATAGTTTTATGCATGAGCATGTTTACTTGAGATGTGAATTTGACCATTTTGTTTATTTCAAGAAGCTTGAAAATGGGAGCTAAATTATTTTGTTCTTGTATGTGGATGATATGATTATTGCAGGATCTAGTATGCAAGATATTGATGAGCTTAAGGGAAAGATAGCTCACACATTTTCTATGAAGGATTTAGGAGCTGCAAAAAGAATCCTTGGCATGCAAATACACAGAGATAGGAAGAAAAAGAAATTTTATTTATCTCAAGAGGATTATGTCCATAGGGTGTAAAAAAGGTTCAAGATGTAGAATGCAAAACCTATTAGTACATCTATGGATGGACACTTCAAATTGAGAAGATATTAGTGTCCTTCATCACATGAGGAGGTCAAATACATGGCATGAGTGCCATATGATTAAGTAGTTTTGGAATATCATGTATGATATGGTTTGTACTGCAGGACATTGCACGGGAAGTGGGAGTTGTGAGTAGATATATGGCTAATCCAAGTAAAACACATTGGAAAATAGTCCAATGGATACTCAATTATTTGAAAGGGAAATCTAGCATGTGGTTATGCTATGGAGGTTTGGATATTTCATTATGCGACTATGTTTTTTCGTAGATATGGTGGAGATCTAGATGGTAGCAGGAGCACTCTTTGGATATATTTTCACAAAGTAGGTGGGATGACAAGTTAGCTAGATTTCAACATTTTAAAAATTCTTGGCTTTTTCTAGTATAGAGGAAGAGTATTTTGTAGCTACATAGGCTAGCAAGGAGATGATATGGATGAGTAGGTTTATGAAAGAGTTGAGAAAGGAGAAAGATGATTGCAAATCGTTTAGTTACTGATTAGAGTGTAACTCATTTGGTAAAGAACTTGACGTTTCATTCAAGAAAAAAACACATTCAGTTGAGGTATCACTTCATATGGTAGGTATTGGAGGATGGGAAGTTGAATCTGGAAAAGATTCATATGAGTGAGAACCCTGCGGATATGCTAACAAATCCATTTGCAAAGGAGAAGTTGGAGATACACTCCACTTCTATTGGTCTTCAAGTTTGAGAATTGAAGAGGAAGAAAAAAGCTAAGGAATGATCTAAGAATGACGCTATATAGTTATGTTGCAGTAATTAATATCCAAGGGGAGATTGTTGAGTTTTGGAGCTCAATTACTTTGGATTAACATGCAGTATGAAACTTGCTGGAAAACACAACAACCAACATCGGTTATGGAAGGACCGACATCGGTCACCAAAGACTGGCATCGGTTAGGCAAGGAGGAACTGACATTGGTTAGGGCTAAGCGACATCGGTTGTATGTTGTAGATGTTTTAATTAACTCTTGGGAATTAGATCTATTTTTAGTGTTAAAGTAGATATATTGACTATAATTGCATGGCCAAGTTCCCTAAGTTTGTATAGATAGATAAATGGGGAGAAATGGGGGCCTCCATAGAATAGAGGGGATCCCCGCTTCTCTCTATATTCCTATATAAGAATGAAATATAGGGTTTAAAAGTAAGAATTAAGAAAAATTGCAAAAGTTGATGATTATTGTGAGAATAATTGTGTGAGAGAGAATTCTTTGTGAAGAAGAAAAATATTTGGTGATGTAGATACCAAAATTGGGTCACACTCCCATTAGTCCATTTTCGAATAGCCAACTTAAACATATTCACCTAATCGTGACCTTTTAATCCCACATTAATAGTAGTTTAATTATTTATAATTAAAGTAATACCCATACTCACAATATTCATTATATAATTACCTTAATTAAAACTAATTTACACCTCATCGAGACACCTCACCCAACCACCTCACCTATACACCTCATCATAAACATATTCTTAGCATATTTCCCTTTCACTAAGACTCAATATCCACTCACCATAACTAACTAAGACTTAGTCCTACCTACCTTAATTAACTAAGAATTAGTTCAACCCTAAAATCACATGCCTATTCTTCCTCTAACCACATTCCCAGTTATATAAGTGTAAAATCCCATTTTGATCCACGAGAATAGACAGAACTGGCCAAGATCTGTCATTTTTAGTAAACCTAGGATTTCCCACCTTAACTAACGTAGGTCAACCTAAACTGACACCGGTCACCCTAAACCGTTGTCGGTTACCATATAACCATTTTGGTAACCTTATTTGAGAGGTTAGACACATTCTCAAGTTTTATAGAAAAGGAGATCTACATGTAAGCAAGAACTAGAGCTCTTTCACACATCCAGAAGCCATAACTAGCATAGCCATCAATTAGGAGGTTTATGAATTCACGGGAGCACTCCGGCAAGCATTGCCACAACAATGGTTTCCATTTCAATGATCAACCATCACCACCACCCAACCATTGAACCTGCATAGTAGTAAGTGTGTCTCTAACCTGTACCACTTCATTTCCATTCAGTTTATAAAGTTCTTCACCTTTGTTTATCAATCATCAGCTATATTTTCACCCTACCACTATTTCCTTCTTGTGAACCCGACCATTCCCATCACTCCTACCCCTTTTAATCACCTCTGTCTACCCCTGAGCACCTCTGAATATTCCCAACATCCCCCAAACCTAAACCAACTCCTCACCATTGCTGATCCAGTCTCAGAAAAATCCCCAAAACCATGAACTATTGAGTTATTACCAGCCCGCAAAGTAACCATCGTTGGTCCTTACTAAACCGTCGTTGGTCATACCAGACCGACGTCGGTCTCTGTATTTGGAAGTCCTACTAATACCATATCTTAATAACCCTTTTAAATTGATTCAAGTGACCCAAAATCTAAACCTAACTTTGTTCCAGTACCTTAGTTGTTTACCTTATTTGTAGATCCGATTGAAGCCTAGCCTGTTATGTTAGATTTTCTTATTGTATTTAGATGAGATACTTAAATCATATCAACTACAATAGAATGCTATTTACTTACATTGTTTCTTTCATTAAGTTGTATTAAAATAGTGGGTTGAATGCCACCAAGGAAGTATAACACTTCTTGGATCTAGCACATGCTTTATGTAGCCCACTGACTTATATTATTTAATCCCCTTTTTGTGGTCTTGTTGTGTATTTCAAGTAGTTCCTCCTAGCAAAAAGAATCTCTCACGATCAACATTGGATCAAGAATTTAGAATGCACGCAACAACCTCCAATTGACCATTACTACATGTATTCCTTTTGGCCCACACCCTTATCTATTTCGTCAAAAATAAAGAAAATGGTGAAACATTTTGGCACACCCAGTGGGACCCTCTCTTGGGTTCATTACATTTTCTTCATATAGGGAAAATGTTTTTGTGTGTTTCTTTCATTTCAAAAATTACACATTTAATCTTCTCCCTAGTAATATTCCTTTCTTCTAATTGTCTAAATGACATTTGTCATTTGGGGCTTAAAATGAACCACTTCTTCTTTCTTGCATTGCATTAGTGAAAAAGCATCCCTCTTCCTGTTCATCATTTGCTACATTGAATATCATATTTTGATTTGGGTTTAAAACACTTGCATTTCATTCTAATTTTTTGCATTATAGCTCACATTAAAAATGAGGGCAACCTATACACTGGAAGTCATGCCCAACTGATGGTTGACATAATTGAACCGTAGAAAGCACTTGCTTCTCTCTCTCTCTCTTGCCAAACTACAAAAAAATTTGAATATACACACCTTCTTAAATGACATCTTACCTAGGAACGCTCACAATGATCACACAATCGAGAGAATTGTGGTAATCCCCGATTTGTTATCTCTATACTAGTACCCCATCAGAGGAAGGACCGCCCCCACCATAACATAACCTGAAACCTCACCCTTTAGATTTCCTTTTTGTAGGATGCCTTCCCAACTAAAAACTCTATTTTGAATTCACATGTTAGTCATAAATAGGATAAGCCACAAAAAATATAAAATTCACTGTTAGGACTATGTGTTTTCATAGCTTTGCTTGACTTGGGTTTTGAGGTGAGAGGATATGTTTTCTTCATATTTCTTTTTCCTTTCACACTCTACCATCATATTTGAATTATTCTGATTTTCTCGAGTGTGCCAAGGCATCATCCTACCATACCCAGGCTTATGGGTTGGTTCTTCATACAATCTAAATTCACAACACCTAATTTTTCTTCATTCTTCAGATTTCACATTAACCGGCATCGTTCCCATGACCATCATTGGTTTACATTTGACCGACATCGGTTTACCTAACCTACATTGGTTCCTTGTTGCATTGGTCGGTTTGCAGAGAACATTCATCTCACCTTCTTTTCTATCTAAAAGTTTCTGTGTGTCACCATACTCTCTTTATTCGATCATAGTCCTCCAATACAGTCTCCTGTCTAATAGTCACCAGTTTCTACTTTATTTGCTGAAACTATTATTCTTCATAGTAACCATCATCGGTCATCTTGTTACCAGAATCGGTCATACATTAACCAAAATCGGTTCTTATAACTGACATCAGTCACACTGCTTTGATTTTTATGAAAATATTTACCCAATTTTCCTCTCAAAATCTATTTTTTCCCATCTCTGCTATCCCCTATGTCATTTATAGAGTATAGTTCACCTGATTTACATTGATTTACATGGTGTTGACTCGTAGCCAAACTAATGCCCTCGTGTTTCACACTAGCCATCAACCACTCCCACCTAGTCCATCACCACCATCCATTTTGTCACCTATGGATCCGATTCATCTTATCCCCATCACCACTAGCGAAGAGGAGTTTGTGAGACTCCTTGACTAGAATCCCGCTGCCCTCCAGTACTACCTTGCTCATTATTCCACTCAGGATTCCTCACGATAGTTAATATATGGCATGCCCATATCTATCCTTCTAGATTTAGCCCCTACTTTTACATCATTTAACACCGGTTCAAGATCTACTCACATGTCATCCACTTTATCACTTGTGGTGTCTCACTAAATCCCACAACTGCTTATAACTTAACGCAACATATAAATCAACGATCATGCCCATGACATTGATTGTCCCTCCAATAACCTCTATGAGTATAGCTCCATCTACACCCACCACTTCCCATATACCCAACCACCTCCTCCAAAGTGTCAAAAATTACACCCCTTTCCAAAACCTCTTCCTTTATATCCGTAATCCTTACCCCCAATCACCACTAGAATCGTTATGACTACCCCACCCACTTACACGTACTACCAAAAAACCCCGACCTCATCTATCGCTTATGCTGGCTATGTGCCACCCGCATCTATTCCTCCTACGCAGTTCTCATATTTAGCGCCACCATATACCAGCATACCACCTACCTCATAGCTTTAACATCAACCCCCTTTTTCTATAGGGGGCTCCCATTCATCCGAGCCTACTAACAACCTCATTAAACTGATGATGGAGAAGATGCGGACCTTAGAAGCATCTATTTTTGACATCTGTAATTCTTTAACATATGATGAAATATGTAATGAGTCTATCCATCTATCTATTCCTATTCATCCTTATCCAATGTATTGGGAAATGCCTAAATTTAATCGCTTCAATAGTAAAGAAGACCCACGAAACACTTGCAGTCATTTAAACATGGGTGTTACCTAATCATCCACAATGATACTTTGCTCCTACAAACTTTCCCAATGTCCCTGACAGGACCAACATTAGATTGGTACAGTGGACTACCTCGACATTCTATTTATTCCTTTAATCAAGTAGCCCAAGCTTTCCTAGATCATTTTTCAATCAATGTTACCAAGAAAGTCACCATGACCGATCTCTATTCAACCCAACAATACAAAGACAAATCTATCGTAGATTTCATTGCCCGTTGGTGGAGTCTTATTAACCAATTGACGTTCCAACTACCTCAGACTAAACTTATTGAGTTTTTCACTAGAGCTTGTGCTAGACACATCTCACCAACTCTGCAAGTCCAAACCTTCCGAACCTTTGATGAAGCGTTCACCATGGCCCGAAAACTATAAATTCACGCCATTGAAGAAAAGAAAATCCAATTATAGAACAAGAACACCCCATTCAAATCAAAAAATTCTTCTTCATCATAAAAACCCAAAATAACTATTCAAATCCTAAAGGATCTACCAACGGGGTATTCCTCAAGGTGGGTCCACCTCATCCTTCTAATCAAGCCCAACCTTCTTCTAATCTTTCTCCTATCTAGGCCTTTCATCTTCAACAGAGCAGTGGAAGTACACTTTGATCGGAGAACCCTATTCTTTGGTCTTGGAAAAACTTTTTAAAGTTAGAGCCATTACACTTCCTCCCATAAAACCTCATACAAGTTTTGATCCTGCTCGTCCTATGCCCGCATGGTATAAAAAGCATGACTACTATAATTATCATCACGTTAAAGGACATAGTGATGGTAACTGCATAACTTTTAAAAACATTGTTCAAGATATGATAGACAATGGAGACCTTGTTGTAGACAACCCAAATGCACCAACAAATCATAATTTGCACATCTTCAAAAATCCATTCCCTAATCATAAACCATTGTCTAATCAAAATAAAAACCTTTATCTAGCAATGGAATCATCCGTGAGGTTCACGCAATTTTGATATCATACCAACTGTTCCTCAAAACCTACCTACTTCATCTATTGAGGAAATATTAGCACAAGATCCTCCACCCATAGAGCAACATACCAATTATACTCCTCCACCCATAGAGGAGTCCCCCTCATCTCCCCTTGCTCTCACAGAGGAACCCACACTTTCTACCGATGTCGTGTCATCGTCTACTTCCCAACCTTCTGAACTGTCAACACTTGTTATTCTCCCATCCACAAGAGAATCATCATCACCTTCTCCTCCACCAAGAGAGAAGTCTACCTCACCCAACCTATTATCTCTCCTACCCATGGGAGATTCTTCAGACATGTCACTACTTGTTGGGGATATTTCTCCCCTAGCATCCCAAGACCCTATTGACATGATCTTGACTCTCTTACCTACAAAATATGAGGCCATCCAATTCCCTATCTCACAGACATATTTTACAAGGATTTCCACCCAACCCATTCCATCCTCTTCTTCTAGTAGTCCCATTTTCACGATTGGTCGATCGTTTGGATTATGTTGATCATTCCATGCTCTGGGGACATCTTCGGCTCCCCATTTTGACCCAAATGCAAATGTTTCTGAAGATACTTCCATGATCTACCCAAAGGTATTTTCGGAAACCAAAACTACACTAACCATGCCAATTGAAACATGATTCCTCTTCATCATCCCTACTTCCATCCAAACTTCTACCCATCACTACAACTATTCCCAAACCTAAAAACCTACCCACACTTATCCCCCACCCATATCTAGACCCATCACTACTTTGAGTGTTATGCTAACATCAAGCCTTGATTACCCACCTGTCAGATTGGACTTAGCCACATCTTCCAAAGTCTGCAACAACATTATCCTCCCACCTAAAAAGAAAACCCAACCCTCTAGGCTGTGCACACCGGTCTCGCCTACTACACCCTTGTCACCTTCCCCCTTCCATCCATCCTAGGGCCTCATCCATCAACCTTGACCAAAAATATCATACCCAAGACTGGTTAAAAGCTAAACAACCTGCTACTGCATCACGAGCCTTTGTTACACCTCATTCACCCAAAACAAAACTCCCTCACCCTCAACCAGTGCACTTCTTTCCACCTATACCTCCACCAATTACTATAACCCCAACCTTGCCTATACAACTCCAACCAATGCCACCTACCCCACCTCTACCACCACCTCCACCGTAACTCGTTTCCCCCATGGGTAACTCGTCCTCTTCCACCATCCATTTTCCATTCTTCATCCCGTACTCCCGTGTCACCTTTACTCAAGAAGGTGCAAATCAAAGCTAAGAATATGCTACCCTTGAATAAGGTAGTCAAACCAACCAACCTTCAATCACCAACCTGTTTCTACCCCAACTTTACCTAAACAAATGCCAACAAGACCTAAGACCACTCCACATACCAAACTAGTAGACCAACCCATTCCCCCTCCTGTAAATCCTCTTCCTTCACAATCAACCACACTGTACCCAAACCCACACTCACCTCCCATTGCAATCCATTAGCAGGGTCCTACGCCAACATTTTAACCAATCTCTTGGAGACTTCCATCATCACATTACCACTGCTTTGACCTTACAATCCTCTCAAACCCAAACCAAAATGGTTTGATGAAACCAAGATTTATGCCTATCATCGTGTGTCAAGACATGATGTTGAAAATTGTAAGGCTCTGAAGATCATTCTTCTTCAAATTTTTCCTCCTGAACAAAATTTTGATGATGATGACCTTCTTGATGAGGACCATGCTCCATCATCACCTATCACCATACATCATTGTCCTTTACCCATTTAGTGATCAGTATCTCCACCCCCACAACCATTTTTCCCACCTCCAAAATTCAATATCAACATGGTCCATATTAGATAATTAGCCAAACCACCACCCAAATGTCAATGCACCCTACTCATTTCACAAGGCTCTTATCCACTAATAGGATTTTTCCCCTCATGCCATTATACCTTTCATGACAAACCCTCTCCATCCACCTCCCCTTAGATTAACATGGTTCATGTTGCTACACGCGCTTAGAAATACAAATGCAAAGAAAAATAAACTGGCCCATCAACCAACCCCATACCAAATATACCATCTGAATCCACTCCCAAAATCACCACCTACGGACCTACATACCCTATCTCTGATGGGGTCACCCATCGTGTAATGCTAAAATAATTACATCAGTCTCCTCTAAATATGTCTTTGTATGATCTCATCTAGACTTCGAATCCCATAGACAAGCCCTTATCAAGGTTTTACAATCCATTGAAGTTCTACCCAATGACCCCACACCAGTGGCCTCGATTATCACCCCTCACCATGTGGCCTTGCTAACCAAATCAGCTCCTCCTTCTACCCCCACGACCACTCCTCACGTCACCACCCTTAGCTTCTCTGATGAGGAGATTGTACCTCTCCAATCAGATGACCCTAATCCCACCCTATTCATTTCTATTTATATTGATAACATATGTGTATGGCATGTCATGATTGATGGTGGTGCTATCATTAACATCATCTCCTCCCACGCATATGATCAAATGCATATTCCTTTTAATTGTATGCATAATAACCCAGTTATGCTACGCTCCTTCAACGATGCCATCACCTCCACCCTTAGCACTATTATCCTTCATGTTCACGTAGGCCCTCGCACTATCCCGGAACTATTCTACATCTTAGAGGGGAATTCCAGTATAACCTATTGCTCGATAGACCCTAGATTCATGTCATGCATTGTGTTCCTTAAAATTTACACCACTGTGTAAAATTAAAGCATGAGGGACATAACTATACCATCCCCATCGAACCACCACCATTCAAGACCTGTAACATGCTATACCAGCCTAACGATGTATTTGTACTAGTCAAGACATCTACCACTACACCCAGATTCTCCTTCACCCATGATCCCATCCACCAATGTTACCGCTACCTCTCCCATACCTAACTCTTATATTCATACTACCGCCGCAACCTCTACAACTGACTCATATGCTTCCCAATCATCTAGCAAGTCATTTATCCCCGCTACCCACATATCGAATACTGATCCCTTAGAAGGTGTTTTTCAATTCCTCACTTTGGGGGAGTACCGCTTATACAATATCGACACATTCCTCACTCCTCAAGAGTATGGGAACCTACGTCAAGCACCCTAGTTATGACTACTGCGTAGGCGAGGTTTTTCCTTATGGTCCTCCCCACCTTCACACTAATCTAACATATGGGGGACTTGATATTGCCACTTATTCACTTGAACCTCCATCCCAAACACAACCATTTTCATCTGACCTACAATCCCTTACTAACCATTTGCTTTGCTCACACTTTCCTCCACTGTTGCGCATGGAAAGGCTTTGACTTCAGTTTTTACAAATAGGGCTTCCATATTATCATTTCTGTACCACCCGTAAACACAATGATCGTAGTGACATTGGATTTTCTACACCACCTCCTAAGAACGCCCACATCAAGCTCATTGAGGAAGATAAACCTTCTCCACCTCATTCACCCATGTCACCATCTTCACCCATGGAGTCCATAGATCTTGAATCTATTCTTCTAAAATTGTTTTCATAAACACCATTTCCCGGGACCTCTAACCTAACAACGTGATGGCGAGGCTTCCTCTTCTCTCCTATTTCTATATCCTAACATGATCGATGATGATACACCTTATATTAACATCATTTAATGTTAGGATGATGAGTCCATCCTCACGTACCTTGGTGTGGAATACTCCTGTATTCACTAATCATTACCCTCCGAGACACAAACCATGTTGAATGAATCGACTATCAAAATAAGCATTAGTACTCGGGATGACCCACAAATCCTAAAGATAGGTCAGTCTTTAGATGTTGCTAAACATGAAGCTTTTACTTCTTTCCTTCGAGACCATAGCAATGCTTTTGGCTAGTCCTATGCCGATATGCTTGGTATTGACCCAAAAATTGTGTTCCATAATATCGTAACCATTCATTATGTCAAACCCATAAAATAGAAGCTGCTGAAAATGCATCCTCACATTTCTCTTTTGGTCTAAGAATAACTTAAGTGCCTTCTCTTAGTTTTCTTCATCCTACCCATTTCCTATCCCTAATGGAGTTATAACATCATTCCAATCAAAAAGGTGATAGGGGGGACTCGCATTTGCTGAGACTTCCATGACCTCAACCTAGCTTTTCCCAAAGATGACTTTCCTCTACTAGGTATTGACCAACTAGTTGATCTCACCGTCGTCCATGAGATGCTATCACTCATGGATGGTTTCTCAAGTTATAATCAAATATTACTTTCTCTAGAAGATCAACACAAGACTACCTTCATCACCCCTTAGGGGACCTTATGCTATTGATTCATGCCTTTTGGCCTTAAAAATGCTAGTGCTACATATCAATGAGCCATGACTTACATCTTCCATGACATCATGCATCACATATTGGAAGATTATGTAGATGATCTTCTTGCCAAATCCAAACATCGAGTCGAACACTTGACCATCCTTAAGGTCATATTTGACCACCTCATCAAGTATTGTGTTCATCTTCAACCAAAGAAGTGTGTCTTTGTGGTACTTTTAGGAAAATCCTTGGTTTCATTGTTTCTTTGCGTGGCATAGAAGTTGATCCTGCTAAAGTAAAGGCTATTCTAGAAATGCCTCCACCTACTAATCTCCATCAACTTGAAGCCTACAAGGTAAGTTGCAATCCATTCATCATTTTATCTCATAGATTTTTGACCATTGTCAACCATTTCATCATCTTCTCAAGAAGGATGTTTCATTCAAATGGGATGATGAATGCCATAAAGCCTTTGAAGCCTTAAAACAATACCTTCTTCAACCACCAGTGTTCATTCCTCCTAAGGATGACCACCCCTTTTACCTATATATTTCCACCACTGACCATTCTTTAGGTGCCATGCTTGCTCATCATGATGAGAAACACAAAGAGAAAGTGGTTTATTACATAAGTCGTACCCTTATGGACTATGAAACTAGATACACCCACGCCAAAAAACTCTGTTTAGCCTTAGTTTTCGTTGCCACAAAACTCTGCCATTACCTCCTCAACCACAAAACCTTTGTTGTTACCAATACTGACCCCTTACACTATATGTACACCAAACCCTATCAACATCAACATGTTGCATGTTGGCTTATGCTTCTTGCCGACCTCGACCTCGAATTCATTCATCAAAATTCCATCAAGGGCCAAGCTATCACTGACCAACTAGCAGACGCACCTCTTTCCGAGAATCAACCCTCTAACTTCAATTTCCTAGATAAATCCATAGCTACCCTCTCCTTAGATGAACCCGCTTACCAAATGAAACTCTTCTTCGATGGCTCTAAGTGTCAGTGTGGAGGTGGGGCTAATGTTATCATCATTCCTCTTGATGGTGAACCTATGCCTTTATCTTTCAAACTGGATTTTTATTATACAAATAATATCGCTGAATATGAAGCACTTGTATTGGGTCTCCAGGATGGTTATGCCCTAGATGTTAAGTCAATCAATATCTTCGATGATTCTCAGCTGGTTGTAAACCAAGTCAATGGTATCTACCAGTGTCGTAATGAGATACTTCAAAAGTATAAACATCACATAAACATACTTTTGAACACCTTTGACCGTTACTGAATTTCAAACCACTCCACATTCTAGCAATAAATTTGTGGATACCATAGCCTCGCTTGGCTTCTTAGATACCCGCTTCACCTGCCGACTCTAAAATATTTGTCACAATACAAAGGTTGTAATCACCCTCTTATTTACCTCGTGAGTTCTACTCCATTAGAACCATTGCACCTGACCGATCGTGACCTTTGGTATAAGCAGTTTGTAGACTATCTTTCCCTTTCCATTCTACCCACCGATCTCACTCGTAATGGAAAATGTGCCTTTCTTAAAAGTGACTCTCATTATGTAATCATGGGTGGTCTCCTTTATAAGCGCAGCTTCGATGATATTCTTTTACGATGCCTTATAAGTTTTGAAATCACCTACACTATCAAGGAAGTTCACGATGGAATTTGTGGTCACTTTAGTGGTTTAGCTATCACAAAATGCATTCTTTGTCTTGGCTATTATTGGCCACCTAAACCATGGCTGTTGTGAATATGTCAAATGTTGTATAAAATTCTAGCAACATGCTAATCTTCATCACACACCTAGTCATGCTTTATAGATCACACGAGGCCTTTGGCCTTTCTCTCAATGGGGCTTAGATCTTGTTGGTAAGATCAATCCCCATTCTTCACAATGCCATTAATGGATTATAACCACTATTGAATATTACACTAAATGGGTAGAAGCCATCCCCCTCATTTCTATAAAATTTGAGAAAATATGTGAATTCATCAACCATCACATCATTTGTCATGTTGGTGTTCCTCACTTTGTCTCATCACAGATAATGAAAATAAATTCAAAAAAAAACCCTACGTAAGCTATGTGACACTTTTGGCATCCAACTAATTTCTCATCACCTTATTACCCATAAACCAATGGCCAAGCAAAATCAACCAATAAAACCTTGAACAAAATTCTTATGAAAGTAGTTGACGATACTAGAAAGGATTGACATTCACACATTCCTTTCTCCTTATGGGCTTATCGCACTAGTATTCACACTTTGACAGTTGCCACACCTTTTTCTCTAGTCTACGGTACCAAGGTTTTCTTACCTCTCGAATTCCATATTCCATCTCTCCACATCTCACTACAAGACATGCTCAACAACGATGAATTTCACCAAGATCATTTGGCACAACTTAAGTTATTAGATAAAACCATATCAATTATCTTGACCATATCCAAATCTACTAAAAATGTATCGACGTGCTTACAAAAAATGTTTCCACGAGAAAACATTTTAGGTTGGTGACCTTGTCTTGAAGGAAAATCAACATGTAACCAAAGAAGAGAAAAGTAAATGGGGAAAATTTTCTCCTAATTAGCTTGGACCCTATATCATTACCCATGCCTATGGATCAGGTGCTTATCATTTGTCTTCACTCGAAGGTAAACCCAAACCTGAGCCTCTTAATGCCTTGCATCTTTAACCATTTTATTGCTGACATCAAGTCATATATCACTTTCACAATTGATCATTCGTCCCTCAAGCGTCATTCTTCTTCCATGTTACCAGTTTTGAGGATCCACGAATAAACAAGAATCATGTGATTACCCATCACCTTTTAGCCCTATCTTCAATATGAGTACCACAACTCTACTCATGGCAGGATTCTCATGGATACTTTTCATATTTTAAAAAGATGGAATCCCATGGTCATTCATCACTCAAAACTACCTCTTTCATAGTTAACCTCTGTGTGTTATGGTTTTGTCTTCTAAACAAGAACCTAATCCTCCTCTATAGTCTTTTCCATGACTTAAAACATCCAAAAAGAAGAAGAAGAAACACAATGGGATTTAACTCCTTGAGTCAAACTTCTAGAAAAGATGACTCCCTCAAAAAGGGACATCTCTTCTCTCTATCTAGCTGCTATAAATAGACTTCTCCCTTGAAGGACAGCTATATAAAGTCATTTCCAAAATATAATAAATGTTTCAAAGCTTCTTGCATTGATCAGCTTCATGAAGACCTCAAGGAGAAAATATACTCATCCCACATAGACTTCCCACATCGATCAGTCTATCAAAACAAACACAAAAGTCAAAGAAAAAGGAAAAAGATTAACTTTTTCATCATGGATTTTCCTATTTTTATCTTGGGTCTCTTGCCAAATAGACATGTTGTCTCACACTAGGTTATGCTCAACCATCCAATTTTTCTTCATTTCCTTTTACACCCTAGTTTTCTCTATTCTCAAGGGATTTGCTACAAATGTGACATTTCATGATCATGTGACTTTCTTTACCTTTAGAATAGTCTATTATGCAATGCCTTTAGGGTCTTACGTTTATAAGCCCATATTGGGTATCATAGACTCATTAGGGTTCTTATCAATTAAGTGGATCTTTTACCACCTCTTATCATTCACCTTCCTCATTACTTATTGATTATCCTATATAGGACCAGATCATTGATGCCTAAATTTTAAAACAACTCAACCATGCCTATGACCTAAACTCAACCATGCCTATGACCTACATTCAATCATGCCTAATATCTACCAAAACATTCCTCATATTCTTCCCTAGATTCTCGGGATAACTACATAAGTCGAGGCCCCTTTTTTTGGGGATATGTAGGTAGCACTCCGAGGGCATGGGGCCCTTGGCGGTTAGCTTGGCCATCATCGTCACCTTCTTCACCTTTTCCCATCTGCAACCGTTCATATTTTTTCATTGGCTACCTATTCTAGTAACATTATATTATAGTTAGTTTCCATTTTATTACCAAAACATTAGACATTCATACACCCTTACAACACATACATTCATTTCATTACATTTACCATTTATTTGTCATAATCATACATCACCTACGATCATACCAACATGATCCATGCTACCATATATGCTAGAAATCAAACCAAAACATATACATATATCATCATTTATTTTCCATCATATCAAATACCTTAGAAATTAATTCAACCACACAAACATAATGCCACCATGCCTAAGACCTAACTCAATCATGCCTAACACCAACCTAACTCAACCATGCCTAAACACAACCTGACTCCACCATGCCTATGACCTCGACTCCACCATACCTACAACCTGACTCCATCATGCCTACAACCTGACTCCATCATGCCTATGACCTAACTCCACCATACCTAGTACACCTAATTTCCATCCATCTACCAATACCAATCAAAATCTACCAATACACATACATCATCAACAATCATAATCATAAAATTCTATGTATTCATACAACATACACCGATAAAAATATCAAAATATCTCAAAACTCACATATACAACCTCACCATATTTGGCATGTAGGCTAATATATACCAAAAATACATAAAAATGGAAGTATGCGTAACTATCAGGCATCCCCCGTCGAATATCCTCCATGTATGTCTCACCTATCTCCTCCTCCTCCTCTACTCCCGTGTGACGTCCCACTAGCATCTCACCACCCTCCATGGGCCTCGACCTAACCTCTGTTGGTACCTCACCTGGAGCTAGCCTATGTGAACTAGTGGCCTCAAGGGCCCGTCGGCCCCCTATACTCTCCACATAGTGGGTGTGAGACCTGATCCTCTCACTCGAGGCTTGCTATGATCTATACTCTGCATAGGTAGGGACATCTATCCATGCAGCCATCAGGTGATCCTGATAATATCTCACCTCACCTAGGGCATCCCTGAACTTGGCCATGGGTACTATCTATGGTGGTGCCATCGGCCTCGACCCGTGCACTGCACTGCCATGAGACCCTGTCCTGCCGCTTCCTATAAAATGGGACCCTATCCCTGAGCTGTGTAGGTGCATGTGCCTATACCTAGGCTTGAAGGGCCATAATCTATGCATGTACAGTGGCCAACTAGCCCTATAAACCTACTACCTATGCTTATAGGGTGGCCACTGTGCACCCATCTCCATCCCCACCCTGTGCAAGCACTGTCCTTATGCTACGGGTATGTAGGGCTACTACTTGTGCTGTAGTGTGGCCACCTGTGCCTCTGACCTTGTTAGCTACCCCTACACTATCCCCAACTATGTCACTAGGGTAGTCACCTACCCCTATAGGGCATCCCTCTGAACTATGATAGTGGCTAAGTCAAAGGCTACCCTGGCCTTGGTGGTACTACTCATAGTTGTGTTGCCCACCATTATTTGTACCTATATGTAACCCTAACATCATCAATCTACCGATCTACCACCTACTCCTCCTACCTTGTAGGCACCGTTAGCTATGGTAGAGGCATAGGCCTCTCCACATCATCCCTCCTGTATTATGGAAATGGTGGAGGTACATCCTGTGGTAACCCAAACTACCATCTAACCCTGTCAACAAGTATCATCTCGTGCTCTCTTGTACGACATCCCTCTATCCATCAGAGAAACTATAGCTCCTTTAGCTCCTCATCCATCTACCTATATGATGGGAATCCCACGTATGACCTCTAAATGATGTCCATACCAAAAACCCCTCTAGTATATGCCTATAATATTGTACATCGTGTGTAGCCCTCGTAGCTCGGTGCTCTCCAACAGCAAGTACCCATTTCCTATAGCCCACCCAAACCAAGCCTGCCTTGAATGCATCAGGTCAAGGCATGCCCACTAGATGCACACACATGATGTGATCATATGCCCAATAGTGTAGGAGGAACATGCACCACAAGGCTCAAGCACCGTAACGACCCATAGGCCCATAACTCTATGTATAGCTACACCAAGAATGTTGGTGCCCATTCAAACTAGGTCCTATCATGAAGAACCCCCATCAATTCCCATGGGAATCTCCCACCCTTCAGATCTGGACGCATAAAAAAAATATTGCCTCCATCATCAGCACCACTAACCTCATCTCCTCTGGATGGGCCCAATACATATCTCCATAACTCATGCTAGTGCTATGGAACCTCAACTCCGCCAGCCCCTCACCAAACACTATCAACATCAACTCCTCAGATGCCTATGAGGAAATGGAATACACCTGTGTCCCTACTATCAATAACCATAGGATCCTATACACATCCTCTAAGGTGATGGTCATCTCACCTGCCGGTAAATGAAATGTTTTGGTTGCGAATCCCATCTTTCGATGAGGGCGGTCATCAAAATTGGCTCTAGACTACATGCCGGTAACATCTAACCCCAATCAGGCCAACCTTTGCCACATGGCACCACTCCTCAATAGTCGCGCTCCCTCGTACAACTAATAATAGGTGCGGTACCCTATCATGCATCATGTAATCTTGGTCCTTCACCCGTATCTAACAAACCATAACATCATTAGACCTTGACCATACTCCACTTCACCCTTACCCACCCAACCTATTCCCAAGACCTTTCCTACTCATGACCTATCTCCCCACCCCAACCCTAAAAGCCTACCCTTCTCTCCCTCCTCTATTTCCCATCCCTCAAACCATACCTATTCACACCTCTTACCCAAGCTATTTTCCATCAACAATATCTTCCTATCTCATGACCTATCTCCCCACACATCTTCTCTCCTTTTCTATCCCATTTTCCTCTAAATGTTGACCAACATTAGTTCTTATTGACCGGAAATGGTCAATAAAAACTGGCATTGGCCACCTCATTCATGACCGATGCCGAATATCTCCCACCGATGTCGGTCAACCCTTGAACAACGTCGGTCACCGTCATGGCAAAAAAATCCACGAAACCTTACCTTTTTCTCTAAAAAATCCCATATTCCACCCTCCCTACTTACCCTTCCCTCCTCAAATCTACCCTCACCCCAACCCCACTCCTTCTTACCCTACATCAACCTTCCCCCATTCCTATTTTATCCATTTTATTCCCCAATTTAATTTTAATTTTCCCCCCAAAAACCCATTTTACCCTAACCCAATTTCTACAAACAAATTTACCTACCACATGTAGAAGGGGATTGAATCCTAGCTCATTGTGACACCATCTCGTGTGGTTGCACATTAGGGCCGCTACACCGTTGGTCCACCCAATCCCTCTCCTACCTCTGCCATCATTGAATGCCCTCCTCACCTACACCCAATCAAATTGAATACATCGATCTTGTGGACCTACCTATCAAATTCCAATTACCTACTTCGAGGCTTATCAACTCAACTCTCCATCTCAATCTGTCACTTTCCACTTTTCCACCACTCGTTTGTCATTTTCTACTATTCACAAATGATAAATGATTCTACAAAGAGTGAAATTTTCCTTTTTGATCCCAGTCCGCTGTGACCGATGTCAGTCATATTAGTGCCCTAGTCAACCATCATCATTCAACATGTAACCAACATTGGTCACACTTCAAACTAGTTACCCTTACCCCGCTCCCTTTTCACCTTTTTCCACTCGTGCTCACCCCATTTTTATCATTCTGGCCACCCCTTGAACCATACCTACAAACCCAACCTACCCCTACATTTCCTTTGCTACGTCTTAGGAGTTATTATTTTACCTATACCTTGGCCTTACCTGTGCCATGACTGTTTTCCTGAACTTGACCTACTTGGTGTAACCATTGACCTTATGTAATCAATATACCTTGCGATCTTGTTACCTATTTTGTTTTATTTGAACAACCTTACCTTTCCTATTGTTGTGCCATTTATCCCGAAAAAACATTTGGTGTACCAAAGCATACCTAAACATTCATGCACCTAACCTACGTTGTGTTTCTTGACCATATCCTATACCTTGGATACTGAATCACTTCACCCTTGTTTGGATAAACCTATCAAACTTGGACGATGTATAATTTTCAATATTTTCCACTGGTACCGTGTTTTAATCTATATGTGTGCGTATGTTTGATTTCCATTACCCATGACCTGATTTTGACCACGACCTACTACCCATTACTCTTGTTGACCATCACCCTTTCCCATAGTACTCATACCCTTCCCCACCTATCTTCACCTACTGCACATTTATCAAACCACTCACCAATTCCGTATTACACCTCATTAGTGCCTAGTTTGAGGGGGATCACCTTCACCCACACATGGGGCAATCAATTCCTATTTTTATTACCAATACAAGCTATGCAACAAAAAGGGCAAATTGTAGACACCAAAATTGGGTCACACTCCCCTTGGTTCCTTTTCGAATAGCCAACTTAAACATATTCACCTAACCATGACCTTTTTACCCACATTAATATTAGTTTAATTATTTATAATTAAAGTAATACCCATGCTCACAATATTCATTATAGAATTACCTTAATTAAATCTAATTTCCACCTCACCTAGACACATCACCCCACAACCTCACCTATACACCTCATCATAAACCTATTCTTAGCATATTTCCCTTTACTAGGACTCAATATCCACTCACCATAACTAACTAAGACTTAGTCCTACCTACCTTAATTAACTAAGACTTAGTTCAACCCTAAAATCACATGCCTATTCTTCTTCTAACCACATTCCTAGTTATCTAAGTGAAAAATCCCATTTTGATCCATGAGAATAGACAGACCTAGCCAAGATCTTTCATTTTTAGTAAACCTAGGATTTCCCGCTTTAACATGATGTCGATTAACCCTAAAGCTGGTGCGGTCACCCTAAACCATAAATCGAGTTACCATATAACCATTTTGGTAACCTTTTTTAAGAGGTTAGACACATTATAAAATTTTGGATCAAAGGAGATTTGCATGCAAGAAAGAACCAGATCTCTTTCACACATCCAGACAGCCATAACTAGCACAACCATTGATTAAGAGGTTTTTACATTCATAGGAGAATTCCTAGAAGCACTTCTAGGACACCGGTTTCCATTTTTCTTGATCAGCCATCACCACCACCCATCCATTGAACCTACACAACATTATGTGTGTCTCTATCTTACACCACTTAATTTCCATTCAGTTTATAAATTTATTCACTTTTGTTTATCAATCATCTATATTTTCACCCTACCACTATTGACTTCTTATGAACCCAACCATTCCCATCACTCCCACCCCTTTTAATCACCTTTGTATACCAAAGATCACCTCTACGAATATTCCCAACATCCCCAGGACCTAAGACAACTCTTCATCATTATTGATCCAGTCTTAGAACAAATCCCCGAAACATGAACTATTGAGTTATTACTAGCCCACAAGAATCGCGCATGTCGGTCCTTACTAAACCATCGTTGGTCATACTAGATCGATTTAAGTCTCGTATTTGGTATTCCTACTAATACCGGATCCTTATAGCCCTTTTTAAGTGATTCAAGTAAACAGAATAACCGACCACTGACTGTTCTAGTACCTTAGTTGTTTACCTTATTTCTAGATCTGATCATAGCCTAGCCTGTTATGTTAGATTTGCTTATTGTATTTAGATGAGATACCTAAATCATATCAACTACAATAGGATTATATTTACTTACATTGTTTCTTACATTAAATTGTATTAAAATAGTGGGTTGACTACCACCGAGGAAGTATCACACTTCTTGGATCTAGCACATGCTAGGCAACCCACTGACATATATTATTTAATCCTCTTTTTGTGGTCTTGTTGTGTATTTTAGGTAGTTCCTCCTAGCCAAAAGGAATCTCTCACAGTCAACATTAGATCAAGAAGTCAACACACACAACAACCTCCAACTGACCATTACTACAAGTATTCCTCCTTGGCCAACACCCTTATCTGTTTCATCCAAAAACTTAAAGAAAATGGTGAAACAGGTGAAAGAAAATACTTGTACATCCGAGAGGTGTGGAATATTGTAAATATTCAATTGTATATCTTGTCAAAGCTTTGGATAATAGATTGACTTGTTTCTTGGTGGACGTATCCCATCATTGGGTGAACCATGTTAAATATGGTGTTGATTTATATCTCTTATTTTGTATAATTCTTCTAGTAGAATATAAAATTTCATTACATGTATGTTTATATTTGATATATTATCTGTACAACCTTGTGCTAACCCCAATAATATTTTCATGGGTGATCTAATAAACACTTCTTTAAATAAGACCAAACTATGTATAATGGTTTTTTTGTGACATTATGCAATGAATGTTCTTAAATTTGGGATTAACACTCATTGAAAGGATAAAATGTATGTTTCTATGGGTGATGGAGAATGGTGGATTCAAATAATGGTAATGAAGGAGCCTTAGGAGATGATGTTGACAAGGAAATAATCTTATGCAAGGTTTATGACATTGTAAACTAAATGTAAGATTGTCTCGATAAAAATTGGAGTAAATGAATGCAAACTTGTATGAATAATTCAATTTTTGTAAATTAATCCATGAAGTAATAAAGGTTATAATTATGAATAATATTCTTTGTATGGAAGGTTAAAGCAAAAATTGTGTGTACACTATAACTAGTGTCTTGATTGGTTGTTTGTAAACATTAACTTGTACCTAGGAGTTTGAAAGGGTTGTATAACATTAACCTAAATTGAGGGAACATATTGAATAATTAAATGAGTTCACAACTCTAATACAAGGGTGAAAATATTGAAATTTTCTTCACAAAGTATGGTATACCATGTTCTAGAGGATTGGAAAATAATAAAATCAGTATAAATATTGAATGAAACATTGATGGAAGTCCTAATAATGGTGTTATTATCTGAGGATATGTTTGAAGAGAGAATTTAAAAGGTAATTAGATAGTCTAAGTATTGATAAATATAGTCTTGACTATGGACATACAATTTTAAAGAGTTTGGGTAAAATTAGTTAAGATGAAGGACTTAATCCATGCCTTGACAACCCGAGGGATCTTGATGGTGTTAGTGAAGTATTAGAAGTATGATAATACTTATAGGAGGTTTAAAGGATTAAGAAGGTAATAAATTCTAAGAAAATTTGCATTTTCTATCCTAACTTTGTGTACCCAAATTTTAGGGAGGAAGAAAATACTTTGAGGGGTAATCCATTCCACATTTTGAAGGTATGTGAAGTAATGATAAGTATAGGAACCATATACATGAGGAAATAAAACTAATGGCCTTGATAAATCTTAGAAAATGAGTGCTTGGAGAAGAATAAGCATTTACAGTTCTCTTGTGGTAGTCATATCCAAGATTGAGAAAACAATTGTTCGAGCACAAATATATAAGAGGAAAGTGGTATAATATGTTGAATGAGGTATGAAAGAGTTCTTTAAACTTTGGAGAGTGATTTAAAGTCATCAAATATGATGTAAATCAGATCTGTCTCTTGTACAGATCTTATTAAGGGGTTTGGTAAGGACAAAGTAGTCTTTAAGGAGTATACCATCGGTGTGAACAATTGAAAGTTTTGAATAAGTTGAAAAATGGATGTCGATAATAGTGAGTAAGTGGAGTGAGAGGATCATAGAAAATGTTAAGGTGGAGGGAGAAACAAAGTATATAAGACTAAGAATGGTTAAGACTCGAGAATCCTTGAGAATGTCAAAAGTGGAAATGCACAAGGGTAAATGAGATGTGAGAAGACCTTGAACAAGTTAGTCTAAGGTGATTGAAGATGTTTAAGTGATTGAAATTTATCCAAAAATTCAAAACCATAAGAAATGGCTTGAAACCCTAGGTGTAGACCTAAAGGAGACCTATAAAAGAAGGAAAGTTGAGTTGGGAGTTATAGGAAGAGAGTTAGTTCTTAAAATTTAGCACAAAGCACAAGAAGGATAAAGGGTATCGGGAAATTATTTCACATTTTCTTAACTTCAGTGGATTTTTCAAGACACGAGACTTGCATGGAAATATGTCTAAAAGGATTACCTACGAAAAATGGTAATGACACAATAAAATAAAAATTGATTGATTATTGAGTGGAGAAACTTTTTAGCCTATTTAATGGGCTAAATGGGTCATAGGAAAACTTACTAGTGAATCCTAATTCCTGAAAATTATATTTTACATCAAAATATGTCTTTTTGGAGGGTGAGTTGCAAATTTAAAGTCTAGAGAAAGATTGGGTGAAAATGAAACTTATTCAAGCATGTGCACTTTTTGAATGGTGAAATCAAAATTTATAAGGCATTATTGAGATTTGAATCAGTTTTTATAGTATTGTTTTGTTGAAATACAAGTTTTGTGAAAAATTACATGATTTTGAGTGATGGTTACAAGTATTGATCTAAATTCTTGTTTTGATTGAGTTAGTACATGTTCTCTACATCATGTTGTGTATCTCATTACTATTCTAGTTTCTACCATTTTGGACATTTTTATCTATGGTATTGTATATAAGCTTACCGATTGAAAATCCTCATTTTGAAGAATTTATATCCTTAAAGCATAAAGTACTAAACTTATTTACCCAAATCTTTTACCCACCCATATTAGTATAAGGTGATGATATATTACATCCTACTAGTCACATGGGGCTGAGATTTTGGGGGAAATTATATTTCCTAAAGTAAACACAATACACAAACAAGGAAAAATCAATAAAAAAAATAAAAAAAGATTCATAATCACTACACATTTCATCCTTCACATTATTTGGTGTTGAGCCCATGATTCTCACTGGTAGTATGAGACTAGGAATAGAGAAAGGTACCCTTACTTTCCTACATATTATCTTCCATGTTGTACCCTTACTTCTTACTGGTGGTATGGGGAAGAATGCAGAGGGCCACTTCATAAAAAAACCAAGCAACAAAAAGCCTTTCAAGAAATGAATCAAAATTTCTTAATCATAAAAAATCCCAAAGAATTAATTTAGTTGCTCATGATAAGATAAAATCATTCCTTACAACTGATCTTGTTAATTAGTAGGACATCGTGGGTTTAAGTCTAGTCATGAATTATCAAGTAAAATAATCTTGACTAGAGATGAGTCACATTTTCCCAAATGTACCATTGTTAACCTCATGTCTTTGTATCCATTATCTTCATTTGCACATAATTATCTGATTTTTCTTATGTCCTTCTTGGATTTTAGTGGTGAGACCTCACAACTTACTAGTTGTGTGGATTCAAGGGAAGAGTAAAACATCCTAATCACTATATCAACATTCTGCTAATTGAATTGAATGTTTACAATTGTTTGAACATGGATTTAAATAGTTCACCCTTTACCTGAGTTAAAACTCCTTAAAAATCAAACCATTCAAAATCAAAAAATCATATATTCTAAAATCCTTACAAACCAAAATATTCAAAATCTAAAAAATAAAACAAAAATTAAAAATCAAAGCTATCAAAAACAAAAAACATTCATTTTGTTTTTTCAAATAACTCTCAACAACTCTCAACAAAGTTACACAATATCACACTCTTGACTATAATCCTAGTGATTGTTCTAGACTATCCCACAATGATCACATTTCTTACCCTCTGCATGTATCCTTGCTTAGGGGAAATAAAATCAATCAAACACTTGCTTGTATATTTGCTTTGGGGAATTTTGGCTCTTATGTTTTCCTCGCATATATCCTTGCTTTGAAAAATAACCCAATCAATCTCTAATTAAAAATTTACGGGATCTAATAAGAGTTTCATGAAGAGTTACTTAAATATGATATTTGGTCCAATCCAATCCCGTTGCATATATCCTTACTTGGGGGAATTGACATCTACTTATTCTTCACTACGGAACACATTAGGAGCATAGTTAGATGTCGTTATTTCAAGTTGTGTTGCATTTTTGCTATTTTTGGCCTATTATAAGTAATTTTGTTATGATTTTTGGTTCGTACATAACCTTGGTGTGTCTATATTATTGTATTCGTAGGGTTTATTTTGCATTCTTGTCTTTGTTTCGACTAATTTCTAGTATCTTTCTACCATCTTGGCTCATTGTTAGCTTTGGTGTATTCATTTTTCTTTGTATATTGGGCTTGTTTTCTAGTTTTGTTTTTTTCAACTGATTGCTTATATTTATCTACCATCTTGGTTTATTGTTAGTATTTGTATAATCATTTTTATTTGTACATTGGACTTGTTTTTTAATTTTTCTTCAATTTGGACCAATTACGGGTATATGGTTAACATCTTATTTCATATATAGATTTAGAGTTATCAATTTCTGTGTATATTGGGATCATTTTATCTTTTTCTCTCACTATGCATGTTTTCTACGCACATATGGGTTGCTCATCATGGGTTTTTAATAATCATGGTGCTAACTCTATATGTGCAATAACAAAATATGTTACTCTCAAAATATTAAATCTGAATGGAATCTAAGCTACAAGAAATGATTGATCATCTCACCATTACATTCATTTGTGCATCTCATTCAAAACACAAAAATATCATATCATAATTCTCATCATTTTCCTAACATTATCATTCACTCGATAACATATCCTTTCTAATCCCTCTTGAAAAATAAGTATTCTTATTCTTCCTATCAAGAAGCTATCCACCGCTTTCTTGCATCACCCATCCACTTGAGGGGGAATTCATTAACATAATACATAATTTTTGGGGCATTTAAAGCTTCACCAATGAAAATAAAGTATCTAATCAACTAAACTCGACTCGCCGGGGCATCTAAATGCTTCACCGAGGAAAATCAAGTAGTCCTTACCACTTCTTTATCATCTTTCCACCTTTTTACACGTGTCTACTATATTTAAAACATTATTACTTCATAATAACAATTTAAAGAGAGGAAACTATAGACACCCCAAAATATCTATATCACATTATAAATGTTATAAATAATATTAAATTGTTGTCCCTATATAGAATTAATTTAATTAATTCTATTTACACCCTTATCACCCACTTACCTAAAATTATTATCTAATTTAATATTGAAATAAATGATTAAATCCACATGTCCATTTCACATTTAAATAAATTAAATAATCATCAAATCCTATCCACCTCTCAAATCCAAGTTAACTCAAGTCTTTAATAAAACTAAATATCATTATTTTAATCAAATAAATGTGTTTAAATTGACTCAAATGAGCATTTGAGTTAACTAGAGATATCTTCCAAGTCATGACAATTCAAATTCAATCCAAATTCTTCCACCTTTAAACTATTCACAACATTTTGGGTGAATAAATAACAATAATGGAATTATAAATCAAAATCATGTGCAACTCATTACCAACTCAGTTTGAATCATCCATGCAAAGTATTAGAACAATAGTAAAACTCTCCAATCAAATCTAGAAACTCAACTAAACAAGACAAGTCATGTTTTGTTATCTCCAATGAAACTCAGCCAGAACTTAACTTGAAGATTCACTTTCTTCATCTATAAATCAATAAGCCTCCCTCTAAGAATCATCCACCAAAGATTAAGAGAATTCATGATGCTATTTTTAATATTCATTTTTTGTGAATTGAATAATTCCTCATATCATTATGTTGTTCAAATCACACTAAATACATCAATCAAACATGATCATGTCTTAGATCATTTCATTCAGGATACTTGGAGCATCCATAATCCAAAAATATTACAAATCCAATAAATTGTATTACAAAACCCCACCCTTTCGGTAGATCTAATCCGAGGTGGCTTAGGATTATCACAATGGAAGGTTTGCACTCTATATTGTATTTAGTTTCCATATTGTTTGTGATATTCCATAGTGTACACTAAGATAATTCATTCTAATTGGATTCCCAAAGAACTACACCATATTGAGTTTCAAGTTGAAACTAGAGACATGATCACCTTACTGAGGAGCGTGTTCACCATTCCTACTTGCACAATATTTCTTGTCATGGATGTACAAGTTCATTTGTGTCATCATATATTAAAAATTTACTTTTATTGGGCTACGATCATAAGTGAAAAATTACATAAGAAACTAATTGGAGTGAAGATGATGGACCATTTCTACATGACTTCTTACCTTGTCTATGGTGTGGTACAAAGAAAATCTTTATTGGTTTGAAAACTAGAGGCATAGTAACACTAGGTCAAAACAATAATTTTCACTACTACCCATAACCAAAATTCAAAGCAAGGCCTCACTTTTGATGTGTCAATGATGATATTTTTCCTATATCATCTGGATGCTTGAGAATAAGCCACATGAAAGGTTTTTACATTAGGACAAAGAGGTGATTTCAAGATGGAGCACATGGTTCATTAAATTTCCCACATTTTAATGCATTTGTATTTGTAGATATAATGGAGTGACATATAATTTTACAAAATATGTAAGTGATATGTGGTCCCTTATGGAACTTCCCCAATATTATGCATCAATAAATTATTTCTTGGGTGAAAAACATAAATATGGTGTATGTTTTCCTATCTCCATTGGTGTGTAAAAATGTTTGTCATTTCAAAATGTAGAGATGATGGATAAGGAGATGACCATTGTAACACAACAAAAATTCATAAGAATATGGGGATTTGACATTTGTGAATTTATGGAGAGAGTTATTGGCCCAAAATACAAATATCATATAGAATTTTAAGACTATTTGGCTAGTTGTGCAGATGAATTTGAGGTCTAGTGTCATTATTAATCCTGAATGAAACTGAGTCAAATAATGACATTTAGACTAAAATATGACTCATGAGGAGTTAATGGTAGTGTCTTGGACATAGTTAACCCTATATATTATTTTATTACTTCATCACCTCTCCCTAAAATCAATTGGTCTAAAAGAGATGATACATCACTTGAAGATAAAATTCAATAAGTGATCAAGAGAAGTCTTGCTTGGTATGAGAGAGAATTCGCCAAGTGTGCTGCAAATGAAATAAAAAACACATGAATATCATAGGATAGGTAAAAAAATTTAAAAATTAACTCAATCATCCTCTCACCCCGCCACACAAGCTTCATCCCATACTCAACCAAGTAAAAGGAAATGGAAACCAAAGTCAACTCATGATCTACCTTCGGTGACTAGTGAACCTGAATAGAGGAAAGAATCCAATGAAGGGAAGGAAATTGTTTATAGGATCTCACAATCAAGTCAAAACTCATCAAATCACACCAATTTAGGTTCTTAAGGGCTGATCAAGAACACCACAGTTTGTGGTATCGGATCAGTGCAAGTTCTAGTGATTTAAATCTCTAACTCACCCAAGCCTTCACATCCTAAAGATATCTCACAACCTCCTCCCATACATCATGAAGATATTTTGGCAAATCCTCATCCTCAACATGAAGAATCCATTTATTCCCCACTTGAATTTGAGTATCCTCCACTAATATAGCAACAACTCCCACCCAATGCAATAATTCTACGTGGTAAGCTAATGAAGAAGTACCCTCTTAGATATACAGAGAAATCAAGAAAAGGAAAAGAGCATAAAACTTGGTATACCAACATAACAACACCATTTGTTGATAATGACAAAAGGGAAATGACTATTGCTTATTACGAAGTATTCAAAGTAATCCATCACAATTAAAATATGGAAATTTATGTTGATCATTCTTGATAATCCATTGATATAGTTCGCAAAAGATGGAAAAATACAATTCTAAGACAATTTAGCTTAATGAAGAAAATTGGCAATTAATTGCATACGCACAACACCTCATCAACCCCATTTCTTCTAATGTTATAGTTCCTTTTTCAAGTAATAATACTATATCAAAATACTCTCTTTTTTCCAAATAAATAAATAATAAGGTTCATCATGCAACCAAAACATGGATCGATAATGTCTAACACAGTGGTCCGTGGGTCATTGATGAAGCTATAATAATCTACAATAAAGTTCATAATTATCTAGATTCAATTACGCATTTCAAATAATCTCTTGGGATCATGATTATAACTATTGAAAATATTTATTCTGACAACTAAGAACTTGTATAAATGGATTTATTTTCTCTTGTAACCAAAGAAATCCTTGATTTCAAACACAATTGGTTTCACATTAAATGGTTGAATTTTTCCAAATTTAGGAAAATGGTTCTTGATGATGTTAAAGACAAAGGAGAATAAATCATGTGTGCAATATAGGAATTAATTAAGGAAATTCCTTACAATTTCATTGACAAGTACAATCAAAGGAGCTTTGTGTAATTTCTAAAAGAGAAATGAATAATCTAGTTAATAATTAATATTATTCCTCAGAAAATTTCATGAATGATTCTCTTGACAACTCATCAAACATCTAAGTCTATTAACCAACATGGAAGAGAAAATGGCGGAATTCATATGGTTCCTTATCATATTTTGGAAAATTAAATCATCTACAAGGCTTTCCTTTCACCTCACTACTTTGTTGATGAGTAGAAAATGATCAAATTACTATAGAAATTCAAGAAATTTAAAATGGCGAGATGTTTGGACCCAATATTTTCAAAATAATGTTTTCATGTTGTAAAGAGGTTGTTTTTAGTGATCAATGAGTCCATTTAATGTACAATTGAGATATGTGGACTCTTGGCCAATTGGATAAGACACTAATCTTAGGTATCATGTTACAATATATGTGTCAATGTCATAGTCTATGTGTATGCCAAAGTCACTTTCTAGTGGGGTCCACATGTACCCAATTATTTGAAATATTTGTAATATTTTTACTAAGTCACTCGGGTCATAAATTTATTTTAATAAAGTGACTTTAATTTATTAAAATAGAGTTAATTAATTAAAGTGACTTAATTATGTCCTAATATGATGTCATAAAATCCTAACTACTTTGTAACCAACTTTTGGGTTATAAAAGGAAGTTAGAGATCATTTGTAAAGGAATTTTGGAGAAAGGAGAAAATACTTTTGTAGAGAGGTAATGAGAAACTTTTTGTTCTTGTGTGAAGAGAAATAAAGAATCATTTATGGAGAACTTTGTGTCTTATGTTTGTTTCTTTCTTTAGCATTTATTACTCTTATATTTAATAAATGTGAAGGCTCTTGCTCTCTATGGATTTCACATCTTTGATTCAATTATCACTTATTATGTTAGTTTCTAAATTGCATTCAATTATGATTCACATTTTCCTAAACTTACATGCACCCTTTTCTTACTTCTTCATCCAATTTCTCTCACTTCTCCTTCCCTCCTTTTCTATCTATTTTCTTTCTTCCCAAAAATCCAAAACCCCAAAATACAATTTTGAATGTATAATTGTATATACCTTTTTGGTTTTCAATAAGGGAAACCTCACCCATCATTAAGGAGGGACTCTACCCACTTATAGTGTTGTCATATTTTGCATACATGAAAAATCATATGTCAATAGTTCACTACTTCAAAGTATTAGAAATAACATAATCCTATAAGACATGTTCAAAGTGGTATAGGTTGCCAACTAGCTGCATTCATATAGATGTTACATGCTAGGTGGAGAAATATATGTGGTTTGAGGCCTCTTTAGAGTAGTGTTAATGTAGGAAGTGCAAAATTTACACTTCAACCCAGACACTAAAATTCTTGTAGGGTATTTCACCCATGGTTAGGGTTCTAACATGATTCAACTAATTACATATGGTTTCAAGATTGTGTGAAAATTATGATTTGATAGGAAAACACATTTATAGAGCATAAAAGGAACCAAAAACATTATAAAGTCTCATTATAAGAGGATCCAATATTTACCATAAGGGAAGGACCAAATTCTACATCCCAAGAAAGTTATACGGTCTTGCACAAGAGATATTTCAAGATAAAGTATTAATAATGAAACATCTTTAGCCTCTACACTCCCAGATCCTCCAGGTTGTGTATCCATACTTCTTTTACACCATCATGTATAGCTAAGTACATATTCCTCCTTGTGTTTTTAAGTTTTAGGATTTTCTAATAATTAATTTAAATAACCAATATGTTAATTTGATATTGTATGATTAATTTTGTAAGTTAATGAATAAAAATAGTTCCTAATTTCCAAACCTTACATTCCTTTTAATGTTGGATATGTCCATAACATTTAATATAATAAGGTTGAAAAGGGTGTAAAATCCAATGAAATTATAACTACTTGGGAGGTTTCTCAATTTAAATTAGCACACAATAAATTATATTGCAATACATCACTTTTAATGTGTGAAGAGACCATCTAGCTCATAACTAGAATTTAGAACTTGACACCATGTCCTCCATATGTCATGAGTTGTATTGAGTATTATAATGATACCATCCATTGTAAATCCACTTTATTTCATCACTTGGGAAAATTTTAGTAGAGTTCCATGGAATCATTCATCGGGACACACCACAATTTGTAGTCTAGGAGAAATTCAGAATCTTTCATTTATTAAACTTAAACCAATGTGGAATCAATGAAACAAATCATAACATATATAATCACAATGGCTACATGGTATAAACAACCAAATGAAATATATAAACAAGAGACATGAAGATACAATAATAGATTGGAATTATATTGTGGATTGAGAACTTAAATATGAATGCAAATGGAAATCCAAATCAAGATCAAATATCAACCTTTTACACTATTTGTTCACATGATTTTATATAACTTGAGGACAATTTTGGTTACCAATCCCTTCTTCTTACATTCATTGAAAAATAGGCTCTTTAAATTATCTACTTCTTCTTAGAAAGCATTACATATTCAATACTTTGTCTTTTCTATACCAGTCACATACATTAGGAGCTGCGTAATATACAATGTGATATCAAAATATAATCAAGTAAAAATTTTAACCCCTATACACTCCCAACACTTTCCACAACTTAAATAATTGTATTGTTTAGATAAAAATATGCTTTCAATGATATGGGAGGTGCTATCATATTTTGATCTAGAATTTTCTTGATGTTGATTACATTGCATAATGAGATAATCTACTCACAGTCATCACAAAGTTGTCATTGATCATTTTTCATCCTTTGCGTACTACTTAACCACCCTCACATATTTTCAATTAAGTAATATTTCCAAAAAACCATCCTTTCATATTTTTAATTTTTGGAAACTCCATTATAGATCATCCACACTAGTTTTTAATCCATGTGGACATACTTACATATATCTAATCAATATTTCTATAAGTATTACTTCAAAAAATTTACCGCTTACAAAATTTTATTACATTAAAGACTATTTATGCTACTTTAAATGTTATTGATGTTGGTTGAAGCTACATGATTGGAGTGATGGATGAAGGTGGAAATTACTTCTCTGCCTTGATCTTTAAGAGCATAATATGAGGGATGCCTTAATTTATGGAATTCTTCATATTTTTCACTATTGGTATGATTTTTTTAAAATTTTCTTTATTTACATTCTAACCTTTGAGAGATTCATTTAATCTACCAAAGTATATTTGAAATTATGAAAATGCTTGCATGAATTCATATAAATCATATGATTTTAAATTTTCTACAATTGGATCATGAAAATTTATATCATTCTCTATATCTTGAATCAACCCCTATAAATGATCCCTCACACCTTGTGCTTGCAACATGAAAAAAACATTACATAGCATATTGTGATCCCATTCGTAAGTCTGTCATTGATATTATCTCAAGCATGTAAAAATTCTTGTAGTTCCTTATACACCTCATGGTCATCTATCTCTACTATCATTTGTGCTTGCATTTTTGAATGTACGTGTCAAACTTATTCTCTCTCATTATAATCTATAGTTGTGTGCTCCAATATAGAATATCAAATGTGATATTTTTGGCATGTTCTTAGGCTTGTTAGAGTATTTTTTTACTCAAAACAAATTAAAAAAAATCATCTTTTACTTCCTATTTAGATTGAGTGAATTTCACTATCACCGTGGTCGCATTTTCTTGCTCCGCTAATTGTCCATGATTTTACCAATCAAATTGGTCAATTACCTTTCTTCACTCATAAATTGTCACCTATAACTTCCATGACAAGTTGAGGAAAATTATATTCAATTTTTTATTTCAAGCTACGTAACGTTTTATCCAATTTTTTTATTTGTCCAATTAGATTGCAACTACACCAATATTTTATTGAAGTGAGTGAACTACCTCAATATATGTTTGCAATGATAGGTTCTCAAGATATACCTCCACTATTCTAACCATAGATTATGATGTTTTCATTTGTGCACTCATTCAAGTAATATATGGATCTACTGTGTGCACATGAGAGGAGGTAATAATGAGCTTACACTTTCTTATTTGTGTCGTTGATTGTGTTTCCCACCACGATATTTATGTATCTCCTTCTTTAGATTTTTCTCTGGCGGGAAAATTTGCATTGGATGTTTTAATATTTATAGTGACATATTTTATCTTTTATCACTCTTCATAATGGCCATTGCTCTGAGGGGTGACTATAGATTGTGTTATATCTTTTTCTTGATAAAATTTCAATTTCATATTCTTATGTTATATCTCATTATTTTCTTATGTGATTTCTTACTCTTTCGTAATTTGAGAACTTTATTCTACTTGCATAATAACTTCAATAATGTATTTTATGTCTTCAAATTTCTTATTATGCTCCTCTCTTTCTTGTTTATCCTTCTTATCTTTTTATTCCTCTTTATTTCTCTTCTCTTCTCTTCTTCCTTATTTTTTCTCTTTACGGTGATTTTATTCAAGTAGTCTTTGTACTTTAGCTTGCACACTTATTTTCTATTGTTATTTTACCTCTTCTTCTTTAATTTTTTTGCTCCTCTTGTTTTTATTTTATTTCCACCTCAACTTTATTTTCAAGTTTTGTCTATTATGCATTTCACTATTGTTTAGCTTCCTTCTCCTTCAAAATGCACTCATCTTCTATTTCCTTCTTGAGATATTCCATGAAAGATTCCTCCTTTTGGTATTTATCTTACTGATATTTCTACACTTCATCATTTTTAACTTCTTCCTCTTTATTCTTATGATCTTCTTCTTTTTACTACATGTTGCTCATCGATTTTTGGATTACATAACTTTGTGGTAATTATACTAGAGGTGTTTGTGAACTAGTTATTGTGGCATTTGTTTCTATTTGTTGTAGATACACAATTGTTTCTTCAATTATAGTATCTTTTAGAGGACTAGATTTCAATTGAGGAGGAGAAGGAATGGTTTTTGTTTATTGTCTTTGTATTTTTAGGAACTATTATTTTGACTATGTTGGGAGTCCTAATTTTTCCCTCTTCTATGCATGAACTTCTCTTTCTTGTGTAACTTTATTTTTTACTTGTTTTGCTTCTATTTATTGAGCTATTTATTTTCGAATCAATGATTCCCTTGTTCTTGTATTGACTCCCCAACCTATATTTTTTAATTTTTCTTCAAGGTATTATTTAATCATGTCTTCATCCTTGATTTTGTGAGTTAATGCCTTTGCTCTCTTGGTGGATTTCTAGGTATAAGACTCCCACTATTTTGGAAAATACATCTTTCTACCAATTTCCTCTAGCATAATATTGTGTACTTTTTCTTTGCTGAACTCTAGTTTTTCAAATTCCAATTTCATGAACCAACTAGACAATATACGGTATTTATGCACTTGTTCTTTAGCTTGTTCACGTTGTGTAGTTGTCTTTTGTTTGGATTTTTTTTGCATTTGATTTTTTCTTGTTTTTATTTTATCTGTGCTATAGGTCGTGTCTCAACTATTGCATGCAAGAATATTATAGGTTGTTTTCCTCCTACTGGCTATATTGGTCGTGTAGTGTGAAATGGTTGAACATGTGTGGGAATCATCCCATACTTCATACTCATTTTTTCTTAGTTATATCTGTATTAATAAAACATGGTGGTTTCTTGGGGTGTTTAGTCCTATCACCTTATGAGTAAAGTATGACACCATCATGTAATAAGGTCACCATACCATATAACACCATGTATGTGCAAACTTTCATTTAGTATCAAGGGTTTACACTAAGTATCTCTATGATTTTGTGTTTTTGTAAGTGTGAATACACCATAACTAGTTTATGACATTTCCTAGCTAGTTCTCTTTTTCTTCCACAACTAATAAGCTTCATTAAGGATTTTTTATATTATTTGTTATTTAATATATTTTTAAGTGAGTTTTTTGTACTCACGTACATAGTAAAGGAGTTTTCAAGGACGTGTCTTCTCCTTGATTTATGGAGATATCATTATATCCCAACACAATTTATCTCACCTATTTCTAAGATGACGATAATATTATTTGAAGCCTCTTTATTCACTTCTTCATAGATGTGGGAACATGGGAGTTTTTCTTGAATAATATTGGTGTGTTTTGGGTTTTTATAATTGTTATTCTTTTCATCAATTTATGGGTTCATTATGTGCAAATAATTTGTCGTGTTCTCTACACAATCCTATAGGTTACTCCCGTATGGTATTAGAGAAACTGAATCTCTCTTGTGTTCACCTTCCTATTGGTTTTTGGTGCAAATTTCAAGTTACAAAAAAGTGGGACCAACACTCTACTTAGAATTTAATGATTGGAGATTTTTATTAAAATCTAGAAGATCTTATTTTATAAATTTTATATTGTAGTTTAGGCACGTATAGGTTCTTTAAGCTCAATATTACTCGATATATTATTTTATTATCTCATCTTTTTTGGTGTATGGTTAAATTCATTGACACAATTTTTGGCTTAGCCATTTCCCCTAACAAAATTGATATTTTATTTTGTTTCACATGGTACTATTAGATTAGCTTGAGATTCTCCTCACCTTTCTCTACCTATTTTTTATTTTTCAGAGGCATCTTCATTCTTTCACTTCCATTTGATTCATTAGCAATGAGGCTTAACCTCACATATATGTCATAACTTGAAGATTTGGTATAAAGGTGAAAGTATAAGCTTTTGGTCAGTGAATTAAAATTTAGGGTTAAGACCTAGCATTTCTCTAGCTTTGATGTAGGTATTTTAACTACTCGGTATTGACTAATATACTTCCTTCCCACTCTCCAAGAACATTTCAATGTGAGATACAATGGTATTTGACTTGAGAGGCTAATCCTCTCTTGTTACGTGTGAAGGTGGGATTTTTTTCCCTTTACCAAATCAACTAGTGACATAAGGGCTTGATGAATGGATATGTTATGTAAACACACGAAGCTATGATAGAAAAATATTTGTTTTTCATGGAAGTGGATACATGTGTGAGGAGGACCATTTATATGTAAGATATTAGGGTGTAAACCTTAATCGAATTCTTTTTTAGCTCCATTAATTAATAAAACATATAAGCCAATTCCTTCCTCTATAGTCTTAAAGTGGTTTGTGGTGGGTTGGTTAGCCCTTGAGTTCTAGGTATGAGAGGTATCAAGTTCAAATATTAGGAGGTTCCTTTTGCCCACTCAACATAGGGCTCGTAGAGATCTCCTTCCTAACTCACCTACTCACTCATATCGTCGATGATCTCACTAAGTTCATCCACTGAAGTATTTTCTAGCTTATTAAGATAAATAATTTTTTTGAGGTATATTTTTGAAGTTTTTTTGGTAGGAAATTTTTTTCGGACATAAGGTGTTTATTTGACAAGTTATTTTTTTCCCAAAATGTACAAATATACCATTATTATTCTTTGAGGGGATTGTAATTTTTCTTGATCAATATTTTTAGAAGTGTGGCCTCCTCATCTATTCCTAAAAACATAATAGATATCCATTTATTCAAACCTCTAAATTTGAAAAACTATCAAGCTTGGAAACTAAAAAATAGAGTAATTTCTCAAATATCGAGTCTCTAGCGCATCTTGTAAGAAACCATACTTGTATTCACTAGTGAAAATGACAAGTAATAATATGTGTACAAGCAAGATGAATCTATAGGAATAATTTCATTGAATGTTACAAATGATCTCCAATTTCACATCTTAGCTTCCTTGTCTTCAAAAGAGGTCTTGGCACCCAAAATTGTTCACTACATTTTAGGTCCTTGGAATTTAAATTTTGAGCTTAAAAAATGAGAAAAATGTCATTTTAGGCATCCTTATGTTTATAACTTACCAAAAATTGTCTCCCTTCCTTCCTTTGCATGTGTAAAGGTTGGTCCAAAATATTTGGCAAGTTTTGAAGTGTTTTCAAACTCCACATGAGTAATTGACATTCTTTTCCTTCATTTCCTTCAATAAAAATCCATAAAATCCAATCATATTGGGTTTAAGGCTCACATGGTGGCCGTATTTGGTTTTTATTAAGGGATTAATCCCATATTTTCAAGGTGAAGGAGATTATTGGGATTATAAGAAGAATGGTTGCTTTGGTTAAGTGGAGTGAATGAATATGTGGCTTAAACATTTTACTTGAGATAAAAAATGGCTAAGGAATGGAAGGGGAAAGTAAAAGTGGACAAGTTGGGGAAATCTAGGGTTGCTAATTTGGGATTCCAAGCTTGAGTAGTCATGATCTCGAGTTAAGACCAAGAGGATAATAGAGGCCCAAGATCACATAATTCAATGATTGGTCCACGTGGACTAATGAAAGAGCTTCTTAATCTCATAGATTGAAATAAATAATTGAGTAAGGCATGGAGTCTTGGGATCTTGAGATCTCGGGAACTATATGACAAATTGAGACTCCTAAAGGAACATAAAAAGGATGTGGAGTAATCACGAGTCACTAGGAGTCACGAGAAAGTTTGAAGACTTGAGTGACTCTAAGAATACTGAGAACCAATGATTGGTTTATGTGAACCAATCATGAGTCGCTCCAACCCTTATGATGGCATAAATATTAGTGGTAAAGGAGACCACCGTGAACCGGTGAACCCAAAAGGCCATAAGCGATGCGAGGTAGACACAAGGTAGAATACGGTGACATGCTATAATATACATGACACTTGGTTAAATTTTATGGGCTCATTAGGTGCAAAATGTGGAATGGGGACGTCAAATTAGGAGGCTCTGTTAAAGAAACCGAAGGCTTAATTTGTTGCTTGGAACATTTTTTGGGAAATTCAAATCATACAAAATGACGTCATTGGAAAGATTATATAAAAATCATATGTTTTTGGTAATTTTTTTTGGGAAAATTGATGAGATATTTGTAGTATACTTTCTAATAAAACTTATAATAGAATTTCCCATCCTTTTCCGCCATCCGTGAGTTGATTTCTCTAGTTTTCTTGCTCTATCACATGTGAGGCCTCTATTTTTACTTTTCAGATGATTGTGTGCTTCTCAATAAATATAATTGGGGCACTGAATATTTTGTAATATTCTAATTGGTTCCAATTCTCATTTGATCCATGATGTAGCCACTAGATTGATTTGTGCATGCTTATTCCTCTTCTCTCATTGGTTCTCCACATTCTGCAGTTCCCCATTTCTAAGTATAGAATGTTCTATCGTTGCCTAAATTGATGAAGTATGTGATTATTCAAATCATATTTTAGCTTTCCATTATTGGTTATATCTATAACCCCTTTTGGTAATCTAGTCTCGTAGTTGTCCATTTTCAACTTTGTTTTAGGTGTTAGAGTTAATATTAGTAATAATCAATTCAAAGACATTATAATAAAGGTCTAAGAGAGTAGCTATGTATATTTTTTGAGACATTAATGAGATAGTGGATTTATATGGAAGATATCATATGATTCAGAATTGTATTCACTCAAATTATTGGAATTTTCATTTGGTAATTAGGTGTAGAGGTCAGATGTGTAATCACCAAAGCACTTAATTATAAAATACTTGTAAAATTTTAGTTTCATTTTCTCTCAACAAGCTTATCTAATGCTATAATTTGGATTCTAAGATGAAAATGTTTGATAATTAAGAAAATAGGAATTGAAGTCGTTGTGTAGAGTGAATCAATTTTATGTTTAACACCTTCATCTCATCTTTTTTATGATTGGCCCAATGTAAAAGGAACATTTGAAGTTATAAGGATCAAAATCCTCCTCTTTTATTAAATATTTTTGTACAACCCCCCGATACATATATTTAAATCTCATGTACATTTAGAGGTTTATTTGATATAAATTTAGATATATATTTGGTGTAATGATCTATTTGTCTACAATCCTTTCCCATTCTTAAGTAATTTTTTGATTCTTCCTACTAGTGATGAGTCAATTGAGTGGGAAATCATAATTCTTAGGAGGTTTATTTGGGTTTATTGCACATATACATGTATATTTTTTGTTATTGATGCAAAGTAATTAAGGATGTAGACAAAAATCACGCACTTGGGTACATTTATAGGTCCTAAAAGCATACTTGCATTCATATGATTCATAAGAGAGAAAAATAGTAATTGAAAACTTTCTTTGGCCTCTTTTATTTGTTTCTTGTCTTCTTTCTATTCTTTTACACCCTACATCCCAGTCGGTACTTCACTTACTTATATTTTATGACTTGGACACCAACACCCAACCGGGATGCTAGCTCTTAGGTGCCCTTATCCTCACCAGTTCCCCGACCTCTTTCCACCTTAATCAATATTTTTGGGCTTTTTTAATCTTTTAGACATCTTATTTATTATGGGTTGGCCTTCCGGTGGTTAATTATGAAATTCAACCAAGAGAATCATATAAGTACAAAGCTATGTGGCCAAAATAAAGGACCAAGATCTATGCATCTATTATCATCACCTAAGATTACATCCAAAGGAATCCATCTACCATCCATTCAAGGGACAAAGGAATGCATTTATTTTATACACCGCATAGGAAGGGGAATTTCAATATTCCATCCAAACATCTATTTACATTGCTACATATAGCTATTACCTATTATCATGTGCACTTGCACATGACCATCCTAGGGCATGATTCTTATAAAAACTCATAAGAAATACATGGATTCTAGGATGTAGTGTAACACTCAATTGTAAGTTCACTCAATTAGGTGGTCACCGGGGTTAGTCCAAATCCCCATATTGCATCTTTATTTTTTGGATTTGATATGGTATTTTGGGTTTTACAAGTAAATCTTTATTTTGTAGGTTATAGTTACATCCAGGTGATCAATAACAACTATCGGTGACACTAGAAAAATCAGATTCTAAACACCGCATAGTCATGAGCACCTAATAGCGAGACTCGACACCTAGACATCCCGACCTAGCCTAGTCTAGGCACCCTAGTCCGAACTTATCCGGCAGTTGTAGAATTTAAGCCGACAATTGATGACACATATACCTTCTTATTCACTAGTTTTCCAGTCCATATCAGTTCTAGGATAAAGTTTAAATCAACTAATTCCATCTCTCTCTATCTTACACTTAGGGTTTTATATTTCATTACCTTATTTCTTGAGTAAAATTGTATTTAGTGGATATATTATATTATTTCTATCAATGACTGGAATTAGGGTTTAACATAATTCCATTTTTGTTAAATCATTTGGTGAACACATCGCTTGAACCCAAACTTACTTCTAGGTATTTATCATCTATTTATAATGGCTGAAACTCATGTACCCTTTTGGCAAAAACCTTCATGATATCAATGCTCATCTTGCTAAACATCCATAGGATCTAGATATGCTCTTATTCGCTGCTTGTGAGGAGGCCACTAATCTTGTTGAGCTTAATGTTCCTACATCCACTACCACCTCTATGCCTATTTCTACTCAACCTCCTAATTCCACCATTCCACCTACTTCTAATGTTCATGTTTCTATGCCTACCCCTACTAATCATTTTACACATCCTATTACTTCCCACATGCAAAAAGTATCTTCCTCTGACACTCAAGACTTATCATATCTCTATCGGGATCTACAAGTTCAAATCCATCAACTTTAATAGGTTACTTCTCATGCATCTCCATATCTCAATTTTACCTTACTCCTATGCACTCCTTTTGTACCTTCCATTTCCACTTATGCAAAGTACCTCCAAACTTCATCACTCCTAAGCTATCCACCTTTAATGGCCATGATGAACCTCAAGAGAATATTTAATCTTTTCATGTGGAATATCTAGATATGTAGATGATCATACCTTATTAGCTATTATATTTCCTCCAATTCTCCAAGACTATGTTATTCATTGGTTTTACGATCTACCTATTCATTCGGTAACATAATTTATGCATTTAGCCAATTTTTTTCTTACTCATTTTCCCATAAATATCGGTTCTAAAATATCCTATGCTCAGGTGACACAACTCAAAAAAGTATCTAATGAGCATATAGAGGACTATGTGTTATGATATAAGAAAAATTTAGCTAGGATGACCAATGTACTCATAGATTTTGAACTACAAGATAGTTTTTCTAAAGTCTCTTAACTCCATTACAAGAAATCATCATCTTTGAAACCTCTCCATCATTTGATACTCTATGCCATACTCTTAAGTTTTGTGAAATCAAACTCCTATCTCTGGGAATGCTCAAATATCATGATCGGGAATCATATTTTAATATATTTCAAAGTTAATCTTCTTTCAAGCCATCTCCTAAGCCCAATGAAGTAAAAATACTATTAACGATGTTACTACTCATGGAAAACTTCTATGGCAATGTCAAAGCATACATTTACAAAATTTCCTTATGCTCCTCATCTTATATTTCCATAACTCATTGAAATAAATCTTATTACACTTCCCTAACACTAAATATTAATCCATCTCACCCTAAAGGATGAAATTATGATGAAAATGCTAGATGTGACTATCATAAATGTGTTGGGCATTCCAATGATCAATGTTTCAAACTTAGGCACCTCATTCAAGATATTATCGACAATAATACAATTGAGATACCTGAGCCTTTGGCATTTAATCTAGACAATGAAAACCGAAAGCTCAAAATATTCAAAGATCCATTGCCTAAGCAAAACAAGCAAGCTATTGATTCTTTAGCTGATCATACATATTGTGTTGTGCCTCCTCCTTCATCGGGGCTCTTGATTTTATATTTGATAATACTGATGCATCTCCACCACTCATCACATTCTATGATCATGATTATCATGCTAATTTTTTTATAATACACTACACATCAATTATTCTATCGGATCTTATACTATAAAAATGATATGATCAATACATTGGCTCTATTAGGGTATTCTCTCTTACACTCTTTATCGATACCAACTATCCACTCTCTCAAATTTCATATCCAATTCCCAAATTTTATGGTTATGTCAATCTTCTAGTTATAGTTGGGCCTCTCACCATGCTTGTGCCATTCATTGTAGCACTCTCGATCAAAAGATGTCAATCTTATACACCTAACTCTATTATTCACACACAACCTACTCATTCTCATTATTCTACTAGTCCATCTTCTAAGTCCCCGACTCGGGTAGATCCTTCACATAGGAGTTCACCACCTCCTTCACCTTCTAGGTATGATTCACATAGGTTCTCATCACCTCCTTGGTCTACTTCACATAGGTTCTCATCACCTCATAGGCCTTCTTCGGATAGGTTCTCATCACCTCCTTGGTATCCTTCACATAAGTGTTCACCTCCTAGGATTCCTTCACATATACGCCACCATCCTTATACATCACCGATATGAGAGCATGGTCACACAATTTTATCTCCTCGAAATTAGGTGGAGGAACCTTTCCCTTCAATTTCATTTGATATCTCACTTATCATCATACACTTGGGGAATCATTCTTACTTCGCAATCCCCCTTTTTTTTTTTTTCTAACACCATCAAGTTTCTTCCATTCTTACTCTTATGCTCCACTCTTCAATTTCTATTTCTAAGAAATCCTACACATATTGATATAATATGTATCATCATTACCCTATGACACACTCTTGTGCTAAGGTTCTGATTTACTATTGAGGGAATACTACATTCATAAACCTCACACACTACACATTTCATGCTCTAGGATTCATGATACATATTTCTAGCATTCCATTCTCACACATCATTCCATCCTATGACACACCCTAGTTCCACGGTTCATACTCCAATGTTGAGGGTATAAGTATAAAATAAACCTAACCTCTTCTACACTTTACACTCCATGTTTCATGATCTATCTCTATAGAATCTATTTTCAAACCATATCCCGATGACACACTCTTGTTCTATGGTTCATTCTTGATTTTGAGGGGTCTTTGATAACTGATCCTCATCTCATACTCATCCACATACGTTGTGGGGCATGCTACTCCTATCAAATTCACATTGCATACCATTCCATTACAATCATACACTATATTTACATATCTTGGTTGTATTTACTCTTGCTTTCTTATGCTTACATGTACACTTTGTTTCCCACTCTATACTGAGATACTTAGTATGCCAATATATTTTCTATATACACATGCGTATTCACTTGGTATTTAGTTATAAATGTAGACTTCCTACAAATCTTTAATTGTAGGAATGATGCTTGAAATTGTACCTCTTACAAGTCCCAATAAGGATCTGGGGGCATCTACTTTCTCACACATTACAAGTTCTATTATTTCATTACTTACTACTTCTACTTCTTAGCACATTACTTTCCATTTATCTCGTACACACTTTGAAATAATTTTTTTCTTTCTAACATGCTAATGGGTGCTTCATGTGTAGAATTTTATTTGTAGGACTATTTTCCACCATGGTTTTATATTACTTTACTTGACATTGATTTCTATTGTATGTTATTATTTGTAGGATATGGCCTTTGTCTTGTATGCACACTATATGATTTTGGCCGCTTCAGCCATGATTATCTTGTTGCATTGCGAGTGATGTCCCATGCTTGAAATCCACTTTTTCATGGTCCATTTTATATGCACACTTTCTTGTTACACTATTTTATATTGCATGCTTACTACGTTTTCTACTAACACATCTTACTAGCCACTTTGTTTGCATGTGCCTTAGTTTCTATCTTACACATTCCCTCCCCTATAGGGATATAATTAAGTTCAGCATTAGGTCCTCTCTTTAGGCCACATTATCCTAATAATGTTGCATGCACCCAAAATGAGGGGGGCGTATATTGGGTGAATCAATCACCCCATATAGGAGCTAAGAGCTACAATTCAGATATGTATAATATAGAATCAACATAGGATATAGTTACATAAATAAACCATAATATGACTTGGGTCCTCAGTTCAACATAGAATCTAGTGCCCAAATACATACTTTAGCACTTGGGAACTCCCTGGCCTCACCGGGTGCCTATGTCCTAGGAGAAGATACAACCACTTTCTTAGATCAACACTATTTTTAGTAGTTCACATATCAATTTTAATAGTACATGAACAATACTCTAGTAAGTAAAATACATTCTTTCTCCATTTCAACTCGGAAAAAATACAAAACTAATACAATACAACTAGGAAGAAAATAAGATCACACCATCTATAATGGTATATAATCAAGAAGAAACCATGGAAGGAGAGTTATATAATACCTCTCTCCCCAAAAATCTTTTGTTGTGGCATTATATTTCCTAAAAACTCACTCTTGGCATGAGATCACCCAAAAACTTGTTCTTGGCATGAGATTTCCAAACAAACTTGCTCTTGGCATGAGATCATCCAAAAACTCTCTTATAAATTTTTTAGGACATCTTTCTAACCTCTTACACTCATGATCATCGGGTGCACACTTTCCTTTTACTACTTTTACACATATTTACATACTTTTATAGACTTTTCATAATACATGAATTTATTTATTCTTTTCGCTCTTATTTTGTAGGCCCATCCTTAATACATAACAAGAAGTATCCCTACACCAGGCACAATAACAAGTACAACACAACACACTTCACCCCTAAGGTGACTTCATCTTTCTTAATTTCCACGCTTCATTTTTTATCACTTAACACTTTCACTTGTCTCCTTAGCACGTTATTGCCATCACATTCTACATGGTTATCAGATACACATATCTTATCTACTTTATGTTATCGAGTATTCACTCAACAACATAAAGTGGGGGTAAATTTAGACACAAAATCATGCACTTGGGTACATTTCTAGGTCTTAAAAGAATAATTATGTTTATATGATTCCTAAGAGAGAAAAATAGTAATTGAAAATTATCTTTGGCCTCTTTGCTTTGTTTCTTTTCTGTTACATCCTACAACCCGGTGGTTACTTTAATTACTTATCTTTTATGATTTTGGACACCGATGCCTAGCTAATGGGATGCCAGTGCCCAGGCACCCTCCTCCCCTTTTGGCGCCCGACCTATTTCTACCTTAATCACTCTTTTTGGGATTCTTTTATATTTTGGGCATCTTATTTCTTATGGGTCGACCTTCTATTTTTCAATTACAAAATTCAACGAAAAGAATCATATAAATACAAAGGTATGTGATCAAAATAAAGTACCAAGCTCTAAGCATCTATTATCATCACCTAAGCATCCATCTAAAGGAAAATAAGAGAACTAAGACATCCATCTAATATCTAATCAAGGGACAAGCGATTGAATTTTTTGCATACATTACATAGGAAGGATAAGTTAATTATTCCATCCACACATCTATTTACATTTCTACATATAGCTATTTCCGCTTTCAAGTGCACTTGTATAAGGGCATCCTAGGGAAAAATTTATTAACACACTCACAAGAAATACATGGAGTATGATATGTAGTGAATCACTTAGTCGTAAGTTCACTCATTTGGGTGACCGATGGGGTTAATTTGAATCCCCATATTACATCTTTATTTTTTAGATTTGATATGGTATTGTAGGTTTTGCAGTTACGGTGTACATCTAACAATCAAGGTGAAACATACAGGTGACCAATAATGACTATTAGTGACACTTACGAGACACTAGAAAAATGAGATTCTAACCAACTACGTAGTCATGAGCTCCCAAAGAGCGGACTATAGTGCTCAAGTGCCCTGACCTAGTCCAAATGACCTAGTTTGAACTAACTTTGTGATCACAAAATTTAATCTTGTCATTGATGACACATGTTTCTTCCTGTTCATTAGTTTTCCAATCCGATCAATTCTAGGATCAAGCGTAAATTAGCTAATTCGTTCTCTCTCTATCTCTCTTTCACTTAGGGTTTTATATTTTATTACCTTATTGCTTGAGTCAAATTATATCTAGTAGTTGTATTCTATTGTTTAGATCAGCGAATCTACAATTAGGGTTTAACATAATTTAATTTTTGTTAAATCAAAGGCCAACAAAAAATAAGTTCCTTTCACCTCTGTAAGAGGATCTTCTTCACAATCTGAATGGCTCCAAAACATGAAAATAAGGTTATTTGGGAACTTGGTTGTGTTATAACTTAAATAAAATAATTCTCCCATCATTTGCATGCATTATCAATCTTCTAAGTGATTGAAACCAAAAGAAATCATAATCATTTGTAAAATCTCTCTAAACTACCCTATTTGGCTTCTTAAGTCAATTACATCCATGAAATCTGGTTGGGAGCAATCCATAAATCCCCATGTAAAGTAAAATTTAATTTGAGTACCCATTTGGCTCCCCAAACCATACGCAAATTTTTATGGTTTAACTCATAATGTGAGTCAAATTTCTTGTGATGCCCGTTAAAACAACCCACTTGAGACCCAAGAGACAACCTAGGGTTAGTTAGGAAATTTATGGAATATATATTTTTTTAGAAGTGTCTATAACCTGTGTTGTAAGATAATCGTTGACACTAACATGTTCCAGAACAAGTTTAAAATTACTAGAACATACTTTTCCTTTATTAATAATTATCATAGGTCACATGGTCCAAATTTTTAGGGTTAGAAGTTTCAATTAGGTTCAGGGAGTAAAATATCACCATACCCATTCTCTAACAGATCAGAGTTTCAACTTTATTTTTCTCATACTTAACACATTCAAAATTTCCCTAAATCATTCCCATTGGATAGGAAATTTTCTCACCTTTCCAATGATATAAAGAAGTCCTCCTAACTCCTTGTAGAACTCCAGATATGGACCGATGGACTTTAGGGGTCAAATTTTCCCCAAGGGGACACGTGTTGAGTGGGGAAGAAGACCCTTTGTCGGGTTGGTGGGTTACGGGGCGGTGTTTGAAATTTTTCTTATGTGGGAGAAAATTCCCATTTGTGCCCATGCCTCCACTCTGTGCCACTAGGGACATGTGTCGGGCTCCAAGCCATCACCGAGAGAACAGAGGGAAGGGTAGGGTGGTAGAGGTGTTGTGGAAAATTTTCCGAGGAGGGAGAAATTTAATACACACTCACGTGAATGTGAGTTTGCCAGAGGACATGTGGCGGCCAATCAAACAACACGGGGATGAAGACATGGGGTGGTGGGGTTGATTGGAATTTTTCCAATGAGGGGGAAATAGGTAAATTTGACACATGGGTCCACATGCATCCATGGAAGCATCTCCAAAGGGGTAGGAGTGGGAGTGCGGGTCACGGGGTTCTTTGAAATTTTTTCCAAAACAAAAATTACAAAAAGGGAAAGGTCGTGAAAGTTTCCCCTCCCCGCTATCACCCCCCATACTTCCACATGGCAACCTCTGGTTGGTTGCAGGTTAGTGGGGGTAATTTCAAAAAATTTCCCCAACAATTTTCAAAAAAAATTCTAAGGATTATTTCAACGGAAATTTTTGGGCCGTAGGCCCCAGGGAAAATTTTCCCAAATTTTCCCGCCAAGGTAGGAAAAATTTAGAGTGCCATAAATTTTTCTAGAAAGCTTAGTTTTGGGAAAATGAGGACTTTCTAGAAAGCTCTCGATGCCCTCTTTGTATAGAAATCATAAATTTTACATTTTGATAAATTTTGAGAGGTCAATTTTATGAAAACAGCTGCAGGCTTTTAAATAGCAAACTGGTAATTTTTAACTTATAAAATTTATTCAATTTGGTCTCCTCCTTCACTCAACATGCCAAAAAGACATGGAGGATTGTTCTAGGAAGGATTTAGAGTGTTTTAGGAAGGTAAATTTTCTTGATTGATTCCAATTTATAATTTTCCAACAATTGACAGAAAACGGATGTGGAAAGGTTTAGGCTTCGAATTTGCAATGTTTTAAATTAAATCTTAAGTTTTCTTTGTCAAATTGAGTTCATTGATGATACAACATGCCAAATTTTTAATGTTTCCAAGTTGATTATTGTGTGTAGACTAGAACTATGCATTTTAATTAAATAATTACAAATTTTAAATATTTACAAGAGATCAAATTAAAAGATGCCCATCTAACTTTTCATCATGCAAGTATGGCATTTCATTTCCAATCTAATCTAATACATTTAGTTGTTTTAAACAAACCAATCTAAATCAGAATGCAAATACTAAATTCTATTTTACACATTTCTAAAGATATAAAATACAACATTATTTCCACGTACATTTCTTTTTTCAAATAGAGATCTAACTATCTCTTTTGCCATACAATGAAACATTGAATTCAATCCAACAATGCATATGAGAGAAGATCTTTCAATTCTTTATTGACTCCAATTATAAAACTTTACATCTTTCGATGTTTGAATGCAATAACACATTTCTATTTCTTTCTTTCCAATAAACAGAACAAAGTATAAATATCCTTCACATTTCAAATGTACAACTTCCACAATCAATTACATACATCTTTTCTTCACAACTATACATTACAATTTCATCCACATCAAGTGGGAAAGGATTACAAATGTATTTGTTTCACAAGGGGCTGCTAAAACTATCTTCTTCTACTCCAAAAAAGTAACATGCAAGTTTTCTTTTTCTTCCAGTTTGATTTGGTAAAACTGTCTTCTTCTACTCCAAAACAGCAACATGCAAGTTTTCTTTTTCTTCCAGTTTGATCACAACAAAAGGGGAAAGGCAACGCTCTCCACTCAACCAAGATATCCAATGAAAGGAGAATCCATCCTTCATCATTGGCCCCCGAGCCCCAACCACAATACAATAACACGTGTGATTCAACCCATGGAAACAAATGGCTTCCACTAAACACACAACATTATTTTAAAATTCATAATTCATTATAAAACACAGTCCACACAAAAATAGCAGTTTACAACTGCATTTGAAAACAATCAAAACAAAACTCATGCTTGATCATGCAAGCCAAAGGAGCAAGGAATATGGGGGAAGCTACTTATGCCTCCTAAATGGTAATTGGGCATCCACCAGAACAAACTTCCAATAAATTTCACCACACATATCCTTATGCCCCCAACAATCCCTCCTTATTCCCCCATAGATTTCCTTATGCCTCCACAAAGTAAGAAATGCAAGCTATTTCTTTTCCATGGTGGATCCCAAACCCAAACTCCCTCCACAAAATTATGATGCCAATGGCATTCCCTTATGCCCCCCACATGGATTCCCCATAGCCTTCTCCTACACCATTCCTATGGCAGTTTACCCAACCAGCCTAACAAATAAATCAAAAACATGCACCATTCACACAACACAACAAGAAAATAATAGCATAAAAGAAGGTTTAAACTCCTACCTCTCCATGGTAGCTTTTGTTTCCAATAGCTATATTTCAATTCCAAACACACAATCCCAAAACAACAAGGCCAAGTAAGAAATTATCTCCAATCACCTCCAAAATCCACAAGAGCTCCAAATAGCAAAAATGTGCCCCCAAAGAAGTTGCAAATGAATCAACAAAACAAAACAAGCAAAGAGTTTGAATTTTATAGAAGGGGGAAGAGAAGAGGATGATGTGGATCCATGTAGGATGCCACATCACACATCCTCAACTCCAACATAAAAGACAAAATTTCATTCTCCCAGACACAATAAAGAGGTGGCTGAAAATATGACAAATTACTTGCACATTCCAAAAGCCCACACCCCAAAGGGATGAAAATTAAATAAAATGTAAGAGAGTGTAATCAAAACTTGCAACATGATTAATAAAATGCATTATAAAATTCTAAAATCACCCCTCCAACCATAAGTATGGTTGGTAAATTAAATTAAGAGGTATGGGAAGAGTTTTACTTGTCCCACAATCCTCCAAAAATAGCCCCCAAGGACAAATTGAATTTCCAAGGAGGTGGAGTGTTTCATACTCCAAAATCTAACTTACACAAATATTACACAACTTACATCCCTTACATATTTAAGTACAAAGAGTCAACAACTTCCATTATTACTTTCCCATATCCCAATTTGACTTAGTTAAATTTTAACCATATGATTTCTCACATTATTCTACCACAATTTTAATTAAATAAAAGAAAGGAACATATTAATAATAAAATACATACAAACAATAATAAAAAGAAACACATTAATAAAATACACAAACCCATGGTCACATATAAAGGTGATCCCCCCCATGGGAATCCCTAACAACAACAACACAACACAATAAAACAAGTTGCCATGGTGACCTTATCGAATTCACCTAGAATTCCATTGTGGTAGGTCTCAATCCCTTGATGTTTGTTGTGATTTTTAACCTGAAAAACACAAGTACCTCCTTGGCCTCATGGCCATATCGAACATCCAAAATGAATATAAATATTATCATGAAATCATCTAAATAAGTGAATCACAACAAAATTAAGGTAGTTTAACATTATCACATACAATTTATATAAACAACTATATCATCATCATATAATATTCATTTTCTAGATCTACTCATAATATCTAAAATCACATGTCCGAACAACATCCATAAAACATCCATGTCAAATATTATATCATCATCCACATATGAGTGTCTCTAATAATCATCATGCATCATAACCAAATCAAGATCAACAATAATCCATAATCAAATGTCTAACAACATACTAAATCAAAACATAATAATGTCCATAATGAAATCAACCGTATCAAAATAAGTATCAATAGAGTGTCAAAGGGAAGTGGGCACTACATCCCCTCCCCTTAGACTCGACTTCCTCCTAGAAGTCACTGGAACAAATGTGGAAACTGAACTCGTAATGAAGTAGCATCCTCCCATGTAGCTGCTGTCTCATCATATCTTTCCCACTGCACCCAACCCGATCAACCTTTTTTCCTCGAAGGCCGGGGTCCTATGATATAGGATGAAAATGGGATCCATCATCACCCCCCCGATCCTACACCTGTAATGATGTCCAATCTAACACATGAGAAGGATTTGTAATGTATCTCCGAGAATGAAAAAACATGCAAAAACATCAGGTGTATGCGATACACGATACACTCCAAGATCTCTAAAGGATCAATGAATCTAGGAGCTAACTTAGAACCTTTTTAATAATGGATAGGGATATTGTGTGGCCTAACATGAAGAAACACCTTCATGCCCACATCAAAACTATGGTTGATCCTATGTTGATCTGCATACTTCTTCTACCTATCATGTGCCTCCTACAATCTCTACCTGATCAACACCACCTAATGCTCCATGTCCTATAGAAGATATGGTCCAAGAGATACTCTATCCTCTATCCTATCCTAGCTAAGAGGTGTCTGCACTCTCTACCATACAAATCCTGAAAAGGAACCATGCCTATAGAACTCTGGAAACTATTATTGTAGGAAAAATCCACTAAGTATAGGTACTCATCCCATTTAGACTGCTGATCCATCACATACATCTTGAGCATGTCCTCTAAAATCTGGTTCACCCTCTTAGTCTTTCCATCTATCTTAGGGTGATATGATGTGCTAAAGTTGATTCTCATCCCGAGGACATACTGCATGGTAGTCCAGAAATGTGAAGTGTACAAAGGATCGTGGTCACAAATGATCTTCCATGGAATCCTGTGTAACCTGACAATCTCATCCAAATACACTTGTGCCACTGCTCTAACTGTATAAGTGGTCTTCATTAGAGAAAAATGATCCACTTTTTTCAATTTATCAATAATGACCATAATGGCATCATGGTGATATCTCAACATCGGTAGCCCAACAATGAAATCCATGGAAATGGTGTGTCACTTCCATTTGGTATAACATGAGGATAAAGAAGGCTTGCTGGATGCTGATGCTTGGCCTTAACTCTCTCGGCACTCTAAACATCATGACAAAAACTAGGCCATGTCTCTCCAAAGTCCTCTTCAATGATATACAACTATCTCAAGGTGGCGTGCATATTCTTCACCCGGGATGGGTTGAAGTAGGGTGCATGATGTGCCTCCACCAAGATTTCCTACCTTAATCCTCCATCTCTAGGAACATATATCCTACCTGTGCTGAGAATATCATCTACCTCTAAGGAAAAACCATCAAACTTCCACTCAAGGGATATCTCGTGACTTGATCTCTGCTCTACCGCAATGTAGAAGCTATCAAGAGGAAGCTACTTAAGAATCTGCTCCATAAATCTATGCTCACCGAGGTGGCCACAACACATGTCTCCATCTCGAGAGTGTCTACTACCACATTCTCCTTCCCCTTCACATGCTCGATCTCCATATTATACTCACAAAGAAACTCCATCTAATACACCGTTGGCGAGTGTTAAGATTGGGAGTACGTGAAGAGGTGACGAAGACTCAAATGATCTATCCTGAGTGTGAATCTCTTGCCAAGAAGAAAATGCCTCCATCTAAACAAAGCATGCACAACTACCGCAAGCTCAATATCATGAGTTAGATAATTAAGCTTGTGATCTTTGAGTTTGCGAGACTCAAAATCTACTACTCTTCCCTCCTACATCAACACACCTCCAAGTCCTACGTTAAAGAAGCATCTGTGTAAATAAAGAACTCACCCTGTGGATCCAAAGATCGTAAGATAATAGGTGTTGTAGTGAGGCACTCTTTGAGTTTCCTAAAGGCTATTTGCTTTTGTCTAACTAAACAAACTTCTTCCCTTTCTGTTGAAGGGAAGTGATAGGGTGCACAATCCGAGAGAAGTCCTGAACAAATCTCGGTAGTAACCTGCTAATCCCATGAAGCTGCACACCTCCGTCACTATAGTGGGTTCGCCAATCCATAATGGCTCTAATCTTGGAAGGATTTACAATGATGCCTTCCCCAAAAATAATATGACCCAAATATTATACCTCTATCGAAATAATGCAAACTTCTTCAAGTTCCCATAAAGCTGCTACTCTCGAAGACACTGAAGAACCTATCGAAGGTGCCCCTTGTGCTCCTCATGTGTACGTGAGTATATATCAAGATGTCATCTAGGAAGATGAGCATGAAGCGATCTAAGAAGGTCTGAATACCCCATTCATCAAACTCATGAACACTATGGGGGCATTAGTCAAACCAAAAGGCACCATTGTGAACTCATAGTGCCCATATCTTGTGTGGAAGGTGGTCTTATGAATTTCCACCTCCGAAATCCTTAGCTAATGGTAGCCTAACTTAAGATCAATCTTAGAGAAAACCTATGGCTCCCTTCATCTAATCAAACAAGTCATCAATACGAGGAAGAGGATAATGATTCTTGATTATTACCTTGTTCAACTAGTAGTAATCAATACACAACCAAAGGATCCATCCTTCTTCTTCACAAAGATCACCGGTGCACCCCAAGGGGATACACTAGGATGGATAAGGCCTTTCTCCAAAAGGCCCTCAAGCTGCAACTTGAGCTCATAGAGGTCTGGGGTGGTCATCGATAAAGTGTTCCCATGAGATAGGCTCGCTACTCCAAGAACTATATGTATGGAAATCAATCTCACATGGGTGTGGTATCCCGGTAGCTCCTCCTTACAAAGACATCAAAAAAATATATCAAAATGGGTGTCACACACACCACTTAAGCTGCTTATCAGAGATGGTGCGAATAGAAATGAGTCTCTTGACCGCTAAAATCATTGACTCAACTCCCAAATCATCTGCACAAGATATAGTCTTGTGGTAACCATCCATCCTGGCCCTGTGTGCAGATAACCAATCCATACCCAAAATGACTCCATACGAGCCCAAAGGAAGGATACAAAGATCTGAGGTAGTGGTGAAAGGTCCCAAATCCACTACACACTCCTTGACTAAGGAGTCGATAGAGACATTTGCTCAAGAAGCCATCTCGAGATCCCAACTAAGACCCTTCCTAACTACCACTAGACTACATCGCTCTACTAAAGATGGTGCAATGAAAGAATTAGAAGAACCAAAATCAAATAATACAAAGGTAGGAATACCACCAATGCTACCTATGGTCTAAATTACTTTTCTCTGATGCTCTTCTTGGTGGTTCTCAACCACTGCATAAATCCTGTGGCTGCATCCCATATCACCAACCATAGAATCAAAGATCTGTGTCTTACCCTTGTTGTTAGGGTTTTGTGGGAAATCTCTCCAAAATTGTCCAGTAACTCCACAACCAAAACATCCTCCTGATCCTCCCCAATGAGTAGCACCTCCAGTAGGTTCCCTAGAAGTCTATGGTGTGGACCCTAATGATCTAGCTATAATGTCTGCTAAGGTCTCTGTTGGTGAGCTCCCGTTGAATGAGCTCTAGGTCCACTCTGTGTCCTGATGAGACCCCTAAGAGGAGGCCCCATACTCTAAGCTCTTTGTGCATTAGATCTCTATGGATTTCTATGAGGTGGGCGGGCATTTCTCACTGCTACTTTTATGGCCTAAAGGATGACTGTGATGAACCCTGGCCACATTGAGGGAGAGGTACTAAACCCCCGATCTATTGTCCTACATCTATTGTATGGCTCTGGACTTGGTCTCTAGCCTGTTGGGTATTCCCTTGAGTCTCCTCTGCTATGTAGGCCTTCTCGATAACCTCAGCTAATGTTTATGGGCAGTGGATCCATATTACACCTCTAATATCTAAATTCAGGCCCTGGATGAACCTATGAATCCACACCTACTCATCCTACATATACTCAACATACTAGAGTAGATCCAAAAATCTACTCTCATACTCTACTACTGAAAGAGATGCTTATCGGAGGTCATGGAACTCATCGATCCTCTACTATATGAACCTCCGTGACAAATACCTGCTCCTAAATCTCTCCTCAAAAAGCTCCTAGGTCACTATCTCAGAATCTACATGGAGCTTCTGCTCCTCTGTCCTCCACCATACTCCTGCTCCATCCCTTAGTAGATGGATCACAACATGAGCTTTCATGTTGCTAGAACAAGGACAAAGCTTGAAGCAACCGCTCAAGCTCACTAGCTAGGCCTCTACCTGAAATCCACCCATGTCACCTGAGTAATGTGAGGGCCAAAGCTTTAGGATCTCCCTGATGTGATCTGCATTTGTGGTCTAATGGCCTCTGGGTCTCTCTTCATGCTCATCCCTAAGCTTAGGGCTCTGAGACCTCTCTCTACACTCTAAAACTCCGGTCACCATGTCCCTAGGTGGTGACTCTACTCTGGCTAACTCGCATATGGAGTTCTCTCCTCTATGCTCCTTCCTAGGTCGAGGAGATATTTGACCCTCAATGGAAGGGGCTCTATCATGACTAGCTGCACACATCCTCCTAATCCTCTGCGTAGAGCGGCATTGAAATCCTGAAGAGTCCGTAAGATGCGGGGTAGGATAGCTACTACTCCGATCGGTGGTGGTGGTGGTAAGTCTGAGTCTCTATGAAAATTTCCCTCACCCCGTCTGCACCTCCTGCACAAACCAAAGTGAGAGTTAGTTCATTTTTCTAAGTTTTATTCAATTTCCATGTTTACTAAAATATACAATTTCTAACTATGTTGTTTTCTAGATTTTTAAAATGTGCTAGGTTTAAGTTTCATGTCCCAAGTTTTCTAGTGTGCCCAATGGTCTAAGATTTTGAACCACTGCTTTGATACCAAGTGTGATACCCATTAAAATAACATACTTGAGACCCAATAAATAGCCTAGGGTTAGTTAGGAAAATTATGGAATGATTTTTTTTTGTTTAGAAGTGTCCACAACTAGGTTCAGTAAGACAATGTAGTTGACACTAAAAGGTTAGAACAAGTTTAAAATTACTAGAACATACTTTTCCTTTATTAACAATTATCAGAGGTCATATGGTCCAAATTTTTAGGGTTAGAAGTTTTAGTTAGGTTCAAGGAGTAAAATATCACCATACCCATTCTCTAATAGGCTCAGAGATTCAACTTGATTTTTCTCACACTTAATGCATTCAAAATTTCCTAAATCATTCCCATTGGATAGGAAATTTTCTCAAATTTCCAATGATATAAAGAAGTCCTCCTAACTCCTTGTAGAACTCTAGATATGGACCGGCGGACTTTAGGGGTCAAAATTTTCCTCCAAGGGGACATGTGTCAAGCAGGGAAGAAGACCCTTTGTCAGGTTGGGGGTCGCGAGGCGGTGTTTGAATTTTTCTTATGTGGGAGAAAATATCCATTTATACCTGTGCCTCCACTATATTATTAGGGACACGTGTCGGGCTCTCGAGCCATCTCCAGGAGAATACAAGGAAGGGTGGGATGGTGAGAGGTGTTGTGGAAAATTCATTGAGGAGGGAAAATTATGATATGTGCTCGCGCGCCCGTGGGTCTACCAAGGACATGTGGTGGTCAATCAAACAATGTGAGGAAGAAGACATGGAAGACATGGGGCGGTGGGGTTTGAGTGAAATTTTTGCCAACAGAGGGGGAAATGGGTAAGTTCGACGTGCGGGTTTGTGTGTCCACATAAGGGTCCCTAAAGGGGTAGGAGCAGGAGTGCGGAGTCACGAGGGTCCTTTGAAAATTTTTCCAAAACAAAAATTCAAAAAAGGGAAAGGTCACGAGGGTTTCCCCACCCCACTGTCACCCCATGTTGCCATGTGGAAACCTCTAGTTAGTTATGGCTTGGTGGGGTAATTTCAAAATTCCCCAAAAAAATTTCAAAAAAATTTCTAAGGGTTATTTCAATGGGAAATTTTGGACATGCGAGCCCGCTTAGGAAAATTTTCCCAAATTTTCCAGCCAAGGCAGGAAAATTTAGAGTTCCATAAAATTTTCTAGAAAGCTCAGTTTTGGGAAAACAAGGACTTTCTGGAAAGCTCTTAATGCCCTCTTTGCACATGAATCATAAATTTTACATTTTGATAAAGTTTGAGGGGTCAATTTTATGAAAATGGCTTACAGGATTTTAAATAGAAAATTGGTAATTTTTAACTTATAAAATTTATTCAATTTGGTCTCCTCCTTCACTCAACATGCCAAAAAGACATGGAGGATTGTTCTAGGAAGGATTTAGAGTGTTTTAGGAAGGTAAATTTGCTTGATTGATTCCAATTTTATTTTTCCAACAATTGATAGAAAATGACTGTGAAAAGGTTTAGGCTTGGAATTTGCAATGTTTTAAATTATTTCTTAAGTGTTCTTTGTCAAATTGAGTTCCTTGATAATACAACATGCCAAATTTTAATGTTTCCAAGTTGATTATTGTGTGTAGGCCTGAATTGTGCATTTTAATTAAATAATTGCTAGTTTTAAATATTTACAAGAGATCAAATTAAAAGAGGTCCATCTAACTTTTCATCATGCAAGTATGGCATTTCATTTCCAATCTAATCTAATACATTCAGTTGTTTTAAACAAACCATTCTAAATCAAAATGCAAATACTAAATTCCATTTTACACATTTCCAAAGATACAAAATACAACATTATTTCCACGTACATTTCTTCTTTTCAAACAGATATCTAACTATCTCTTTTTCCATACAATGAAACATTGAATTCAATCCAACAATGCATATGAGAGAAGATATTTCAATTCTTTATTGACTCCAATTATAAAACTTCACATCTTTCAATGTTTGAATGCAATAACACATTTCTATTTCTTTCTTTCAATAAAAAAAATAAGTATAAATATCCTTCACATTTCAAATGTACAACTTCCACAATCAGTTACATACATATTTTCTTCATAACTATACATTACAATTTCATCCACATCAAGTGGGAAAGGATTACAAATGTATTTGTTTCACAAGGGGCTGGTAAAACTATCTTCTTCTGCTCTAGAACAACAACATGCAAGTTTTTTTTTCTTCCAAGTTTGATCACAACAAAAGTGGGGGAAAGGCAACGCTCTCCACCCAACCAAGATATCCAATGAAAGGAGAATCCATCCTTCATCATTGGCCCCCGAGCCCCAACCACAATACAATAACATGTGTGATTCAACCCATGGCAACAATTGGCTTCCACTAAACACACAACATTCTTTCAACATGCATAATTCATTATAAAACATAGTCCACACAAAAATAATAGTTTACAACTGCATTTAAAAACAATCAAAACAAAACTAAAGCTTGATCATGCAAGACAAAGGAGAAAGGAATATGGGGGAAGCTGCTTATGCCTCCCAAATGGGAATTGGGCATCCACTAGAACAAACCGCCAATAAATTTTTCACACATATCCTTATGCTCCCCCATAAATTTCCTTATGACCCCCTACAAAGTAAGAAATGTAAGCTATTTATTTTCCATGGTGGATCCCAAACCCAAACTCCCTCCACAAAATTTTGATTCCAATGGAATTCCTTTATGCCCCCACATGAATTCCCCATAGCCTTCTCCTACACCATTCCTATGGAAGTCTACCCAACCAACCAACAAATAAATCAAAAACATGCACCATTCACACAACACAACAAGAAAATAACAACATAAAAGAAGGATTAAACTCCTACCTCTCCATGGTAGCTTTTGTTTCCAACAGCTAGATTTCAATGCCAAACACACAGTCCAAAAATAGCAAGGCCAAGTATGAAATTATCTCTAATCTCCTCCACAATCCACAAGATCTCCAAACAGCAAAAATGAACCCCCAAAGAAATTGCAAAACAAATCAACAAAACAAAACAAGAAAAGCATTTGAATTTTATAGAAGAGGGAAGAGAAGAGGATGATGTGGATCCATGTAGGATGCCACATCACAAATCATCAACTCCAACACAAAAGACAAAATTTCATTCTCTTAAGCACAATAAAGAGGTGGGTGAAAATATGACAAATTACTTGCACACTCCAAAAAGCCCACACCCCAAAGGACTGCAAATTAAATAAAATGTAAGAGAGTGCAATCAAAACTTGTAACATGATTAATAAAATGCATTATAAAAGTCTAAAATCACCCCTCCAACCATAAGTATGGTTGGTAAATTAAATTGAGAGGTATGGGACAAGTTTTACTTGTCCCACAAGCCTCCAAAAATAGCCCCCAAGGACAAATTCGAATTTCAAGGAGGTGGAGTGTTTCTTACTCCAAAATCTAACTTACACAACTCTTACACAACTTACACATCCCTTACATATTTAATAAAAGAGTCAAAAAATTCCATTATTACTTTCCCATATCCCAATTTGACTTATTTAAATTTTAACAATATGATTTCTCACATTATTCTACCACAATTTGAATTAAATAAAAGAAAGGAACATATTACTAATAAAATACATACAAACAATAATAAAAGGAAACACATTAATAAAATATACAAACCCATGGTCACATATAAAGGCAATTCCCCCATGGGAATCCCTAACAATAAAAATACAACACAATAAAACAAATTTCCATGGTGACCTTGTTGAATTCACCTAGAATTCTATTGTGGTAGATCTCAATCCCCGATGTTTGTTGTGATTTTTAACCTGCAAAACACAAATACCTCCTTCGGCCTGTGGCCATATCAGAACATCCAAAATGAATATAAATATAATCACAAAATCATCTAAATAAGTGAATCACAACAACATCAAGGTAGTTTAACATTATCACATACAATTTATATCAACAACTATATCATCATCATATAATATTCATTTTCTAGATCTACTCATAATATCCAAAATCACATGTCCGAACAACATCCATAAAACATCCATGTCAAATAGTATATCATCATCCACATATGAGTGTCTCTAATAATCATCATGCATCATAACCAAATCAAGATCAACAATAATCCATGATCAAATGTCTAACAACATACTAAATCAAAACATAATAATGTCCATAATGAAATCAACCGTATCAAAATAAGTATAAGCAGTGTCAAAGGGAAGTGGGCACTAAATTTCTCTCACTTCTAAATTAGGTCTTCCTAGGGAATTCACTACTAGAATGAAAACTATAATGAATTATTGATTTTTGGGAGAATGAAAACCTATTCATGTCATGCTCTTACATGCCTAAATAACAATATACTTGTGTTCAAACTCTCTTTCCTTCCACAAATGGAGGAAATATTCCCTGTTGTAGTCCTTCTCTCGAACATTATTTCTTTATTTGTACATATTATTTCCTTCTTCCCAGAGTTAGGACCTCTTCTTCCATAAAGTATCTTTTCCATCCTTCTCAAATGCTACCAAATAACTCCTTTATTCAAATTCCATCCCAAACATAACTAACATATTTTAGTTATTAGACTAAACTAGAGTATATAAACTCATAACTCAAGTTTGTGCATTTGAGACAAGAACTAAAAAAGGGAGATACCATGAAAATTACCTATTAATAAGTTCTTACAAACCTTATTCATGCACACACGCAACATTATAGACCCCTATCATACCACTTATAATTACAAAATTTTTCAAAAAGGTCTAAATACCTTATTTACAAATTCAAATCAGTTTTGGTCGGAAACTCATATATATCTCAAAATTTGAATTTCTAAAGGACTATAATGACCACTAACCACATCATCTTGACTATATTGATCATCAAAAAATTATCATAGTGAAATTTAACTTTGAGAAGCATTGTAAGTTGATGCTCTGCATCATACTCCGGGAACAAAGAAGCATTCCCCATGAAATTTTGTAACAACAAGATTGTCTTCTTATTTATGATCTTCCAATTATAGTTAATATTCATAAGATTTTTCTTGATGTTATGACATGAGTAAAATTTATTCATGATGGTATTCATGCTTTGTAATAACTTGCTTGTCATATGAATGAGTTGTTTTCCTTGTAAAATGGTTATGCTTGCATAAATTGCTATATTATTTCTTTCTTATGCAATCAACCTTTTCTCCAACTTTCCAAAAATATTTCTTGTCTATCCATGGCTATATAATCATGTTTCTTTCTCTTAATTTGTCCTCTTAGTTGTATTGTGATCTAAAAAATGAAAAATGATGAATTTCACTTGCATAATTCACTCTTCTTCACTTGTTCTATCATCACCATCTTAGTTGGTACACCTACACAAACATCGCTAAAAATAATATCATATTGAAAAAATTGAGATTTGGCAACCCTCTAGGTTATATATTTCCTTTCTTCTTTATCCTCCTTAGCTAGGTATTCTTCTTGAATTTTCCATGCATCACTCTTCACTTCAATGCCTTCATACCTTTTTTTTTCTCTTATAGCTTCTCAACAAACTCATTCATCTGATTTGACCTTTCATCTTCTGCATCAAACTTCTTAGTAGATTCAAAAACTCTTCCAAAATCTTCATTTCCCCTCTCAAGGTGATATCATCCAACTCTACATTTTTCTCGTTGAATTTGGGACCATCTTGTCCTTATTCACCTTCTAAACTCTTCTCATTTCTCAAGACATATTGCTTCTTTTCCATTATTCTAATCTCTCCTTATTTGATTGCATTTGTACTCTTATTCTACCACACTTTCCTTGTCATCTTATGCCTAGTTTATGTCTTCATGAAGTATGAAATGTACTTATTTCTATGCTCTTGTCCTCTTGAATTTTTAATTTCAACATCTACTTGTTTGGTATTTTCCTTCTCTATCTCAGCTATTGGGATCTTAAGACATTTTGGAATTCTTTATCCATGATCCTTTGTTTGTTTTGAGAGCTTAATATTGCTATTCTTTTCATCAACATGTAAATGAAAAATATCATCATCATATGCATGTTTAAAATAAAGATCAAAAGTTATATTTACCTTCTCAAAGGTCTCTTTGCTTGGTCACATCCTCTTTCATGCCTTCAATACTTTGAATCTTTTTATCTGTCCATTCTCTCTTATCTTCTTCTACTAGAATTCTCTCCAAATAATCATGAAACAATATATATTCATCCATTTATTATTTACCATTGTAGACATATTTCATATACTTTCTATCTACCCAAGCGCATCGGCCTATCACCCAGTATGCATTGGGTGCTCACCCGAGGCATGCATGGCACCGAGCCCCTCCTTTATGTGAGCTTCACAAGAATGTTCCACCATTAATGGAGGATGGGTTGCAGGAACAAAAATATATGCATTCACTCAAAAACAGGAAGTATAGATACCAGATCTAGGCATAGATGTACCATCAATGGAAATAAACATTGTAATAAGCATAAAGAAACTAGATCTAATCCATAACAACATGAATAACACAAGGGTTTATACCCATAAACAAGGATATCTAGAATAACACATCATATATTGATTTATAAACATTTACAGTAGCCTCATTACATCATAAGGGTCATACAAACTAAATATATAAAGAAATACCATCTCAAATCCCTATAAGATACTCTGCATAGAAAACCCTAGCTATGTTCTTCCATCTTAGCTCGATTTCAGACTTGAGAGCCTACATCTATAAATATCATCATTCTTCCCTAGCCTCTCTCTAGCACTAACATCAACAACTAACTATAACAATGACATCTCCCAACATCACGACTTGCAAAATTCTTACAACACTTCATAGCCTCTCTAACTCTTTTTATTTTAGACCCAAGCACTCCTTTAAATAGAATATAGATCCTTCCTCCACCAACATAGTTCACCCATGAACAAATCACATGCCATGTGGAAATATGGTCCTCCATGATCCATTTCCTTTGCCAGCTTGTCAAAGTCTGATTAGCCTCCACTAATTGTAATGATTCTTATCCCAGAATATTCCCTTTGTGGAATATTATTTCCTTGAGCCCTAAGACTCCAGGTTGGCACCTTATCCACTCATCATGCCTACTTGAGCCTTCATGTGTTTTTCCATGTGATGCCATAACAAAAAATATGGCTAAGTCCTTAAACCCTTGTTCTTCTTCCACACGCGCCCTATTTATGACTCAAACCCTTTCCTTTTGTGCTTTTTCTGAGTTCCTTCCTCTTCAGTCTTTGCCTTCTATGTGTGTTGACCTTTTATCTTAGGAATTAGTCAATTCATGCCCCAAAATTACCCCACACTATGCATGTTATCCATCCCTAGAAACACACTTCTCTTTCACTAAAGAATAACGAATATGGGAAATGAAATAATCTTCAATTAAGTAAAGAATGGAAGAATAAAAGGATCCTGCTACTGCTGCATTAGGAGTGGGAAGTATCTCTTCACAGATGCTTCAATTTTATCCCAAGCATCTGCCTCAACCTATGCATGTTGAAGTAAATCACCCACCAAAGTGCTAAATTTGTCAAAAATTATCTCATCTCTGTTAGCCTTTAGCATATCTTTGATGTTTTCCATTTGCTTTCTAAGTTCGCCCAATGCGTCCATCATGTGAGTGACTTGGGGGTAAAATTCCTTCAGTTTATTTTTAATCAAAACCCTCAAGGTTTTGATCACCTCTGATTTCTTCTTAACCTCTGTCAAGATATTATCTCGATCTTCCTATTTCCCTTTTTCTCTTGAAACTCCTTCAGATCGATTCATGGCTAATGACCAATATGATTTCTACTCTATCTCTGTCGCCATAGTTTTCATACACAACTTTGGCCATTTACGTTGTGGTCTTTACTAAGGTAAGGAGCTTGGAGTACCGAGTTATTATCTCCCCAATCTTCAAATTTTATTCTTCCTTATGGCGTGTCATTTCCTCTTCATCAACTCGATGTAAGTGGTTTCCTCTCCATGGTGAGTATATGCATTAAGTCTTCCAAGAAGTGCATGGTCAACTCATACTTCTACTCAGGAGGGGCCATGTCTAGGTGCTTTAGGATAATGAGATTTGAAATAACCTCTAATTTCTTATAGAATTTGTGCACTTTCATATTTTCATCCCTCAGCTCATGCCTTAACTATGCATTGATCAATTCCTTTTGTTTTATCTCCATGCCTCTCTTAATGATCACATCATTCTTTTCCCAAGCTCATCCTCCAAGACTCTTATTATATCATTTCTACCAAAAATTATTTCTTCCACCTCCACCGATACTTTGTTGATAATGTTGAAAACTTTCTCATCCGACAGATTGCTAGGAATTCATAAGAGGGTTTACTCTTTCCCTACTCTTTCATACTATTTCTAACTCCACTAATACTTTTTTGAGCGTGTTGCAAACTTTCCCATGCTTCCATAATATTTCCCTACACTCATTCTCTCCTTTGTTTCCTTTATTACTTTGTTGGCAATGCGCTTCACCTCATGCTCCACTAACTATTGTATAATACCCACCACCTCCTTCTCTATTGTGTCATCTATCTCTTTGGTGGGGTCGGGTCTTCTAAGCATGCATGTCTACTTCCTCCTTTTTATGGGTGACCTCCTCCTACTCATTCTTCTCTTCATCTCTTTCTTCATCAGAATCATGTACATCATACACAGGAGGATTATGAGATTTTTTGTGCTCCTCATTTTCTTCCTCAATCTCGTGGCCTTTCACGCTCTCCGTCACTTATGAGTTTGAACCTTGTTCCACCCTTTTCATCTTCTTTACTAAAGCAACTATTCTAACACAAGGGAATTCTCTTTCTCATGTGATTATTCCATCTCGAGTTACTCCTTCATAGCGGACTTATTCATGTGAGCATAAGTGCTTGTGACCGCACTAGACTCCTATGCCCCTATAGTCTAAACTATATGCACACTCGATGAATTTTCTCGTAGGAGTCTCCTCTTATTACCTCTTCTTTATTATCACTTTATTTCTTCTGGTGGGGTCTTCTAGGATAGATACATCATCCTCAACATAATCAACCTTTTCAAATTTAGGTCTTATACATACATTCTCCCTACAATGATAGGAAATGCCACCGGTTTCAACATAGGTACGTCATATGAGACATATTTCTCTACATAATCATACTTCTTGGGATACACTAATGTTCGGTGTAGCTCGAAATAATATTGATCTAGTACACTTAGATCAAATCTAAGTATCTTCGATTCTTTAAATTTGTTGACCACGGTTTGGAAATCTTGTGTTGTGAAGGAGAACGGAAATTTACACCAACGACTCTTGGTGTAATCTGTCAAAGTAAACATGTTGATATAGAAGTGCTAGTATACGATGAAATTTTCTTCTCCATCTACCAATGTCGGTAGCTTCTTAGGTATTATCCATTCTACCCCCGAATGCATTGTGCATTCATTTTTACCATTTCTCCAAGCATGCCTTATGAGAAATCATTATTGTGTCGAAGTGTAGGCATTAAATATTTTATTAGGGAGGTATCCTTAGTGGGTATTCCCAAACATATTTATCTAGCCCATTAGGCACTCCAATTTTTGGAAACACAATGGTGATAAGGACATTACCATACATAATCTTGTCTCTCGTCGTGCATGATGTCTATTATCTCCACTATAATAAAGACATTATTTATTGTTCCCTACGATATCTTGCGGAAAACTTTCAACCAACTCTTATTTACATGTGTCCACCTTTATTGGCCATTGAACTTTGTGACCAGGTGCATGAGACATCCTCATGGTAGGGTCAGTGATCACAGAGATATCAAAATATCACGAATCCTTCTTATACTCATATGTCGTAAGTTTATTGTTGATGGCCGTCTTGTCACATAAGTCATCATCCAACAATTCTCCTTTGTAGATAATTCCTTTGTACTTAGAAATCAGTGAGGATTTATGTGCATTATTTTTCCTATGAAATAAAAGTGATCCTCATGCACACGTAACATCAGCCATTGGTATAATCTTTTGGGCTTGCCGAAATAGGGAAACTCGTAGAGTTGCAAGGGTCCAACCTTCTCCATCTTGGTCTTCACCTTGTCATCATACACATGCTTTCCATCCTATGTCCTCTTTCCCATGGGGAAAACCAAATCTAATTCCATTTCCTTTTTAGTGGTTCTCTTCTGATGGTTGTAGTCACTAATAGAAATCTTTCATATATGAAACACCCATTCCTTCCTAAGAATATGCCATCTGATCTTTGCATCTCTACATACCACTCTTTATTAAAAATGGTCTAAATGAATGGTTTTCCTTTGCCATTCTTTTGTGAAGTTTTCTCTCCCTTCCTTGGTACCATTTATCTTCCCCTCAAACCTCTGTAATTCCTTCCTTGCATCTAGTTTCACCACTTCTCAAACCCTCAACTCCACTCCTATGAAATCTCCTCGAAAACTCGTGCCCTAGCTTTGTAAACCCTAACCTAGAGCACCCTTTTTCCAAAAGTTAGCATAATTAATCATGGAACCCACTAAAAACATCCTCCACATACGATCATGTACTTTGCTCCCAAGTGTTTCAAAAATCATTGATTTCTAACCTTTACACACTAATTCTTGTAATTTTTCTCACGAATGCCTTAGATCGTAAGAGCTCTTTAATATCAAATGGAAGGTAAAAAATAATAGTTTTCCCAAACTTCTATTTATAGTTTCCATATTTTATCGTGTTAAACCCTGTGCTACCTACCACCGTACATCCACATTAAATTCATCTTTTCCTTTGCTAACCCTTACATGTTTTATCTAGTGATTTTCCTCCACGCACAAACCTTGTAGTCATTATTTTACCCTCAATACTTATTTCTAACCCCAAGCACACCGGCCTATCATCCAGCATATGCTAGGCACTCACCCAAGGTACACACGGGCACCGAGCCCCTCCTTTATGTGAGCTTTGCAAGAGATTTATGCCATTAATGGAGGATTATTTGTAGAAACATAAGTACATTCATCTACTTAAAAAGGTAGAAGATATAACTAATCAGATCTACACATTAATGCATCACAAAAGCTAAATAACATTGTAAGAAGTATAAGAAACTAGATTTGAGTCATGATAAGCCAAATAACATAAGGTTTTACACCCATAAGAAAGTTGTACAAAATATATCCATGTATATTTATTTATCAGAATTTGGTAGCCATATTACATTCAAAAGGGTCATCTCAGACCATATACATAAAATGAAAGAGACTCAACTCCTGCAAACCTATCTGATCAGAGATCCTCACTATAATTTTCCCATTATATCCCTTGTTATAGATCCCAGTACCCACACATATGCTTAATGGTATCCCTTACAAAAATATAGCACTAAGTACTTTAAACCCTAGAACCATGAACTCCAAACCCTTAGCATTTCCCAAGACTTCGTTACCCTCCTTCTCTTTCATTGCTCCCGGTTGCACTCTAAACCCATATATATCTCTCTATCTATATTCTTTTCCTAAGAAGTCCTTTAAATAAGACCATTGTCCACTACCATGACTCCTCTCCTAAGTTGATCGTGTGCCAAGTGTCGATGTGGTCCTCCATTGGTGAATGCTTATCCTCTTTGTAAACCTTCCACTAACTGTAATGATTCCTTTGGGAATATTCCTGTGTGGAATATCCTTTTCTTGACCTCCAAGGTTCCAAGATGGCACCTTATCCACTTATCATGCCTAGTCGAGTCCTCACATTTTTCCTCAAGTGAATCCATGATGCCAAATATGGATAAGTCCTTTAAACCCTTGTTATGTCCCCCGTGCACCCTAGTTTCACCTAAAACCTTCTTAAACCCTTTTTCCTGTGTGCATTTCCTTGAGTTCCCTTCTATCTACTGATCATGTGCGCGAGCCTCTTGGTACTTAGAAAATATTTTAGGGTCTAACATCACCCCACACTATGCGCGTTCTCCATCCATGGAAACATTTTGCTTCCTCAAATAATAAAGAATATAGGTATTGAAAAATTAAAGAATGGAAGAATGGAAAGATAAAAGAATATGCTACTATTGTATGAGGAGTAGGAACTCCATCTTTACATATGCCTCAATCTTCTCACATGTTGTTGGGCCTCGAATATTGAATAACTCCCAAAGAGTATGTGTGCGTGGGGGACTAATGAAGAGGTTGGGTGCATTAGGAAAATCATCTTTGGATAGGTTTTAGAAGGGTTTAATAGAAACCATGACGCACACACAAGGCGAGAGAAAAGGATTTTTGGAATTAGTCATATTCAGATTTCTAAGAGATACTTGAGGAAAACTATGATTTGATTAGGCGTGCTTAATGGATAAGGTGACATCCTGGTGACTTGGTGGTCAAGAAAAGAATATTCCATGCATGGAATATTCTCAAAGACATCATTGTAGAGAGTGGGGAGTTCGGATTAGAAGAAGCATGCTCCATTGGAGGACCACCTTGACACTTGGAAACCGATCTGCTACTTTAGGAAGGTATAGTGGTGGGTGTTAAACCTATTTATAGATATTCTCGGGTAGAAGAAATGTATATAGAGGGGGGAGAGAGGACCATGGTGTGATAAACCATAACAAAGTAGGTGAAGCTCTACAGAAATGAGTAGAAGATTCTAGGGGTTGGGGTTCTCATTAGAGGACTATAGGAATGTTAGCATACCTAGGGAATAGGTATGCTAAATTTTTTTAAATGAGAAGAATAGATAGAGCTTTTGATGTGTGAGTCATGATATATCATTATGATATGACCCTTTTGGATTTAATATGGTTACTGAACTATGATCAACATGAATATATGGTTATGTTCTAAATATATTGTTCATGGGTGTAAACCCTAGTTCCTTTTTATTTATGTTATGGATCAAATCTACTATCTATATGATGTTTCTTTTGTTATCTAAATGGGTATGTTGGTGTAATGACTCATCCTATGCTTTCAGAATATATGCATGATCATTTACTTTTCTACACTTAATATATCATCAATGACAACATATTCTCACAATACTCACATAAAGGAGGGGCTCGGTGCTGCATACGCCTTAGGTGATCAATCAGCACCCGTTAGGTGATAGGCAGGGTGCGTGGGGTTAGAAGGTTATTCTATGGGCATAAAAATGACTACATCTTGGTTCCGTTGCCGGGACTTCTTTTCAAAGTTTTTGTGAGAGATGACTACATCTTTGTTCCTTTGACATGTGATGACAAAATACTTAACCATGGAAAGTGTTGAAGCATGGTTTAAGAGCACGGAGGATGATTTTTCTCAAATATTTAGTACTAGAACCTGAGTTTTATGCACGTAGATGGGTAGAATAACACCTATATCATGAGTTGTATGAGACCTTATTTTGTTGTTTTCTAGTAGAATTATATGAATGGAGTTTAACATATGCATCCAGATCAAGTTGGTACTATAGATCACACCTATGGACCTAAGATAATTACAGAGAATTTTGCAAGATGTAGATATGACTTGGAAACATGTTTTTGATCACCGGTGGAAATGAGTTCTAACTAGTTGTACCTAGGAATATTTAATTTCTATGTATTCCTATCTAGAGGTTCTTTGAGTTTGAGTTCCTAAGGAACCTATCATTTCTATGAGTCATCCCATTGGCTATGAAGATCTTTATCATTACGTTAAGTTTGGAGGCATTCCCATGGCCGACTAAGCTTCTCTTAGTGTTGGGCGAGGAAGCTATGGTGGAGAAAGATGGCAGAAATTGAAGCAGAAAAGGAGAGGGAAGAGAGGAAACTCAAGTATAGTGAAGCACGTGAAAGGTAGTTTTATAGACAATGCAAGGTTGTGAAAGTGATGGATCTATGGAGCCGGATGTTGTAGGAAGGAATTGAGGTTCACACAGAGGACATGGAACATGAGCATTATAAGCTACCCCATCTTGGCAATCACGAGAGAGAAACCCCTTTCACGCACTTCACTATACTTGAGTTACCTCTCTTCCCTCTCCTTTTCCGCCGTAATGTCTATCATCTTCGCTACCCTAGATTCCTCGCCCATCGCTTAGAGAAGCTTAGATGACCATGGGGAATGCCTCCAAACTTAGCACAATGATCAAGATATTTATAGCCAATGGTATATATCACAAAAATGATCCTCTAGGTTCCTTAGGAACTCAAACTTAGCAACTGTTGATCACCACTTGTTTTTTTCTAGTAGGAAGTTGACACCAACAAAATAGAATTACACAACTACACGAGCACGAGAAAGTGTCAATGATCTACATAATGCATAAGTTCGGGACATATCTTCCGGTGAAACCATTCATATTCTACAAGGAACACATGGAATTGAATTACTTGGTGAACAATCCTATTCTACAAGGGTGCATATGTCGTTGGGTCCTATTATTTAAGAAATTTGAGTTTTTAGTTGTGGTAAAACCAGGAAAGAGTAATTCAAGACCGATCATCTATCAAGAATTGACTCAAGGGAGGACATGTAGAGAATTGAGGATACCATGCTAGACATGCAACTGTTTAGGTTGTGACGCGTGCCCTATGACTTATAAGATATTGTAGTGTTTCTTAAAATAGATGTGGTGCCAAAAGGAATGAAGGATTTGAAGAGAAATTATTTGGCTATATGTGTCACACCTTACATGTTTATTAATGGAGATTTGTACAAGTTGGGTCGTGATGAGGTTCTCGCATTGATCGTATTAGAACATAAGTGTGTTGCAATCATGGAGGAAGCGCATGGTGGGATCGCAGGAAATGCAACCACATGGAAGATTCTACTTATAGATCTTTGGTGGGAAAGTATCTACTAAGATTGTATTGAGTTTTGTAAGGCCTGTGACCATTACCAATGCCTTGGAAAACCTGGAAGGAGGGATGAAATGCCCTTGTGACTAATAGCGATCTTGAACCACTTGAAAAGTTGCAATTGACTTTGTAGGACCAATTTCACCTACTATGCAAAGGATTGGCTCACATCACATCAACATTTGCACCAATTAATTGAAAATATGGGAAGAGGTAGTGCCTACTGAAAGGATTTGTATAATGAAAACATCAACAAGATTCTTATGGGAGAACATAATCGGTATGTATGGATGTCTATTGAGTTTAACAAGTGATAGGGGTACACATATTCTGAATAAAACGGTGAGGATTTTAAGGGCGAGTTTATGGTAGCCCATCACAAGACCACCCCTATCACCCACAAGTGTATAGGAATACTAAATCATTTAATAAGATACTAAGTCACACATTAAATAAGATTTGTGATGTTGGAAAAAAATATTGGGATGAAAAGGTATCAAATGTTCTATGGGCACACATGAAAATCTACAAGAGATTGAATAAGGCCACATTGTTTCAATTGGTGTTTATTACAGAGGCTATTTTTCTAGTTGAATTTATGCTACCATCGCTGCGTATAGTGCACATAGGAGGATTGGCTGATGAACAAGCACTCAAAGAAAGGATCGATAAGTTAATGCAACTAGAAGAAAGATGATCACTTGCTAGATGGATTCAAAACACAAAGAAGGTAAGAAAAAAAGCATGGCATGATCATCATATTAAAAAAAAACAATTTGAGGTTTGATAGATGGTTTTTATATGAATCTAAATTTTGTGCCATCTTGGAAGTTGAAAGTCCATTGGTTGGGACCATAAAACATCTCATACATACTCGATTCGGGTGCTTTCGATTACAAATGTTGGATCGGATGAGATTACAAGGCCATTTCAATGGGAGTAGGTTGAAGCCCTATTATAAATAAGTCTTCCTTGTGTTTGTAAATAAGGCGATGTGCACTGTTAGCCTAGGATTTACCTTAGTGCATTTTCTATTTTTGTGTTTCCCTTTCTCGTTGTTTATTCCTTTATGTTGTGTTGTTTTGTGCACCTTGTGCATCGGTAACCACATTACTTTCTAAGGTTATGTATGCGTAGAGGACCACACATCTGTTTTAGTGTGGGGTGGAGTAGAATGAAAAGAGAAAGAAGATGGTAGTAGTTGTGATGGCCCAGATTGAAAGATCAAAAGTACGTAAGGTAGAAGAGCGTGTGGGGAAATGGTGGAAAAAAATTATTGGTGTAAAGAAGGATTTGAAAAATACCATGTAAAAAGGATAAGAAGTGGATAAGAAGTGTAAGAACAACATGAGGTAGACGAGGGAAAAAATAGGTCAACATAAGAAGTGCCTTAAGCGCTGCATAGACAAGCGTAAGAGTCTCCGATTAGTAAGGATTTTTACGTGCTAGAAGGTTGTAGAGGGTTTTTTGCGAAGGACTTGGCACGTGGGTAAACACACTTAAAGATTGAATTTAGTGGAAAAAGATGCATTTAATGCTAAGCACATTGGTAGGTGGTGTAGACACTAAAATTAGGTCACACTCCCCTTTGGTCCCTCGATGAATAAACACCCTTCAGCACATTCACCTAGCCATGACCCCTTTCACCCCACTAATATTAATTCAATTAATTTAATTAAAATAATTCATTATCCTCACTATGTCTATTATTTAAATATATTATTTTAAATAATATCCACACATAAAGTTCACTTAGACACCTCACCAAGCCAACTCAACCTAAGATCTATTCTTAGTAAGTTTCCATAACTAACTAAGACTTACCCAAACCCTAAAAATCAATGCCTACATTCCTTGTAACCACATTCCCGCATGCTCACAAGAAGCTCCCAGTCTAATCTGTGGGTTAATGATAGGAGATCCGAGGAAATCAAGAGGATCTCCCTAGTTTAGTAAACCTAGGAAATCCCGCTTGGTCGATGCGGTTACCCTTAACCATCGTCGGTTAAGCTAGAATCATCATCGGTTCCCCTTTAACCCCAAAATAACCTTATTCTTAAGGTTGGAAGTTGGAAGTTGAAAGCAAGAATCATAAGGTTGACGAGAAAAAATAGATCTCAGAGAGATAACACATCTTCAAAGAGTGAATTCCAGTGAGAATCTACATGCAAGGAAGGAGATCAAGCATCTTTTCCTACATAGCCATCCCAGCCATGATCTGATCTAACCAAGCAAAGAGGAATGTACATGCAGCCCATACAGAAGATTTCCTTTAGTTGGTGATCACTTGCAGCCTTCAAACCCCTCATCAACACCTCCATCCCTCACTCACAGGCATTTAGGACCAGAATCCAAGTAAGTATAACATCATACTTTTCTGGTTTATTTCATTTCATCATCATTTTATCATCTATTGTTTACCTAGCCACCTATTGACCTTCTCCAACATTTCCACCTCCATATACCCATTAAAACCTTACCAAATCCTACCCCAATCACCCAATACCTCATCCCGACCAACCAAAGTCCTTTGTGTAATCACAAAGGAGACCCAAAGCTTGTTCTGTGGCATTTCCATATTTCCACAGTAACCGGCACCGGTTACACCTGACCACCGTTGGTTACCCTTAACCGACATCGGTCTCTGTATTTTCCCATACAGCCCAGAAAAAAGATCTACCCACCAAATTCCATCTCACCCTCATCCACCCTTGATCTATCTCGAGACCTCTGTCAAACCTCCGAATCTAGAACCAATCATTTGACCTTTGGATTATATTCTAGCTTAGCTTGTTAGATTAGATCTATTTCTTATTGTGTTTTAAGTGAGATACCTAAATCATTTCAAATTACAATAGGATTTACTTTGTTTACAACATTAAATTGTTTAAAACAGTGGATTGATAGCCATCTAGGAAGTATCACACTTCCTAGATCTAGCATATGCTAGGTAGTTCATTGCCTATATTGTTTAATTCCTTCTGGTGGTCTTGCTTTGCATTACAGGTAGTTCCTCCTAGCCAAAATGAAGCTCTCATGATCAGATGTGGATTTGGAAGTCATACGCGTGCAACAACCCATCAACCAAAGCATTTGAACAGGTATTCCTCCTACACTGTTACCCTATTTGTTTCGTGAACACTTCAAAGAAATGATCTAAGAAACAGGTGAAACATTTTGGCGCAACTTGGTGGGACCCATCCAGGGTTCCTTGCATTTCATTCATTCCTATGAAAAGTTGTGTGTTTGTTTCCCTTCTAAAAATCATACACACTAATTTTCTTCCTTGGTAACCCACCTCTTCTTTCTATTTTCTCTAAAGGAAACTTTTCTTTTGGTGTAATTAAAAAGAACCATTTCTTCATGTTTTTACGCATTATAGTGAAATACATTCCTCTTCCTCTTCATCTTATTGTGTCATCCAATTTCACATCTTGATTTGGGCTTTAAAATAAGTGCATTGCATTTTGATTTATCACATTAACTCATATTAATTGAGGGAAACCTATACACTAGAAGTCATGCCTAGCTGATGGTTGACAAATGAATCATAGAAAAGCACTTCTTTCCTTTTCTCTTTCTTTGAGTCTTATCAAACCTCACAAAAATCAAAATACATACATTCTAAAAGACATCCTACCGGAAGAAGCCGTAGGTGATCACACAATCACGATACGGTGGGCACCCAACTCACGCTTTCTGTCAAGTCATACTTGAGAGAGAATCATGTCCCCACCATAACATACGAAACCTCACCTTTTATATCTCCTTCTTTGTAGGAAGCCATCCTCACCAAAAAAATTATGTTTCAAAATTCATGTGTCGGTCCCTAAATAGCATAAGCTAAACAAACATAATAGAAAGGACATTCCTAGGATCACATTTTTCTTAGTGTTTCGCTGCTTGGATTACGTTTTGAGGTGAGAGATCATGTTCTTTACTTTTTTCATCCTTGCACACTCCTCATCACAGCTAGTGTATTCCATATTCACCTAAGTGTGCCTGGGCCATATCATCATCATTCTTAGAATTATGGGTCTGATTCTACATTAGATTTTAATTCACAACCACTTTTCTTTCATCACTATTTCAATTTCATAGTAACCATTGTCGGTTACCTCTGACCACCATCGGTTATACCCAACCGACGTTGGTTCCAGGTCCTTTTGCTAACCTACTCAAAAGGACATTTTATTCATTATCTTCCACTTTTCATAGTTCTGTCACTACCATCATACCCATTGACATTGTAAACATCATCGGATCTCGGCATACCGCCGATTTTACCTTCTACCGGATTTTCACTCACTTTGTCCATTTTCTATAGTGACCGGCAAGTAATTATCCCCGACTGCATCAGTTTTCCCTAAGCGGCATCGGTTAGCTGTTTCAGATTCCAACCACCATCGGTACCTAATCCAATTTTTACCTCCGATTCACCTATTCTGCTGTTCTCTCGTGTCATTTACAAAGAAGTAGCCATACTTGATTAGTACTGGTTCACATGGTGCTGACCTGAAGACAAGCAAGCACACTTGTGTTTCACGCCAGTTGTCAACCACTCCCACCTATTCCTTCACCACCTTCCATTTTATCACTAGCCATGGATCCCATCCATATTATTACTATCACTATCGGAGATGAGGAGTTCGCACGACTCCTTGACCAAAACCCCGCTACCTCACATTTTTACCTTTCCCACTCATCCGATTGAGATGCCTTAGGTCGGTTGATATATGACATTCCTGTATCTATCCCCCAAACTCTTTCTCCCACTTACGCATTGGCCCCATCTAGCTCCGTGTTTCCCGCATCTACCTTACCCTCTGTTGTTTCATAGCTAGGTCCTATACCCACTATAAGCGCCATATATGTCTGCTACCTCTCGTGGCACTGCTACATCCACCATACCCACAAAAACTACCGCAAATATGACCTCATCTACCCCTAATGTCTCACACATACCCATATATACATTACGTGGTTCTTTCCATTCCACAATCATTAGCCCCTATTTCCACTAGGTTTACCACGACCCTTCCACCCCCATATACGTACTATCAACAACCTCCTATTTCATCCATTATTCATTCTAGTACGCACCCCTATTTTATTGCTTTCTTCTCAACCAACTTACATAGCAGCCCCATACACCTGAGTACCACCCTGTTATATGCCCAAAACCAACCCTCTCATGCTTCAGAGGCACCCAATCATCGTAACCCACCAAAGACCTAATTAAATTAATGTTGGACAAGATGCGGACATTGGAGGCATCAATTTTCAGCTCTGTAACACTCTCACCTACGATGGGATTTGCAATGATCCCATTCACCCATCCATTCCTATTCACTCATACCCCATGCATTGGGAAATTCCTAAATTCAATCGTTTCAATAGTAAAGAATATCTATGGCAGCATTTGCAGTCATTCAAACACGGGTGTTATCTAATCGTTCATGATGATGTCTTGCTCTGGAGAATGTTTCCCATGTCCCTCATTGGACCTACATTAGATTGGTATAGTGGGTTACCTAGACACTCTATATTCTCATTCAATCAGGTAGCCAAAGCCTTCTTAGATCATTTATCTATCAATATTGTCAAGAAGGTTATCATGACCGATCTATACTCCACGCGTTAGTATGAGGACAAATCTATCACTAATTTTGTCACTCGCTGGCATAGCGTGATCAACCAACTTACCTTCCAACTGCCACAAATTGAACTCATCGAGCTCTTCACATGGGCTTGTGCTAGACATATCTCACCGACCTTGTAGGTCCAAACCTTCCGAACATTCGATGAAGCATTCACTATGGCACGAAAGTTAGAGATTCGGGCCATTGAAGAGAATAAAATTCAATTACGCAATAAGAATTTGGCATTTAATTAGAATGATACCTCTTCTTCTTCCAAACCAAAACCAATTATTTAAAAGCTAAGGGCACCACTAATGCAGTGGTACTCAAGGCCGACCAACACATCCGTCAAATTAGGCTACCCCTTCATCTAATCTCTCACATGTCTAGACTTTTCAATTCAGACGAGAGAAGCGAAATATACCCCAATTGGGGAACCTTACTCGTCTGTCTTAGAAAATATTATCAAATCCGGGGCCATCACTCTTCCACCCATAAAATTGCACTTTGGTTTTGACTGCTTTCTTGCCCCATGCCCGTATGGTATATAGAACATGACTTCAGTAACTATCATTGAGTAAAGGGTCATAGTGACGACAATTGCATCACTTTCAAAAATATTGTCCAAGAAATTCTCAAGAAATGAAAGTTTACCATGGATAATCCTAATGCACCTGCCAACCAAAACCTACACATTTTCAAGAAACCATTTCCCAACCATGCCCCTTCATCTGATCAAACTGGTGAGACCTCAACTCACAATACCCATACCCGCGAGGTTCATGCTATCTTTAATGATGTACCTGTCACCTCCCAATTACCCCATATTCCTTCTATAGAGGAGATCCTAGCCTAAAATCCTCCTGCCATGTCAGAACCAACCTCCCCTATTCTTTCACCCACAAAGGAACACCTTTCATCTCCTTCATCACCTACGGAGGAGTCTTCCACTAACATTGAGACCATCTCACCCCGGCTTCACCACTTAGAGAACCTTTACCCACAGTACCTCCTCCACCCATAGAGGAGCACCCATTACCTCCTCCACCCACAGAGGAGCACCTATATGTTCCTCCACTTATAGAGGATCTCCCATCATCTCCTCCACCTATCATAGACCCAATTGAGATACCTTTACCTCTTGGCAAGCATTCTCCATCAGCTACCCAAAACCCTACAAACCTACTTTCAGCTCTCTTACCCACGGAAGCTGAAGCTAGCCAATTCCCTATCTCTAAGACACATTTTACGGGAATTTCCATTAGTTCCTCACTAACTCCACCTACAGATGTGTCATTCTCACATTTTTCCAATCACTTAGATTATGTGGATAGAGCCTTACTATGGGGGTGTCTTTTGCTTCCTGTCTCAACACAGATGCAGAGGTCCCTTGTCGATACCTCCACTATCTACCCAAAGATATTTTGACCAATCAAACCAAACCCAACCACCTCTATCACAACTCCTTCCACGACACCTGTTATAGCTCAAACTGCACCCTTACCCATAACTCAACCTACGCCTAAACCCAAACCCATACCTACAAAATTTTCCTTGACTAAACCCATTACCACTTTAGGGGTCACCCTGACTACCAACCTTACTCATCCACCTATCAAATTGGATTTAGCTACATCCTCTAAAGTCAACACCACACCTACTCTGACACCCAAAAAAAAGCACCAAACCCATACAACTCATACCCCGGACACACCAATCACACTTGCACCTATCTCATCCGTCCTAGGATATCAACTTCCCCACATGGTCAAGAAACCTCCACCCACCAATAAACCAAAAACACAACAACCCATTCCTTCCTCACAAACCTCTGACCTACCCAAACACCCAACCCGACTTACACCTACACCTACAACCTCTTTACCACCCATACCTCCAATACCCTCAGCTATTGCTTCACTACCCACTACACTTCAGTCACTGTCTCTCACACCTCAAGCACGACCTGCATCATCTACCTTCACAACACCCCCATTATCCCCATGGGTAACTCACCCTCTTCCTCCATCTGATTTTCCTTCTAGACCTCATACACCCACATCACCTTTACCTAAGAAGGTACAAACCAAAAACAAAACTCCACTACCCCACAATAAGGTGGTCAAAACAACCACACACCCTCCTGCCTGTCCATCTACTATACCCCTACCTAAACAAACATGGCCGATACCCAAAACTACACTAGCACCTAAAACTCTTTCAAAAACTATTCCATGAATATCAACCACATCTACACCTAAACCCACGTTCACTTCCCATTGTGATCCACTAGTAGGGTCTTATGCCAAAAATTTAACCAACCTCCTTGAGAATTTTGTCATCACATTACTACCACTCAGACCTTACAACCCCCTTAAACCCAAGACAAAAGGGTTTGACAATACTAAAATTTTCACATACCATCATGTGCTAGGGCACAATGTGGAGAATTGTAAGGCCTTGAAAACTACCCTTATCTAGTTGTGTCCTATAGAGGCCAACTTTGATGATGATGACCTTCTTGATGAGGATCCTGCTACACCATCACCCATTCCCACACTGCCCACTCAACAACCAAAACCTCCACCCTCATAGCTCCTAGAGTCACCCCCAAAATTTGAAATTAACATGGTTCACATCAGAGAACTTGCCACACCACCACCCAAATGTCATTGCGCCCATTTCACCTCACAAGGCTTTTCTCCACTAGTAGGTTTTTACCTGTCATGTCATTATACCACTCATCCTACACCTTCTCCATTTGTCAACTCTCCTCAAATAAACATGATACACATCACTACACATGTGCATAAGGGTAAAGAAAACTCAATGACCCACCAACAAATCCTATACACGACATACCATCTCGCACCCATACCTAAAATCACTATCCGCGACCCCACGCACCCCATTTCTAATGGTGTCACACATCACACCATGCTCAAACAATTACAAAAATCTCCCATCAAAATATCCCTATATGACCTCATCCAAACCTCAAAATCCCATCGTCAAGCTCTCATGGAGGTTCTTCAATCTATTGAGGTTTTACCCAATGACCCTACACTGTAGCCTCCATTATCACACCCCATCATGTAGCCTCTCTCACCAAATTACCACCTTCATCTTTGCCCTACCCTATTCACCAAGTGGCCTCCCTTAGCTTCTCAGAGGAAGAGATCGCACCACACCAAAATGATGACCTGACCCAGCCCTCTTCATCTCTGTCCACATTGATGACATATGGGTACACCGTGTGATGATTGATGGGGGTGCTAGCATTAACATCATTTCATCACATGCATTCGTTCAAATGCGCATACCAGAAAATTGCATGCATAAACACCTAGTTATGTTGCATTCATTCAATGATGCTATCACCTCTACATTAGGCATTATCATCCTCCACATTTGTGTGGGTCCCCGCATTGTTCCCAAATTGTTTTAAATTTTAGAGGGGGAATTCCAATATAACCTGTTGCTTGGCAGACCCTAGATTCGTGTCATGGGTTGCATTCCTTCCACTTTGCATCATTGTGTAAAGTCGAACACAAAGGACACACTTATAGCATTCCAGCTGACCCATCACCTTTCAAAACATGTAACATGCTTTACCGACCTAATAATGTACTCATACCTATCAAGCCATCTACTTTGTGACCACTCTTGCTTCACCTACACCTCCACCTACCATTACAACCGCCACTTCTACTGCACATACCTCCTCCATTCCTACCACTGCCATAACCTCCACGACTGACCCATTAGCTTCCCAATCCATTAAATCCACCTCCGCATCGACCCTCGACACATTATCCATACTTTGGATACCTACATACCCACCACCGATCCTTGGAAGGTATTTTTCAGCGCCTCACTGCGGGGAGTACCGCCTATATAGTGTCAACACATTTCTTACTCCACAAGAGTATGGAAGTCTTCACCAACACCCTCGCTATGATCACCATATAGGATAATACCTCCTTTATGGTCCTCCTCATCTTCATACTAGTCTCACCTATGGGGGACTTGATACTACCACTTACACACCCAAACCACCATCACAAACCCGCCCATTTTCCATTGACTTCCAATCACTTACCAATCACCATTTTTCCCACACCTTCCTACACCAATGTGTGTGGAAGGGTTTTGGTTTTGGATTTTATGAGCAAGGCCACCATACTATTATTCCATGTACCACCCGTAAACATAACGACCGTAGTGGTATCGGCTTCCCGAACCACCTACCAAATAGGCCCGCATTGAACTCATTAAGGACACTAGCTCTTCTCCACCTTCTTCACCCACTCCACCTTCATCACCATCCTCACCGACGAAGTCAATGGATCCTGAATCTATCCCTCCTAACTTTTTTTTTCATAAAAACCATTTCCTTGGGGCCTCTGACTTATCAACACAAGGGTGAGGCCCCTTCCACTCTTCCCTTCCTATATCCTGAAATTATCGATGACGACACACCTACAATTAATGTAGTTTAATGTCAAGATGATGAATCCATACTCACCTACCTTGGTGAAAAAGAATCATATATTCATTAGTCATTACCCTCTCGAGACACAAACCATGTTGAATGAATTGGATATCGAGATCAACATTCACACTCAGGATGACCCGCACATCCTAAAGATCGTACAATCTTTAGATGCTACTGAATAGAAAGCCATCATTTCTTTTCTTAGAGATCATAACCATGATTTCACTTGGACTTACATAGACATGCCTAGTATTGACCCCACCATCGTGGTCCACAATATTGTAACTATTTCGATGCCAAACCCATCAAATAAAAGCTGAGGAAAATGCACCCTTGCATTACTCTTCTCGTTAAAGAAGAACTTTAGCGCCTTCTTTCTATTTCCTTCATCTTACCCATTGATTATCCTTGTTGGATTTCTAACATTGTCCCTACCACTAAAGTAATAGGGGAACTCCACATTTTCATAGACTTCTATGACCTCAACCTAGCCTGCCCAAAAGATGACTTTCCCTTACTCGGTATTGATCAACTAGTTGACCTAACCGCTAGTCATGAGATGTTATCACTCATAGATGGCTTCTTGGGTTATAACCAAATCCTACTTGCCCCAGAAGATCAACACAAGACCTCATTCATCACCCCTTGGGGGACCTTCTACTATCGAGTCATACCTTATGGCCTTAAAAATGATGGTGCCACATATCAGCGGGCTACGACCTACATCTTCCATGATATAATGCATTACATATTGGAAGATTACATGGATGCTCACTTAGCCAAATATAAATGTCGCTCTAAGCACCTTGTCCTCCTTAAAACCATATTTGACTGCCTCATTAAATATTGTGTCTACCTTCAACCTAAGAAGTGCATCTTTACGGTTCTCTCAAGAAAGCTCCTGGGATTTATCGTTTCCCTTTGTGGTATATAATTTGACCCTGCTAAATTCAAGGCCATTCTGGAAATTCCTCCGCCCACTAACCTTAAACAAATATGTAGCCTGCAAGGTAAGTTGTAGTCCATTCACCATTTCATTTCACAATTATTTGATCGATGTCAACCATTTCATCATTTTCTCAAGAAGGATGTCTCCTTTAAATGGAATAATGATTGTCACAAAGCTTTTGAGGCCTTAAAAAAATACCTTCTCCAACCACCCATACTCATTCCACCTAAATAAGATCAACCTTTTTACCTATACATATCCACTACCGATCACTCCTTGGGAGCCATGTTCACTCATCGTGATGGACAAAAAAGAGAGCAGGCGGTTTATTACATCATCCGTACTCTTTTGGACTATGAAACCTGATACAACCATCCTGAAAAACTTTTCTTAGCCTTAGTTTTCATTGCCACTAAACTCTGTCATTACCTACTCAACCAAAAAACCTATGTCGTGACCAACAATGACCCCTTACACTTCATGTATGCCAAACCTTATCAAAATCAGCATGCCACATAATGGCTTATGATTTTAGCTGATCTTGACCTTGAATTCATTCATTAAAAGTCCATTAAGGGCCAAGATATCACCGACCAACTGGCTAATGCACCTATTTTCGGGGATCAACCCTCTAATTTTGAATTTCGGATGAGTCAATCGCTACCCTTTCCCCGGACGAATCCCTTTACCAAATGACACTCTTCTTTGACGGTTCCAAGTGTCAACATGGGGGCAAAGCGCTGGTATTATCCTCGATTCCTCTCGATAGAGAACCCATGCCTTTGTCTTTTAAACTAGATTTTGAGTACACCAACAATATTACCGAATACGAAGCGCTCGTACTAGGTCTGGAAGCCACTACGCCTATATGTCAAATCAAACAACATATTTGGTGATTCTCAATTGGTTATGAACCAAGTCAATGGTATGTACCAATGTCATAATGAGATACTTCAAAAGTATAAACATCATGTAGACATACTTTTGACCACCTTTGATCATTACACCCTTCAAACCATCCCATGTTCAACCAACAAATTTGTAGATACCATGGCTTGCTTAGCTTCCCAAATACCCACTTCACCTACCGATTCTACAATCTTTGTCACCGTATAATGACTCCAATCACCTTATTATTTACCTCATGATGTTTACTCGATCGAACCACTACCCTTGACCTGAGTGACCTTTGGTATAAACAATACTTTGACTACCTTTCTCTCTCCATCTTACCTTCTAATCTCACCCGTAATGGACAACGTGCCTTCCTTAAAAAGGTCTCTCTTTACGTCATTTTGGGGGGGCTCCTCTATAAACGTGGATTTTATGGTATTATCTTACGATGCCTCACAAGTTTCGAAATTCCTTATACCATTAAGGAGGTTCATGATGGCATATGTGGAGGGCACTTATGTGGCCTTGCTATTGCTAAGCATATTCTTCACCTTGGCTATTACTGGCCGACCCTTAACCATGATTGTTGTGACTACGTCAAATGTTGTGTAAAATTCCAACAACATTCCAATCTTCATCATACAATTATTCATGCCTTACTGTGTCGCTCATGACCTTTGCCCCTTCTCTCAATGGGGTTTGGATCTTATCGAGAAATAAATCCTCATTCGTCCCAATGCCATCAATGGATCATCAACTTACTTTACTCAATACTATACAAAATGGGTGGAAGCCATACCACTCAACTCCATGAAAGCTAAGAAAATATGTGATTTCATTAACCACCACATCATTTGTCTCTTTGGTGTTCCTCATCACCTCATCATTGACAATGGAAAAGTTTTCAAAAATAAAACATTACAAAACTTTGTGACGCCTTTGGCATTCAGCTCATTTCGATTTCTCATCACCTTATTACCCAAAACCAATGGCCAAGATGAATCCAATAATAAAACCCTGAACAAAATTCTCATGAAAGTGGTTGACGATATTGGGAAGGATTGGCATATGCACATTCCTTTTGTCCTGTGGGCATACTATACTAGTATTCACACTTCCACTGGCGGCCACACCATTTTCTATGGTTTACGGTATAGAGGCTGTTCTACATCTTGAAGTCTAGATCCCCTCACTCTACATTTCTCTCCATGACATGCTCACTGATGATGAATTTTGTCATGACCGTTTAGCACAACTAGAGTTATTAGACGAATGCCATCTTAACGCTCCTGGATCACCTTCAAGTTTACCAACAATGAATCAAACGTGCCTATGATAAACATGTCCATGAATGGACCTTCAAGTCGGTGACCTTGTCTTGAAAGAAATCAACACATAACCAAAGTAGAAAAAATTAAACGGGGAAAATTTGCTCCTAATTAGCTTGGACCATACATCGTGACTCATAGCTATGGATCGGTGCTTATCATTTATCTTCTCTTGATGGTAAACCCAAACCTGATCCCCTTAACGTCTTGTATCTTCAACCATTCTATTGTTGACTTGTTGTCCTACCTCACCCTTTGTCTCTTTCCAGGCTCATCCCTTGAGCGCTACCCACTCCATACACCTCCCTAATGATTAAACAAGAATCATGTGAGTACCCGTCACTTGTTATCTTCTCTTAAATATGTGTACCATGGCACTACACATAGCATTATTCTCATGGATACTTTTCATCTACCTTTAGATGAGATCCCATGGTTGTTTCACCTTGCCCTTTGAACAAGAGTCATATCTTTCACCTTGGTCTTGTCCATGACTGCAAAGACCTCACAATGGGACCAAAATCCTTGAGTCAAAATTCTAATAAAAATATGACTCCCTCAAAATGACATCTTCCTCTCGACCAATTGTTGCTATAAATAGACTACTCCCTCGAAGGACAGCTATGTAAAGCTCTTAAAAAAAAAAAAAAAAGGGAGAGACAAGAATCTAAAGCTTCCCGCATCGATCAGCTTCAGGAAGACCTCAAGGAGTTAATTTCTTCATCCCATATAGACTTCTCACATTGATCAGTCTATCTCAAATACAAGTCAAAACAAAAAACTTTTTCATCATGGACTTGCCCATTGTGACCTTGGATCTCTTGCCAAAAGGCATGATACCTACTACCAAATAAACTACCAATTTTCACCCTCTCACCATTCACATTTTCATTTCCTATCCACCTCAAGGGACCTCTTGGAACCATGACATTTGGTGATCATGTGACTACTTTTCACCCTTAGAACAATCAATCACACAATGTCTTTAGGGTATTATGTTCATCACCTCCTCCAAGGTATGATCTACTCGGTATGATCCTACCCAATAAGGTGGCTTTAGTTTCCCCTTTTATCTTTTAACCATATTTGTTTATGTTTTGATCACCCTATATAGAACTTGGTCCTCAACACTTACTTTTGGGGTAGATATCCTTATTTTGCCACAATCATGCCCACCTACATCATTTTACCTATAATCTCCCCACACCTAGCAGATCTAAACCCTCCTCGATTTCTTCCCTAGCTTATGGGAGAACTACATCGGCCGAGGTCTCTTTTCACCGGGACTATGTAGGAAGCACTCCAAGGGCATGGGGCCCTTAGAGGTTAGCTTGACCATCCTCTACCCTCAACAATTCATCTTCCATGTTCCCCACCATTTACACCACATCTCACTTAGTTTCCCTTTTATATACAAAATTGGAAATTAAACCACATACATAACAAGTTACTTCATATTTTACATCCTTATCACAACATACATTTATTACTCACTATGCTTAGATTATACCACATCTCACATATGACCCATAATATCATTCATTACAAAAAATAATGAATCACAACTTCACCTACTTTCAACACAACCATGCCTAACAAACCTGACTCCACCATGCCTAACCACACCTGACTCAACCATGCCTAATCGACCTAACTCAACCATGCCTAGCCAAACCTAACTCAACCATGCCTAACCAACCTTACTCGATCCATGCTTAAACTGACCTGACTCCATCATGCCTAACTCACCTAATTTTCATCCATAATCAAAACAACAAATCCATATCTCATCTAATACAAACAAAAATCCATATCTCATCTACCACAAGCCATAAACCAATATCTCATAAACACATCAACAAATCACAAAATACCATGTATCTCATCATATAAATCAATAAATGTGTATCTCAATATACATGCCTATCTCATCATGTCCATCATCTCAAAATGTCATCATGTAGGCCGGTATGTGATAAAAAATACAACTATCTTCGGCACACAGGCTGATATATATATCTCAAACAATAACTAGTATACATCAAAAACTAGGTGACCACATATCAGAATCTCATTGGATGTCCTCCATCTCTTTGTCACATGTACCCTCGGCCTCCTGTGTCCCTACTATAACCTCACCTAGAGCTAGATGTCATGTGCTAGTGGCCTCTCCCTGATCGGGCCTTGAAGCTCACTGACCTCCTGTGCTCTCCACACTATGAGTGTAGGATCTCATCCTCTCACTAGACACTGTTGTGCCCTGTACTCAGCATAGGATATGAAATATATCTCGAGATGCCATAATCTGGTCCGATAGTATCTCACATCAGCTACGGCATCCCATAACCTAGATATAAACACGTATATGGTGGTCCCATAGGTCTCGGCCCCCTGTACCTACCTAGTAAGAAACTTGCCCCCGCACCTACTCGTGAATCGGGACCTACTCCCGGCTGTGGTGGTGCCCTATACCCTTGTTCTGTAAGGCCCCAATCTATGCTTGGGCTGTGGCCAACTAGCCCTATAAACCTACCATTTGAGCCTATAAGGTTGTCACCTGATCATCCCCCCGACCATCTCCATCTCCTCCATCCACCATCTGGGCCTGTAGATTGGCCACCTGTATGTGTAGCTCTGCTACCTCTACCTCCGAACCCTCCAACTATGTCTGCAGTATACCCAACTAGGTAATCAGTGTAGCTACCTGCCCCTGTAGGGCATCTCTTTGCACTGTAATGGTAACTAGATCCGGCTACCTCGTGCTCGGGGTGGTATGGCTCAGAATCGAGCTACCCAACACTTCTTGTACCTTTCTCGTACACATCCGGTGTCATATATCCACCAATCCACAAGATGATTCTCCTCCCTTATGGGCACTGTAGGTTGTGGTAGAGGTAAGGGCCTCTCCACGTCATCTCTCTGATATTGTGGGAAGGGTGGAGGAATGTCCCTGTAAGAGCTTGAACTGCTGTCGGACTCTATCTACCAAGATCATCTCATCCTCCCGGCACGGCGACCCTATATCCACCTCTCTAGCTGGAGCTCAGCTAGCTCCTCATGCATATGCCTATATGAGGGGAATCCCACATATGGCCTCCATATAATGTCCACTCTAGACAATCCCTCCAGTAACTGCCAAAAATGGGCCACATCATGTGTCGGCCTATCCGATCTCCGCTCTCCTATCACCGGCACCCATCTCCTGTATCCCACCCACACAAATCTAGGTGGGAATGCATCTGCTTGGGGCATCCCTATAGGTCACATGCACACTATGTGCTCGTATGCCCAACAGTGTAGTATAAATGTACAACACAGGCTAAACCTACGCAACCGCCCATATGCCCATAGCTCTCTATATAGCTACACTAAGAATGTTGGTGCCTAGGAAAAGTGTGTCTCATGCACCATCATATCATGGAGTACCCCCATCAGTGATCGGGGAAAGCATCCACCCTCTGCATCTGGTAGTGCATAGCAGCACACTGCCTCCATCAACAAAACCACTAGCCTCGTCTCTTCCTGGACGGGCTAGGTACATCTCTCCATAGCTCAAGCTGGTGCTAATATCCACATGATCCCTCTCTAGCCTCTGCCATCACCGAATAGCTACTCGTAACCTCCAACCAATCAAATCTCTCACCCTAATCTCGTGGACCCACTACTCACCAACCAAACCCTTGTCAAATCACACTACCAGCTCACTATCCCATTTTGTCTGGACACTTTTCTCTCTTTTCTCCCTTTTTTCATTTTCTCACTTTGCAAATAACAAATGAATAACAAAAATGTGGATTTTTTGTTTTTATAACCAACCCGACCTAATCGATGTTGGTTACCATTGACCTGGCATCGGTTGCATGCCCTACCAAATGTTGTCGGTTTCCTATACCAACATCGCTTATCCTTGGTGACATTAGTCACCCTCACCTACACATTGCCTTCCCTTTTTCCCTTTTACCCCACCCTTCACCTTGATCCTTTACCTAACCCATTTACCTTACCTTTCCCAACCTCATCATTTTCTACCTCCCTTTGTCCTCCTTTGGGGACTCCTTATTTTACCCATCCCTTAGCCTTACACGTGCCATGACCTATCTATTTGGACTTGGACCATCGCTAGTGATCTTTGACCTCATGTGTTTTCTATACCTTGTGGTAATGTTACCTATGTTGATTGACCGATGACCTTACCTAGCCTATTTTCGTGACTATTTATCATGACCCTACCTTTTTTCAGATCTTGAAACATACCTCAACATTCCTACACCTAGCCTCGCATTATGTTAATCGACCATAACCTATACCTTGGATACGAGAATCACTTCAACCCTGTAGGTAAGCGCTTTGTAGTTTATTCATGTGTGTGCATTTGATTGTTACTACCTTTGACCTGGACCCATTACCTAGATTGTCCGAGTAGACCTTTAACCCTTTCTCCCCGTGTCCACATGTCTTTTCCTCCCATTTACCTTTTATCATACCACTCGTCGATTTTTCCTTCACCTCATCTATTCTTGGTTTGAGGGGATCACCTTCACCACACATGTGGCAACAACATCTTATTTTTGTTAGTGTCGCTTACCAATACAAGCTACGCAACAAAAAGGGGAAAAATGTAGACACTAAAATTAGGTCACACTCCCCTTTGGTCCCTTGATGAATAAACACCCTTCAACACATTCACCTAGCCATGACCCCTTTCACCCCACTAATATTAATTTGATTAATTTAATTAAATTAATTCATTATCCTCACTATATCTATTATAAAATTATCTTATTTTAAATAATATCCATGCATCTGATTCACTTAAGCACCTCACCAAGCCAACTCAACCTAATACCTATTCTTAGTAAGTCACCATAACTAACTAAGACTTACCCAAACCAAAAAATCAATGCCTACATTCCCTGTAACCACATTCCCGCATGCTCACAAGAAGCTCCGAGTCTAATCCATGGGTTAACAACATGATATCTCGAGGAATTCAAGAGGATCTCTGTAGTTTAGTTAACTTAGGAAATCCCACCTTGATCGATGCCAGTTACCCTTAACAATTTCCGGTTAAGCCAAAACCGCCGTCGGTTCCCCTTTTAACCCCAAAACAACCTTATTCTCAAGGTTAGAAGTTGGAAGTTGGAAGTTAGAAGTAAGAAGCAAAAGGTTGGTGAGAAAAAATAGATCTCAGAGAGATAACACATCTTTAGAGAGTGAATTCCAGTGAGAATCACATGCAAGGAAGGAGATCAAGCATCTTTTCCTGCATAGCCATCCCAACCATGATCTGATCTAACCAAGCAAAGAGGAATGTACATGCAGCCCATGTAGAAGATTTCCTTCAATTGGTGATCACTTGCAGCCTTCAAACCCCTCATCAGCACCTCCATCCCTCACTCACAGGCATTCAGGACCGGAATCCAAGTAAGTATAACATCATACTTTTCTAGTTTATTTCATTTCATCATCATTTTATCATCTATTGTTTACCTAGCCACCTATTGACCTTCTCTAACATTTCCACCTCCATATACCCATTAAAACCCCACCAAAGCGTACCAGTACCACCCAATAGCTCATCCTAACTAACAAAGTCCTTTGTGCAATTGTAAAGGATACCCAAAGCTTTTTCTATGGTAATTCTAGATTTCCATAGTAACTAGCACTAGTTACACTTGACCACCGTCGGTTACCCTTAACCGACATCGGTCTCTGTATTTTCCCATATAGCCTAGAACAAAGACCTACCCACCAAATTTCATCTCACCCTCATCCACCTGTGATCTACCCGAGACCTCTGTCAAACTTGTAGAACCTAGAACTAATCATTTGACCTTTGGATTCTATTCTAGCTTAGCCTGTTAGATTAGATCTATTTCTTATTGTGTTTTAAGTGAGATACCTAAATCATTTCAAATTACAATAGGATTTACTTTGTTTACAACATTAAATTGTTTAAAACAGTGGATTGATAGCCATCTAGGAAGTATCACACTTCTGAATCTAGCATATGCTAGGCTAGTTCATTGCACATATTGTTTAATTCCTTCTAGTCATCTTTCTTTTCATTACAGGTAGTTCCTCCTAGCTGAAAGGAAGCTCTCATGATCAGCTGTGGATTCGGAAGTCATACGTGTGCAACAACCCATCAACCAGAATTTGAACAGGTATTCCTCCTACACTGTTACCCTATTTGTTTTGTCAACACTTCAAAGAAATGATCTAAGAAACATGTGAAACAGGTGGCATAGCATTTATTGTAAGATATAGGCAAAAAAAAATAATTAAAGGGTCGGGCATGTTATTATTTACCTTCCTATTATGATATTAAAGATATTTTTTCACTAGGGCATCTACGAAGAAATATTTGTGTGAAGAAAGAAGTGTGAAAATATGAAGTGCATGACTAGGGTGATTCGTGAACTAGAGTGGAAGGAGTACATGGGGGTAGGGAAGAAGGTTTCAGTGGAATACACCGTATTGCGGAAGAGTTTTCTAGGTTAGGGTTCTACAAACTAGGGAACAAGAATAAAAGCATTTTTCACAAAGTTTAGCCATAGATATGAGTAGAGTGAGGAAGGAGAGAAAGGATTTTATTATTTTCACCCAAAAAGAAGATGACACCAAAGAAGGTGACCATTTCACCTAAGAAGGGAAAGGGAAAATGAAAGCAGACTACTACCACCACCGGTTTCAATGAATAATGGTATGCGTAGATGTAGTACCTAGTTGGGGTGTTACTTGGGAAAGAATGGGTATCCCATGTTAGTAATATAGCCCTAAGTGACTATAATTATCACATAAGTACCCTATAGAAGGAGATGGCACTAGAACTGGTTCATCTAATGGATAAGAGGACACCAGAAGGGATGCCAATTTACAATGATGAAGTGAAAGTAAAATTGGAGAAGGCCGAGAAGCGTAACTATTCTAATTGGCCTATTTGGAAAGCCCAAGTGGTTATACCAATGGTTGATGTCACGCGTGCATGAGGACCACTTCTACTTTGTGGGATGCAGAATGCACATAACTCCCTAGATCATCTCCAATTTTACCAGCCTTATCTACAAAGGGGATTCATTGGATGATGACCTAGAGGATAAAGAGGCTATTAAGAAGACCATGGAGGAGTATGATTATAAAAAGGGTTCATGTTACTTTGATATCTCAGATATCCCTAACCTTGTGATGAGAATGGTGTGCACCTAGTAACCAAGATGAATGGTCAAGAGAGATGGAAAAAAATAAACAAGGCATGGTTGAATGTATGCCAGAAAATTTCAAAAGGGACCATCTATAACCTTTCCGCCTATATTGCAGAGAGATCATTAGTGTTGTGCAAGAAGGAGAGAAGATAATGTTTGGCAATGTTCTTCTCACCATCATCTTCTCAAAATTGGAGTGCCTAATGGGCTAGAGAAGTTTGTATGGGAGTATCTAGATGAAGATCCCTCCCCATGAAGAGGTTTGAGAAATACACATGCGATACCATGACGGCCGCCCACAAAGTATGCCTAGAGAAATGGTACAAGAAAATGCATGACACATTCGGGGATGGGTGGAGGATACCAGAACAATTGCGAGCACTAGTAAATGGAGAAGTTGAGTTCATTGTCTATTAACATTTCTACATTGGTAGGTTCACTCTGTTAGATGGGACCAAGATCCCATGGTGTAAATTACCCTTCTCCTTCACCATGCAATATTTCCAAGTAGGGGTAAATCACTTCAAGGAAGCTAAAATACTAAGGTTCAACCTTAGCGAGGTGGACCAGGACCACCAATTTTTTTAAGGAAGCTGGTATATCTAAAGAAGCATGCTTATGTGGAGAATTATGTCTCCCATGAAGTACACATGATAAAACCCTTGATGTTGCCAATTCTTTGGAAGGGCCTTAGAAAGAATGTACTTGCGCATTTGGCCCAAGTTTGAAAAGGGAACTTACTTTGAGATTGATGTATCCATCCCAGAGGACCCCATTGGTAGGAAAAAATCCATTCCAAAGAAGAGGGAAAGGGAAGAGACCCTGGAGAAAGAGGAACCAGAGAAGAAAGCACCAAGTGTGCAGACATCACAATCTATGGGCACACCGAGTTAGGTGCTAAGAAAAACACATACACATGCGGGAAGAAGTATCCTATCAAGGAGAAGGAAAATACACCAGATGAAGAAGTGTTGGAATAAGAAGAGTCACCTATAAGGGAATCACTTGCTAAGGAAGAGGAATAATCCCTAGCTAGGAAGAAACAAAAGGTAGTGGGGAAGGAATACTTGGAGGAGACAGAGAGCTTGGAGGCCTACAGGGGTGAGAGAGATGATGATGAGGATGAAGAAGTTCAAAATCATCCCATGTACAATGTACATGATTCAGAGGAAGAAATAAGTGAGGGGAAGGGTGGAGAAGAAGAAGGCGCTCAAGGAAAATTGGAGAGTGAAGAAGTAAATACTAAGGATCAGAGGACCCCCAGCCTCACTAAGGAGTAGATAGAAGAGGGCGACAAAAAGAGAAGTAGCAGGCATAATAGAGAAGTTAGTGGAGCAAGAAGTGGAGCAGAGCGTAGATGAGATACTCAAGGAGATAGAAGAAGAGAGCATAGGGAAGGAGTATGGAAGCATGGGTGGAGATCCCAGCTTAGCGGTGAGATTTCCAAAGGTTACGCACACAGGAGGGAAGAACATGGTAGTAGCACAAGGGAAGGGAATGGGTTATATCCATGATCTAAACAAAGTGCTATGCACATGCTTCCATATTGTCATCTTTGAAAGACCAAATCCTAGCAATATCTTCATTTCAAAAATAAGGAACGTACCCATGAATCGGGAAGATGTTATCTTAGGATTTTGAGTCCCATGTTGATGAACCTGAGTTCAAAGTTAACCAAGGAGTGCTGATGAAGGTGCCAGAGACCAAAGGTATAAACCTATTGGTGAATGCTCAACATTTGTCTAATGAGAAAGTTTGTAATGTGCTCAACAAGGTTTCAGTTGAAGTTGAGGCAAGGCTCTTTGGAAGGAATGACAGGGTGAGATTCCTAGAAGGGGAATTGGAGAAGAAAAAGGATGGTCTCATTTAAAAGAGTAAGAATCAAGTAGGAGGAACTAGTCAAGACATAACTAAGGTGCAAGCTGAAGGAGGAAAAGGCTAGGGTGTGTGAAGTATATAAAAAGGTAGAAATTATTACGAGATGTTATCATCTTAAAGCATCCAGACCTAGCACTATCTCGAGAAAAAGTTTGAGTCAACCTTGCAATGCCTGGAAGACCTAACTTTCATCATCAAAGCATGGAGAGGTAGCCTCCCACTTTGGAATCGGAATAAGAATTGTTAACATGCTAGAGAAAGAGGAGAATCTGAATTTTGAGATAGTCACTCGGTACACTAAATTCCTTGCCAATGTAAAGGTATCTACATAGATAGCCAAATATACTTATGGAAATTGCATGGAAAGAGATAGAGTATCAAACATTCTAGTTGCCACCCATGAGTATACCTTAAGGAGTTTTAGGAGAAGAATAAAGGAAATAGGGTAGAGCAGAATATGATCTTGAGAAAGGTAGAGAAGATGACTAAATCCATTGAGACCCTAAGAGGATTAATCAAAAATAGGCTGAAGGAATTAAATCCTTAGATCACCCATAGGATGGATGCACTAGACAACCTTAGCAAGTAGTTGGAATTTTTTTGATACACTCGATAGCTAAGGGTGATGAACTAGGATTTTAAGAGGTGAGCACCTTAGTAGGTGACCTCTGTCCGTAGGTACATGGAAAGGTGGATGCCTGTGAGAAGATTTAGGTAGATATAAGGAATGATTTCCCACTCATTCTTAAACAATAGACAAATTCTCCTTCATTCCTCCATTATTTATTTCTTCCATTTATCATTCTTCATTCTTCATTGTTTAGTCCCACCAATCTTTATTCTTTGGAGAGGATGTCTTCAAGGATGGAGAATAATATTAGTGTGGGGTGATGTTGGGCCTCAAAATATTGGCTAATTCCCAAATGGTGCGTTCGCGTGGGACCAATGAAGATGATGGATGTGCGGGAAAAAATGCACAAGATAGATGTTTTATAAGGGTTTAATAGAAACCAAGATGCATGCGCAAGGTAGAGCAAAGGATTTCAGGACTTGGTCATAGTTCGCTTTCCAAGAGGTACTTGAGGAAAAACATGACCCGATTAGGCATGCAGAATGGATAAGGTGAAATCCGGCAACTTGGTGGTAAAGAAAAGAATACTCCATACATGGAACATTCCTGAAGACATCATTATAGAGAGTGGGGATCTCGGATCGAAGAATCATGCTCCATTGGAGGACCATATTGATATTGTGCGATTGATTTGCTACTTCATGAAGGCATGGTGATGGGTGTTAAACCTATTTATAGAGATTCTCGGGTAGAATAAATGTATGTAGAGGGAGGAGATAGGACCATGGTTTGATAAACCATAACAGAGTAGGTGAATCTCTGAAAAAATGAGCATAAGATTCTAGGGTTTGGGGTTCTCATTAGATGACTATAGGAATGTTAGCATACTTAGGGAGTGGGTCTACTAAATTTTTGGAATAGGGAAGCATAGCTAGAGCTTCTAATGCATGAGTCATGATATATCAGTCTGATATGACCCTTTTAGATGTAATATGGTTACTAAACTATGATCAACATGAATATATGGTTATGTTCTAAATATATTGTTCATGGGTGTAAACCCTAGTGCCTTTTTCTTTATGTTATGGATAAAATCTACTATCTGTATGATGTTTCTTTTGTTATCTGAATGGGTCTCATTGGTGTAAAGACTCATCTTATGCTTTCAGAATATATGCATGATCATTTACTTTTCTACACTTAATTTGTCGTCAATGACAACATCTTCTCACAATGCTCACATAAAGGAGGGGCTCCACGTCTGCGTGCCTCTTAGGTGAGTACTCATCACCTGTTGGGTGATAGGTTGATGTGCATGGGTTTAGAAGGTTATTTTATGGGCATAAAAATGAATACACATGTGTCTACTTCTCCCTGCGCCTGCTGAAGTAGGTCACCCACTAATGTGCTTACTTTATCAAAACTAAGTTCCTCACTCTTATTTTTCAGCGTATCTATAATTTTTTCCATCTGATTGCTAAGATTGCGTACTACATCCATTCTATGAGCAACTTGGGGGGAAGAAATCCTTTAGCTTATTCTTAATCCAACCATGTAAGGTTTTGATTGGTTCCAAATTCTTCTCAACTTTGGCTAAGATCTTGTTGTGCTCTTCCCTATTGCCTTTGTGCTTCTCCTAAAAATATTTCAGATCCACCTCATGTGTAGAAACCAATATGCTTGCTACCCTATCTCTATTGACATAGTTGTCATACATGGCTTCGGCCATTTACACAAAGGTATTTATTTCAACAAGGAGCTCAAAGTACCGAGTCAATGTCTCCCCAATCTTCCACTTTTCCTCCTCCTTCTGGTGTGCCATCACCTCTTTTTTTGATTCTAATGTGAGTGGCCTCCTTTCTATGGTGAGGATGTGGGTAAATTCTTCCAAGTAGTGTATGGTTGAATCGTATTTCTACTCGGGTGGAGCTGGTATGAGTGCTTCAAGATAATGGCATCTTAAATGGCCTCTATCTTCTTATGGACTTTACGCACCTTTACCTTTAAGTCCTTCACTCATGCCTTAATTGTACACTCGATCAATTCCTTTTTTAATATCTTTGTCCCACTCAATGATTTCCTCATTCTTTTTATCAAGCTCTTCCTCCAAGACCCTTATCCTATCATTTTTCCTAAAGAGTCTTGCCTCCTCCACTGATGCTTTATTGAGTGCATTGAAAACTTTCTCATCGGACAATTGTTGGGAATCTACCATAAGGTTAACTCCCTTGGCATTTGGTATCTTCATCCATGCATCCCTATTTATCTAAAACTCAAGTTCATCAACGTGGGACTCAAAAGCCCAAGATAATATTTTCCTTATGCACAGTACACACCTTCATCAATAGAAGACCAAGTGAGGAGTTTGTTTGTGGGCACAATACTTTAGAAGTGCATGCATAGTATCTTGTTTGGATCATTAATATAAGTCATTTATTGTTCCTACATCACTACTATGCCCTTTCCACCTGTGTACACACCGCCTTAGGGAAGTTTACTATAAGGTGGGTCTCCACCTATGCTCCCATACCCCTTTCCTACACTTTGTCTCCTCGATTTCATTTTACACTTCTTGAACTTTTCTTGACTTTGTGCTCCACCAACTGTTGGATAATTCCTTCCACTTCCCTCTCTATGGTACTATCCATATGCTCCTTGGTTAGGGTTGGGATCTTCTTATAATTCAGGTTTACTTTGTCATTCCCCCTTTGTCATGAATTCCTTCCTCGTTCTCATCCTTCTCTTCATTTATTTCTTCATCTGACTCATTTACATCATACACATGATGATTCTAAGCCTCATCATGCTCTTCATCATCTTCATCACCCTTTTCAGCCTCCATGATTTCTATTTTTCTTGATTTTGACCCTTTTATCACCCTCTGCTTCTTCCTTACTGGTGACTCCATTTCAGGGTACTTCTCTTTTCTTCTTTCTCGGGTGACTATCCTCTCACTAGTGACTCTTCCTTCTACGAAGACTCTTCCTTCTATGATGATTCATCCTTTTGTAGGTACTCTTTTCTCACAGGAGACATCTTCTAGCAAATGTAAGTATTTATGCCCATTCCTGACTCTTGTGCCCCTACCGTATGTATTGTCTCATGCGCTTGGAGTCTTTTTCTCGTAATCCTCTCCTCTATCTCTTTTCCTTAGCATAATATTTTTCTATGTGGTGGGGTCCTCAGGAATGGAGACATCATCTTCAACATAAGCACACTTTTCATACTTAGGCCTTATGCACAAATACACCCTCACTTTTTTTCTTCCCCGCAATGGGTAATGTTACCGGTTTTACCATGTGCATGTCATGAGAGACATATGTATCAACATAGGCACTCTTATTTGGGTATATTAGCTTCTTTTTCATCTCACGGTAGTCTTAATCTACTACACTTAGATAAAATATGAGTTTCTTCACCTCTTTGAATCGATTAACCCCGACCTAGAAGTATTGTGTTGTGAAGGAGAAAGGAAATTTACACCAAGGACTCTTGGTGTCATCTACCAAAGTAAATCTGCTAATACAAAAATGATGGTATATAATGAAATCAACCTCTCCTTATACTAATGAGGGTAATTTGTTAGGTGTTCTCATTCAACCCCAAATGCATCACGCATCCACTTATACCACTTTTCTAGGTGTGCCTTATGAGCGGTCATCATGGTGTCACAAGTATATTGTTCAAACCTCTTGGCGGGGAGGGGTTCTCATCTAGGTATTCCAAAACAAACTTATCTGGCCCATCGGGAAATCTAATATCTAAAAATAAAATGGTGAGGAGGACATTACCAAACATGATCTTCTCTCTCCATCATGCACGATGTTTATAATCTCCTTTATAATAAAAGTTGAGAGGTTATAGATGGTTCCCTCTAAGATCTTGTGGCACACATTCAACCAAGCCTTATTGATCTGTGTCCATCTCTCTTGCCCATTCAAATTTGTAACCAAGTGTGTGGCCATCCTCATCACCAAGTCAGTAATTGTAAAAATGTCAAAGTAGCGTGAACCCTTCTTGTATTCATAAGCCTCAACGGTCTTCTTAATGGCTTCCTTGTCTTCCAAATCATCATCCAATGAATCTCTTTCATAGATAAGGTTGGTGAACTTAGAAATCAGTTGGGAGTTATGTGTATCCTCCAACTTGTGAAATAGAAGTGGTCTTCATACACACACTACATTAACCATTGGTATACTCGGTTGGGCTTATCTTGAAATAGGGAAACTTATAGAGTTGCAATAACCCAATGTTCTCCATTTTCACCTTTACCTCATTGTCATAAATGGGAATTCCATCTTGTATCCTCTTCTCTATAGGGCAAACCAGTTCTAGTTTCATTTCATTTTTTATGGTGCTTGTTCAATGGTTGTAATAAATGACATCCATCTTCTTGATGTGAGACACGCATTCTTTACTAAGTAATACAATGTCCAGTACTCCATTTCCACGTACCATTATTCATTCCCTTTCCTTCTGTTCTTCGATGAAACATTTACTACTTTCCTAGGTGTCATTCCTTTATCGGTTCCTTAAAAAAATTTCTCTCTCCTTTTCCGGCTCTACCCTACATAGCGGCTCCATTCCTTTGCAAAATTTCCTTCAAACCTCGTGCCCTAGCGATGAAACTCTAACCTAGAAAACCCTTTTTCCATAAGACGATGTAACACCCATAGGATTCTTCCGCACAACCTTCTTTGCTTATGACCATGTAATCATTTTCACTCTATTTTGCTGATCAAACTAGCTATGCACGCAAATATTTACAACTTTTCTCAAACCTTATTCGCAAGGATTCCCTAGTTCACGAGATATATTTGATAACTTAAAAAATAAGGTAGGAAATAACAAACCCCGATCTTTATTTATAACCTTTTCTTCTCTCGTGATAAATTCCATACCACCTACCAACATAATTTTGTAAAAAGGTGGCCTTTTCTCAACAAAACCTTCAGATCTTTTCCTCTCGCACTCGATCCTATGTGAACACTTCCATAACCTTCTAGCATGCAACCGCCTCAACCATATAATTCTTTACACTTTCTCCCTTGTCAAAGTCAATTCTTCCTCTATGTATTGGTCAAATTTCTTTCCACTTCCTACCTCATGTTGCTCCTGTGCTTTTTACCCTTATACATGGTTTCTCAAAGCCTTTTGACACCATCTTTCACTTATCACCTTTTCCATATGTGATCTTCCAATCCACGTGTTTTTATTTTTCAACTTGGGCCATCCACAACCATAGCTTCTAGCACTTGTCGCATCACTCCTCCCCACATAAAAATGGATGTATGGTCTTATGTCCATAGAAAATGTTTGAAAATAATAAGTGGTTACTAGTGCACAAAACAAAACAACAAGAAAGGGAAACACAAAGAAAGGAAACTACATCAAAGAAAAACCTAGGCTAACTAGCAATATTGCCTTATTTACAAACACAAAGAAGACTTATTTATAGTAGGGATTCAGCCTAATCCCATTGAAATGGCCTGGAAACCATGTTCCATCTAGCGCTTGTAACTAGAAAGCACTTGAATCAAGTATATAGGATACAATGTATGTTCCCATCTAATGGACTTTGAGTTTCCAGGATGGCGCAAAACTTGGAATCATACAATAGAACCATCTACTCAACCTCAAATTGCTTGTTCTTTATGTCTCTATCATGCCATGCCTTCTAATTGGATTTTTCCTATTTTTCGACTCCAACAAGTAATATCCCACCTCTCATCCAATGTATCAACTTATCAATCCTTTCCTCAAGCAATTGTTCATCATCTAACCCTCTTGCGTGCTTTATACACAACAATGGTAACATGAATTCATTAGATAACATAGCTTCCACACAAACACCAATTGAAAAGGTGTGGCCTTATTCAATATCTTATAAGTAGTCCAATATGACCATAACACAACATAAACTTTATCATCCCAATCGTTTCTTCCCACATCACAAATCTTGGCTAATGTGTGATTCAGAAATTTTTAAATGCCTCAAGAAAGTCCCATTAGCTTATGGGTGATAAGGGGTAGTCTTGTGATGGGATACCATGAATTCTACCAAGAATATTCTAACTGTCTCATTTAAGAAATGAGTACCCCTATTACTTGTTAAACTTAGTGAGCATCCATATCTCTTGAATATATTTTCCGCAAGAACCTAGCTATTATTATTATTATTATTGTATAATCCCTTATAGGCATACGCTTCCGCCCACCTTGTAAGGTAATCTATGCATGTGATATAGCGTGAACCTATCCTTCACGCGGTTGGAGAAATAGGTCTTACAAACTCAATTTCCCACTTCTAAAATGTTTTTACACGACAATCAATCTTAATGGTATTTCATATCTTTTCCTAGTCTACCAAGGTGCAAGAAGTGGTCACAGGCCTTACAATACTCAATACAATCTTTGTAAACCATTTCCCATCAAAATATTGCTAGAATAATTTTCTACGCAGATTACATTCCCTGCATAGTGTCCTCATGCAATTCCACCATGTGCTTCCTCCACGATTACGGTGCGCTCATGATCTAACACGCACACGTACGCAAAACCTCATTGTAGCTTAGCTTGTATGAGTCTCCACTAATTAACATATATGGCATGGCATGTATGGATAACTACTTCCTTTCTAAAGTCTTCATTCCTCGGCACCACACCCATTTTGAGAAACACTGTAATATCTTCTAGGTTAGAGGGTGTGCACTTTGTAATATAAATAGTTGTGCATCGGCATTATGTCCTTAATACTCTATGCATCCTCTCCTAATTCAATCCTTGATATATGGTCAAGCCCCAAATTACTCTTACCCAATTTTACAACAACCATAAACTCAAACTCTTAAAATAGTAGGACCCACTGGCATATGCACCCTTGTAGAATGGGCTTGTTTACCAAGTACTTCAATGCCATGTGGTCCATGTAGAATATAAAGGGTTTTTCCAATATATATTGCCTTAATTTTTGTAGCTCATAGATCATCAACAATGCCTCACGCTCAGTAGTAGTATATTTATGTTTTTTTGGGGTTAACTTCTTACTAGCAAAACACAAGGGGTGGTCAATTATTCCCTCTCTAGGTTGTGTTAAGATTGCTCCAATTTCCATCCCTAAAGCATTAACATGTACATGGAATGGCTTATCCCAAGAGGGAAAGTTTAATATGGGCATGGTGATAAGCCCATTCTTTAATGTGTCAAATGCCATTTGTTGCACCTCTCCCCAATGAAATTTTCTTTTTTCTTCAACAAATTTTCCAATGGTGTGGCGATCTTGGCATGCCCCTTAATAAATTTATGGTAATACCCTGTATGCCTGTTATCAACCAATTTTGACTACACAAAGTTTATAAAAAAAATAATAAAAAATAAATAAAATAAAAATGGAAATTTTGAAATTTTTCAAAATTTCTTACTTTGCATGGTTTGTCACTTTCATCACGACCATCTCATTTTTGTGATCGTTTCGGTCTTCGTTTCGTCATTTTTAGGCAAGAACTCCTCCGTCGGGTTTCAAGTCGCATTAAAAATTAATTAATTAATAATTAATTAATTAATTACTCTTTGTTTGATAAAATTAATTTTTAATAACTTTGGAGTATTTAATTAAATAAATATTAATTAAAATTCATTCAACAAGTTTTATTTTAATTGCCGGGGAAAAATAAGTTTCCGCTTCCCATTCTTTGGGAATGCCAAATTCGCTTCCACGGCTCGGATTTCCCCTTTCTGGAAAAATTGTTTTAAATTCCCGCTCATGGGATTTCTTCCCCCAATTGCCAAATTAATAAATTGTCAAATGGGCAAGAAATCTCCCGATTTCCCACATGGGGAAATTGAACAGAGATTGTCAGCCCACTTTACCATTCCCGTTGGCAATTGGTCGTTGCTTTCCCCATTTCCCTTGGTAATTAATTCCACTACCCGAGAAGAGGAAAGTTAGGTTAATGCTCATAAATTCCTCCATCGAACTCATTAGAAAGAGTCGCGAAGCTTTCTAAAATTTCTTCTCACTTCTTCAAAGGAACAAAGTAATATTTTATCACTTCCTCAATAACTTCTACGGACTTTCCACACACATTTTTAGCGGAAGTGTGAAAAAGACAAGAAAGACCAAACATTAATCAGAGGGATATCTCCATGCAAGAAGTTGTTCATACACCACGCATAGGCCAAAGCAAAGAAAGGAGAACAGTCAAAAAGTTCCCACGCAGCCCAAGACAGCAAAATAAGCTTTCCACGCAGGAGGAGAGGATAGTTTGCAAATCCCATGCATTGGCAAGGAGGAAGAAGCAAGATCTTCAGCAAATCTAAGCCAAAACCAAGCAGAGGTCGCATGGGGAGAAGAAGGTAAATCCACACACGGGCATAAGATAAAAAAATAGTCCAAGCTTTTCAACACAGCCCAAGGAAGAAATCCACGCAGCCAAGTTGATAAGGAGCACGTTGCAAAGGTTTTGAAAGCTCCAAAATTTCAACATAGTTTGAAAACCAAGCTCCACGCACTAGCAGGTACAGTCATACCAAAGCCACGCCAGGGAGAAGGAACACACAACTCATGCCAAAATAAAAGGAAATACCATGCACTAGTCAAAGCATTGACACGTAGATCCATATCACTCCAAGAGCAAACTGCTCACGTCAAAGAAAGAAGCAGTTTCCACGCATGCATCACTTGACCCATTTCTAATGTAAATTTAAAAATAAATGTAATTATAAATACAATAATCATAGGCCATTTTGAGATGCTCCACATTTCAACAAGAAGACAAGGAAAATAGAAAAGAAGATTCCACCCATTCTTTAGAAGGAACAGTCCAAAAATAGGAAAAAGGCAAAGAACAGATTTCAATGCCTGGAGAAAGAAGACAGTCCAAAATAGCAAAGGGGGACAAAAATAAGATTAGCCATGCTGGTAAAGCAATACAACCACGTATTTGTCTAGAAGAAGGGCCACACATTGGTAGGGTTAAAGGGAGCACCACTCATCCAGAAAAATGCAAAATACATTTCCAAGCACATTTTCAATGCAATGAACTAAAGATTAGACCACTTTGTCGACATTTTAGCTGAAATGACTGTCCTCATAGTCTAAATACATATTCATCAGGCATAAAAAAATTCAACACATTCACAATAAAATCCATGCACTAGACAAATCAGAGAAATTCTTATGTTGAAGCAACTTGAATCACACAAGACGTAGAAATATTATAATCGGGAGTTTTTTAAAAATATTATTGTTGCGATTTGTAATTCAAGCTTAGTCTCTATATTTCACTTGTGACTGCAATTTTCTTCAGAATCAGGATTGGTTATTATTATTATTATTTTTAAATAATAATAATATTAAAACGAGTCATATTTTCTTTGCATTGATGGGGTTTCGTAGACCGATACCGACCCTTCTTGCATTGTTGTACATGCCCAAGTCATTCTTCTGTGAAATTCATAATGGCCAAGAAATATAACAAATCCGTGGGAAGATGAAGGAAAGTACTTGGAGAAATTGAATAAGTCCACACTCAACTACAAATTCCAAGGAATCATTCCTCCCAATTCCATTAAGTCAGCATATAAAAATATCACTAATACAAATGGGTCACATCAATGTGTAACAATTCTGTGAATGGGTGAAAATTGAAGGCAAAACCATATTCTTGGATAGGCTTTACCATAGTGGTCTACCTCAAGCAGTAGCATTTCCTATCTCGGTGTAGTGTCCAGAGTTGGTTATCACTTGTGCTGAGCACTATGATCCTGAGAGATGAGGAATTTTTAAAGATAATCGTGAGCCTTTCCTCTTAATCACACTAGAGCACATTGAGGAATTGCTCGGCATACCTGACTTTCCTGAGAATGTGGATATCACTCACCAGTCAGCGTAAGAATTTTGGGATGAGGAACCCCTGAGATGGAGCAAGATGGTTAATAACAACTGGTTAGTGACCAAGAGGCCTTGAATTGATAGGCTTCCCAAAGAACTATACCGTGTTGAGTTTTTGGAAGAAATCGGGGACATGATTACTATCCTAAGTCAAGTTTTTAGTTTACCCTCTTCTAGGATTTTCCGCCAATGGATGTATCAGTTTATCTATATCATCCTTATCAAGAAAGAGTTTGTGGATTGGCCCACCATCATCAAGTAACACCCTTCACAAACAATTGATAGAAGTTAAGATGATTGGATGCTTCTACATGTCATACTATTTGACTTATGGTAGTAATAAGAAATCTATTTTCGAGACTTGAAACAAGAGGAGTCATGAGGCCGTCAAATAGTGTTTTTCATTATTACCCACAACTCAGTTTCAAAAATAGCTCTCACCATTTTAGAAGAGTCAACGATGCATTCACCTTCCATGTGATTCGGAACCTGAATCGGAATAAAGAGGAAATTTTTCAAAGAAGTCATGAGTATGATTTCCCAATGGGGAACATGGTTTATTCAATTTTCATCCTTTTCCTACATTTACATGAGTGGCTTCATTGGTACTCCATGGAAGCTTCATAATTACATTAGTGATAGATGGGCATTAATGGACCTTGCATGAAAACTATTCCAAGTTTAGTGTCTTCTCGTAACAAAGCATTCAGAATTCATTTCCCAATCCAAATCAGGGAATACCAATGTCCAAATATTTTCAGTGCACAACTCAAGGAAAAAGAGTTTGCTCTCATTACAATCCATCCATATGTGAAGAGAGCCTATTTTTATATCAATGGACATATGCAAAAGATTCTTGGAGAAAAGTATCAACATAACCCTACCATGGAAGATTTCTGGGCTACCTATTTGAATGAACATGAAGTAAGAAGACAAGAGTTTTCTCACCGAAAAATTTCTCGAGATCAAGTCCTTTCGCATCAAGAACCCTCCTGATTCATTCATAAATGATGATGAAGATGTCATTGATCCCTCATATGATGCAGTTGCTTTTACCCCATTGCCTCGAATTGACTGGACCAAAAGAGAAGAATTTTCTCTTGATAGAAAGAATCAATGAATTCTTGAAAGAAGCATATATTGGTACGACAGAGAACTTACCAAGTTACAATCAATTTAAGATCATGCTTCAGGATCACAAAAATTTCCAACATGAGGAGGCCTTCATTCAAAAAAAGCCTCTTCTCGATCAACTTTTGTACCATCCTATCATACATAACAAGTAAGAAAGGAGTGGTTTCCAAAATCCACTTTGCTAAGTAACGTGTCACGAGGAGAAAAATCTAAAGATCCTAACCCCAAAGAAGGAAGAGAGCGTGTATCAAGATTTTCTACCTTGAGTAGAGATTCTTCTACCCACATTGTTAATAGTTCTCAAAAGCTCATGGCAAATGATCCTCAGCCATGCTTCGAACAAGCGTCCACTCAGTGTAGGTAGTTCAAATATAAAACACTTTGGATCATGTAGTTCATGAAGGGATTTTCCAAAATATCCTGAATAATCAGGAGGTGGATATTGAGGTTGTTTCTCCTCAAATCGAGGTCATATATAAGATTCAAGTAGGATCTCATGATTTCAAGAACAATGAGTATATCGATTTGAGCTCTAGGATTTTGTATGCGGAAATAGTGCATGATACTCCTTCCTGGGTTGATTCCGAGGTTAAGAAAATGAAGAGGGTTGTTAAGGCAATTGACATTGATTTTAATGCCCTTTTCAAACTTTCAAATGATGTCATTAAGAAGAAGCCTAAGGTGCTTTCTCAAATATTGGTCAATAATGATGAAAATAGATTTGTAGATCTCGCCATCCCACAAGTTGATAAGGAGCATGATGCCATGACACCTGCTGATTATGAAGTTTCTAGACTTGGAATTGGGAGGTCTACATTAGAAAGTGACATGGCGATGGCTTGAGATTCAATTGATATCATGCTAAAGAGACTTGAGAAATATAAGTGTCAAAACTCTCAGCTCAAGGCCGAAAAGAATCAATTGGTGGAATATGTTCAACATTTGATAAATCCCATAGCATCCACTTTCTCAAGACGATGCGGTGGCTGCCCCGATGAAGAAACTCTTAATTTGTCAAAACAAATAAACACATTAGGCTATGTCACTAAAAATTGGCTTTCAGATATTCTCATTTTAGGCCAAGGGATGATCAAGACCGTGATTAAGCTTCATGAAGATGTCAATACGTATCTTGATCCAATTCTTTCTTTCAAAGAAAATTTTGTTTCTAATATATCTAATTTGGATGAGATATTTCCCAGTTTACATGAATTACAAGAATGGAATCCTCGCTTTAGCCATTGAAGGAATTCTCAAATTTGAACATCGAGGGACATGTTTTCTTTGGTGTTTGCATCTCAAATCAAGGAAGACACTTCTCAAGGATTATATGATCCATTATGAGAGAATGTGCAATGAATCCTTAACTTCACTCTCCTTGATTCAAGAATTCATAGTTGAGATTCCTTACAACCTCGTAAATGAGTATAATCAAAGGTGTTCATTGGAGCAGGTGGAAGAGAAATTTTCACAATTGTTTAAGGACATGTACACTTCGCCAACAATTTCTCATCAGTTTAAATGGAGTGGTGCATCAAATTAAATAACTTATTTGAGAAGTTTCAATCCAAAATTGTTAATTTAAATGTTATGCCAAGTAGGATTATTGAATTACTGAGGTATTTTGTGAGGCTATTCTTCGACCAAATGAACCTCCGTAAGAAGAAAAATGTTTAAAACTTTGGGAAGGTTTATATCCTATCAATTGGCAAAAGTGGCATATCCTAATTTCATTTTGCGGTTCAAGGGGATAATTTTATTAGTATATAATGAAGTGGGAGAGTCCATTTCTCATACGCTTGAGATAAGTGGACCCCATTTCAATGGATAAGGCAACTTGGTTATTTTTGTATATTTTTAAAAAGTGGATTTTTAAGAAAAGGATGTTGTTATTTGTTTTTTAAGCTGTGGGTAACTTAAGTGGTTTCTATTTTTGGTTGTCTTTAATAAAGTTGGTTAGAAAAATTCAAAGGTCACTTAGGTGCCTTATTTAATGATCATGTTAAACCCTAACTACTTTGTAACTAAATTTTGGGTTATAAAAGGAGGCGAGGGGCTCATTTGTAAAGGTACTTTGAGAGAGGAGAAGAAAATAATTTTGTATGCAAGCTTTACTTCAAAGGAAGAAAATTTGTTTTCTTTTGAGAAGACATTTTGGAGCTAATGAAATATGAACTTTGTGTCCCATTCATTGCCTCTTATAGCATTTGATGTTCTTATGTTCATTAGATGTTAGTGTTTGAATCTTGCATGCAAATATTGTCTTTGATCTTATCATCAATGTTATTAATCTGTTGCTCTAGTTCACAGTGATCAAGCTCTGATTATCTACTTGCTTACGTGTGTTCCCTTTTACATATTATTGTTTAGCTAACTCAAACTCTGTTTTTATTTGTGTTAGTTATTCCTCTTTCCTCTTTGTACAATATTAGGCTTTGTTTTACCTAACTCTTACATGTTCCTTTTATTCATTCCTTTCCATCCCCGTCATTCACTTTTCTTTCCATTGATGTTCAAAAACAAACCCTACATACAATTTTGAATGTACAAATGTAAATACGCTTTTGGTTTTTAATAAAGGTATCCTCTCGCTTTATTAAGGAGGGACTTTATTCCCACACTGTTGCATGTATTTTGCATGCATGCAAATGCATATGCTAACAGTTTTTGGCCACTCTACTAGGGATTCAAGAATCATTAACCAGTGCTTGCTTAAATATTTATGACTATCCGCTCTGCACAAGCTCCAGTTCTTCAACCAAACCTTGTGCCTAATGAATATTTTCAAGTAGGCATTGTTGCCAACCTTGAATCAGTAGCTTGGGAAAACTACAAAATCTTATAGCAATTTTTGGTTTTTGATAGAGCCATTGATAGATAAATATACATCAAGACCTTAGAAGAAGAGCACTCACACTTGTGGCCAGAAGACCTCCTTGACATGTGTTGATCGTTGTTCACCGACGCGGTCCTCTTCCACCAAGGTAATAATTTGTATGACTATTATAGGTAACCCAACTATCTTGCAACTGAATCTTCTTTTTGCAGATACTCAAGAATTTATATCATCAGATTTAAGGCAAGCTATTTGGGAAAAGTGCATGAATAACTATCATTTCCATCTCTCCACATCAATACTAGATAACGAAGAAGAGGAATCGTGAGTGTTGCTAGAGTTGTTCATGTGCAAATAGCTCAAGAAAGAGAGTGAAGAGAAAAGGCTAGAGCCGATCAGAACATGTCAATGATCCCTTCACAATAAAGATTTCAAACTGGAAGGAAAGAGGTTTATGGAAGGAGAAAAAGCTAAAGGTCGATCTGATCCCATTTTTGACTTTCAAGGAAAGTTTGGTTTCAAGTTATCTCCTCCAAAGAAGAACACACCTCATAAATCTGCAAGCCTTGCATCAAGTCCTGAAAGAGCAAGCAAGGAAGGAGTCACTTTCAGTCAAGCATTTGTCCTTGCTCACATTTTTTTACCTTCACATACCACCTTTCCCAAAATGGCAGTCAACGTACCATGGGGAAATGACATAGGCCCATTGGCCCTACCAGATCAACATGACCTCCCGAGAGGATCAAAGAAGATTCTTCCCAAGTTTGATGGAGATGGGAAGATGTCACCTGATGACCACATTTCTGCTTTCTTTGTTGCATGTGCTATTTTTTCAGTAGAATATGAAGATGTTGCTATTTACCTCTTCATCAAAACATTGCATGATGTTGTTGAAGATTGGTTTCATCATCTCGCCCAATGGATGTATAAAAAATTGAAATGATATGAAAAATAAGTTTGAAAATCGATTCAAGATGATAGAATATGAACATGCTCTTCTTGCCCAACTATCTCGGGAAAAGAAAGAGCCAACAGACGCATGAGGAATTTCGTGGCAAAATTCAACAAAATGGTGAACAAAGTTCCCACTGGGATTGGTCCAAACCTTGATGGACAAAAATGTTTCTTTATTAACGCACAACAAATAGAAGTGTGCTATCAAATGAGAAGGGCTAGAGTGGCTAATTTGGAACTTGCTCAATCCTTGGCCATAGAAATTTAAGATGACTTAATCATGGTAGGAAAATTCAAGAAAACTTCCTCAAGGGAAATGTTCAAGAAACTCCCAATGCTTTGAAGCTATACTTACTATGTTGGCTAATGATGTCTTTGGCCGGATTTGAAAAAGAAAGTTGCTCAAAATAGTAAACCTACTCCTTAAAAAGACATCCCAAGAAAAGGATACATTCCCAACAAAGCTACGATTGTAGGTCCTCCGAGGCTTGCTATTGAGGCAGCTCCCACAACTAACTCAAAATGTGATGTCATTGAAGAAAGCAATGATGAATTGAAGTCGTTGAAGTTAATGAGGAAGAATTTGGATTCGGAACATCTCGAACCTAAAATTAAAGATCCTAAGGGAGAAAGTAATAATCATTTCTTTGAGTACTGTTTCATAAGAAGAAGATGAATATGAAGAAATTATAGAAGATATGAATATCCATTCTTTCGATGTCTTCACATGCTCATAGAAAAAGGAGCAAAATACCAATAAGGTGGGAGATAAAGAGGTTTCCAAGGAAGTTTCTAAAGAATACAAAATTAAAGAAGCTTCCAAAGAATCAAATATATCCGAGACTCCTAAGGTCAAAACTATCTTGAAGAAAGGAGAACCCTTGCTAAGTTAATCCATAGATAAATCAGCTACGAAGAAATTTTCTTCTTCTACATCAATGTCAACCAAGCCCAAAGTGAAGGTAAAAAGTGAGCCATCATCAAGTTCAAAATAACTAGTATCGAAACAACATGTACGATTACTTTGCCCAAATTTTATATCATTGATCATATGAATAAAACAAAAATTTCCATGTGGGCAAAGTACTTGAAGTCCAATAAGGACCAACTCGAGAAATTGGTCCAGTTTATCAAAGGCAACTCTACTGTTCATTCCTTCAAAGGAATTCTGAAAACTCCCAAAGATGGGAAGACTCAAAATATTTTGGTGGCCACTACACCTTCAAATGAAAAGATTGAACCTTTCTTTGTGTCCTTTTTGATCAACGGATGTAAATTAAGTAATTGCATTATAGATTTTGGAGCCTCAGATAATGTGATTTCGCAAGGTAGCACATGCTCTTGGTTTGACTTGTACGAGAACATTTATATCATGTTACTCCATGGAAACCAAACAAGTTCCTCTAATTAGGCAGATTAAAGATGCCCAAATGGTTTTAGCCCAATTCCCTCAAAAGCAAGTTAAGGTAACTATTTTAGTTGTTGATATTCCCACCTCATATGGAATGTTGTTGAGCAAGAAATTTTGTAGAGATTTGGGTGGTGAGATTCAAATGGACTAGTCTCATGCCATGATCCCTATCAATGGAGAAATGAAGAAGCTTATGCCAGAAACTCAAGAAAAATTCATGGTGATGAAAACCGATGATCCCCATGCATAGGTCTTGTTCCAAGGCTCAAGTATGGGTAATTATATGATGATTGTAGAAATTCATACCCTTGAGATCACTTGCCAAGATTCCAATGAGATCTGGACTCTTGAGTTCAATGGAAGTTGTTTCTCGATGGGTTTTGGTGTAGGAGTGGTGCTCATATCTCCAAATGGTGAAATATTTCCTTTTTCCTACAAACTTGAATTTTCAAATACTAACAACACTACAGAGTATGAGGCATTAATCCTTGGCCTTCAAGCTACAGAGGAGAAAGGGATAAAAAATTTGGAAGTCTTTGGAGATGTGGAATTGATCATGAAACAAGTAAGAAATCAGTTCCAAGTAAAGAATGATCATTTAAGACACTACAGAAATAAAGTGTGGGACACAATAGAAGCTTTCGATGCTTTTTCCATAAAATTTGTCCCTCATGAAAATAATGACAAAGTAGATTCTCTAGCAGTCTCAACTTCATTAATGATTCCTCATTCAGAGTTTGATCAAGTCAAATACACCATTGAAATGGTTTTTAGGCCAAGTGTTCCTGACAATGCAGAAAATTGGCAAGTATTTAATGATGATCAACAAATTATTTCCTTCTTGGAAAAGAGGGATAATTTTGAACAATTGTACTTTGAAGGAAGTGATTCTACATTTTGTGAATCAACTACCTCACCCATTCAGGAAGGAGTTGAGAACAAAGATCTTGGTGATGGCATCATCCAACTCAAAGGAAATAAAATTCCCAAAGGATTGGTTTCACTTGAAGAAATTTTTGACAAACATGACAGGTTTATCAAAGAGAAAGAGAAGAAAGGACCCGCAATTCTACCGACTATGAGCAAGTTAACATCGGTATTAAGGATAAACCTCACTTGGTCAACATTGGTAAATGTTGCTCACCCGAGGAGTGTAGGAAAGTCATAAGCATCCTTACCAAATATTCGACGTTTTGGCTTACTCATATGAAGACTTAAAGTCTTTCCAACCTAGGGAAATGGAGCATGCCATACCCTTGAAGCCTGGTGCAGTTCTATTCAGGAAAAAGCAAAGACAATATAATCCCAAGATTGTAGGGACAATATTTCATGAAGTTTAAAATATGCTAGATGCACAAATAGTGTTTCCTATTTGACATTCAACTCCGTATCGCTAATATTGTATCGATTTGCAAGAAAAATAGAGAAATTAGGATTTGCATGTATTTTTCGTAATCTTAATCAGAGCTTCCTTGAAGGATAACTACCCATTACCACTCATGGACCATATTCTACAGTAGTAACTAGATTGGAAATGATATTTATGCTAGATGGATTCTCTGGCTATAATTAGATTGAAGTGGCTAGTGAATATCAACATAAAACCATGTTCACCACCCCATGGGGTACGTTCACGTATAGAAGAATGCCTTTTGGTTTGATTAATGCTGACGCTACTTTTCAAAGGGCTATAGATATGGCATTTGCAGATTATAAAGACAAGATCATCGTGATATATCTAGATGACTTGACAGTATTCTTAAAGAAATGAGAAGATCACCTAAGAGATTTAGAGAAAATATTACAAAGATATAGAATTCATAAGATTTCTTTAAATACAAAAAAGTATGTGTTTGGAGTTACAGAAGGGAAACTCCTAGGTCACATTGTTTCTAAGGAAGGAACTAAGATCGATCCTGATCTTATTCAAGCTATCAAGAATCTTTCCTTGCCTATAAGTAAGCTGAGTCCACTCCTTCTTTGGGAAGGTGAAATTTTTGAGAAGGTTTGTGCCAGATTTTGCCGAGTTGACTAAGGAAATTACTGATATGATGAAAGGAAAAGAATCCTTCAAATGGTCAAAAGAAGGTAGAGAGGCATTTGAGAAAATCAAGGGTGCTATTGCAAAATCTCCTACATTGGTGTGTCCCAATTTTAAAAAGGATTTCATAATTTATTGTTATGCTTTACTACACACAATCTCCACCATTTTCACTCAACACAATCAAGAGGGTATCAAATCTGCTATTGCATTCATGAGTTCTAGATTCAAGAAACATGAACTTAATTACACTCCTCTTAAGAGACATGCACATGCAAAGTGGTGAGATCCCTAAAACACTTCAAGTAATATGTGTTGAATTCTCACACTAAATTCTTAATTCTAGACATTACGAGTTAAATCGATGCCGACACAACAGAAAAATATCTAAAAGAGATTATTGGGTCTCCAAGATCCAGGAATATGATTTGGATATCAAGCCTACCAAGTTGGTTCGAGGAAGAGGACTCTGCCAACTCATTACAAAGAATGAACCATGAGATAACTCTAAAGAAGAACCAGTTGAAGAAAATTTACCACTAGTAGTTTTTGTCAGTACCACAGATGAATGGTATTCTGATATTGCCTACTTTCTCACATATGGCAAGTGTCTAGAGAATATAACAGCTAAGGAGAAACAAGCTATCAAACTAAGAGCTTCCAAGTATGTCATTTGGGACAACATGTTGTTTAAGAAAGGAATTGATGGCATGTTCCTCAGATGTGTTGATAAACAACAAAAGCCTAGATTGTTGGAAGCTTTCCACAATCATGATTGCATGGTAATTTATCTAGCCCGATAACAACTCATAACATTTTGCAAGCACATTATTACTTGCCCACTATGTTTTCCAATTCTCGAAATGGGTCACAAAATGTGAAGTTTTTCAACAATTTGTTGGAAGACCAAAGTTGGCAGTGTTGCCTTTAAAACCGAGTTGTCATCGAAGAACCCTTTCAAAAATGGGTTTTAGATTTCATTGGGGTTTTGAATCCTAATTCTAGTGCTGGTCATACTCACGTGCTCACTACAACTGACTACTTTACAAAATGGGTAGAAGCTATACTGGTAAAACAAACATCTACTATAGTGATATGTGATTTCATCAAAGAAAATATATTGGTTCATTATGGAGTTCCACACAAGATCATGATGGAAAATGCCTCAAATTTTTCTTCTGCAGAGATTATAGGTTTTTGTTATGGGTATGGGATATATTTATCTCATTCGTTAGATTACTACCCTCAAGCAAATGGTCAAGCAAAATCCAGTAACAAAAACATCATTACTATTGTGCCCAAATTAGTCGAAGAAAATCAAAGAACTTGGCACAAAAAGTTATATGATACATTGTGTCTTGTTGCATAACTACCAAAAGGGTAATCGAGATGTCTCCATTTTATCTTTTGTATGGAACCAATGCTCAAATTCACATCACACTTTGGAGTTACCAAGACATTAAAATTAGCCCATGCAGTTGATGATCAATGCTTCACCAATGCATTATATAAAGGATCATGTTCCTAAGCAAGCTTGAGGAACAAAGAAGTCAAGTGGTAAACAAGATTAAGGAACATCAATCCAAGGTAAAGAGGTTGTTTGACGGGGAAAACCAAAGAGAGGCAATTCCAAATCAATGACATGGTTCTTCTCGGGACAAGAGACATGAACCAAAAGGAAAGCACATGGGAAGTTTGATTCGTTGTGGCTAGGCCCTTTCAAAATCAGACATTTCTGTGGAGATAACACCTATTACTTGGTGTATCTTGATGGAACTCATTTTCCTTTGCCCTACAATGGGCAATATCTCAAGCACTATCAAAATTGAAAATGGGTTGTTCCCGTATGTACATAGGTAATTAGGAGTTTTGGTTTGTTTCTTTTCCCCATCTTTCGGTCTCCTCTCTTGTGTCACCCCATTTTTGTGCCCCATCATGTTGAGATCATGTTCATGAATATTTTGGTCTAGGTCTATTGCTGCATCCATGAAGTCCTTGTCCCCAATTAAAGCCCATTTATTATCACCAATTTTGTCTATGCAAAATTTATAAAAAAAATAATAAATAAATAAAATAAAACAGGAAATTTTGAAAATTTTCAAAATTTGTTACTTTGCATGGTTTGTCACTTTCATCATGACCATCTCATTTTTGTGAACGTTTTGTCTTTTTTCATCCTTTTCGGGAAAAAACTCCTCCCTTGGAGTCTCAAGTCGCGTTAAAAATTAATTAATTAACTACTCTTTGTTTGATAAAATTAAATTTTAATAACTTTGGAGTATTTAATTAAATAAATATTAATTAAAATTCATTTGACAAGTTTTATTTTAATTTCGAGGGAAAATAAGCTTCCACTTCCCATTGTTGGGAATGCCAAATTGGCTTCTCGGGCCCAGATTTCCCCTTTCCTGGAAAAATTGTTTTAAATTCCCACTCATGGGATTTCTTCCCCCAATTTCCAAATTAATAAATTTGAAAATGGGCAAGATATCTCTCGATTTCCCACATGGGGAAATTGAACAAAGATTGCTAGCCCACTTTACCATTCCCTTGGCAATTGGTTGTTGCTTCCCCATTTCCCTTGGAAATTAATTCCACTACCCGGGAAGAGGGGAAGTTGGGTTAACCCTCATAAATTCCTCTATCGAACTCATTGGAAAGAGTCATACGAAGCTTTCTAAAATTGCTTCTCACTTCTTCTAAGGAACATAGTAATATTTTATCACTTCCCTCAATAACTTCTACCAGAGTTTCCACACACAGTTTTCAGCGGAAGTGTGAAAAAGACAAGAAAGACCACACATTAATCAAAGGGATATCTCCATGCAAGAAGTTGTTCATACACCATGCATAGGCCAAAGAAAAGAAAAGAGAATAGCCCAAAAGTTCCCACACAACCCAAGACAACAAAATAAGCTTTCCACGCAGGAGGAGAGGATAGTTTGCAAATCCCACGCATTGGCCAAGGAGGAAGAAAAAATAAAGGAGTCTTCAACAAATCCAAGCCAAAACCAAGCAGAGGTCATGTGGGGAGAAGAAGGTAAATCCACATAGGCATAAGATAAAAAAATAGTCCAAGCTTTTCAACACAGACCCAAGGAAGAAATTCATGTAGCCAAGTTGATAAGGACCATGTTGCAAAGGTTTTGAAAGCTCCAAAATTTCAATGTAGTTTGAAAACCAAGCTCCACGCACTAGCAGGTACAGTCATACCAAAGCCACGCTAGGGAGAAGGAACACACAGCTCATGCCAAAATAAAAGGAAATACCATGCACCAATCAACGCATTAACACACAGATCCATATCACTCCAAGAGTAAATTGCTCACGTCAAAGAAAGAAGCAGTTTCCACACAGGCACCAGCTTGAACCATTTCCAACGCAAATTTTAAAAGAAAGGTAATTAGAAATATAATAATCACATGCCATTTTGAGATGCTCCACATTTCAGCAAAAAGACAAGGAAAATAGAAAAGAAGATTCCACCCATTCTTCAAAAGGAACTGTCCAAAAATAGGAAAAAGGAAAAGAACAAATTTCAACACCTAGATAAAGAAGATAGTCCAAAATAGCAAAGGGGGATAGAAAAATAAGATTAGCCATGTTGTAAAGCAATACAACCACATATTTTTCTAGAATAAAGGCCACGCATTGGCGAGTTAAAGGAGCACCACTCACCGAACAATGTAAAATACATTTCTAAGCACATTTTCAATGCAGCTGAAGTGAATATTAGACCACTGTCCACAATTTAGCTAGAACTAAACCGTCCGCATAGTCTAAATACATATTCATCATGCATAAAAAAATAAAAAAATTCAACACCTTCATAAGAAACTCCACGCATTGGATAAGTAAGAGAAATTCTTATCTTTGTCAAGCAACTGCATCATCATACAAGATGGAGAAATAGTATAATTAGGATTATTATATTTTAAAATATTTTGTTGCCCAATTTGTAATTCGAGCTTAGTGTCAATATTTTTCTTGTCATCACATTTTCTTGTAATCAGGATTGGTTATTATTATTATTATTTTAAAAATAATAAAACGAGTCATATTTTCTTTGCATTGAAGGGTTTTAGAGACTCGAGACCCGACCGCTTGCGTTGTTTTGTGCGCCCAAGTCATTATTTCGGGAAATTCATAATGACCGAGAAATATAAAAAATCCACAGGAAGATCGAGGAAGAAAGTGGAGAAATCAAATAAGTCCACACTCAAGAATTAATTCCAAGGAATCATTCCTCCCAGTTCCTTTAAGTCAACATATGACAATATCACTGATACAAATCTAGGTCACATCAATGTGCAACAATTTTGTGAATGGGTGAAAAATGAAGGCAAAACCATATTCTTGGATAGGCTTTACCATAGTGGTCTACCTCAAGCAGCAACATTTCCTTTCTCGGTGCAGTGTCATGAGTTGGTTATCACTTGTGATGAGCACTATGATCCTGAGAGATGAGGAATTTTTAAAGATAATCGCAAGCCTTTCCTCCTAATCACACAAGAGCACATTGAGGAATTACTCAGCATACCTGGCTTTCCTAAGAATGTGGTTATCACTAGCTAGTTATTGTAAGAATTTTGGGATGAAGAACCCCTGAGATGGAGCAAGATGGTTAGTAACGACTGGTTAGTGACCAAGAGGCCTCGAATTGTGAGGCTTCCCAAATAAATGTACCATGTTGAGTTCGTGGAAGAAATCGGGGACATGATTACTCTCCTAAGTTGAGTTTTGAGTTACCCTCTACTAAGATTTTCCACCCATGGATGTATCAATTTATCTATATCATCCTTGCCAAGAAAGAGTTTGTGGATTGGGCCACCATCATCAGTAACACCCTTCAAAAACAATTGATAGAAGTTAAGATGACTGGATGCTTCTACATGACATCGTATTTGAGTTATACAGTAGCAAGAAGAAAGCTATTTTTGGGACTTGAAATGAGAGGAGTCATGGGGCCGTCAAATAGTGTTTTTCATTATTACCCGTAACTCAATTTTAAAAATAGATCTCACCATTTTAGAAGATTCAACGATGCATTCACCTTCCATGTGATTCAAAACCTGAATCGGAATACGAGAGGAATTTTTTTAAAGAAGCCATGAGTGTCATTTCCCAATGGGGAACATGGTTTATTAAATTTTCATCCTTTTCCTACATTCACGTGAGTGGATTTGTTGGTACTCCGTGGAAGCTTCCTAAGTACGTTAGTGACAGATGGGCATTAATGGAACTTGTGCAATAACTATTCCAAGTTCACTGTCTTCTCAGTGACAAGCATCGTTCAGGAATTCATTTCCCAATCCAAATCGGGGAATACCAATGTCCAAATATTTTCAGTGCACAACTCATGGAAAAAGAGTTCGCTCTCATTACAATCCATCCATATGTGAAGAGATCCTAGTTTGATATCAATGGATATATGCAGAATATTCTTGGAGAAAAGTATCAACATAACCCTACCATTGAATATTTTTGGACTCCATGTTCGGACAAACATGAAGTAAGAAGACGAGAGTTTTCTCACCTAGCACTTGCTCAGATCAAGGCCTTTCACATCAATAACCCTCCTGATTCATTCATAAATGATGATGAAGATGTCAGTGATCCCTCATATGATGTAGTTGCTTTTACCCTGTTGCCTCGAATTAATTGGACCAAAAGAGATGAATTTTCTCTTGATAGAAATAATCAACCAATTCTTGAAAGAAGAATATATTGGTATGACTGAGAACTTGCCAAGCTACAATCAATTCAAGATCATGCTTCGGGATCACAAAAATTTCCAACACGAGGAGGACTTCATTCAACCAAAGCCTCTTCTCGATCAACTTTTGTACCATCCAATCATACACAACAAGCAAGAAAGGAGTGGTTGCCAAAATCCACTTCACCAAGCAACGTGTCACGAGGAGAAAAATATAAAAATCCTAACTCCAAAGAAGGAAGAGAGCATATATCGGATTTTCTACCTCGAGTAGAGATTCTTCTATCCACATTGTTAATAGTTCTCGAAGCTTGTCATGAAATGATCCTCACCATGCTTGAACAAGAATCCACTCGGATGCATGTAGTTCAAATATCAAACACTTCGGTGGATGTAGTTCATGAAGGGATTTCCCAAAATCTCCCGAATAATCAAGAGGTAAATATTGAGGTGTTTCTCCTCAAATCAAGGTCATAGATAGGATTTAAGAAGGATCTCATGATGTCGATAATAATGAGAATATTGATTTGAGTTCTAGGATTTTGTATGCGGAAATAGTGCATGATACTCCTTCTTGGGTTGATTCCGAGTTTAAGAAAATGAAGAGGGTTGTCAAGGCAATTGACATTGATTTTGATGCACTTTTCAAACTTTCAAACGACATCATTCCAAAGAAGCCTAAGGTGATTTTTTGAATAATGGTGGATAATGACGAAAATAGATTTGCAGATCTCACAATCCCATAAGTTGATAAGGAGCGTGATGCCATGACACCTACGATTATGAAGTTTCAAGAATTAGACTTGGGAGGTCTACATTAGAAAGTGACATGGTGATGGCTCGAGATTCAATTGATATCATGCTAAAGAGACTTGTAAAATATAAGTCTCAGAACTCTCAACTCAAGGCCAAAAAGAATCAATTGGTGGAATATGTTCAACATTTGATAAATCCCATATCATTCACTTTCCTAGTACTTGATGCAGTGGCTGACCCTAATGAAGAAACTCTCAATTTGTCAAAATAAATAAACACATCGAGGCCATGTCACTAAAAATTATCTTTCGGATATTCTTGTTTTAGGCCAAGGGATGATCAAGACTGCAGATTAAGCTTCATGAAGATGGCGGTGCATATCTTGATCCAATTCTTTCTTTCAAAGAAAATTTTGTTTCTAATATATCTAATTTGGATGAGATATTGCCAAGTTTGCAGAAAATGACAAGTATGGAATCCTTAGTTTTAGTCATTGAAGGAATTCTCAAATTTGAACATCAAGGGACATGTTTTATTTGGTGTCTACATCTCAAATCAAGGAAGATGCTTCTCGAGGATTATATGATCCATTATGAGAGTATGTGCAAAGAATCCTTCACTTCACTCTCCTTGATTCAATAATTCATAACTTAGATTCCTACTGCAACCTCGTAAATGAGCATAATCAAAGGTGTTCATCAGAGTAGGTGGAAGAGAAATTTTCATAATTGTTTAGGACATGTACACTCCCGCCAACAATTTCTTGTCGATTTCAATGGGCGGTGCATCAAATTAAAGAACTTATTTAAGAACGCTCAATCCAAAATTGTTAATTTAAATGATATGCCAAGTAGGATTCTTGAATTGTAGGTATTTTGTGAGGCTATTCTTCAACCAAATGAACCTCCAAAAGAAGAAAAAATGTTTGAAACTTTGGGAAGGTTTATATCCTTTCAAATGGAAAAGCGGCAGATCCTAATTTCACCAGCAGTTCACGGGGATAATTTTCTTAGTATATAACAAAGTGGGAGAGTCCATTTCTCATACGCTTGAGATAGGCGGACCCCATTTCAATGGATAAGGCACGATTATTATTGTATATTTTTAAAAAGTGGATTTTTAAGAAAAGGATGTTATTATTTGTTTTTAGAAAGCGTGGGTAACTTAAGTGGTTTCTATTTTTGGTTGTCTTTAATAAAGTTGGTTAGAAAAATTCAAAGATCGCTTAGGTGCCTTATTTAATGATCATGTTAAACCCTAACTACTTTGTAACCAACTTTTGGGTTATAAAAGGAGGTGAGGGGCTCATTTGTAAAGGGACTTTGAGAGAGGAGAAGAAAATATTTTTGTATGCAAGCTTTACTTCAAAGGAAGAAACTTTGTTTTCTTTTGAGAAGACATTTTAGAGTTAATGAAATATGAACTTTGAATCCCATTCATTGTCTCTTATAGCATTTGATGTTCTTATGGTCATTAGATGTTAGTGTTTGAATCTTGCATGCAAATATTATCTTTGATATTATTGTCAACATTATTAATCTGTTGTTCTAGTTGATAGTGATCAATCTTTGATTATCTACTTGCTTACATGTGTTCCCTTTTACATATTCTTGTTTAGCTAACTCAAACTCCATTTTATTTGTGTTAGTTATTCCTCTTTCCTCTTCGTGTAATATTAGGCTCTGTTTTACCTAAGTCTTACATGTTCCTTTTATTCATTCCTTTCCATCCCCCTCATTCACTTTTCTTTCCATTGATGTTACAAAACACCCCCACATATAATTTTGAAATTAAAAATGTAAATACAGATTTTGGTTTTCAATAAAGCGATCTCACCTTCATTGAGGAGGGACTTCATTCCCACATCTGCTTGTTGCATGTCTTTTGCATGTGTGTAAATCCATATGCTAACAATGCCCAAGGAATCCACACATGAATCTCTAGGTGGTAGGTTCCCCAATCCCACAATAATGGAAACATTGAAAGGATCCACCAAAAATCCTTCCTTATATGTGATATGTCCCAACAGGTGTTAAATGGAGTAAGCGAAAACACATTTCTTAATGTTGAGGGATACACTCAACTATCAACATCTCTCAAACATCAGCCTCAGATTGTCACAATGGTCCCTCACTAATCCATATACTATCCATTTATCTAGGTAGAATTGTAGAAACTTGTGGATGAAGTCCTGAAATACCTGAACCACAATGCACGAAAACAGAGTAGGCACATTCTTTGGTCTAAAAGGCATGACCGTATAGGAAAATATTCCCCATTCAATGGAGAAATTTATCTTTTCTTTTTCCTCCTTTGCAATTTTAACATGATGATATCCTAAGAATCCATCTATGAAAGAATATGTATCTCGCCAAACTACTCCTTCCAGGATATTCTTAGTGAAGGGGGTTAGAAAAGGGTAGATGAAACATACCGCATTCAAATCTATGTAATCAATACAAATCCTTATCCTTCCATCCTTTTTAATGTTGATGACCATCGAACTTATCCATTATGATTCTTCTACATCCTCAATGATTCCTAATGTGACCATCTTGTTAATATCCTCCTTGCATTTGACGCGTAGATTCAGATTCATTTGATAATGTCTCTTTTGAATTGGGTGCACACCTTCCTTTAAATTGATCTTCATTTGTCTCAAGGAGTGGTTAACTCCTTTCATCTCATTATACCCACATGGAAATAAATCCTGAAATTCACAAAATAGATCGATGATCTTCAAAACCTTCTTTTCTGTCTAGTAATATCCAATAGTAGCCTCCTTAGGTTCCACCTTCAAACCAATGTTAACCTTCTTGGTTTTTAGGGGTTCATGGTAGGTGTGCGCTTGCTCATCAGCACTATCCATAACCTCGCTCGTGCCCATAATATGGTTAAAATCCACTTCTTCCACTTCTTTACCATCTACTACATAGACCAATTTTACTTTTTCTTTTTCCATGCATGTGTGCTCAAGATGTATCTCCTCGATTCTTCCTCATCAAAGTGCACTTCCAAACCAGGTTCTCTCAACAATTCCGATTACTCTATCTTCCTCCATGGCACTATCTCCCATAGTTAGGCACTTAACAACCTGTAGCACCTCATTCACAAACCATTTAGTACTTTGGTACTCGAAAGGTTGATGGAGATCAACCATCAAATCCTGTCATTTTCCTATCTGACAATGCAACTTGGAGTGAATGTACCATGTGTGTTCATAGCCTTGTAAGGTGGAGTAAAGCTTATGTACCCATAAATATGGAGGCAATGCTTTTGTGCCTTCCATCTAGGCCTTCTCACATGCTTGGATGTGAAACGAGGTGGGTTCCTTCCCATGATAATATTGTATAAAATTAGGTGAATTACTTCAGAGAAACCTAATACAGAATTAAATCCTTACCTCGTGCCACTCTAGAAGGTTATCGCAATATTTCACCCACCAACATGCTACGGTCCTAAGAAAATTATATCTAAGCATCCTTCTCCTTTTGATCTCACATATCCACTTTGGGTCTCCATTGCTCACAGAAAACATCGTGGTCGACTCCCCAGTATAACTTGGAAACCTCTTTCCTCCCAAGCACTTGATTGAGTGCACCTTTATTACTCTTGTCACAGAGCCTCTTAATTGCTTTACGACTAACTCATATGTCCCTTGTGCCCAATTGTTACATGCCACACTAGTTGTATCAATTTTAGATTGAGCATATTCCCACTGAATAACACCTTCTTTTGTTGGTTTCTCAACCTCAGGGTCCCTGATAGTGCACACATAAATTTTGTCTAGTTATTCTTCTCCTAAGGGCTCAGTATAGGGTGTTGACTTCCCATCCATCAAAGGAATGATAACACATTCCTTCTTGTTCTCAAAACTTAAATAACCATCATTGAAATGTAAGTAAACATTGTTCTTATAGCACTAGGGGTGCCCAAGTAATTCCAACAAGTTTTCTACCTCGGTAAGAAATAAGAATTCTAAGTATCTAGTGAATTTCACCCCTTGGATAGTGATAGCAGCATCCTTTAAAACACCAATGGGAATTGCTTTTGTCTTAGTATCCATATGCAATAAATTTGAAGATAACTATATTGGGGGACTTCCCATTTGATTCCATGTGTCCAGGTGAGAATATTAACTTTCACACCCATGTCAATTAGAATATTGATTAGGAGCCATCAATATACAACCTGCATTCATGGTAATCTCCTTATCATAGTTAAGGCTATGAGGAGGAAGGTTAGCATGTAAAACTTACCTCTTGCACTCTCCTCCAGCACTTGGTACTTTACCTCTCAACCATTCTTCTAATAGAGGAATGATATTATCTTAGTGCAACATCTTACACCTATATCGACATTATCTATATCTCACTAAGGGACCTCAGCGCTCTTCTTCTACTCCAAATTCTGGATTTATCTTTTAGACATCGATTTCCCCTTGAAAACTTGATTACGTCCATGGTCTTTTGATAGACTTCCTTCGATGCATAGGGTCCATATAATTCCCATGTACCACTTCTTCTCTTGTAATCAGTGGCCTTTACTTTGGTATTTCCTTCACATGCATAGCCTTAGCTTGCATTGTCATATGTACATTTTCTAACTCGACTCACATTCCATTCTTAACATCCACTATTGATCATAAATCTTTAAGCTCATCATCCCAATGCCCTTATCCTTCCTCTACTTCTAGCTCATGTGTTCAAATAATTATGGGCACTCCTCATACTTGTGCTTCTTTCCACATAAAGAGAATTGTATCGGATCAAGGAATTCACACTTATAGTGTTCCATAGACCCACGATTGTAATAATATCCACATGGAAACTCACTTCTTCTACCTTTTTGGTTTCCACAGTCTCTACATCCTCCGTATCAATGGTGTCATGTATTTTGTCAATTAATATATAATCCTTGATGTTATGAATAGTAGAGGTGAAAATTTTGTAATAATAAAACACATTCTTATGGATTGCACATTGCGAATGAGACACCTATGTGCATCATGATCTTTGTGGAGAATATCATAGTCTACCATCATCGTGCATACCAATCTTTGAGGAAAAATATCCTCTGTATGCCCTTCCTCAAAATACATACACCATAACCCATTGTGAGTCTCATGAGTTGAGTTCACAGATAATTTCCGCAACTACTTTTCCATTGTAGTAATTTGGGCTTCTAGGAATAGACTAAATCCTGTATCAATGCTTCCTTCACCTCGGCATGTAAGGTAGCGTCTAAGGACTTGCACACGAGATCTATGAAATTTCCCTCTGAATGGTGTGATCAATCCTCCGATAAACCATTGAACATTTTGCAAAGGATGAATGTCATAAGATAACTTGGATAGGAGAGTCTTGAAACACATGTCATACTCCCACACACTCTCTACCATTCCTTGCTGAATATCCTTCAATGCGTTGATGATTTTCTGTTCAAACTCAGGTATGTGGAACTCTACCAAAAAGACATTATGCAATATAATGCAATCCACCACTTTCTAGAGTGGGTCATACTTCTTATACAAGCTATACGTGCATCCTTACAATGTGATTGCAAACTGACTTTCTTTCCACTATGGGAAAGTGATTCCCTTCATGCACCATAGTAACTCACACTTTTGTATATGTTCTGCGGCATCCTCAACATCATTGTGATGGAGTGTAAGTGGAGTGACATCTCATAAGACACCTATTGATGGTGTTATGGAACTTGTCCACCAGATCCATGACCTTGATTCCATCCGATGTTACCTCTAACACTAGACCCACTAGATTCACTAGTGCCAATACCTCTAGATCCACCAGATCCTCCTCCTATCATAGGAAAGGGGTCTAACCTAGTTGTGCCCTACAAACCCAATGTTGCGCTAAATTGAGTGCTTGACAGTCTGTGATACCAAACCACTCCCAGATGTTTTTCCTACGCTGCTCCCAAATGCAATACTCAAACCTTATGATCCCACACCTTGCCCAAATGTTGTGCCAAAAAAATAACCCCAAACATAGGGAATGAATATACAACCATAAATGTACCAAATGAAAAATTATACCTCCTAGGTGTCGTTTGACTACGAATACGATACCAACTGGATTATCAACACTTATCTCAGGAATTGGAAAACTAAGCACAAGGGTCTGGTCACCATGTGGGTTAAGATGCATGCTTGTAGCTCTTCTCCTTTCTTCATATGAAAAGCTCTCTCCAGAAGCTGAGGGGGTTTCTCTTCCATGGTTGCCAAGATGGGGTATCTAAGACTTCTTAGGTTTCACATTGTCTGCACAAACCTCAAATTCTTCCCACAACGTCCGCCTCCATAAATACATCACTCTTGCAGCTTTTTGTTGTCTTTCCAAATCCATCTCTCGAGATTCATTATACTTGATCCATCTCTCCTTTCTCTCCATTTCGCCACAAGGTCTACTATCCTCTACCACGCTAGTTTTCATGCCCCGTGTCTAGAAGGAATTTATCGACCATGGGAAAGGCTTCCAAAATCAAATTAATGACCAAGATCTTGATAGCCAGTGGCATAACATGAAAGAATGATCCTCTAGGCTCCCTCAAGAACTTGAACTTAACAATTTACGGGAAAGAATACATAGAAATAAAGTATTCCAAGGTATAACTAGTCAACACTCTACTCCACTAGTGATCAACAACATGGGTCAATGTCGGATCAACATCATACAACTATTGATATTCCTCCCGGGTCCAATCACAAGGTCTATAGTACCAACTCATCCTTGATGCATATTGATAGAAATTCATAAAACTCTACTAGGAAACAACGGAAGAATTTCTCATAGAGTTTTGAAACAGGTTCTCCTCCATCCATTTACATGCATCAAACTCATATCTAAGTATTGAACCTATGAGAAAACTCATCCTCCATGATTTCAAGCTGCACTTTGACATTATCCAAGGTTAAGTACTCTGTCATCACACTTTACTCTCATAATAGCTTTAAAAGAGGTCTGCAATGGAACCAAGATGTAGTCATTATTTCACCCTCAATACTTTTTTCTAACCCCGAGCACATCGGCTCATCATCTAACATATGTTGGGTACTCACAAGAGGCACACGCGGAACTGGGCCCCTCCTTTATGTGAGATTTGCAAGAGATTTTTTCCATTAATGGAGGATTATTTGTAGAAACATAAGTACATTCATCTAATTTAAAAAGGTAAAAGATATAACTAAAGATCTACACATTAATGCATCAAAAAAGCTAAATAACATTATAAGAATTACAAGAAACTAGATATGAGTCATGATAAGCCAAATAACATAAGGGTTTACACCCATAAGCAATTTATATAGAATAGATCCATGGATTTTGATTTACTAGAGTTAGTATCCATATTACATTCAAAAGGGTAATTTTAGACCATATACATCAAATGACGAGAACTCAACTCCTATAAACCTATATGATCAGAGATCCTAACTATGATTTTCCCCATTATATCCCTTATTACAGATCCTAGTACCCATACATATGCTTAATGGTATCCCTTACAACCCTTTAGCACTAAGTACTCTAAACCCTAGCACCATGAACTCCAAACCCTTAGCATTTCCTAACATTTCTACAGCACTTCATTACTCTCATTCTCTTTCTCTTCTCCCCTTTGTACTCTACACATGTATATTTCTCTTTATCTATGTTCTTGTCCCAAGCAATCCTTTAAATAGGACAATCATCCACTGCCATAACTTCTCTCATGATTAGATCGTGTTCCAAGTGATGATGTGGTCTTCCATTGGTGAATGCTTATCCTCTTTGCAAACCTTACACTAACTATAATGATGCCTCTTGGAATATTCCGTATTTGGAATATCCTTATCTTGTCCTCTAAGGCTCCAGGATGGCACCTTATCCTCTTATCACGCCTATTCGGGTCCTCAAAATTTTCCTCAAGTGACTCCATGATGCCAAATATGGATAAATTCTTTAAGCGATTATTATGCTACACGCCCCCCACATGCCCTTGTTTCATCTAAACCCTTCTTAAACCCATTTTTCCTACACGCTTTTCATTGAGCGTTATTTTCTCTATTGATCTTGCATGTGCACACTTCTTGGTACTTAGCCAATATTTAAGGGTCCAAAAAAAGCCTATGCAAAATTATCACAACCTTATGGTGTGTAAAATTTTTACCGATAACAAATCCTTGCACGTGGTTACAATGCCAAAGGAAATCTTCCTTTGCATCCTAATTTTGGTTCTTGACACTGCCTACCTCATGTTGTTCTACACTTTTTACCCTTATACATGGTTTTCTCAAAGCCTTTTGACACCATTCTTCTACCATGAACACTTCGCATGCGCCTCCCTCCATTCTACATACCTTTTACCTTACAACTCGGGCCACCAACCAACATTGATCCCAACACTTACCACATTCTTCTCTTAAGTTCTCCTTTAAATTCCACCCCACACTAAATAGATGCATGGTCCTCTCGTACATAAAAAACCTTTCAAAAGTAAATGGCTACTAGTGAGAAAATGTGCCCATAATAAACGAAAAGATAGAAAAAAAAATGATGAAAGGAAACACGGGAATGGGAAAGTACATTAGGGAAACCTAAACTATCTAGCACCTCTTGCCTTATTTACAAATATAAATAAGACTTATTTATAGTAGGTCTTCAACCTACTCCTATTAAAATAACCAAAAACATTGTTCCATCTAGCGCTTGCAACTTGCAAGATTTTTAATCAAGTATATGAGATATCACATATGGACCCAACCATTGAAATTTAAGCTTTCTTGGGTGGTGAAAAAACTTGGAATCATACAAAAGGACCATCTTCCCAACCTCAAAATTCTTGTTCTTAATTTTCCTATCATGTCATGCCTTTTTCCTAGCCTTTTCCATTTTACGGCTCCATAGTGCTATTATACATATTTCATCCAACCTAAGCCTCTATGTGTGTAATACACAATGATTGTAACATGAATTCAATAGGTAACACAACCTCCATTCCAAACAAAAATTGAAAAATTTTGGGCTTGTTTAGTCTTTTATAGGTTGTCGATATGAATATAACACAAAGCATAAACTTTATCATCCCAGTCCTTCCTCCCAACATCACAAATCTTGGTCAACATGTGACTCAAAATTTTGTTAAAAGCTTCTGTTGTCCCATTATCTTGTGGGTGATAAGGGGTAGTCTTGTGATGGGCCACCATGAATTATGCCAATAAGATTCTAACTGTCTCATTTAGGAAATGAGTACCCCTATCACTTGTTAAACTCTCAACGGGAATCCATACCTGTTGATTATATTCTCCCACAAGAATCTAGCTAATGCCATTGTCGTATAATCCTTCGTAGGCATAACTTCGCCCACCATATAAGCTATTCTATGCATGTAATGATATAACACAAACTTGTCCTTCACACGGTACACTGGGGAAATAGGGCCCACGAATTCAATTTCCCACTTCTTGAATGATTCTGCACTAGCGATAGGCCTTAATGGCATTTCATATCTTTTCCCTAGTTTACCAAGGAGCTAGAAATGGGCACAATCCTTACAATAATCGATACAATCCTTGGAAACCATTTCCCATGAAAAGCCAACTAAAAATACATTACATGTGATCACATTCCCGTATAGTGTCCTCCTGTAATTCCACAATGAGCCTCCTCCATGATTACAGTGCACTTATGTTATAGTACACACCGATGCAAAACCTCATCATGACCTAGCTTATATAAGTCCCCACCAATTAATATATAGGGAATGATCCGTATGGCTAACTACTTCCTCTCTAATGCCTTCATCCCTTCTGGTACCCCACCCATTCGTAGGAATAAAACAATATCTTCCAAGTTAGAGGGTGTGTGTTGTAGCTGAATAACTATGCATCTAGCATCATATCCTAAATTGTCTACTCATCCTCACATGAGGTAATCCTTAACAAATGATCAGGTCCCAAATTACTTTTCCATAGTTTCACGAAAACTGTAAACTCAAACTCCTGAAACAATAGGACCCATCGGCATATGCGCCCTTGCAAAAAGGGCTTGTTCACTAAGTACTTTAATGCAATATGATCCATGTAGAAAATAAAAGGTGTTGCTAGCAAGTACTTCCTGAATTTGTGCAGTGCCTAGATCATTTTCAATACCTCATGCTCCATGGCGGTATAATTATTTTCTACTGGGGTAAGATTCCTACTAGCAAAACACAAGGGATGGTCAACAATCCCTTCTCTTGGTTGTGATAAGACCACTCCAATCACTACACTAGATGCATAAAAATGCACATGAAATAGCTTATCCCAAGAGGGAAAGCATAAAATGGGCATGGTGGTAAGATTTTATTTCAAGGTGTCAAATGTTACCTATTGCGCCTCTCCCCAATAGAACTTAATTTTGTGTTTCAATAAATCTTCCAGGGGCATGGAAATCTAGGCATATCCCTTGATTAATTTCCTATAGTACCCCATATGCCCTAGGAACCCACGCACTACACTTTGGTGGTAGGATCCTCCAATCTTACTATAACAACAACCTTTGCGGGGTCTACCAGTAAGCCTTATTTACAAATAATGTGTCCCTGACAAAGTTCCAAAAGGACTAAAAACACATTTCTTAATATTTAGGGAGATGCTCAACTTACTGCATCTCTCAAACATCAACCATGGATTGACAAAATGATCCTTCACTAACCCATACACCATCCAAGTAATCCGAGGTAAAATTGCAAAAATTTATGGATGAAGTCTTGAAAGGCCTACACAAAAATGTGTGAAAACATAGTAAGCACATTCTTCAATCTAAAAGGCATGACCATATAAGAAAAACTTCCCCATTCAGTGGTGAAAATTTTTTTCTCCTGGTCTTCCTTCATAATTCTCACCTGGTGATAACCCGAGAATCCATCGTAAAAGAATAGATCTCTTTCCTAGCTACACCTTCTAGAATCTCTTTAGTAAATGGGGTTGGGAAAGGGTCTATGACACATGCAACATTGAGATCCCTATAGTCTACACATATCCTTATTCTTCCATCCTTTTTATACTAATGACCATGGGACTTACCCACTTAGATTCCTCAATAGCCTCAATAATTCTTGACTCTATCATCTTGTCAAGTTCCTCCTTAACCTTTACGCATAAATTCGGGTTCATTTTATAGGGCCTTTTCTTAATGGGGTGCACACCTTCTTTATATTTGATCCACATTTCAACCAACAAAGGATGAACCCCTTTTAACTCATGGTACTCATGTGGGAAAAAATATTAGAAACTACATAATAGTTTAACCACTTTCGAAACCTTTTGGTTTGTCCACTAGTATCCAATAACAACTTCTTTGGGCTTTGCTTTGGTACCAATATTAACCTTATTTGTTTTCAAGGGTTCATGGTAGGTGCACACTTTCTCATATGCCTTATCCAGGATCTCACGCATTAAATCTAAATGATCAACATGTGAATTCTCCATCTCTGCAAACCACCGGATGACTTACCCTTTTCTTTCTCCATGTAGGCACACTCAAGTTGTACTTATTCTACCTCTTCTTCTTCTGCAAAGTGTGCCCTAACTTAGGTTCACCTATAAAATGAAATATTTGGTCCTTTGACAATTATACAATCTCCTAAGGTAAGGTACTTGACTACCCATAGTGCCTCATTCACCAATTTCTTAGGGATTGTTACTCAAAGGTCTAGATGATATCTCTGCTTCATCTCTTGCCAATTCCCCATCTAACAACGTAACTATGAATGGATTACAACCCCTTTTCTTTCTCCAGGTGGGTCCCTTTCCATCAAAGTCACACATCTCAATTTCACAAAGACATGGGGTTTCCTCCCCGATCGTCATCTCTTGCTAATTGCCAATTCCCCATCTAACAGGCATATAAGTCTTCTCACACTCACAAAAATGGTGACACTCAAGTTGTACAAATTATTATACCTCTTCTTCTTCACTGACCTCAATTTCACACAAAAAGACAGTGTATAATGGAAAATTCCCTAACTTAGGTTGACACCTATAAAATGAAATATTTGGTAATTGATCAATTAGAATGAGCAATCTCCTTTGATGGCTTAATTAAAGGTCCATGAGGTACATATATCTTGTTTAAGTCTTCTTACCCAATGGTTCATAAGTGCCTCAATAGAATTCACCAATTTCCTTGTTCTCAAAAATGATTGTCCTTTATTAAAACACAAGTCAACATTATTTGCATAACACCAAGGGTCAAAGATGATATCTTGTCACCTCAAAATATCTTGCCTTGAATATTCCCCATCTTTCAACACAAGGCATGACCTTATCCTATTAGCCATCTACAAAACATGGATGGTGCAATGGGGCCTATCCATTTGATTTTATGTGTAAGGACATTGACCCTACAATTAATATATTAGGTGGAATAAAACTTATACACTCATTGGAGGAAGGTTAGGGAAAAACGCTCTCCTCCCGCACCTCATCCATCCCAACAGAGGAACAATAAGTCTCTCACACTCTAACCTCATCCAAAATGGAATGAGGTGGGTCCCTTTCCATCAAAGTCACACATCTAAGATGGTGCATTGATTTAGATAAACTGCACATGCATCCTCAACGCTTGTAGTGACCAAAAGGGTGATCTCTTAGAGTTAATCTATCCACGACTCCATGTGGGCCGATCCTCTTTACACTCACCATCCCCGTGCTATTTTCCTTCTTGATGGATTTCAACCACCATGGTAATGTTCATATAACTATAGGTAACTATATTCCTTCTCTCCACTTATGCTACTTCCCACCATTTGGACCTCTTTTAGTGTTCATTTCACACAGGGGAAAGACACGGTCTCTAAAGGGTTTCCCTCCCCCATCCATGTATAATGGATCCTCAACCTTATAAAGTGGATGTGAAAATCTTATAATTCCTTCCATCTACTTACATCAAGTATCCTGAAATGTTTCACAATCTAATGACATGGAATACACCATATTTCAAGGGAAACTATCCTTTGTGTGCCCCTTCACTTCAAAATCCACCAAATTCCACAAAGATTTTGACAACTCTTGTTTCATGAGCTTCAAAAAATGGATCCAAATTCAACACTTCCCATGGCCTTAGCGCCCAAAGTTCCTCAATGCCTCGTGCATATCTCGTGAAATTTTTATGTGAAATCCCGAAGGGCATGATTAAGCCCTTGATGAACCATTATGCATGATGGGACAAATGGATATCTCACACTATGACATGTAAAACATGTTCCATGACATCCTTGTTGGATTTCCAACACCATTGAACTCAAAAATTAGAACTGCCAAGAAGTAAGCAACAGAGACATTTCATAAAAACACTGTACTTTGATGGTGTTACAAAATGAATTTGGTGCCCTTACAAAGCAACTCACACTTGTGTACATGTTCCATGACATCCTCAACACCGGGTAATTAGGTAAGTCAAGAGACATTTCAAAAAACCATGATGTGTTGCAGGAGATGGTTACTAGCAGCATCGGACCTTGATTCTCTCATGTGTTTCCTCTATCACCAGATCCACTAGATCCACTAGCTCCTATTCCTCCGGATCCATCCTCCGATCCTCCTCTCGTAGTAGGAAATGGCCCTAAAGTAGTTACACTCTGCATTCCCACCATCACACTAAACTACGTGCCAACATTTTTGATCTTGAACAACTCCCAGTTGTGTTTCCTCGCCACTTCTAGATGTGATACCCAAACCTTGTGAACCCACACCTTTCCTAAATGATGTGCAGAAAAAATACCTCCAAACACTAGAAATGTTTGCACAACCATAGATGGGTGTAATGTAAAATGATATCTACCTGATGCTATCTACTCACCAACACCAATTGAACTAGAAATACTTGTCTTAGATCTTTGGAAAATTAAACGTTAGGGTTTGGTCTCTAGGTGGGATAAGATGTGTGCCTATGACTCTCCTCCTTTCTCCATATAAATATCTCTCACCAGTAGCCAAGGGGTTTCTCTCCGCACTTTCCAAGATGGGTTAGCATAGACCGCTTAGGTCCGAAACCCTCCATGCTAACCTCAAATCCTTCTTGTAGCATCTATCTCCATAAGTCCATGATACCGATAACTTCACACTATCTCAAAAACTCCCTTTCTCAGGCTTCATTGTACTTTAGTTACTTCTCCTCTCTCCTTGCCTCCACCGTAAGGTCTGCCATCTCCACCACACCAAATTTTTTGCCCCGTGCCTAGAGAGAGTTTAGCCAACCATAGGAAATGCTTCCAAAATCAAAGTAATAATCAAGATCTTGATGGATAACAGTAAAACACACAAGAAAGATCCTCTGGGTTCTCGCAAGAACTAGAACTCAATAACCTTTGGATAAGACTAAGGTGATATTACATACTCTAATGTGTAACTAGTCAACAAACCTTTCCACTAGTGATCAAAAGCATGAGGATAGGTTAGATCAACATCCTACAACCATTGATATTCCTCCTGGGTCCAAACATGAGGTCTATAGTACCAACTCGTGCTTGATGCATCTGATGAGATCCATTCATACAAATATACTAGGAAACAACAAAAGAATGTCTCAAAGAGCTCATAATATAGGTTCTTCTCCACCCATTTACATGCATCAAACTCAAATCCATTACTGAACCTCTGAGAAAAATCATCCTATGTGCTTTTAAGCTAGGTATCGACATTGTTTAAGGTCAGACACTTCGTCATCACTCATCTTTCTCACAACAACTTCAAAAGAGGTCCCGAGAATGGAACCAAAATGTAGTCATCTTTCATATACCTTCTATCTACCCCAAACGCACCAGCCTATCACCTAGTATGTGCTAGGTGCTCACCCAAGGTGTGCACGGCACCGAGCCCCTAGTTTATGTGAGATTCATGATTATATGCATTCACTAAAAACTAGGAAGTATAAATACTAGATCTAAGCATAAATGAACCATCAATGGAGTTAAACATTGTACTAGGCATAAAGAAACTATATCGATCCATATAAAAAACATGAATAACACAAGGTTTTATACCCATAAATAGGGATATCTAGAATAACACCTCATATATTTATTTATAAACATTTACATTTGCCTCATTACATCATAAGGGTCATATAGATTGAATATACAAAGAAATTCCATCTCAAAATCCCTACAAGATACTCTACACAGAAAACCCTAGCTATGTTCTTCCATCTCGGATCTAGTTCAAACTTGAACACCTACATCTATGCATATCATCATTCTTCCCTAACCTCTATCTAGAACTAATAACAACTAACCATAAAAATGGAAACTCCCAACACCACAACCCACAACATTCTTGCAGCACTTCATTACCTCTCCAACTCTATTTATTTTAGACCCAAACACTCCTTTAAATAGAATTTGGATCCTTCCTTCACCACCATATTTCACCCATGAGTAGATCACATGCTAGGTGGAAATGTGGTCCTCCATGATTGAGTTCCTTCGCCATCTCACTAAATCCGATAAGCCTCCACTAACTATAATGATTCTTATCCCATAATATTCCCTTCATGGAATATTATTTCCTTGAGCCCCAAGACTCTAGGATGGAACCTTATCCACTCATCACACCTACTCGAGCCTTCATGTGTTTTCTATGTGGCACCATAACACAATATATGGCTAAGTCCTTAAACCCTTGTTCTACTTTTGTGTGTGCTCTAGTTCTAACTCAAACCCTTTTCTTGCTCTCTTTTCCTTGTGTGGCTTCCTCTTTTACTACCTTCTACACATGTTGACCTTCTGCCTTGGGACTTAGTCAATTTAAGGCCCAACAACTATGCTAATAAATATCTTTTATGACCTTCTCTCTTTCTTCATTACATTCATTTTCCTCCATAAATACTTGTCTTGATCCATTTCTTACAAATTACCGTGTATTATTTTTTATATTCTTCCCAATATTCTTCACACCTATACAAAATAACTAAAACACGTTATTAAATAGAAAAATAAGAGACTAAAATGTCTCAATGAGTTCCTCATTCCTATAAAATTTCCTCCTTTTCTTCATCCCTTCATCAAGTGCTTCTTCATTCACTTTTCATCTTCTCATATCTTAATCCCTTTGTTTTCTTTATATAAGTAGCTCTATAGGCCACTTAAGTATTCTCTTTAACCTCCAACTATACATCTAATTTCTTACTTGAAGACATAACCTTTCCATGTCTCTCCCTCCATTTTTGAGGTTGACACAAGAAAGCCTCAAAATAAGAGCTTCGATGTTAATGATTCTTGTGATTATCATAAATGTATTGGTCACTCTACAAATAGATGTCTTAAATTATAACACATCATTCAAGATCTTATTGAATATAATGCAATTGAATGGAATGATCCCACATAATCTTCTAAGCCTACTAGCAATAATTCTAGGTTGAAAATATTCATTGATCCACTTCCTAAGCACACTAATGACACATCTACTTCAAAATTTCATAACACTAATTTTGGGGTGCCACCATTACCCTCTTATGATCTTCCTCTTGATTCTATGATTGGAATTATTAATCACACATCATATTCTACACTAATCATTTCATTTGATGATTTTGATATAGATGAATCACTTATCTCTGACACATTATCTATTCCAGTCTCCATCCATAAAATTATTATTTAGGGTGTCTTGGTTACCCTTTTGGTGCTAATTTTTCTCCCTTTGTATCCTTGGCACCATCTTATAAAGTTCTCCATTGTGGCTTAGGATGACCTTCCCATTCCCGTGTTATTCCTCATTCTTCCTCTAACTTGTGAGATTGATTGTGGTCATGTTGATGAAAACCTTATATTACATCATCATGTTATCCCATGATTACTTGAGGTACTTATTACTCTGTCCTAAGGAGGCTTGAAGGGCTCTATGAAGTTCATTTATAGGTTAAATAAGTTCCAAGAATGATATTGCATATTCATGTGGCACAATGTTAACTCATTTCCTTATTCATGATTTGAAGAAATTCTAAGAGGCTAATTTACATATTAGTATGGTTTTAGAATAGTTGTGTAGATTTGGAGGTTGAACTAAGAGTTGATCATTGTATATTCATATGTTTTTACCACTTTTCCTCATGATTCATCCTCTATTGTAATTTTTATCATCCACTCTCATCATGTTTTCACCCTTGGCATCATGTCTTTACTTGAAATATAATACTTAACATGTTTTACATGTTTCCTTCAATTTTAGGGAAAATTTTCATAGTTGTAGGTCTCATGGTGATCCCTAAACCTTCACATTCCCATTTCAGTCCCAAAGTAAAAATACCCATTTCAAAAAAAAAGTTTAGTATTTTTATAAAGGGGAGTGCTTTGTGTTTCTACGATTGTAAGTTTACTGATTTCATGCCCAAGCATGACCCACACAAAAGGGAATATTCAAATTATTAGGGTAATGCAGATCCTTAAATCAATTTTTCACTTTTCAAAAGAGACTGTAAACTACGAATGCAAGTCTCAACCTCACAAAAAGGAATATTTAAGTAATACTCTCTCACCCACTCACTTGTCTTGAAAAGTAAAAGTTACTACAAAATTGTAATTTTGATTCCATCCTCGAGGAAAACAAGTGAATGTTCCTCAAATATGGAAAGAGTGAAGAAAACATGTTGATTCACAAGTATTGCAATGGTTAGTGTTAAACTACTTAAATCTTGCAAATTTTGAATTGGTCCCTGAAGTACAAAGGGGACATGTGGCATGCTATCGTAACTAGAATGAAGAGAAAAAATATGCAGTTTTGTAGTTTACAACTTTATAATTTTTGTAAAATTGTGAATTACATTTTCATCCCCATAACCCACAAGGGAACATGTGTCATGATTTGGAAGTGATAGATGAAGAAATCATATCACTATTTTTTTAATTTATAGTTTTAAAGTCATTGTAATATTACAAACTCCATCCCCACTCCCACAACCTAACAAGATGGACATATGTCAGTGTCTTGTGACTCTTGGAAAGGAAACCAACTTTGCAGCTCATAGTTCTACAATTTTTTCAAAACTACAAATTATCTACACATCCCGACACCGAAAAAATGTAACTAATAAAAGGAAAATCATGCAAAGATGCTATGTAAGATGTCTGTAAGGCATGGACAAATGGGAAATTTTCAAGTCATCTAAGTGAAATAACATGTGGCCCATTTGTCCAAATGTAAGGCCAAAATTCAAATTTTAAAGTAAAGAATCAACAAATACGAATGAAGAAACCATGGAGGAAGATGTCTCCATTAATAGAAACATGTGAAGGAGCAATATAAGGTTGCAATTTGTGAAAATCATCACTTTGCCTCCAATTTTCAAGCTTAAAGAGTACTTTGAAGCCCTAAAACAAGAAAGAAATCAAATTTATGCATTCAAATTATATGAACGATTATGTTAGATATTCAAATATGATCTATTTGTTAATTATCATTATGCAAGCGAGAGTTAGCCATTTACATGGGTAAGAGATTTACTTGTACTTTCAAATATTTTATAATCCTGTGGTAGATTGGCAAACAATATTAGAAAGGTTAAATATGTATAAATTTTAGTAAATCTCTCTTATCAATATAATTTTTACACCTTCACCTTAAAACTATAAATATTCAATTAGCTGGTGTCTAAAATACTTCTCACCTTACATCCGATTTAGAAAAATCATAGACACAAACCTAGGCAATGTAGACCTAGTTGAATTTGTAGCAAAGGTTGGACGTAAATGATAAGAATGATATTGTGGGGAAGAATGACTTGAATTAACTTTCCCTTACAATTTATTTTCCCCCACCTACTCGAGTATCCGTGGTTGGTTTTGGTATGTGTACAAAACTACAACCCAACAACCGGGGAGGTTAGGGATGGAAGAAATGTTTTGGTCCTATCTCCAACCACTGAATCTTTTGAGGAGTTAGTAGGTCTCCTTGATACATCTCACATGGAATAAATTTATATTGAAAGTGCAAAGGAATACTATAATGCAATATTTCTAATTGCTCTAAAATATTGTACAAGAATTGGCTTAACATTCCAAGGATTGTTTCCTCCAAGATTCCCAAGAATTTAAGAAGAACTAATGTCGTGGAGGAAATTGGAGACATTATAAAATTTTGAACATGGTTATGGGGAAGGAATCTGCATACCCTTACAGTGATTGGATGTTCAAATTCATCCAAATTATCCTCATTGGAAAAATACACATTCATTGGGGATAATTCATCATATCGCAACCACCAATATCTTCTCAAGATGGAATTAGAAATTCAAGAAGGCTCCACTAGAAAAATGGAGTTTTATATGACTTCTTATTTAGTATACAACATTTCTCATTGTATAAAATTCCTAGACTGTATAAAATAAGAGATTTTAAAAATGTAATTTGTATGATGTGTACCCACAATTGAATTTGGATAACTACATCTAGAGCTTTAGGTTCATACATGCCACTTTATTTTCTCCCTCATATGCCTATTCAAGCCTGAGTGGGAAAATAACTAGATATCTACACAAGTAAAGAAGGTAATCATTGAGTATGGATGCTACTTCATCCAATTCCAAACATTCACCTACATCAGGATAAGTGGCTTTCATGATGCCCCTTACATGTTACCAAGGTACTTGGATGATATATGGGAACTTTTGGAGGTATCAAAGTTGGTAGTAGTACAAAAGAATATTGTAGGGAAGCACATGGAAAACATCAAGTTTTCAATTAACATTGGAAGGTACACATGCCCCATCTTAAACAAGAATAGACTCTTACAGGTAGATATAGACATAACCACTTTACAAAACTCTCTCCTAGGCCCAATTATGATATTAGGTGGATAATTCTAGGAGATTTGGGGAATTATTATGAGTATGAGCCTCATTATGAGGACTATTGGATGGATTATAGGGATGAGGAGGAAGTGAGATTAAGGCACTAGTATAGGATAACCCTTACCTAAGTGGTGCATTAAAATATTTTAGTTATCCCTCAAGGACTTGAAGATGGGAAGGATTTAGTGAGCAAGTTATATGTTGACAAAAATATAGCCTCATATCCTATCCCAACCGTGAATTGGAAAATACAAGAGGGTACTTCATTTCATAGTATGACTAAAGATTTAATTTAGAGGACCTTGATATTGGTAGGAAAGAAAGGAATTGACTTGACCCTTAAGAATACATCAGTTTTGAGGGTGTACAGAGAAAATGTGATCATAAAGGATATACTTCCCCCTTTCAAGAAGGAAGCTTCAAGTTTGGACACATTGAAGGAAAGTCCCCATGAATTTCTATTAGAGGGCCAAGTTCAAGGGTTGTGAAGGAGCTTAGTGTAGCAACTAAAAACACAAGAAATCATGTGTCCGAGGTTAACATGTATGGAAGAGAAATTGCTGAAGAAAATATGCATGAGTCCTGTTATTATTTCCACACCTCTCTAAATATCCCACATCCAACTTCAGGGAAAAAGGAAACTAAGACAAAGGAAACCACCTAGGTTAATGCTCCAACTTCTTCCTTAATGGGGTCATCTAGCAAGGGAAATAAAATTAGAGGGAGTATTTCCCCAGACCTTCCAAGGATAGATCCATTATTGGAAAATAACCGTGAGGAAGAGGAAGAATAGGAGGAACTTGCAGCCTTGCATTTTGTAAGGACCAAACGAAAAAAGGTGGAAACACCTATAATGGAAGTAACCACATGTGAAACATCTCATGGGATATCTTTATAAGTTCACACATCTACTAATACCTCTCAAATTTTAAATCTAGTACTCACTACCCTGCCTCATGTGCAACATGAGGCATTTTCTAGCGTTCCTACATAAGAAATTCATGGTTGTGTGCCTATCCAAGAATTTTAAGGGTAAGAAACCAAACAATAAGAAAGAACATAAGTAATAGACACATCAATGGAATAAAAATTAAATTAATTATTACATGGGTTGGACTAATATGTTGGTTCCGACCTTCCCCATGAGACCAAACAAGATACATTAGTTGGGGAAAAGAAGGGAGACCAAACATCACAAAAATACATGCCACATAGAAGGTTGAAAGTAGTGAGGTGGAGAAAACTATTAAGGATGAATTTTATACATGATAAGTGGAGAAAACCCGTGATAAAGAGGTCCCATTAGTGTAGATTGAAAAATAAAGTATCAAGGAGCCTACTTGGTGAACCTTGGAGGCATTTTCAAGGGAGATTACAACTCATGAAGTTGCATAATGGGAAGCTTAACATTAGGAATAGATACAAGATGAGAAAAGCGAGTCTTCTCCATCTATAGAAGAAGAGTTTGAGGTCACAAAAATGACAGATATAAACACTCAAGCATCTTAAACTATAACATAGGAAGAGTTACAAGACTTAGGGGAAGAAAAAGGAAGATCTCAAGCACACTCTATTGAGTCTTATACCAATGGCACAAGTGGAAGACTCCAAGCTTAATATTTTTGCACCTCATGGGATTATGATAGGACAGCGTTTCCCTAACAAAAATAATAGAGGGAAGGAAGCATTCAATGTAAGTTGATTAATATCATCCCTCCCAAGGAAGAGAAAGGTAAGGGTACAAGTAGAGGAAGTTGACCTTCAAAGAATAATCTCTTTAAATCCATATAGACCACCATAGGAATTAAGAATATTATCAAGAATGGTGATGGGGTCATAAGGAGAAAGGTTTATGGAGGTATCCACCCCCAAACTGATGCTTTAAGGGATTAGGTTTCCCTTTATGACTATCAATTTACCAAGATCCCATTAGGAAATCTAACCATTGAGGGCCTAAATTTGTTGAACCATGTTGCATTGGTTGGTGTTTTCATTGATGTCACATGGAATTAATGGAAAAGGAGTGAAATGTAAAGTAGGTTGGTTCCTTCCAATTGGTTTTTATGGTCACAAATTGGTATCATGGTGGTTTCTTAAACACTCAAGATGGTTTTAGGGTGCTACATTCTTGTTCAATGTGGTTGGTACCCACTATAGGTATAAAGATAGCTGGTGTGCTTGTCTCGTGTGTCGACAGGTTAAAAATTATGTTTCTATGATGTGTAAGATCTTTTAGGGTGAGAATTAGGTCATGTGTTGTAATTCATAGTTGTAACTAGCCCATTTAGGTCTAGTTCTAAATCCTATTGAGGTGTAATAGCTCAATGCAAGACATGAAAATCCTAGTTAAGTATGGTAGGAGCCTAGGAACACTATTAGAGCATGTATGAACATATATAGGGCCTATTTTATCTTCTGGAGGAAAATTTGGAGTTTTCACTAAAATTGTCCTTGAGAACTAATAGTAGAAGCTTAGACAAAAGAGATTGGGTTGGACCATACACAATTATTTATGAAAAATCAAGCCATGGATCATGTAGAGGGGGGGTGTTTTAGTTCTCTTGGTCACTTTCATCAAATTTTTAAGAGGATTGTTGAAGATATTCAAGTTGTATCAAAATTGGGTAAAGTGAGATGGGATAAAACAATGACTTGTATTTTTAGCACTCAAACAAAACTATCAAGCCTCCTACAAAAAAATTATAGGAGGAATTTTCAAAGATAACTCTAATAGTGAACTTTTACAAAAGGTTTAAGGTCAAAAGGTGGAAGAACAAGAAATTTTTCTTCATTTTTCTAACATTGTTAATTCTCTCTCCAAACCCCTTCTTGAATCGATAGGCAAGAAATGAAGTTTTTGGTCATCATTTCACTTGTGAAATTTGTGAAAACCTCTAATAGTTGTATAAAGCTCCTTATAGGTCAATATGGTGGCATTTTTGTTATTTGAACATGATTGTACTGTACGGAAATGCCTCAATTTTGTAAGTTTTCATATATAGTCTTGTTTTGAAGGATCCAAGGTGAACCACTAGGTGTGAAATATTAAATTTTATTTCTACTCCATGATGTTAAATATTTTCAATCATTATCCTTTGTCATTTGGTATGAACTCAGTCTTTATTCTTCTCCTATCACTAAAGGACAATTATGTCAATATAGTCAATGAAGGGTCAAGGTGTTTGAAGGTTTTTGTTGTGCTTTGGTCTAAGATTTGAGGTGAGTAATGGTTGTGAAAACCTTATATAGGTCCAATATGATCTGTTGGATCTCGTAATAGCTTTGGTGAAGTATGTATAGTCCTAGTTTATAGTTCTCCTAAACTACCGTGTCCAATTCTTGTCAAGAAGACTAATGTTTGGGTTGTGCTTGAAATTTTCCCTCTACAAACTATGCATCCAATTTTGTGGAGGTAGTTTATATACTCTATTTTAATTGTTCCTTACACATATGATCATGTGAGTGAAACAATGACAACAATAAGTTTACAAACCAAGACTATCGTGTGATGTTTTAAGAAATAATGAACTTTTTCCCAAGGATGATTATCTCTCATGAAATTTTTATGTCAGTTTGTGATTAAAATCAATGTGGCAAGATGTCTAAATAAATTATCTTCTCAAAATATGTTATATATGCCAAGGATAGTGTTTCTCATATGCAAATTGGGTCATTTTACAAGGCGTATATCGTGTTTTGTGACAATCATGAAGTATTGATATTGTGCCTCTAAATCTTGATCATATTCCTTTCATTTCATGCAAATAAATTCTTAGAAATTGAAGTGATTTCATCCATTAAAGTGATAACATGTCTATATTTGTGTAAAAGTTAATTATGAGATGTTATAAACCTTCAAATAATGAGCTATGGTTTGGTTTTTGAAACCATACCTAAGCGAAATCTGAGAGATCAAACATGAAAAAATGGTATTGTGCATATATTTAGGAGGTCATATTTTCATTGACACAATCCTTGAAGTAAGGTAAGGATGTTATGCCTCCACTTGAAATTCAATATTGTATACAAGGCTTCAATGCCATACTAAAACCTTGATAATCTAGTGAATTCTCCTACTTGTGGTTTTCCATGCTTAGGTGTTGATGGTTGTGAAGAAAATGTTATTAAAATAGATTCTTGTTGTATCTCAATGTTTGGTTCATGAGGTACTCTGTACTCTTAGTAGTTGAAGATGTCTTAGTGTGTTTATTCATGTTAGCAATAACTTGAACACTTGATCTATGTAAACTCTTAACACAATCTTTACTATGAAGCGAGATCTTCATCCTTATGTATTCAAAGATATTTGTCAATTAAGGAGGATACTTCAAGATATGATACTTTGAAATCAATATTATTTTGTGAGGAACACCTGTAGCTTATCACTCAAAAAAATCTTCTCGACAATTCTCAAATTTCATAATAGTTCCTTCAATCTAATAACAATGATCATAAAATGTATTCTCGCATACCCCTTCAATCTAAAATTAATATGGAAGCATAAATGGTGGGGTTTTAAGTTTGAATTAAGTTTATAAAGGATGTTTGAGGTGTGAGTAATGTGTTTACATAATGTAACTCCTTCTATAGGGTTTTTCAAGTACTAAAATACGCGTATAAGTTCATGGTGCTAAAAGGCAACCCAAATGACAATTACATTTCAGGTTGGCAGAGGTCAGTCCTAATATATTTGTAATCTCAAAAGTCTATCCGTAGTCTGATATGTATTCCCTATTCCACTCAAGCATACCATGAGTCATAACAAGTCAAAAAATGGAGAAGTTAGTGATCACTTGCTTGATGACAACCATATAATGTCAATTAGAATTCTTGGCACAAGTTGTTAAGAGAGTTATGTGAAGAGTTTATGAATATGAAGTGAAAAATTAGGGTATGATTCCATGTTGTTTCATCAATACCTCATTTTTAAATGAAGTAAGTTGTTGATTTTTATGAGAGACGAGTACTAGTTTAAGAGAGTGAAAAGAATGAAAATGTGTTAAAACTATTACAAATTAGGAGTTGATATAAAAGAGTATATATGAAAATTTAGGATCACAATTTTTTGTTTTAGAAACTAAGACAAGAAGCATGATCAAAATTGTTGTAAAGTCTGAGTTGTAGCTCATTAAACTTTTTAAGTAGGTGTTTTCTTGCAATTTATAGCTTGCAACCAGTCAAGTAGGTGTTTTACTCTTGAATTTGGTGCTTCATGTTGAGTAGGTGCTAAAAAAATATGTAACCTTTGTGAGCTTAGTACATTGGTTCAGTGGTTTTTCTCCCATATTGGGTTTCCCACTTAAAACTTTGTCTCTCTATGTGGCATTCTTATTGATTTCATGTGAATTGTGTTATTGCAATCTCATGTTAAGTTTAAATAATATGATTGGTCTTGAATTATAATACAAAATTTGAATTAACACTAATTCACCCCCTTTGAGTGTCCTAATTTCTAACAATTGGTATCATAGCTTGGTCCTTGTGTAGTGAGTTTAACAACTCAAAGGAGATCCAGAAAATTCAGAAATGGAAAGTAATCAATCATAAAGTGGCTTCTCTACCATTAAGTAGCCTCTTCTCAATGGTTCAAATTATGTCTTTTGGAGTGTCGAATGAAAAATTATCATACCTCTTGGCTTTAACATATGGAAATCAGTTGATAATGGCTACACAATTCTAGCTACACCTCTTAATAATCTAGTAAAAAGAAAGAGGGTTAAAAATATTCCAAGGAATTGAATGCAATTCTTTGTGGAATGGATGAGGCTGAATTTATAAAGGTCATGCATTTCACCATAGCTAAGGAGATTTGGGAAAAATTGAAGACCATCTATGAAGGTGACAATAAAGTTAAATTATCTAAGCTACAGACCTACATGAGCCAATTTGAGAGCCTCAAAATGAAGGAAAGTGAAATTATTTCCTCCTACTTGCAAAGGGTAGATGAAGTAGTAAATCTGATCAGAGGTCTAGGAGAGAAGATAGAGGAGAGTGTCATTGTCCAAAAGGTGATGAGATCCTTTTCCACTAACCATGATTCCAAATTTAAGCTATGGAAGAATTCAAATACTTAAGAAATTTTAAAAGGAATAAATTGCATGGTATACTTATTACCTATGAGATGAGAACCACTAAATTAAAATCAGTCAAGAAATAATCATCTTTTAAGGCTAATAAGGAATCCCAAACCAAGAATAAAAAAATATGAATATGATATGGATGTGGATAATGAGAAGGTTGAAGCTATGTTTGTAAGGAAATTTAAAAGAGTATCAGGAAAGTACAAAGGAAATCTACAATTAAAATGTTTCAACTATGGTCAAGTTGTTCATTTTTCATCCAAGTTTCCAAATAAAAACAAGAAAGATCATGATGAACATGACGAAGAAACATCTCACAGAAAAAAATAAATTCCAGAAACATGAATGTAATAAGAATTACTTCAAGAACAAGAATAATTTCTACACCCATGAGGGCTCAAGTTCATCTAGATCTAGTGACTCAAGTAAATCTTAAAGTGAAGATGAAAGTATACAATCTGAAAATCTATTCATCACCATGGAAGAAATCACTTCTTACAACTACATTTGTAGATGATAGCTCATATGAGGAGGATGTTGATGTGAACCTTAAAGATGTGTTAATTATTGATCTAGAAGAATTGAAACATCAAAGAAATAATAATAAAAAATTGAAATTATTGGTGAAAGATTATGAAAGAAAAATCAGCCTTCTTGAGAAAAGACAAGACAAGAATGCTCAAAAATGTGCGAGACATGGTCAAGGAATTTGAGGTAAAAATTAATTTTATTAAGGAATATTTAAAAAAATGAATAAGATCATATAAAACTCAAGGCATAATTGGAACTACTGCAATCACAATTTGATCAAACCTCAAGCAAGTTGAAGGCCTACCAAAATTTTGATAAAAACACAAATGATCTACATGAACTCCTAAGAAAGAAAAGAGCCTTCAAAGAAAAATATAGCCAAATATTTAAGGAGGAACATAAGAATGATGAACCAACATGAAAGAAGGTAATCAAGAAAAATAAATATGAACTAAAATCAAGGAATTCTGATGTAAAAATAACAAGAATCGATACACCTCAAGAAAGGAAACCCGTGCAATAAAGTATGCCCATTCATTCTACGGTTATTTTTTTCATGAAATATGTTTAGTAACAAAGCCTCAAAGTTTAGGAGACATGATAAAGGCCATGGAAGACATATTAACTCTTACAATTTGAGAAGCAAAGATGAGTTGATCTGCTACAAGTGCCAAAAGTATGGACATATAGCTAAATTTTTCTATCAAATACCTCCAAAGAAAAGAAAGAAGGTGTGTATTATGAAATCAGAGGCTACAAGTGTAAAGGAATAAGGCTTAATATCCAAAACTTCCATTCTCAAAGTGAATACATGGAGTGGTACATAGACAATGGGTGCTCAAGCCATATGATAGGAAACAAGAGTAAGTTCATCTCTCTGGAATAAAATGTATTAGGTATAGTGAGATTTGGTGATAATACATCATATAACATTGTGTGAAAAGGAAAATTAAGTCTTGAAAATTACAAGACCATCACTGAAATGAATTTTACATTGAGGGTCTGAAACACAACCTTTACGTGTACTTAAAATGTGAAAGCAAGGGTATACAATGTTGTTTCATGGAAAATGGTATAACATAAAGAAACAAATTCGGGTAAGGTGGTTGGAAAATAAAGGAGAAAAAATAATAATATGTATGTGTCAAAAGAGATCAAAAAGAAAATTTCTTCACTAGCAAGGTAGATGCAAGTTGGGTTTGGCACAAGAGGTTTAGATGCCTCAACTTTGATAATCTTTTTAGAATCATCTCCTTGGGATGTGAAAGTAATATTCCCAAGATCAAAAACTAGTTGATAAGCATTGTAAATCATGTCTTCATGAAAAAAAATTTAGGAGAAGTTTCAAATCAAAAGAGTACTCTACCACAAGACCTCTAGAGCTAATCCATATTAATTTAATAGGACCAACTAGAACTGAAAGCATTTAAGGAGAGATATACTTCATGTTATTGACTAATCACTTCACAATAATGACATGGGTTTCCTTCCTAAAATAAAAATCAGAGGAAGATAAAAGGTTCAAGGTCTTCAAATCACTAGTAGAGAATGAAAATAATGTAAAACTCAATATTTTAAGGTATGACAAAGGACGATGCTTTTGGTAAAATTAATTTGATGAGTTTTGTGATCCTCGTGGAATAATAAGGCAATTCTCGATTCTGCAAGAACACTGCAACAAAATGGGGTAGTAGAGAGAAAGAGCATAACACTTTGTAAGAAAGTGCTATAAGCGTGTTGAATGAATCAATATTTCTAGATAGATATTTATGAGAGGTAGTTAGCAGATTAGTATACATCCTAAATAGAACTCAAATAAAAATTAAAAAAATAATACACCTTTTGATATTTGGAGAGGAAGACATGCAAGTGTAAAGCACCTAAGAGTGTTTAGAAGAAAGTGTTATATCAAAAGAGATGATGAAAATCTTGGTAAATTTGACTCAAGGTGGGATGAAGGCATTTTCTTAGGATACTCATTTGTTAGTTCAACATATATGTGCTACAATAAGATCCAAGAAAAGATAGTTGATAGAACCAATGTTACAATTGATGAATCATATCCAAAAAGACCACAACTCATCCCAAGGAGACCAAGAAGAAGTTGAAGGAGAAGTTTGATATTTTATCCACCTATGTGTAGAAGTGGGTACAAGAAACCTTGTATAGTCAAAAATACCCACATGCATCACCCTATAAATGATGAAAAGTGATAAGGATTTGAGATGTAGGGGAGAGGAAACCAAGAAGTGAGAGGAAGAATTGACAACCAAGGGTGGAAAGGTCATTAAAGATTTCATTGGATGCTACAATTAAGTGTTTGAGAAAAAAATAAAGAAGATCCTTGATTGATAAATATCATATAGAAATTGACTATTGGGATGGAATTATTACCAAACTTGAAGCCATAAAAACTTGGGAGATGAAGTTGTGGAGAATGAAGGAATAGTCTCCTCAGATTATAGAGGGGGACAATATGAGTATAGAGGGGTTGTCAAGTTGAGGATTGAAACCTTGAAGGGTGCATAAGAAAGCTCCAAGACATAAATTTATAATTTAGGGAAGTATGTGGATGACATAGATTCAAAAATTGAAAGGATGTTTCCCCTAAAATATATATACACCCATGGATCTACAAATACAGATAGGCTGATTGAAATTCTTTAGCAACATGTTGCAAGGGAGTTGGAGCCTCCAAAAGATTTTGATTATTCTTTTATACAAAATTTTATTCATTTGGAAGGATACATCAATAAATTGGCCAAAAGGATCAAGAAGAAGAAATTTGTTTCTAGTGAGTTTGATAACATTCTTTCTAAATAGGAAATAATCTTCCTCTACCATGTAGGGCTAGATGAAGATCCCATTCTGGGAATGTTTGAAATATTTAATATTTATAGAAAGAAGCTAGAAGAAGAAACAAAGGGGAAGAAAATAGATCTTTATCCTCCCCATAAATAATTCCTTATTCTTTGTTCCCTTCCTTATTCTTTTCAATTCTTTTCTAAACAAAATAGATATGTAACCAACTCTACTCTAAGACACACGTGGAATAATTACGGTTGTAGAAAAAGATAAAATAGTGTTATTACAAGGAAAATAATATTCTCCACTCCTCCGAGTTTCATCATAAATTACAGTCACCCTAGCTTAGAAAATCAAAATGGAACCTTTTTCAGTTGGGACAGCTCTCCCATTTGGATTGCATGTTTGGGACCATAGAACCCTATGTATCTTGTTTTTAGTGCTCCATGGGGTATCTGTGTATACTCCCTTCTAGGAATTTTTGTATAAAATTGAAGACCTATATTCACTTTAAGGGTTATAATTTTGGGGTTTAGCTATTGTGATTTTTATTATATAGTCACAAGCAAGAATTGAGATAATTTACATATAACTCCTTGTCAAATTGAATACACATAACTAGTGTACTAAGTCTAAGACTGGTATTTCCAAATGTATACATAGAAATAATCAAGGAAAATGCATTGTTTTTGTTGTAATTTTGCATCTATCATATTAATGAAATATAAAGAAGCTCAATTCAGATTATTATTTCAGATTGGTTATTGAATAAATGTTATTTTGTAATGTTACTTAGAAATATTTGTTTCAGTTGTAAAATTCCTTTCTGTAATGAAAATATGGGAGTGAATATTTTTCTCCATAGAGGGTATCCTAGGTTTTATGCATTGGGCATGATAGATACATGAAGTTTTAATCACTAGTGTTTGTGTTGAATTTTCATAGATCACATGGTAGTTTTTGAAAAAATGGGTATCCATGAATGGAAATAACCCTTAAAAGTTCATGTTATTTTGATTTTTAGATCTTATGCAATGTAGGGACATAAAATTAATAAGGTGAACACTATTTTTTCTCCTCATTAAATCCACACCCACTTTTTCTTTATCTAATTCTATGGCATCATCCTATTCTACTCCTATAAGACAAATCTCCTTCAAATATTTTAATTGAGTTTTCCCTTAATTTTAAGATAAGTATTATGAATGTAATTTTCTTGTAAGTTGTTAATATCATCTTTTGAATGATGTTCATAATCACCTCCTATCTGTCTTTAGTGGCTTGTGTCTAAGAAACCAATTGATTGTAGTGCTTTGTGACCATTCTCTTGAATGAATTTTGCATTTTGTCTTAGATTGAAGTTCCAACAAGTTTGAGGGTTTGAAACTTGATATATCCCTCTCCCTTTCAATCCACCCCTTCTTCTCACCTTTATTTAGGAAGAACCATAAAGTAGAAAGATAATAAAAACATCCTCGGTAGGGTTCCTCCTGTCATTCCCAAAGGCTTGGTTATGTGAGAAAGATAGATCCATCCTCGGATGCAAATGAAAAATCAATGGATCCATCATCCCTCCTCACCTCTTTTTTTCATGTTAGTTGTATTGAATCCTTTATAGTGTGTTATATTAGGAGCCAACATACTCCACATAACAAATATAATGTGTGTACATGGCCATTAATTTAGTTTATTGGCATTCCTTTTGAGATTCTTACACTTGATTTAGATCCACATTTTCAACAAATTACCCTACCAATCACGGTTGGGTCTATCACTACACAAACTTTGGTCTTGGTTACTAAATTTGTTACTATTGGAGTATTGCATCTAGGTTTCCCTTGGCTACATTTATTACTTTTTTTCCATCCATTATTCATCAATGTATTAAGTTTATTAGTCATCAATAATTTTTCACTATTTGAGGTTTTCATTTTCAAGAATTATCTCCTAGCATACTTCATCCTTCTACAATTTATAGTGCATCTATGGACATGTCTATTGTTTCATATACCACTTCACATAAAACTATTCCTCGTAAGTATTATAGTAGGACTTTGGTTACACATAAGAATTCACATAATTATAGGTATCCTCACAGGCCTTCTTTCATGCACATTATCTCTAGTGACTCACACTCTCACATAGCTTTACGTAAATATTTTAGATTTTTGGCTCGTTCCATAGTTTATCATAAGTCTCTAGGACTATTCACTCTTCTATTCCACAAGGTATAATACATCACATTATACTCACTACTCTACTATTTTTGGTTCTCTTCATAGGCATTTCTCAATTTAGACATAAAATTATGCACTTATTACTAATATATTATGACTCTAGTATGTCGTTATATGCATGATTCCTAAGCGAGAAAATTTTACATTGGTGACACCTCTACAAAGTCCTTTGATTTAAATTGATTTTTATTATGAAATTCTATTACAATTTATAGATTTATGATTTATGGTTATGTCATAGGGATCCCTCTCTCTATTTTTGGTCTATTTTATGTCTGTTGTTCTAAGGACACTAGCACCCAGAAAGGAAACTAGTGCCTAAGTGCTAGTGTCCTTTATTGGCACTTTTTTCCACTCTTGCTTATATTTCAAATTATCACTTTAGTGCCGTATTTTGGATCTTTTCTAATTCTTTTTTCATGTTTTCAGTCAACCTTTCATGTCACCAAGTCTCAAAATTCTAAAAAGGAGTCACATATATACAAAACCTACTAAACATTCTAAGGGGCAATTGGGTTATTTTTTCTATCTACTATTTGGAAAAAGGAATACTTGAAGAATACATTTAGGATGTATATTCACTACATAAGAAGGGAAATTTAAATTTTCCATGACACACATTATCTTGGGGTAAATTAGTTGTATCCCGCTATCTTGGTGCAACTTGCACAAGAGAAACCTAGCTTCAAGGGACACAATTCTATCACACACACTGATTTAAAAATCTGGATTTTATGCTAAACCATACATATTGCAGAGCCCCGTATAATATAATAACACTAAATAAAAAATTTGACGCAAGAAATAATCTAATGGAAATTAAAACCCTAATTGGGAGAGAGGGAAAAGACTTATCTAATTTCACAATAAATCCTAAAATGTTCTAGACTGGATAAGCGATGAATAGGAGGAGGAAACTATCGCAACCATGGCCAAAAAAATATATAAATGCTGAAATAAGTTTGGACCAGGGTGCCTAGACTAGGAGAGGGTGCCTAGGAATAAAAGACCTCTGTTGGGTGCTAATGACTGCAAAAGATATTATAAACTAGTTTTTTTGGTGTCACACAAGTATCACTAACCTTTGTTGTTGGTCACTTATATGTCATTGGACAATCAAATAATTCACATGTAACTTGCAAAAACAAATGATATCTTGTAAAACCCAAAACTACATTTAATATTAAAAATAAATATGTAAATGGGTAGTCATAATGACCCCGTGGTCACCCGATAGAATGAACTTACAACCAAGCGCAACACTACATCTAAGAATTCATGTAGTTCTCATGTGTGTGTGTAGAAATCATTCCCTAGGAAACACTTGTACAAGGTGCACTTGATAGCAAACAAAAACTAGATGTAGCAATGTAAATAGATGTGTGGATGATAAAATGAACTTCCCCTTATGCATGTATAAAAAAATTAGTCACTTTTCCCTTGCATGGATTCTACATGAATGCCTTTGATACTCTTATAATTCATTTGGATGCAACCTTAGGTGATGATAGTATATGCTTAGAGCTTGGTCCTTTGTTATGGTCACATAACTTTATATTTATATATTTCCCTTGGTTGAATTTCAGAATTGACAACTGGAAGACCGAACCATAAGAAAATAAGAATCCCAAAGGATAAAAATAATCCCAAAAAGAGTGAGTAAAGTATAAAATTTTGACGTGCCCAAAAGAACGGTGACACCTGGGTGTTGGAGTATAGAGTCAATAAAAGATAAAGAAATGAAGATCATACTAGGTTGCGTGGTGTGAAATACCAAAGAGAAAACAAGAAATACAAAAGAGGCCAAATATAGATGTCGCAGTTACTAGTTTTCTTGCTTAGGATCATATGAATAGTAGTATGTGATTAGGACCTAGAAATGTACCCAAGTGCATGAGTTTGTTTCTGAATTTTCTCCCACTTTGTGTTATTGAATGAATACTCGATGACATAAATTATTTTATAATTTGTGTACCTTTTTTCATTATAGATCGATGGAAAAAGTGTGCCGAAGAGACAAGTAAAATTATGGAGTAATAAAAATGAAGTGTGGAAGCTAAGAAAGAGGAAGTGACCCTAGGGGTGAAGCATATGAGTTATATCATGTTGTACCTATTTTTTTAATCTTGATGAAAGGATACTTCTTGTTTCATATTAAGGATGGACGTATAAAATAAGAGCGAAAAGAGTCGCCAAAGTCATGTGTTATGAAAAATCTCTAAAAGCATGTAGAAAATGTGAAAGAAATAGTAAAAGGAAAGTATGAACATGATCTCTTACGACTAAAAAGGATAGAAAATGTCTGAATTGCTGAGAAGAGTGATTTTTTTGGGTGATCTCATGCCAAGAGTGATTTTTTTGGTGATCTCATGCCAAATGTGAGGTTTTAGGTGATCTCACGCCACAACATAAGAGTGTTGGGGAGAAAGGTCTATTGTTATTCTCCATCCATGAATGCTTCCCAAATTTATACACAACTATAAACAGTGTGATCCTATTTTGTTTCGTGTTGTTTTAGTTTTATCCAAGTAGATAAAGGAGATAGAATGCATTATGATTTTTGAAGGATTGTGCCTGTACTATGAAAATTTCTCTATAAATTGTGTTGATATGAGAAAATAACAGTAACTTCCACCTATTCATAGGTGCCCACAAAAGGTTAGGATTTCCCATGCACTAGTGTTTGTATCTAGGAGATGGTGTCTATGCTATACTAAGGATCCAAGTTAGAATTTGGTTTGTTCTGTGAATGTAACTATTTTTTGTTCATGTACTATATAGGCATGTACTAAAGCTCTGAATTGTTATATGGGGTGATTGATTCACCCAATGTATGCCCCCTTTGTTTGGGGTCCATGCAACATCACTAGGAGGATACAACCCAAAGGAGAGGACTGGATGTTGATTGAAAACTATAAACCTACATGGGGAGGGAATTTACATGGTAGAAACCAAGGCACATGCAAAAAAAGTGGCTAGTAACATGTGTTAGTGAAAACAAGAAAAGTATACACATAGAATAAAAAAAGTGTGATCTAATAAGCAAGAAGACAATGTAGACCACGAAAAAAGTAGGATGCAAACATGGTACATCGGTCATAATTTTGCTAGACAATCAGATTTTATGCATTAAAAACATACGAGAAATGAAAATACAAGACATAGGACATAGCCCACAAACAATAGCATACAATGGAAAAAATGGAAAACAAAAGATCAAGAAAAGTATCGACAACCATGGTAGCAAATAGTTCCTATTGTTGCAAATCAGCAGCACCCCGGATGTTGATCGATTTCTAGTTTGATCATCCTAAGCATCCAAAGTGTGATTTCATAACATTGAATCATCTCCTAAGTGTGGGACTTGTAAAAATGGGAGAGGGATCTCAGAGATTAGAGGTTGGTTCCTCAACTCGATCGATATATCACTTACAAGCTATACGAGATGTTTTCAAATTCAAAATCCTACTCTAAATTCCAAGGGGACAAAGATAGGGAATGCAAGAAAGTGAAGCTAATACTAATGAGGTGATATGCCAAAGGAGTTGCAGAGACACTGATCGCAATACATACACAATCCACAAGAAAACACAGCACAAAGCATTCACAAATTGCTCAAAATGTAATGAAAGATCAGGAAAACAATGATAGATATATGAAAGGATTGAGGGATTTTAATCATAGAACATATATTAACATTTCAGATCCAATACAATGCATTACAGTGATCAAGAGGCAAAAAAGGGGTGATGTATTACATGGAAAGGTAAAAATATTCACAAATTCTGCCAAAAAGGAAGAAAAGGAAAGTTACAAAGCTGAAAAAGTGTCTCTAAAGAAGGATTAGCAATTGATCCGAGAGAGAGTTAAAGACATAAGATCACTACCATTGCCAAGCCACAAGAAGGCCCTTTAAAGTTTCTTGGGGAGAATAAATTTTGTTCGAAGGTTTGTCCCAAATTTTGCAGCCCTAGTCAAGCCTATCACCAAGATGTTAAAGAAAAGCATGGCTTTCAAATGGATAGCGGAAGGCAAAGAAAGTTTTGAAGCAATCAAAGAAGCCATCTCTCAAGCCCTAACTCTCATCAACCAGATTTCTCCAAGGATTTCATCCTCTATGCATTTGGGGGTGATGATACTATCTCTGCAATTTTGGTACAACTGAACAAAGACAATGATGAGCAGCTAATTTTTTTCTTCACCCAAAGCCTATAGGACTATGAGGTGAAGTATTCCTTCATTGAGAAGCATGTTCTTGCAGTAATCAGGAGCTTGAAGAAATTCAAGCATCTAGTTTCAAACAATAAGGTCCAATTGTTGGTTTCTCATGTGGGAGTTAAAGACTTCCTCCTCAACAAAGACTTGAATGAAAAGAGAGCAGGTTGGATTACTCATGTCATGGAGTATGACATTGAGATTAAAGTTACTAAGTTGGTAAGAGGAAAAGGATTGTGTGAGTAGCTGATTTTGGGCAAACAAAAGGAAGCATGCAATGAGAAGGAGGCTGTTTTGGCGTTGCAAGACAGCCATGAGAAAGAAGCACTCAAGAAGAAAATAATGGTGTCCCCAATCCTTTCTGGACCCAAGGTATAATGCACTTCCTAAGCATAGGCCTATGCCCTCTAGAGATGAACAAGACCCAAAGAAGACACTTCAGATTGCAGGTTGTCCCATATGCCCTTGTTGATGGTGTTTTGTTCAAGAAAGATGTGAATGGAGTACTACTGAGATGCATTGTTACAAATCAGATTCATAGGGTGTTGGAAGAGTTCCATGGTGGACTAGCTAGTGGTCATTTTTCACCAAGAGTGAAAGCTCTAAATATCATGAGGGCTAGCTATTATTGGCCCAAGATTTTCAGTGATTGTTATGCATGGATCAAGAGGTGCAAGAATTGTGCATTCTTCATAGGTAAAGAGAGGCTATCTGCCCTTCCATTGCACCCAATTTCAGTTGACCAGCCATTCATGCAATGGGGTTTAGACTTCATTGGAGTCATTAATCCCAATTCAAGCCAAGGGCACAAATGGATTTTAACAGCCACGGATTATTTCACCAAGTGGACTGAAGCAGTAGCACTCAAGGAAGCAAATGAATCTAGCATCCTAGACTTCTATGAAGGAATAGCAACCAGGTTTGGTGTACCTGCTACAATAATATCAGATAATGCATTGGCATTCATTGGGTCCAAGATGACTGAATGGGCTGTCAAGAATGGGATCTACCTAAGTACTTCATTGAACTATTACCCTCAGGGTAATGGCCAGGATGAGTCTACAAACAAGAACTTGTTGAGGATCATTAGAAGGACTCTTGATGAAAATTAGAGGTCTTGGCATACTAAATTGAAATCAGCCTTATGGGCTGATAGGATAACTCCCAAGAGATCTATAGGTAACTCTCCATTCAAGCTTGTTTATGGAAGAGAGGCAATCTTGCCCATGTCACTTGAGTTGCCAACATTGGAACTCATGAAACAGTTGGAGTTGTTGGAGTTTGAGCCCATGGAGGTTAGATATGCAGAGTTGATGGAGCTCTAAGAAATTAGAAATCAGGCATCCCAAGCAATGGAGAAGGATCAGGCTTTGATAAAGAATACCTTTGATAGAAAGGCCAAGAATAGATCCTTCCAAGTTGGAGATCTAGTGTTAAAATGGGATGCAGACAGAGCAAAACCGGGAAGGCATTCAAAATTTGATGCCATTTGGAGTGGCCCATACATGGTCACAAGGTGTAAGGACAAGCAATGCTTTCCAATTATCTTCATTGGATGGCAAAGAACTGTAGATTCCAGTCAATGGAATCCATCTAAAGAATTGATATTGAAGGGAACTCTCCACCTTGTACATATTATCTTAGGTTTCCATTCCTCCAAGTGCTTGTGCACATTGTTTTTCTTGTAGGTTATTTTTTTCCCTAAGTGCTTTAGCACAAGTTTTCTGTTCCTAGAAATGTGTTTGCAGGCCTTGCTCCATCAGGTGATATTCCATCTTCCTCCTTGTAGTGTTCTAGTCAGTTGGGGTACCAAATAGAGAATTTGATGACTCCATGCCCAATGGATTGCTTCAGGAAACTGGTAACTTCATCTAACAGGCAGATGACCCCTTTGAGTCGCCAAAATTGTTATCCAAAATGTACCCCTTGCTCATTTTGTGGCTAACTCCTTTCATTCTTCCCTCTCTTGTGCCTTAGACATAATTTTTTTCTTTTTAGGCACTCAAAACTTTCTAGAAATGACACCATTGGATAGAGCTCTCTCTCATCTTTCCAGAAAGGTAAATTTTTCCTCCTAACTCCATGTATTTTTGAAGTTATGGCTCGATGGAGTTTTTGTGGGAAATTTTCCCCTGAAAGGCCCGCAACCAATGAGATGCCGCCACGTGTCCAAGGAAGTGGTGGGGTCGGAGGAAAACTTGGTTTTTACCAAGTGTTTGGTGAAATTTCAAAAGGAAGATTTTCCCCGAGCCCGCCGTAAATCAGATTGCGCCATGTGTCTAAGGGACAAATTTGCAAAAAATGACTAAGTGTTGGTGCAGGGAGAATTTTAATGAAGAAGGCCCGTGCCCAATCATATTGTGCCACGTGTCCTATGGCATCAGACTGGCGGAGCATGGAGAAAGGTTAAAATTTTGGCAAAGTGTTTTTCCAATTTTCAAAAGGGAGTTTTTGGCCCGCTGCCCCGCCAATCAATCATGTTTTGACACGTGTCCCCGGGGGTCGAGCTGCGGAACGCAGGAGGAGATTGGGAAATTTTCCCAAAGTGTTGGCGCAAAAGTAAAAATTCTTGCAGAGGGCCCCACTAATGTAATGATGCCACGTGTCTTGGACCGGCGGGAGGTAGGGAGAGATTGAGAAAAATTTCCCAAGGGAAAACAAGGGAAATTTAAAAGGAAAAATCCCGCCCCCCAAGATGCGAGCCAATGGAATTATGCCACGTGTCCATAAGGCGGAAAAAAACAGAGGACAAGCCCATATAGAAAATTTAAAAGGAATGGCCCGCAGCGAATCATGTTTCGACATGTGTCTGGGTCAAAATATGGATCAAGCGCCGATGGAAAATTTAAAAGAGCAAGCCAGCGTGTAATCAGCACACGCCACGTGGCCTCAACTCATCGGCCGGTGGGAATTTTTAGAAAATTTTCCAAAGGGAAAAACAAAGGAAAATGAAGCAAGATAGGCCCATACCCAATCAAAGCATGCCACGTGGCACCCAGAAAAGTGGAGCGTGGGGAATTTTCAGGAAATTTTCCAAATGACCAAAAAGTGAAAAATTCAAAAATTTTGCCGTCAACCCGATTTGGCCCTAAAACTTCAAATGACCATATCTTTCGATCCGAGCTCATTTTTTCACATTCTTTATATCAATATAAAGATGGTGAAATTATCTACAAGATTCTAGGGTCATTTTTGCATTTTTGTTGAGTTTGGAGAGATAAAATCAAAAATGCCTCTAGCACGTTGTCATGGACAGAAATGATGTTTCAACCACCTTTTTTAATGAAGAATGGCTTGCATTCTCTCCCAAAGATGGCTAAAAATGTCAGGGGATGGGATTATAAGGATGCCCATGCTATTTTGATTGTGTTTTGGTCAATGGTTGAACTCCCCCAAAATTTTTCTGTGTTTCTCTCTCCTGGGGTCGTGGCTTGCACTGTAAAAGCTAGAATGAGTTCATTTTTGTAGAAGGAGACACTTTTTCAGCTCTGCAACTTTCCTTTTCTTCCTTTTTGGAAAAATTTGTGAAGATTTTTAACTTTCCATGTAATACAGCACCCCTTTTTTTCCTCTTGATCACTGTAATGTATTGTATTGGATCCGAAATGTTAATATATGTTCCGTGATTAAAATCCCTTAATCCTTTCATATATCTATCATTGTTTTCCGATCTTTCATTATAATTTGAGAAATTTTTGCATGCTTTGTGTTGTTTTTTCTTATGGATTGTGTATGTATTGCAGTATCAGGTGTCTGTAACTCCTTTGGTGTATCACCTCATTAGTATTAGCTTCACTTTCTTGCATTCCCTATCTTTGTCCCCTTGGAATTTAGAGTAGGATTTTGAATTTGAAAACCTCTGTATAGCTTGCAAGTGATATATCTGATCAGAGGAGTTGAGGAACCAGCCTCTAATCTAGAGATTCCTCTCCCATTTTTACAAGTCCCACACTTGGGGAGAGGATTCAATGTTGTGCAATCACACTAGATGCTTAGGATGATCAAACTAGAAATCTGATCAACATCCAAGGGAGTGGTGATTTGCAACAAAAGTTCCTACAAAGAAAATTCTAAACATAAAGTACATGTTAGCATGTTATAAAGATAAAAATTATGTCAATACATGTATATATTGATAGATTAGTGTGTTATTAAGAATAGGAAGCAAAATAAAATGAAATAATAACACTTGTAGTGTGTAAGAAAGTAGATGCCCCTAAGAGCCTTGGTGGGACTAGTAAGAGGTACAGTGCCAAACATCCATGCTACGTGTAAATATCTGTATAAATTTTACATTCACAACTAGAGAACAAATGAACATGCATGTGTATATGGAAAAGATAATGACATACAAAGTATTTGTCTAGCATGTGAAATAAAGTGTACATGTAACTAGTATAAGCAAGCAAGAGTATGTGCAACCAAGATATGCAATATGTTGTGAATGAGTGAGATGGAATGGTATGCAATGTGAATGTGATAGGAGAAGTGTCCCCCAAGTTGATGTGTATGATTATGAGATGAGTTTCATTTATAAAAACCCTCGATAGTAAATAATGAACCATAGAAATAGAGTGCGTCATCAGGAAATGGTTTGAACATGTGCACTAGAAATATTGATCATAAAGCATAGAGTGTAAACATTGTGAATGTGCAAGGTTTAGTTCATATTTAGACCCTCAAAAATCGAGTATGAACTATGGAACTAAAGTGTGTCATAGGGTGATGATGATACAAGAGATGTATCAATGTATGTATGATGAATGAGACAACCTAAATGTGAAGTACAAAGCATGATAGTAGAAATTATAGACACCGATAATGTGATGGGGGAAAGTAAGCATGATGCCCCCAAGTGTATGATGGAGATCTAGATGGTGATGTGATAGATACCATTCCATTATGGGTGAGCATTATTTGTGTCATGAGAAGAGAGAGATTCATCACAATGGTAAGCAAAAATAATAGTATGACCATTCCATGGTGGAGTTTGAAATGTATCTTGGCCATTAGTATAAGGAGCGGTTTGTTTGGAAAAATGAATTGGTGGTGGCTTATATAGGATTGATGACATTGTGGAATATTTGGGAGGAGAAGGATTTAGATTGATTTTGAGAGGTAGTTTCTTAGGATGTGGTGACATGGAATAAGACTCAATAGGAGGAGGTGATGGAGGGTAGACCTTGAGAGGTTATTTCTTAGTTGGATTGGGTTGTATAAGTGACACTTGAGTGACCAAATAAGGAACATTAGAAGTAATGAAACGATGATCTTTAGACATAGATGAATCATATTTAGGAACCCATTGGGATGTAACAATTAGAAATAAACATGTAGCAACATGTTGAATAACAAATGAGATAATACCATAATGCTTAAGGTGTCCAATTTGTCAATTAAGAGCATAATAATCATTGTCATTATGTCCATTGATTTGATGATAATTGTAAGATAGATGACCTTAATATTTTTAAGCTGATAAGGAGGATAGTAATGAGTAGATGGTAATATGATCAATTGATGAGTAATGATCTAAGGAAGAATATCATGTTTCTTAATATTGAGATAAAACTTGAGAGGTGTTTTGTAATGGTAATACTTGAGAAGACATAGAATGTGGATGAGGAGTAGAAGAATAATAAGCATGGGTATGAGAAGATACATTGAGATGTTTAATTTCAGATTTAAGAGATGTGATCATGGTTTCCATAGCTTAAAATTTGTCTTGGAATAAACAATGTAACGATTGAATTGATTTAAAAATATACTAATGGGGTGTGATATCCAGTCACTAAGGTCATTATAGAGAAGATCAAAGAGGGAACTTAGTTGCACGGTGGCATATCAAGATAGAGGTAGATAGATTGTATGAATTTTTGGAGAGCATCTTTGCAAGGTGAGTGTATTTAAATTAATTGATATAAGGGAACTTGACGAGTTTTATAAGACATGAAATAAGAATGGATAGGGTGAGAAAAATGAAGATCCCATAGTGTTCAAAAGACATGTTCACTTCATGATTTAAGAAAATATGAATTTTATGCTAAACCCTAGATATTATAGAGTCATGTATGATAAATAAATGATAAAGACCAGATTTGATGCAAGAAATAAGCTAATGGAAATTGAAACCCTAAGTGCAAGAAAGGTTAGAAGACTTAGATGATTTTGTAATAAATCCAAAAGTGTTCTAGACTAGAAAACTGATGAATAAGAGGATGAATATGTCACAACCACACTCAGAAAGTTTTGTAATTACTAGAATAAGTTGGACCAGGGTGTTTGGACTGGGCTAAGGGTAGCTAGGCATCAAATAACTTTGTTGGGTGCGACTGTGTAAGATCTCAGAAATTAGTTTTTATGAGGTCACATAAATGTCACTAACCTTTGTTCTTGGTCATTTTTATTTCACTTGATGATCAAAAAAATTCACTTGTAACCTACAAAACAAATGATATCCTACTTATTAAAAAATAAATATGCAAATGGGGATTCAAACTAATCCTAGTGGTCACCTGATAGAGTGAACTTACAACCAAGCATTGCACTACATCTCAAAATCCATGTAGTTCTTGTGTGTGTAGAAATTATGCCCAATAAATATCTTGTGCAATATGCACTTGATAGCAAGAGATAGCTAGATGTAGTAATTTAGATAGATTTTGGATGACAAAATGATTTTCCCCTCCTATATGTGTATTAGTGCTCAACTGATCTCACCCTTTTATCCAGTGTATGCTTTTGAAAAGATTACTTTGACTGGTTTGCTCATGTAAAAATCATATATTTGAAGATGTAATCATGTTGTATGCAAATGAAAACCCTATGTTTAGGGTGTGAATCCTATTTTTTGGTCAAGGAACATAATAGTCATGTTTCCTTTGAAAATCCATGTATAAAATTGGTCATGAATCAGGTTTAATCCTGTAAAAATATCCATGTATATCATCCTTCACTCTCTATTGCAAATTTCATATTTTTTTGCCACCCAAAGATATGTGGCAGTTCCCATTAGATGTGGTGTTTAGGGATTGGTTTGCAAAGTTACAAAAATTACATAATAATCACAAAATACAAACTTGGTCCTGAAGCCGATGAATATTCCTAGGAATATTTGAAGTAAAAGGATACAAAATTACATATTGACCCCACTCCCAAAAGAGTATATGTGTAAAAGAGTAATTGGAGCGGGAATCGGGCCAATAATGTTTTCCTAACATTGAGTTGACAAAGTGAAAAAGTGTAGAAAAATATCTAAGGCCCGCCAAGGACACATGGCATATTTTTAAGCAAAGGGTGGAGAAGCAGGGCCTCAGGTCGACTTGGTAGTTTTGTTCCCAATCAATAAAATAGAAAAATATATAAAAATTTATCATAGCTCCACTACCTCCAAGATTTGAACACATGTCATGATCATAACAAAAGTCAAAAGCGGGTGCTCAGGTCAAATGTTTGAACTTGTATACTTTTTAAAGGTAGTGCAAAAATACAAAAATACCCCTTGAGCCTACATAACATAAAATTACTCCATGTGGATGGCCTATATTTTAAAAAGGGGAGGCAAGACATATGGATTTATAGATTCAATGCATTAATGGATGCTATCATTAATGCATTTTTGCACAAATCAAGGAAAAATTGTTTAAAGTATTCAAACACTTCGATATTTTTATCACATGTGAAGATTTGGATACCCTTATTATTGGAATATTTAATGGAATGAGGTGAAATCAATAAAGGAGAATCATTTGGGAGATAAAGGCTTGAACATTTTAGAAGCAAAATAGAATTACACCGACATTTGCATAAAAACTAGTAAGGTTCATACTACTTTCATACTTTCATTTTTTTACTCCACAATTTGCAAAGAGATTGAAAGTAGAAGCTAGGGCATAAAAATGAAGTCATTGCCATTGGGTTTTCAAGTCACATCTAGTGTTACCAGTGACTTGGATAAAATTATGGACACAGACTTGATGAATGTTGATTTGAATGACTTTTTGCAAAGACTAAATAGCCCAGAAAAAAGTGAACTCATGGAAGCAATTGAGGCTAGTAACATTTCTTTAGCTGGTGTTATCCCTCCTTTAGTGCATTGTCCTGAATTGGTAAGGCTTTGCACCATGAATTATAATCCAAAGAATAGGGAGGTTTTGGATGGGAGTGGTGAGGTAGTATTGAATTTAACACCCAAAGCTTTTAGGATAATGATGAGATTACCAATGATCAAAAATCCGGTAACCCTAAGTGTTGAATTAGCCCTAAAATACTTTGAATCCAAGAATAAATATTATGCCAAAGTTATAAACACCAAGTGGCTGCTAGAAGATAAAAATATAACCACTAGGATTCCAAAAAAATTGGTTAGGTCACAGTTTGTGGAAGAAGTGAAGGATTTAGTTATGTTGCTAAGTAGAATGGTTGGCTTGGAAACAACAAATGAATTCAAAGAATGGATGTGCCCATATATGTGGGTTGTTTTAAAAATGAAAGGAAGCATTTTTGGGCAACCCTCATAGTCAATTCAATTTATGGTCATATTTTAGTATTGGCTGCAAAAATCAAAATGGGTGGTATTGGGAGCTCGAGTTTTATATGATGACATATCTAATTTAACATATTGTAGGCAATAGACATTTCCCTAGCCTTATACTACATGTACCTTTCAAACAAGATAAGGTACATGAGGTTTATCCCGAATATAATTGAACAATTGGAAGGGAAATGTAGGAGTGGTGAATGATGCATTCTTTTCACCTATCATATATTTGTTCAAACCTGAATGGGAGAAATATAGAATATAAAAGAATTTAGGAATATAATAATGTAGTGTGGTTACTTTTTCATCCAATATAGGATATTCACATACATTAGAGCTAGTGGAATTGAGGAAAACCATGTAATTTACAATGGTATTTAGATGATAAGATGACTTTGGGTGAATTGTCAAGACAACTAACACCTATTCGAAGTTGATTTTTGGGAGACACAAGAAAAACATAAAATTTCTCATTAGGATTAGAAGGTATTCTTTCCCTCTATTATAAAATCTAGGTTGATGGAGGATGAAATGGAGATGTTTGATATGGAGAAATTTGAATTAAGGTCTAACCATGATATTAGATGGGTGGTCAACACTTAGGGAAATTATTTTGAGGATTGAGGATTATTGGATGAATTGTAGAGATGAGGAGGAAGTTAGACTTAGAGATTTTTCAAGGATGACTCTCAGGAAGATAATTGATTTTAAAATTGTTGTGGTACCTCAAGGAATCGTGGATGACCAAAAATTGTGAGTCAATTTTATATGGATCAAAGATATAAGGACAACCAATGACCCCAATAAAATGGGATGAAAAATAATAAGATGATCAGTATGGTAGGATTTCTCATGTGATGAGGAGAACTTTGACTTGGTTAAAAGAAGAACATATATTTATCTATTCAAAATACAAGGATACTTAATAAGTTCAAGGAATAAGAGATTTTTAAGAAAGATCTTCCCCTTTGAGGTAATAAGTTGATAAGATGTATCATTTAGGAGGTAAATCCCTTCAATTACCTTCAAAAATACCTAATATAGGCATTATTGATGAATGGACCATTTCTTCCAGTGAAATAGTAACTTCCATGTCTTCTTTAAAGCAGAAAATAGAATAAATTTTTCTGAAGTCTATGGAAAATGATTCTATTACTTTTATAGGTACCAATCCAAACAAAGGGAAAATGTTTAGCTACACAAAATTTCCCTCTAGAGGTTTTACTAGGATCCTAGTTTACTGAAAAGATGATGAGAGGAGCCATGAAAAGTGCTAACATCCAATCCAAGTCACAGAGTGTTAGGAAAGGGTGAAACCAAATATCAAGTAGTTTAAAAGGGAAAAGTAAAGATACAAACATGTATTTGAACAACCCTTTGTAAGAGAATGTGATCATGCATCTAAGAAAAACAATATAAGAAGCCTAAAGTGATTGATCCTCCCATGCTCACTAAGGAACAAGAAGGAATAGTTACTTCCTTGGTTCATCAAACAACTCCACCACAAGAACAAAAGGATGTTCAAGTAAGTCCAAGTATACAACCAATGTTTCCATCTTTATCTCAGAAGGAGTAATATTTTCTATTACTCAAGAAAAAGTATCCCAAGGTAATATCCCATCTAATCTACTAGATAGTTCTATGTTAGAACAAGGGTTGAAGAAATTTGATGCAACCCCAATTGAAGGTGTGAGTATACCTCTTTTTGATCAATTGCATGAATCAAAAAAAATCCCAATTGAAATAATGGACATAAACACAAATTAGGATATTCTTATACTCAAGGAATTTGAAGTATCCTTTAAAATACAAGTGGTATAAGATACAATTATTCTCTATTTAGGTGAAGGAGTGAAGGAATCCACCCATGTGCCAATTGTTGAGTCAGAAATTCCAATGTCAGAAGTATATTTTGAAGGCCAAACTACTTCAAAAATGAGAAAGTCAAAAGTTCAAGGAATTTCTGGTGGAGAAATTATGGATATTGGGGCACTAGGTGAAAAGGATCCCCAAAAGGAAACCAAGGTTACTAAAGGTAGTGGATCACCTAAAAGGGGAAAGTATGCTGAAGAAAGGGTGATTGAAATTGTAAAAGAAACCATTACAAAGGAATATATTGATGAAAATTAGAGTATACAAGGTATTGATAAAGGTAAAGTATCAACTAGTAGGATCCAACACACTATGCCACAAAAGGAGGTATCAAAAAATCATAAAAGGAAATTGGTATACTAGTTCATGAGGATATCTCCACCAAACAACAACCTCTAAAGGAAGTAGAAACTGCAGAAGAAAAAGAATTACCTAAAGGAACAACATCAGCCCAAGAGGTTCCCAAGGAAAATTTAGAGGTTATGACTACATCAGTTGAGGAGAAAAATAGAGAACATGTTTCAAATTTTGATATGAATCAAAAGGAATTTGGTCAACCCCAGTTAAGGATAAAGGAAAAAAGTAACTAGGGGAAGTACCAACACAAGATGAACCCAAGAAATAAACATTGGAAGTGGAAAAAGTGTAGCATAAGGATGCATTAGTGTAAGATGTTCAAGAAATTTATAATTAATTGGTGGTTATCACTTAAATATCAACAGGAATTGTAAGAGACAAAGGTGGGAACTACTCTTACAAAAGGCTAGATAGGAGAGTTGATTTCAAAGAAGAAGAAGAAGAGGTTGTACTGTATGAAAGTCCATAGATCTTACAACCTTGGATTTCCCAAAACCCACAAAGGCTCCAAAAAGGCTAGGGTCATTACTAAAACTCATACTAACCCATATGGATCTAGAACTTTTGAGGTGGTAATCCCACATGAGGGAAAATCAAGAAGTTATATAGTTAAGTGACTATAATGTTCAATTTATTCCTTTGGGAAAACCCTCAAGGGATGCACTAAAGCAAGGAGTTTTGAAGTAGTTTGAGTCTTTTTCATAAAGTGGATGAAGAAAAGGTATCAAAAAAGTAGTTAAAAGAATGGGTCAGATCATTGAGTTCATGTTTACAACAGCTAGTAAGATAATCTAGTGAAGGCCAAGAAGATATCTCTAATGTTACTCAGAGGCTATTGTGGTATATTGAAAACACTATTAAAAAGGTTAAATTGTTGATACTTGGGTGGAGAAGATAATGGAAAAGGGGAAGAAATCCATTGAGAAAGATAGGATGAAATATGAAAATCTTAAGAATAAGCTCAATGAAATTGATGAGTTAATTAAATAATGTGATAATGATATTTTCTATTTTGAGGTAATTCTCCCCAAGCTGAATCATATTACTCAATTAGATGAAGACTTAGTTGAGAAGGAAGGAATTGTGCCAATTGAACACATGGGAACTCAGTATGCAATTGAAGACTTGGCCAAACTCAGAGTTGAGGTTTTGAATGGAATCAGAGAAAAAATGGAGATAGAAGAAATGGGTTGAGAAGAGTATGGACACTATTGATCTAAAGTTAGAAACATGGTATTTGATAAATTCAAAAAGAGTTATGGTGATCTAAAAATTGACTTCTTAATCAGTTCTTTTGAGAAAAATATCCAAAGAGAAAACTTTTCTTATGAAGTCATTAAGACACTAATGACTGTAGAAACCAGAATTGTAGAGTTAAAATCAAAACCATGGGAATATAAACAAAAGATGGATCAATGCATGGATGCACTAAGCAGGAAAGCCTTGATATTTCAGCACCATACAAGTCCATATGAGGATGATATAAAATATCTATTCTAGAAGTATGATGCATATGTGGATAGGAAACCTAAGGAAGAAGGAGATGAAGAAGATAAAGATACAGATGTGAAGATTGATGAACAAGCCTAGGCTTGTTTTCCTTGAACTTTATTTTCATCCTATTTAAAATTTTATTCTTGTTTCATAAAAACTAAAATTCACTTTGAAGTTTTTATTTTTAGACATATATGTAATTTGATACAATACATTAGACTTTTATATTGCTTTGATAATATTTCAAATCCATCATGAAGCATGTAAACTAATGAAATTTCTATTGTGGAAAAAATAAAATGGGGTTCTATAGGGCCCCAGCCCATGAAGAAAAAGTTACATACATTTTTAGAATTGTATCAAAAAAGGAAACAAGAAAAAGAAACCTAATCATCCACCACCACAAAATCCTCTCTGCAAAGAGGAAGTTTCTTCACTAGCTTATTTTTCCTATGAACAAATTCATTTGTCCCTAATGCCATTTGAACAAACAAAATATCTCTCTCGCTAGTGTGTGAGACATACCCAAAGACCTAAGTTCATCAATAGTTATCATAGGACCATCCAACAGACTAAGAAATTGTGATCTCCTCTCATAAGAGGAAACCCATTCAGTCATGTCCAGACCTCCTTTAGGGAAGGCCTTTTTCCCTACTTTTAAAAGTGGAGGATGGCTTGGAAGCCTAAGCTGGAAGTGCAACCACAAATGATCCTGGAGCAGATGGAGTAGGAGGCCTGGAGCTAGACTCACCCTTACATTTCTTCACAAAAATGGTGATGCTTCAGGAGGCTGAGAAGGTATGGTCTCTGATGGTTTGTTCTCCAAGATTGAGACATGTTTCTCTAGTTCATTCATCTGTAAAAGAGGGTAGGCATAGTACCTAGTGAAATCTCTCCATCAAGCACATAGGACCCTAAGGGGATTTCCTTCACAACAAATTGCCTCATTACAAATGAATGTGAATTTATAATTGGTCAAACCTTACACACTAGGCCTCTTTATGAGCCAAAACTTCTTCAATTAATCAATAGTATTTTGATGTTCTAGTTTGAAGAGATGAAAATACATCATCTAGAAGGAATAAAAAGTAGGGCTTATCTTGATAAGTCTTCTCACTAACGTAACTTGAACAAATTGAGCTATCAGAGGCCCAATATAATTTTCAGGATCAAAAATTTCAAATATCATTCTTATGAATGCCTCATCAGACCTGACAGATCAAAAATTGAGTGCAAATCCTCATGGTGGATATGTCTTTTAAGTTTGGATACTACTAGTGTTTTCACCATGATGTAAATAAATTTCCCCAAAATTCTTGCACTTAGAAAAGAAAATGTGAATTGGTAGAGGAAAATGGTATGCCTTTATAAGAAATTTTAGGCAAGCAAGTCAAGATGAGTGTAATCATTATAATATGTCCTCTAAGATCTAGATGTGATATCCACACAAAGAAAAATATGAAATAAGTTTGCATTAGGAAGAAGATGATGATTGGTCTAATATGAAAAAAACATGTAGAATAATCAGCCCAGAAAGGCATGAAATGAAATGTGTGTCCAAATAGAATCAAAAGGAAGATGTGATTACATGTCAAATTAAACCATATAAATGTGCTCAAAAACCATCAAGAAGGGGCCATCTACTCACAAATTGTAGAAATCATTAAAATTTTCTCAAAGGTGATGACATAGCATCCCATTCATATTTGAGGAAGTGAAAAATGTGACTAGCTTATAAATTTTCCACCTGGAAACATAAGACGAGATATTTTCAAGAGAATAATAATAAATCAAATTATATGTTATAAAGAAGAATATTCTCTTTGAGATCCATGATTTTGGGGGGAAATGGGAAATGAGTGAGCAAGTAAAATTTTATAAATGTGATGAGAATACTCTCACATGAGGGGGTTAAATTTTCTAAGCTTTAGAGAAAAAAGGAGAGAACCTATTTGTACTTGTTGAAATTGAACCAATCTAAGAAACTTGAGCTATTCATTTGTTCCCAAACCTTCTCACCAAGATGGTTGCACTGTACAACCATTGGAAAATATTGAGGTCATAATTGTTGTGTCCCCTTATTGAAGAATTGGATTTCTTGAATTAATCTATGTGTATTTTCATGAGTGTTGTTACTTTGTTCAAGATGAATTATTTTGAATCAATTGTCTGCATTTTTGTTGCAATATTATGCTAATTAATCTCTCTGAATTACACAAATATTTGGTTTAAAATAGTGACAATTTGGTAACTATAATTACATGATTGATGGAGCTTTCCTTCATGATGTGGTAAATGGTTTTAAAATCAATTTTTAGTTGTTTGTCTTAAGATCTTTGTCAGTTCCTGAGTGTATCTAGAGCATATTTGATCAGATATTGTTAGTATTTTGTTGAGAATTTTCATGAGATTTTTGTTTTAATTCTCAAATTTTGTGTGAAATCCTATGTTCTTGGGCCTCCATGAACACAAATATTCTAGTTGAAGGAATGCATTAGACTATGTGATCCATATTTTACATCAAGAGCAATTGTCTACAGTATTTGTCAAGGTTCATTTGAGTTCTTTGTATAATCAACTTTATCCTACTTAACTTCCCAACAATACATCAAAATTTCACCCAATAACCATTAGATCCACTGAATTTGAGTTCTTTACATTTTTCATGCATAAATACTATCGATATTTGTTAAAAATTCACCCTTTGTCAAAGTATGTAAGATAAAGTTGGAATTTATAACTATCTTTAGTAACTGAATTTTTAGAAGATATCTGCATTTTCTAGTGTGACAACTCATGAGAGTTATATGATTTTGTATTGACCATATCTTCTTGAGGATACCTTTTCACATCCATAAGAAAGTGAGTTTAAATATTGTTTTATATCCATTCCTTTTACAAATACAAGTTACAAAATGGGTCCTCTCACCTTGGTTGTAGGGAGAACCTAAAGTAGTAGAGTAGGTCATACCCTTAATGGAGGTATTATCCAATATTCCCCAAGTCAGAGTGAAAAGAGAGTGCCAAGATACATTCCCTGTCTACAAGACAACTCAAATCTAGTATGTCTTTCTCTAAGCATCATGTTTAGTCTATTGATCTTTCTTGAACTCAAGGTGGGACAAATTTGGGTACCAACACCCTCATGCTACCATTTTTAGGGACTATTTGTGAAAATATAGATAAATACCAACCTCTGGTAACGTATTAAACATGTTTAGATGCAAATACATGGTCTAGACATCATCCTTTGTTGAGATTTATGAAAAATGAGCTTGATCAGAAGTTATTTCTTAATATTTTCCTAGTTTAAGAAATATTTCCATTAAATTTGCTTGGCTAGGGGTAAATACTAATAAAGGATGTTGAGATTTGTCAAGATTTGTTTAAATTTTATCATTAAGTTTCAGTTGACAAGTCATTTGCAGTGATTTACACATCTAAGGTGCAAGACCTTAGTGGTGACTCCACATTGTTTAAAATTTCTGATAAATACCAATGCCTCAAGTTTTAATAATTGAAATTTGTCATTAAGATCTGTAAAGATGGAAGGAAGAAGGTCCTTCTTCAAGATAGATCCTGCTAGAAAATTTTTTTCTAGAGCTAGGAAGGACAAATCCAAATAAGAAACAAGTCTAGAGAGATTTGGGAGATCAAAGGTTGGAAGAGAAAGTAGTGCTTGTGGTTGAGAGTGATCATCCTTTGATAGAGGATTATTCTAGTTCCTAGACATTTTTGGATCAAGTAGTCCCTGTATAAATTTATACACTCAACTAGGTGAGGGGTCTTCATTTTCAACGATATAGGTATTCTTCATCTTCCTCCTTTATCACTTAGAAGTAATAGATTTTTTTGTGAAACCAAGTCATTAAAGGAAAATTACTTTTGAAGACCATACACCATTACCTCAAAGACCTCCTGTCCCACAATGTTTTAATCCTCCTATAAGGACACCTCCTTAGAATAACATCAACCTCCACCTCCATTGTTGTAAAATGTTTTTGGACCCATAGATTTCATGGCATGGTGGGATATCCTAATGTAGTTCCATAAGAAGTAAGGAATAGGTTGCCTAAGTTTCAAGGAAATAATGCTATCACTGGTGACCAACACCTTAGACTTTTGTTAATATTATGGATGATTTTGAGATTGAACATGAAGATGTTTATATAAAAATTTCATCCACACCTTAGAAGAGGATGCATGTGACTGGTATAAGTCCCTACCAGATAATTCAATTTATTCATGGACTGAGATGAAAATGCATTCAGATCACAATATGGGGACAAAACTGATCCAAGGTTTCTTCTCTCTAAGTTTGAAAACATTAAAAATAATCCCAATGAGCATGTTCAAGACTTTAATACCATATTCAAAAAAACCTTGACTAGATTTCCTATAATTTTGAGGCCAAGTGATGATTCATTCCTAATAAAATATACTAATTCTTTTGATAAGAAAGATGCATATTATTTGAGGGATAAAACTCCTAGGGCCTTAAGGAAAGATTTCTCTATGGTAGAAAATTGAGAATAAATATGAAAACATGAAAACCCCCTAAAGGGATGGATAGTGTCAAATTAATTAATCCTAAAAATCCTCAAACAAGTAAGGGAGTTGATATGGAGGAAGTAGTTAAAATTTAGTAGGGAAAGTGAAAGAAATCTCTTATAAACTTGTTATAGCTAAGAAGGGAATAGGACATAGTTCTCAAGGCCAGCTCCATCATCAAGGCAAAAACATATTTGGAAATCATCCTAGAGGTGATCATAGATCAGATGAGAGAGGTAAAGGGCCCATGGGATCAGGAAATAAAAACAACAACCAAGGGAGAACAAATTAGTCCTCGATCCTTTAACTGCTATAGTTTCTATGATAGAAGAAAATCATGTTATTGAGTGGTGTGATAAATTTTTCTTACCACATTCCCCATGTGATCTTAATGAAGAAAGTGAAGAGGTTGATGATGATGCACTTTTGGTGATGTGTGCATGATGGAGTGCCTTGACAATCCACAACAAGGAGCCACTTTCTACTAAATTGTTGAGCACCAAAACTATAGAATGTTTTTACAAATCCATTCACTCAGTATCTCCTCTTCCTTCTACTAGTGATCTTGAATTTGATTTGATTCATGATTTTGAATTTCCCTAATCATGATTTTGAGTACTTAAGAACATTGATGATTAAGAAATATGATGGTGGAATCCATTTCGAGGAGGATAGGAACTTTTGTTGAATTTAATGAATGCATGGTGGCTCAAGAGAAAAATATAATCTCAGAAGCAGAAATGTAAAATGGGAGGATCACAACCCAAACCAAAAAATCCCCTTCTCACTAATATCCAAAGTATCCCCCCAAAAAGGATATCCCTAACAAAGTTCCAACTAATCCCAATAAATCTTGTACCCTGTCCATGCCCAAGCCATGAAGAATCTCATACCACAAGAAAAGGAATTACTCTACCTCCCAACATAATATTACCCAAATATACCCCCTATGATATGGCTCAAATTTTGATAATGATCAAGTCATTAAATTCACTCTGCCCATTATTGAATTACTTAAGATCCCTGAGCATAGAAAAAGAACATTTGAGTACTTGGGATTTAAGGAGGAAATAGTGCCCCAGGTAAAGATGTTAACAATGTGGATATTCCTCCTATTCATTGAAGAATTGAAGTTACACAAGTATTGGAATTTGGGGAATCCCTTGAAGTATATCTAAGCACTTCCCTTGTTGAATCCTAACTTGATGTTGATCTTTTTATACTAATTTAATTATTAAGGACATACTTGAGCATAATTGCATGTTTGATTAAAGGGCCTCATGTAATTTTATGCCTCTTGTAGTGATGAATGAATTGGATATCAAAGTAACATCAACTTTTGGAAAATGAATTCCTATGGATTCAAGAGAAGTGTGATTGGGTATGTTCAAGGTTTGGTAGTGTAATTAGCATCTTACCCTAGTAAGTATTTAACCATGAATGTAGTTATTGTGGATTTCCTATTAAATGGGGCAATATTACTATCAATAAAATGGGTTGCTAGTGTGGGTGGAAGTGTGCAAATGGATATGTCATATGCCACCATTCCCATGGAAGGAAACCTTGTCAAGTTATATGGGAGAAAAAGATGTTACATCTGATTGAAGATCCTAATAATGCTTCTTATGAAGTTCTGTATATAGATGTGGATGTTAATAATTTTTTGGGTATACATGATTTTGAGGAGCATGGTATTAATGAAAGTGAATTTCTTGAACAAGTTGGTATCCCTTGGACTTTGATTTTTGATGGAGCTTTCTCCAATATGGGAAATGGGTTGGGGTTGTCCTTCTATCTCCAAACCAAGAGATTTTTAACTTTTCTTTCAAACTTAAATTTGAGTGCACAAATAATATTGTTAAGTATGAGGCACTACTTTGGGTTTGAGGATTACATGGAGATATGGTATCAAGGACATAGTTGTTAAAGGAGACTCAGAGTTGGTGGTCAAACAAGTTAGAAAATTTTATGCTAAAAAATCAAAGGATGAAACAATATAAGCATACATTATGGGATTTTATTGAAATGTTTGACTCCTTTAATATATTTTATCATGACATAACTCAAAATATTACAGCAGATAGGTTGGCAATGCTTGGATCTAGGTTTGAAAATTACATTATTTCTCCTTATTGTGATTATGATATTGAAGTATTTTCAAGACCATCTGTCCTTGATAATGTAAAACATTGGCAAGTTTTGAAGATGATGCCCTAGGTTTAGAGGTTTTTAGAATGAAGGAGAATTTACCAACCAATGTATGGATTGGGAACCAATGGTTTCTATTTGTGATGGTAAAGAAATTTTTTTGGCAAAGGATATTATTTAGTTAAAAACCAATACCATTCTAAGAGGTTGGTTGCTTTAGAATCAAATTTTGATAATGTTGATAGGGTGGTTCATAGACATATCTCATCTTCAAGGATGTTGAAGAATTTAATTTGGGAACTAATAAAAACATAGAAAATTATGATGGGAAGTAATTTGAGTAAGGAGGAAAAGCGAGTCCTATTTTGAGTTGTTGAAGAAGTACCAAGACTTCTTAGCATGGTCTTACTTAAAATTGAAAGCATATAGGGAAGATCTATTTCAACATGAAATACCTTTGGAACCTAATGCTAAACCATTTAGGAAAAAACAAAGGCCAATTAATCCACTTCTCTCCCTCAAAATGCAAGAAGAATTAAAAAATTTAAGGGATGGAGGGATAATACAACCACAAGATATTATTCATGGGTGGAAAACTTAGTGCCAATAAGAAAGAAAAATAGAGACATAAGGTTGTGTGTGGATTTTAGAAACTTGAATAAGGCCTCAATTAAATATAACTATACATTGCCTAAAATGGATAACATGCTACAATTGGTCACTGGGTCTGATTTATTTTCCACATTAGATGGATTCTCAGGGTATAACTAGGTGGTTGTGAAGCAATTAGAGAGAATCAAAACTTTTACCACCCCATGGGGTACCTATGTATATGTGAGAATTCCATTTGGTCTGATGAATGTTGGGATACTTTTCAAAGAGCCATGGATGTTGCATTCTTAGGTTATATCAATGATTTCATTGTAGTTTATCTAGGATGATGTGACAAATTTTTTCTAGAAAGAGAAGTGATCACTTGAACCATGTGGAGAAGATGTTGATAAGGTGTAGAGAATATGGCATCTCATTGAATCCTAAAAGTTCCATTTTGGGGTTCAAAAGGAAAAGTTGTTGGGGCACATTGTGTCAAAGAAAGGGTCATGATTGATCCTAAAAGGGTGGAAGCAATTGGTAAGGTTCTATCCCAAAAATAAGAAATGATTAGTCCTTCTTTAGTAAGATAAATTTCATTAGGAGATTCATTTCTAATTTTACTGAAATGACTATCCCCATTACAAACATGCTAAAGAAGGACCAAGATTATCAAATGGGAGGAAGGATCTTTCAATATTTCACTGGAATCAAAGAAGCATTGAAAAATGCTCCAGTATTGGCAACCCCTAATTATAAGAAGGATTTTAGATATTCTCCTTTTCATTTGAAAATACTATTGCATATGTGTTATTGAAAAATGATGAAGAAGGAAATGAAAGGCCTATTTCCTTTTTCAGTAAAGCCTTGCAGGGGGGTGAATTAAGTTAAAATATACCATCATGGAGAAGCATGATTTTTCTTTGGTGAGAGAAATTAAAATTTTCAAGCCTTATATCTTGAGCTCTAAGATTGTTTCATATGTTCCCCACACTATGGTCAAATACATTTATCATAAATGAATATTTCTAGCAAGATATGTCATTGGGTGAACAAGATACAAGAGTATGACATGGATATACAAACCACCAAGTTGGTTAGAGGTCTAGGCCTTACAAAGATAATGGCAAAAAGCAACCTATAGGTGATGGAAGTCAATGAAATTGAGGAAGGAAATATGGATGTCCATGAGAAGTTAATCAATTCCACATGGTATAAGGACATAATATTCTACCTTAGGAATTTGGAGTGTCTAGGGCATCTAGATAAAAATCAAAGAAGGACACTCAAACTAGCCTCCCAAAAATATATCATAACTAATTATGGGTTGGCTTGGAAGAATCCTGAAGGGGTTATTTTGAGATGCATCATAGAGGAAGAGGCTCCCAAATTGATTTCATAATTCCATGGGGGAGTATGTGGAGGTCACTTTGTTGGAAGAGTAACTGCCCACAAGATCTTAAGGGTAGGTTATTGGTGGCCCACACTTTTCAAAGATGCATCCTTGTTGGTCAGAAATGTGAAATTTGTTAAAGGTTTTAAAGAAGAATGAAATATTTAGGTTCTCTACCTTTGCAACAAATGTCAATATAAGAAGCTCCTTTTAAACAATGGGGCATGGAATTTATTGGAGAGATCTCAAATCCCTCAAGTGTAGGCAAAAATGGATACTTGGTGGCCACTGATTATTTTTCCAAATGGGTTGAAGTTATTCCTACTAAAAAAAAATCACCAAATTTTCATGGATTTCATCTTAAATCATATAATTTGTAGGTTTGGAGTACCTACAAAAATAGTTACTGATAATTTCATGAGCTTTTGAGCTAATCCATTAGTAGCTATGTGCCAAGAATATGAGATAATTCTGACATATGCATCTAACTACAATCCTCAGGGGAATGGTCAAGTTGAATCAAGAAATAAAAATTTTCTTAAGATAATTAGAAGAACATTGGAGGTTAATAAAAGGAAATGGGGGGTGAAAGTTGAAATTTTATTTATGGGAAAATAGAATCACTACTAAAAGAGCCACTAGAAAGAGTCCATTTGAATTAGTTTATGGAGTCCTAGGATATTTTACCCCTACATATGTATTTATCTTCTTATCAGTTCATACAACAGCTTGAGGATGAAGAAGTGAACCCCTATGAGGCTAGGATTAATTAGATAGTTGAGTTGGATGAAGAAAGGAGTTCTCACCAAAGACATATAAGGTTCAAAGAGAAGCTTAAGAAGTTATTTGAAAAAAGGTGACCCCTAGACTTTTAATGTTGGAGATCTTGTCTTACTATGGGATAGCAGGCATGAGGATAAGGGGAAACATGGTAAATTTTATGCTTTATGGATGGGACCCTATTATATTGACATAAGAATTGGTGAGCACACCTTTTCTCAAAGGACCTGGATGGAGATTTACTTGAATTTCCTATTAATGACATACATTTGAAACACTTCTTGGATTGATTACAAACAAGGTATGAATCATTGAATGTATGTATAGTCTTTTTATTTGTTTTTTATTTTATTTTTGTTTTTGTTTTCTGGTCTACTGATGATTAATTTACCTGATATCTTGGTATGTTTTTGTGAAGTACGTGATTTTGTTTGACCTAGTGTGTTCTTTGAATGACTCCATAACCCAATGGATTTAGTAAACTTTCTATTATATGTTTGGTTTGTGTGGTTCTTGTAGCACAGGGGGGGCCCTATAATCGAGTCAAATCCAGTGTTAGTGCTTGATTTGATCTCACCCTTTTATCAGTGTATGCTTTTGAAAAACTTACTTTGACTAGTTTTCTCATGTAAAAAACATATATTTGAAGATGTAATCATGTTGAATGTGAATGAAAACCCTATGTTTAGGGCGTGAATCCTCTTTTTTGGTCAAGGAATGTAATAGTCATGTTTCCTTTGAAAATCCCTATAAAAATTTGGTCATGAATCGGGTTTAATCTTGTAAAAATATCCTTGTATATCATCCTTCGGCCTATTTATCTCAAATTTCATATTTTTCTCTACCACCCAAAGATACGTGGTAGGTTCCCATTGGTTGTGGCATTGATCCTTGGTTTGCAAAGTTACAACAATTACATAATAATCATAAAATACAAACTTGGCCCCGAGGCTCGATGAATATTCCTAGGAATATTCAAATTCAAAGGATACAAGATCAAATATTTACCCCACTCCCAAAAGAGTATACGTGTAAAAGAGTAATTAGAGTAGGGAATCAGACCAATAATGTTTTCCTAACATTGAGTTGAAAAAGTGTAAAAGTGCGTAAAAAATCTCTGAGGCCCGCTAAGGACATGTGGCATATTTTTAAGCAAAAGGGTGGAGAAGCAGGGCCTCGGGTTGACTTGGTAGTTTTGTGCCCAATCAAGAAAATAGAAATAGATATACAAAAAGGTCTCGTAGCTCGCTACCTCCAAGATTTGAACATGTGTCATGATCATAAAAAAATTCAAAGGTGGGTGCTGGGTCAAATGTGTGAACTCGTATGCTTTTAAAAGGTAGTGCAAAAATACAAAAATACCCCCTGAGCCTACATAACATAGAATTTCTCCACATGGACAACCCACATTTAAAAAAGGGGAGGCAAGATGGATTCCTAGGATTTAATGCATTTATGGTTTCTGTCATTAATTCTTTTTTACACAAATCAAGGAAAAATTGCTTTGAAGTATTCAAACACTTTGAGATTTTTATTATCGCATGTGAAGATTTGGATACCCTTGCTATCAGAATTTTCAAAGGAATGAGGTGAAATCAATCAAGGAGCAGCATCGATTGGGAGCTAAAGGCTTGAAAATATAAGAAGCAAAGGAGAATTACACAGAAATTTTACACAAAAACTGGTAAGGTTGTACTACTTTCATACTTTCATTGTTCTACTCCACAATTTGCAAAGAGATTGAAAGTAAAATCTAGGGCATAAAAATGAAGTCATTTCCATTGGGTTTTCAAGTCACATTTGGTGTTACTAGTGACTTGGATAAAATTATACACAAACTTGATGAATTTTGATTTGAACAAATTTTTCACAAAGACTAAATAGAACAAGAAAAAGTGAAATCATGGAAGCAATCGAGGCTAGTAACATTTCTTCAGCTAGTATTATCCCTCCTTCAGTGCATTTTCCTGAATTGGTAAGGCTTTGCGCCATGAATTATAATCCAAAGAATAGGGAGGTTTTGGATGGGAGTGGTGAGGTAGTATTGACTTTAACACCCAAAGATTTCAAGATAATGATGAGATTACCATTGATCAAAACTTGAGTAACCCTAAGTGTTGAATTATCCCAAATTTATAAAGTTCAAGAATAAATATAATATGAAAATTAAAAATATAACCAAGTGGATTCCTAGAAAAAAATGGTTAGGATTCCCAAAAATTGGTTAGGGAAGAAACATAGGATTTAGTTATGTTACTAAGTAGAATGGCTATCTTGGAAACAACAAATGAATTCAAAGAATGGATGTGCCCATATATGTGGGTTATTTTAGAAAGGAAAAGAAGCATTTTTTGGGAAACCTCATAGCTGATTCAATTCATGAACATCTTTTAGCATTGGCTGCAAAAATCAAAATGGGTGGTACTAGGGAGCTTGAGTTTTATATGATGACATATTGATTTACAATATTGCAGGCCATAGATGTTTCCCTAGCCTTGTACCACATGTCCCTTTCAAAAAAAAAAAGGTGCATGAGGTTTATCCCCAATTACAATTGAGAAATTGGAAAGGAAATGTAAGATTGGTGAATGATGCATTCTTTGCACCTATCATATGCTTGTTCAAACCTGAATGGGAGCAATACAGAATATTAGAAGAAGTTAGGAATACAATAATGGAGTATGGTTTCTTTTTCATCCAATATAGGAGATTCACATACATTAGATCTAGTGGATTTGAGGGAAAACCATGCAAATTACCAAGGTATTTAGATGACAAGATGGCTTTGTGTGAATTTTCAAGACAACTAACACCTGTTCATAAGTTGATTGTTGGGAGACACAAGAAAAACATCAAATTTCCCATTAGGATTGGAAGGTATTCTTTCCCCTCTATTATAAAATCTAGGTTGATGGAGGAGGAAATGGAGAGGTTTGATATGGAGAAATTTGAATTAAGGTCTAACTATGATATTAGATGGGTGGTCAACACTTTGGGAAATTATTTTGAGCATGAACCTCATTTTGAGGATTATTGGATGAATTGTAGAGATGAGGAAGAAGTCTAGACTCAGATATTTTTCAAGGATGACTCTCAAGAAGATCATTTATTTTAAAATTGTTGTGGTGCCTCAAGGAATGTGGATGACCAACAAATTGTGAGTCAATTTTATATTGATCAAAAAAATATAGAAGGACAACTAATGACCCCATAAAATGGGATGAAAAAGAATCAGATGATCAATATGGTAGGATTTCTCATGTGATGAGGAGAACTTTGACTTGGTTAAAATAAAAGAACATAGATTTATCTATTCAAAATACAAGGGTACTTAATAAGTTTAGGGAATTAGATATTTTGAAGGAAGATCTTCCCCATTTGAGGGAAGGAGCTGATAAGATGGATCCTTTAGGAGGGAAATCCCCCCAATTACCTTTAAAAATACCTACTACAGGCATTATTGATGAATGGACAATTTCTACCAGTGAAACAGGAACTTTCATGTCTTCTTTGAAGCAAAAAATAGAAGAAATGCTTTTAAAGTCTATGCAAAATGCTCCTATTACTTTTGCAATACACGTAATGCAAACAAAGGGAAAAGGTTTATCTACACAAAGTTCCCCTCGGAGGTTTGTACCAAGATCCCGAGTGTACTAAAAAGATGATGAGAGGAGCCATAAAAAATGCTAACATCCAATCTAAGTCACAGAGTGTCAAGGAAAGGGTGGCACCAGATATCAAATAGCTTGAAAGAGAAAAGAAAAGATATAAAATTGTATTTGAACAACCCTTGGTAAGATAAGGTGATCATGCATCTAAGAAACACAAGCATAAGAAGCCTAAAGTGATTGATCCTCCCATGATCAGTAAGGAAAAAGAAGGAATAACTTCTTCATGGTTCATCAAACAACTCCACCACCAGAACAAAATGATGTTCAAGTAAGTCCAAGTATACAACCAATGTTTCCAACTTCATCTTTATCTCTAGGAGGAGTAATAGCTGATATTACTCAAGAATAAGTATCCCAAGGTAATATCCCATCTAATCTACTAGATAGTTTATGTGTTACAATAAGGGTTGAAGAAATTTTATGCAACCCCAATTAAAGGTATGAGTATACCTCTTTTTGATCAATTGCATGAATAAACAAAAATCCCAATTGAAATAATGGACATAGACACAAATGAGGAGATTCTGTAATTAAGGAATTTAAAGTATTAGTTGAAATACAAGTGATAGAAGATACAAGTATTCTCTAGTTAGGTGAAGGAGTGAAGGAATCCACCCATGTGCCAATTGTTGAGTCATAAATTCCAATTTCAGAAGTATCTTCTAAAGGCAAAAATACTTCATAAATGAGCAAGTCAAAAGTTCAAGGAATTTATGGTGGAGAAATTATGGATATTGGGGCACTAAGTGAAAAGGATCCCCAAAAGGAAACCAATGTTACCAAAGGTAGTGGATCACCTCAAAGGGAAAAGTCTACTGAAGAAAGGGTGATTGAAATTACAAAAGAAACCATTACAAAGGAAAATATTGATGAAAATCAGAGTATATAAGGTATTGATAAAGGTAAAGGATTAGCTATTAGGAGCCAACACACCATGCCACAAAAGGAGGTATCAAAATAACAAAAGGAAATTGGTATACCAGTTCATGAGGATATCTCCACCAAACAACAACCTCTAAAGGAAGTAGAAACTATAGAAGAAAAATAATTACCTAAAGGAACAACACCAGCCCAAGAGGTTCCCAAGGAAAATGTAGAGGTTATGACTACATCAGTTGAGGAGACAAATAGATAACATGTTCCAAATGTTGATATGACTCAAAAGGAAGTTAGTCAACCCCAAGTTCAGGATCAAGGAAAGAAGCAAGTGGGGGAAGTTCCAACACAAGATGAACCCAAGAAATCAACATTGGAAGTGGAAAAAGTGCAGCATAAGGATCCATTAGTGCAAGATGTTCAAGAAATGTCTAAGAAATTTGTGGTTGTGCTCGAAAAATATCAATAGGCGTTAAGAGATAAAAGTGGGAATTTATCTTAAAAAGGCTAGATAGGAGAGTTGATTTTAGAAGAAGAAGAGGTTGTACTGTGAAATCCATAAATATTATAGTCTTGGATTTCCCAAAACCTAAAAAGGATCCAAAAAAGGCTAGGGTCATTACTAAAACTCATACTAACCCATATGGATCCAGAACTTTAGAGGTGGCAATCCCACACGAGGGAAAATCAGCAAGTGATGTAGTGCCCGACATTTATAAATGTTTTAAATAAAAGAAAAAAACATTAAAATTTTGAAAATAAAATAATATAAATAAACAATGAAAGTTTGATGGAATTAGTGTTGGCAGTGGGGGTTGGTAGGGATGTGGGAGGAGGTAGAAAGGTGGAGTTGCATGGGCAGGTGGAAGGCAGGACCTGTCACTTCCTTCTCAATAATACATGATTTTTTTTAATTGTTTCCTCCAGCCAGTTACCACAAAAACCCAAGAGCACGTTGTAAATTTAATTTTGGTTGGTTAGTTGTAGCGACTCAATTTAGTGCCCTGATAGATATGTCTATAAAAATGTGGGTGCTTGCATGCTGGTAGTGGAAATAGTGGGTGCATAAGGATGCTGGCAACCAGTTTCTTGTTTTTGGTTTTCAATTTTGCATGACTTGGCTCACGTTTTTGGGGAGGATGAAACACCAGGCTTGTGTTGGTCACGTGGGTTATCTTGGTTCAGATTCATAGATTGGACTTTGTTGGAAAGTCTCTAATCATGCTTGAAACCTATGGTAGTGTTGTATTTTTAGTAGTATTGGATAGTTTCAGCTATGGCAGAACACAAAAGTTATGGGTTCCTCACAACAGGTGCACCATTTCCTTTTGGCAACATATAGGCCTCCAACCTGATCAGTTCACCTTTGCCACATATTCCAGCCAGTGCCAAAATCTGAGCTCTATAGCTAGGGTATGGACGTTCTGCAAGGAGTTTTGTCAAATGTTGTATTTGAATATGATTTGGTAGACATGCATGCAAAATGTGGAAGTGTATGCTTAGCACGTGAATTGTTTGACTGAATACCTGAAAAACAATGTGGCCTTTGGGTCTGCCACGGCTATAGGATACATGAAATGGGTTTGTTAAAAAGGCTTAAAAATTTCTTGCTAATGCACTCGTCGGTGTGGGGTCTCCTGCCACTGCCACATCCTCCCATCCTGCGTCAAAAGGGGACCTCTGGAGCAGTTGTGTTCATTCAATTTTTTTCAAAAGGGTAGAGGAATAGTGTCAGATGTTGTAGTTGCTAATGCTATGGTAGTCTAGTACGTAAAATGGGGAAACTTGCACAAGGAAAGTTGACTTTTTGGACAATGCTTATCAAGGAGATGGGGTCTAATGGGTCTGGCCATGATCATGTAAGCTTCATTTTTGTTTTATTTTAAAATGCAAGCTCGCAGGTTTAGTGGAAAAGGGTTGTAAATACTTCAATGGCATGAGTGTTGGTTTTAACATGCCACCTACCTAGAACTGAATTCATATGCCTGTTTGATCGACCCTCTTTGTTGTGCTAGCTATTTTGAGGAAACTCTAAAATTTACCATCAACTCACTAATTAAACATGTGGTGGTTGTGGGGATGTGTTGGTTGGTACCCCTGTAGAGTGCATAATAATATGGGGTTGCAGTAAATTTCAACAACTCTTCTTTTGAGGTGATCATCAAAATGTTGCAACTTATGTCTTCTATCAAACATCTATATTTAAGGAGAACATTCAGTCAAAAGGATTCATTTTATTGAAATAAATGTGTTTCCAAGCTCCATACAACTTTGCCAACATTCTCCTAGCTCGTGTTCAGTATGGAGCCTTGAGCAGGCCCTAGACAACCATCAAAAACATAATGGGCAACATATTCTACTAGAAGACTTCAAGTGATCGTGAAGTTTGTGTGACATTGTTGAGGTTAGATCAATGCTCGTGAACTGTTTGATGAAATTCCCAAGCGAGATGCGTTGAACCGAATCCTCGTGGGTTTGACCGAATTTGTCCCTCTAGGCATGGTTCATCTCCTCTTATCTTTCATAACTCTCATACTCTAGTTTTCATTTGCAACTTAATATAATTTTAAAATATTAGGATTATAATACATTTAATTGTTTTATATTAACTTGTTGCAAAATAATAAAATGTCGTGTCGTAACTCACAAAATCAAAATAACCCTTTTGTATTAAACCATGAACTTCAACCCTCATTCTGAGGTGATTTAGAAAAATTCCTACCCAACTAGATCGCTACAATATTGTTTTATCGACAAGACAAAATTGACTTCCCAATAAAAATGTTGACCATCTCCTGTTTAAATAGATAATTTTGTTTTTTTGGAGACTCATTAAGTACCCTTCGTAACTCCGAAAATGGGATGTTAAGCTTCATTCATGTACCTAGTTATGTGAGGAGTCACCTTAACCTTTGGTTTGACCCCGAATGAACATTTGTGATATTTTTGATGCCATATTGGGAGAAATGTTACACCATTTTTGTAGTTGTAAGAAGCTACTAAAACTATAAAGTTGGCTTTCATTTTGAACCGCCATTTGAAACCTAGATAGAGAAATTATCATCCATTTTTGCAAACCTCTAGTGTTCTTACTAGACAATTACATGGAACATTCAGTTTGGGGAAAAACACTTTTCTGTATAGTTTGGAAAAGCCATTTTATAGGCCTCCGGTCATAGTTTGACAAGGTCAAACTGGACCAATTACGACTTGTCACTCCAAAAACTTACCTCCGTTTAAAAATGGTTTTCTATTTCCCAATCCCGTCGAATCAAATGAATTCTCCTTATAGAGGGGAACTTGTAGTAATTTTATCATTACGCGTTCATCCATCGAACATCAGTTTTGGACGTGGTTTTTTGAGCCCTCGAGCTAAATTTTGTTCATTTACAACTAGGTCAATTATGACCGTGGCCCTGGAAAACTAGCCGCCAAATGTAAACCGTTAGCCAGTTCTAAATTCCATCAGTTGCTATGAACTCTTGGTATATAAGTGGACATGTAGAAATTTAACCGTGGTGTGTTTGCTCATCAGAAGACAACGTTTAAAAGTAGTTTCTTAGCCTCCGAGCCCGTTTTGAACATTTTTGTAGCTAGCAAGAAAATGTAAAAATAGAAAGTTGTGGGACCCTCATCGGGTTGCCAAACCACCATGGAAACTTTTGACACATGTAAATAATTGTTTAAAAACTCTATAGTGTAACTTGTGTGAAATAGAACTTTTGACAAAATGGTGTTTTCTCTCTCTTCCCTTCTCTTTCTCTCTCCTAGGTTACAAAATGAAGTGAAATGAAATGTAATGAATACATGTCTCTAAACCTTTTCTTTCGATTAAAAATTTTAATTATTATTATATGTAAATGGGAAACTAAAAAATGTTAATTATGTTAGATTAGGGTGGATGCCATGCCAGTGATTTATTACTGATTTCATGCTCATGTGGTTTTGTAGGATGCAAGAATGATGGCGAAAAGGTGATGTGTAATTCATTAATTATCATTGTAATTTATATAGTTCATTGTAAAATGAATATATGTATAATGTAGTCTCATGTTACAGAAGGTTATATTTGATAATTTGCTAATCTGTATGAGATGCTAGCTTTTAGGGATATCTAGGAAATGTGTATTTAATCATAGGTTCAATTTGATTCATAGTACATATGGTAAAAAGGTTTGATATATATATATGGTAAATGAATTTGAAGTAATATCTTGTAGTGCATATTCAATGTTCAATAAATGACTAATGAATCATCTTGTGCATTCTTACTTTGTGAATGTAATAAAGAGTTTTAATCGAAACACTCAACCCTTGTATAATATCGGAGCAGAACATGTCTTCATCTGTGATACTTTTTACTGTAGAAGACATTGAAAACTGTAGAATGAACTTAAACTCTGCCCTTGATGGAACCTCCTAGTTTGGGTAAACAAGAGCCCAAGAATGGGTTTATCATCTTAGTCAGTATGTTTAGTGATATTGTCATAAACCTGTCTGATAGGAGCGACACAATCAAATTTTATTTGGAGTAAGTAGAGCTATATCTTCCTTCGTATCCTATTGGACTACCTTGTCTTCCAAAGATAGATTTAAAATTAATTTTCTTCATCAAATGAAACCCTTGTTGGATTCAGATGACATAAATGGAGATCATGATATAGTTTTTCTATGTCTTACATTCTTGTTAGTGAACTCTTTAGTCCCTTGCAGCTAAATGTCTTATCTTAGGCTTGTGACAATATAGTGCCTTGATCTCTCACGAAGGGTTTATAGAGTAAATACATTTAAACCCTAAATCTAATCTATAATAGGGATTAAATCCCTAGGTGAAAATTGGAATTAAGCTTAACCTTAGTTGATTTGGTGGTTAACATGTGGATAGAAAATTATAAGTAACTCTTTGCAAAAAAAAATTGTTTTGAAAGATGTTGACTTTAGAGAACCCAAGAAACCGAAATCTTGTCCCGTAATACCTTGTTAGGTCCTTTTATGACATTAAGAAATAAATAATATTTCACATGTGGAATCATGAAATGCAGAAAAATGGGACCCTACCTTGAACACAAATCACTTGTGGTTCATGTGTAGTTTATAATGCTTCTAACCATGTACTTCTTTAAGATGTCAAACAAGTACTTTCATAACTCTTTTGTTATAATGTGATGGTAATAATGAGACCTTAATGTGATGAAAAAGTAAAGCATAGAAGAGTAAAAACAAGATTTGAGGTTAGGAATAATGCCACTCTTGGAGTCCTTATAACTTAATTAAACATTTTCATGAGTTACAAAGAATATGAATTGCCTTGGTGTGATCAAACTTCGAGAAAACAAAAGATATATATATATATCAAAATGGAATTCCACAAGTCATTGAATTAGAATAACTATGGTAGGGAAATAACTATACCATGATCGAAGAATGTTTTTGGGAAAAAGCTATCTTGTATATAAATCTCCCTTAAATCCTAATATTGCTTTCTGGACATCAAGTCAGATTCACTTGAGTTGTAAGGGTAAAATGTAGACATCGAATAAATGTTGGAGAAGAATATTCTTAACATAATAATAAGATAATTAAGTACTTTATATGCAATTTGAATTATGCCAAATAAGTATGTAAGTTATGGAAATTTCCGTAAAGGATAAAAATCCAACTTAAAATGGTCGAACTATAAATTAAATGTGGAATGAACTTAAGAATATGTAGATGGAAAAAAAGGAGAAAGTTTTCCTTGCACTATAATGTTCTTGGAATGTTGATCGTAACTAAAATGCAATTAAAGAAAATATGTGTTGTGGGTTTTCCTATCCTTGAGTCCTTTCCTTGTGGTTGGGTCATTGCTAGTATTCATTCATTGGGAAAAGTGTGGCATCAACATGTCTATGGTGTTGTCATGTGTTTATGTGAGTCGATGACTTGTAAGTTTCATATGCATATTTGAGTATTCTATACTTGGAGCCCTTATGGCATAGTGTAGTGAGCAATGTAAGTAAAAAAAAATTAACCTGGTATTTTTAGTGTGAAAAATCGGGGTGTTACAAGTGATATAAATACAAGTGACTATAATGTTCAATTTATTCCTTTGGGAAAACCCTCAAGGGATGCACTAAAGCAAGGAGTTTCTGAAGTATTCCAGGGATTTCTTCATAAAGTGGATGAAGAAAAAGTATCAAAAATACAATTAAAAGAATAGGTGAGATCCTTGAGTTCATGTTTGCAACAGACTAGTAGGCAAATCTAGTGAAGGCCAAGAAGATATCTCTATTATTACTCCAAAGGCTATTATACATATTGAAAAATATATTAGAAAGGTTAAATTTGTTGATACTTGGGTGGGAAATCTAATGGAAAAGGGGAAGAAATCCATTGAGAAAGCTAGGATGAACTATAAAAAGATTAAGAATAAGCTCAACGAAATTGATGATTTAATTGAACAATGTGATGATGAGATTTTCTCTTTTGAGAAATTATCCCCAAGCTAAATCATATTACTCAATTAGATGAAGAATTAGTTGGAAAGGAAGGAATTGTGCCAATTGAACACATGGGAACTCAATATGTAATTGAAGACTTGGCCAAACTCAGAGTTGATGTTTTGAATGGAATCGGGGAAATAATGGAGAGAAGAAGAAATACGTCGAGAAGAGTATGGACACTATTGATCTAAAAAACATAGTATTGTTTAAATTCAAACAGATTTATGGTGATCTAAAAACTGACTTCTTAATAATTTATTTTGATAAAATTATCCAAATAGAAAACTTTTCTTATGAATTCATTGAGACACTAATGATTTGTAGATACCAGAATTATAGAGTTAAAATCAAAACTATGGGAAAATAAACAAAATATGGATGAATGCATGGATGCATTGAGTAGGAAATCCTTGATATTTCAGCACCATATAGGTTAAGATGAGGATGATATAAAATATTTATTCTAGAAGTATGATACATATGTGGATATGCAACGAAAAGAAGAAGGAGATGAAGAAGATAAATATATAGAAGTGAAGACTGGTGAACAAGCCTAGGCTTGTTTTCCTTGAAATTTATTTTCGTCCTATTTCAAATGTTATTTTTATTTCATAAAAAACTGAAATTCACTTTTAAGTTGTTATTTTCAGACATATATGTAATTTGATACAATACATTAGACTTTTAAATTGCTTTGATAATATTTCAAATCCATCATGAAGCATGTAAACTAATGAAATTGTTTGTTACCTTTTATATTGTGGAAAAAAGAAAAATGGGGTTCTATAGGGGCCCCAACCCATGAAGAAAAATTTACATACATTTTCAAGAATTGTATCAAAAAAGGAAATAAGAAAAAGAAACCTAATCATCCACCACCACAAAATCCTCTCTGCAAAGAGGAAGTTTCTTCACTAGCTGATTTTTCCCCTGAACAAATTCATTTTCCCCTAAACAAATTCATTTTTCCCCAATTCCATTTGAACAAACACAATGTCTCCTGCTAGTGTGCAAGACATACCCAAATACCTGAGTTCATCAATAGTTGTCATAGGACCATCTAGTAGACTAAACAATTATGATATCCTCTCATAAGAGGTAACCCATTCAATTATGTCCAGAACTCCTTTAGGGAAGGCCTTTTTGTCTGTTTCTTTAAAAGTGGAGAATGTCTTTAAATCATGAGCTAGAAGTGCAACCAAAAATGATCCTAGATCAGATAGAGTAGGAGGCTTGGAGCTATACTCACCCTTACATTTCTTCACAAAAATGGTGATGCTTCAGGAGGCTGAGAAGGTATGGTCCTTGATGGTTTTTTCTCCAAGATTGAGACACATTGCTCCGGTTCATTCATCTTACAAAAGAGGTGTGGTACAATACCTGATGTCATCTCTCAATAAAGCACATAGGACCCTAAGGGGATTTCCTTCACAATAAATTCCTCATTACAAATGAATGTGCATTTATAATTGGTCAAACCTTGCACACTAGGCCTTCTTATGAGCCAAAACTTCTTCAATTCATCAGGATTATTTTGATGCTCCAGTCTGAAGAGATGAAAATACATCATCTGGAAGGTAGAAAAAGAAGGGATTATCTTGATAAGTCTTCTCACTAATGCAACCCAAACAGCTTGAGTTTTTAGAGGCCCAGTATAATCTTTAGGATCAGCAATTTCAAATAGCATTCTTATGAATGCCTCATTAGGACCTAACAGATCAAAATTGAGTGCAAATCCTTAGTGGATATGTCTTTTAAGTTGGTTTTTATTGGTGTTCTCACCATGCTGTAGATAAATTTCCCCAAAATTATTGCACTTAGAAAATAAAATGTGAATTGGTAGAGGAAAATGGTATGCCTTTATAAGAAATTTGAGGCAGGAAAGTTGAGTTGAGTGTAATCATGGTAAGATAGCCTCTAAGATCCAGATGTGATATCCACATGAGAGAAATAAGTATGAAATAAGTTTGCATTAGGTAGAAGATGATGATTAGTTTGATATGAAAAAATCATGGGAATAATCAACCAAGAAAGACATGAAAGGAAATGTGTGTTCTCCAAGATAGATTCTCAAAAGGTAAATGTGATTACATGTCAAATCAAACCATATGGAAGCACTCAAAAATCATCAAAAAGGGGCCATCTACTCACAAATTGGAGAAATCATTAAACAATTCTCAAAGGGGATGACATGGCATCCCAATCATATCTGAGGAAGTGAAAACGTGACTAGCTCATAACTTTTCCACCTGGCAACATAAGATGAGATATTTTCAAGAGAATAATAATAAATCAAATTGTATGCTATAAAGAAGAATATTCTCTTTGAGATCCGTGTTTTTGGGGGAAAATGGGTAATTAGTGAGCAAGTAAAATTGTCTAGAGGTGATAAGGACTCTCGCATGAGGGGGTTAAATTTTCTAAGATTTAGAGAAAAAAGGAGAGAACCTATTTGTACTCACTTTGAAACTAAACCAATCGAGAAAATTTAGCTATTCATTTGTTCCCAAATCTTCTCACCAAGAAGGTTGTAGTGTACAACCATTGGCCAATATTGAGGTCATAATCGTTGTGTCTCCTTATTGAAGAATTGGAGTTCTTTGAATTAATATGTGTGTATTTTCATGAGTGTTGTTGCTTTGTTCAAGATGAATTGTTTTGAATCAGATTGTACACATTTATCTTGCAATATTATGCTAATTAATCTCTCTTAATTACACAAATATTTGGTTTAAAATAGTGAAAATTTTAATTGCAATAACATGGTGATGAATCTTTCCTTCATGATGTGGTAAACGGTTTTAAAATAAATTTGTAGTTGTTTGTATTAAGATATTTGTCAATTCCTAAGTGTATTTGGATTGCATTTGATCAGATATTTTTAGTATTTTTTTGAGAATTTGTCATGAGATTTTTGTTTTGAATTATCAAATTTTGTGTGAAATCCTATGTTCTTGGGCATCAAAAACACAAACCTTCTAGTTGAAGGAATGGATTAGGCTATGTGATCCATATTTTACATCAAGAACAATTACCTGCAGTATTTGTAAGGTTCATTTGAGTTTTTTTATAATCAACTTTATCTTGCTTAACTTCTCAACAATACATCAAAATTTCACCCAATAATCATCCGTTCCACCGGAATTACCCCTAATTGCATTTTTCATGCATAAATACTTTCAAGATTTGTTAAAAATTTCTCCCTTTGTCAAAGTATGTAAGAGCAAGTTGGAATTTAAAACTATCTTTAGTAACTTGAGCCTTTATAGAAGATATCCGCATTTTCTAGTGTGACAACTTATGAGAGTTATATGATGTTGTATTGACCATTTCTTCTTGAGGATTCCCTTTCACATCCCTAAGAAAGTGAGTTTAAATATTGTTTTTATAGCCATTCCTTTTACAAATACAGGTTACAAAATGGGTCCTCTCACCCTGGTTGTAGGAAGAACCTAAAGTAGTAGGGTAGGTCATACCCTTAGTGGAGGTGCTATCCAATATTCCCCAAGTCAGAGTGAAAAGAGACTACCATATTTGTCCCCACTATAAGATAACTCAAATCCTAGTATGTATTTCTCTAAGCATCCTATTTAGTTGGTTGATGCTACTCAATTCACAAGGTGGGACTAATTTGGGTACCAATAATGTGTATTTAGTCCCTTTTCCCTTATATGGATTCTATATAAATGCCTTTGATGCTCTTGAAATTCCTTTGGATGAAACCTTAGGTGATGATAGTAGATGCTTAAAGCTTGATCCTTTATTTTGGTCTCATAGTTTTGTATTTATATTATTCCCTTGGTTGAATTTCATAATTGACAATTGGAAGGCCAAACCATAAGAAAATAAGATGTCAAAGGATAAAAATAATCCCAAAAAGAATGAGTAAAGTATAAAGAGATTAGGGGAACCCATAAGGATGAAGGCACCTAGGCACTGGTGTCTTGGCTGGGTAATGGTGTCCATGGTCAATAAATATAAAGAAATGAAGATCATAGTACGCTACGGGGTGTGTAATACTAAAGAGTAAACAAGAAAGATAGAAAATAGGCCAAAGATAGATGCCAATTGCTAGTTTTTGTTTAGGAATCATATGAATAGTAGTATGTGATTAGGACCTAAAAATGTACCCAAGTGCGTAATTTTGTGTTTACACACACACAAGAACTACATTAATTCTAAAATGTAGTGCAATGCTCCTTGATAATATTAGTAGGTTGACTTACAAGATCGGTTCAACTCAAGCATATAAATATTTCATTTAGTCTAGTGTATGCTTGAGCCTTATGCGAGTAGTTAGGGTTTGTTTTATAGGTACATGTGTGATAGGAAAACCTTACAGAAAATTATATACAATATAGATTGAATTGAAGGTGACACTATCGGGTGATGGAAGAACCAAATTCACACTCACTACTAGGATACTAGAGCGTAGTTCAGACACTAGCACCCACGGCGAGTATTGTGCCCTTATAGGAGATGTTTTCAAAGCACACATATACATCATTGTCTCCTATAAAAGTATGTACATTCCAAATTGAGCATGTTCCACCATCATTCCATCCCAGATTCGAGTATAGATAATCATATATAAGTTAATTCACTCTCAACCTCTTATTTTTTGTACTTGTTTGTCATTACATGTTTGTATATATTTTTTTATATATTTTATTGATAACTAGTCATGTGTTTAGTATTTCAATTTTGTTAAATCTTTTGGTGAACCTGAATCTTGCATGCTCTTTATCAGATCTATTCTTCTCCAAATTGTAGTAGATATAGGTTTTACATGCTTTCTCTTTTATTCCCATTACCCATAGTGGTTAATTTTGTCCTCCACAACATAATGATCTCATCTTACTTACTCGTAATTATTCCAAAATAGTGGCTAAATCTACACATGATGATCATCTCATCAATTCTAATCATGTACTCCTTAATGAAATCAAATCTTTTGATAGTGAACATTTTTATGATGAAGACACAAACATTGATCATTATTAACTTGATGCTCTCACTAATTTTCATTCCACATTACGTGAAAGTACCACTCATTTTCCACATATTTTAGATGTTTTATTGGGTGTCAAGCACGCTCATGAAAATTATACCCATGTTAATATGATCTATACCTTAGGGCTCATTGATGTCTCTACCCTTTCTATTCCACTTTATTATCCCCCACCAATGCGAGAGCATCCACCATCCATATTCATATTACCACACATAACACTCACTTATCTTCTCCTATTATTTATCGTATCCAAACTAGTTCCTCTTTAGGAACCCACTCCTTAGATTCCTTATACCATAATTTACAGGCTCAAATTTTTCAATTGCAACACAACTTTTCTTCTTCATCTCCCTCTCTTAATTCTTCATTTTCCCTACATAGTCCTCTTGCACCCAAAGTTTCTTGTTACTCACTTCCCTCTAGCATTTTCCCACCCAATTCCCTCTTTTTGATGGCCATGGAGATCTACGGTAGAATCTTATATTATTTCATGTTGCATTATTTGACTATGCTTGTGATGATACTTTATTTACTAAATTTTTCCCAAGAGCTTATAGGAAGATGCTTTACAATGGTTATGATTTACCTTTACACTCGATAGATCTTTCACTTCTTTCAAAAATCTAGTTTTGGCACATTTTTCTATGAACATTAGAACTAAAATATCATATGCATAAATATATAAAATGAAGTAAGGATCTAATGAACATCTTAGTGACTATGAATTCCATTATAAGATTAGTCTTGCTAAAATGAAACATGTATTTTCTAAATCTAAATTGCAAGTGTTTAAGGTAGTTTTTGAGTTAGTGTTATAAAAGTAGAAAGTACCTAAATCTCAAATGAGCATGGTTTACGATACCTATGCTAATAATCGCAATATTGAGAGATAGAATGTGGACAAGAAATGTGAAAATAATGTACTTAATTTCATCAAGTGAGAATACCTATAAGAAAATATAGCGAGATAAAAGATATTATATAAATATGATAACGAGTTGATCGGAAAAGGATGGTCCCGAGTAATCAAAGGTACTTCATTAAACGGTATCAACTTGTTTGATACAATTAAGTTAATTTGACAATGGAAATTATATAGATCATAGTAAAAATAGTTTAGAATTAAAGATGGATAAGAAGATCATGTTCAACTTCATAAATGGCCCAAGCGAGGGTTGTGGTAATCTCAAAGTATTCAAATTAGTCATACCACAAATCCTCAGTTACTTCTCGTATTCCTTGGAGGATATTGAAATTCTCTTCAATGTCTTCAAAGTTTAGTGCAAATCCAATTGCAAATAAGGTGAGTTCGTGGAGGATGTAAAATTTCTCCCACATGAATGACTCTTTGGATGATTGGAATATTGTAAATAGTAGTGATAGGATGAGAAAGACTTGGAACAATCATCTACAAAAGATCCATTCTTGTAAATAACTTGTTAGATCAAAATCAGACTGATAAAAATGTAGAATATGATAAAATGATTATAAATGATAGGGATTGATGGTGATCGGAGACAAAATGTTTTTTTGGATAAGGTATGAATAAATTGAAACAAAGTTAATGCAAGAGGGAAAGTGGGGCTACAAAGGTAGACTATGGAGATTCTATGAGTCTTTGAAACTCAAATTCAGATATTCAAATTTGTTTTTGAGGCCAAAAGATAAAGAAAAGGGTTTTGGACCCGAGTGGCAGAGATCTAGATTGATGATGATTAGGTAGAAAATGTTTTTTACTGTGATTAAAGGATTAATAAAAAATATATTGATAAAAGACATAGAGGCTTAACAATACAAATATGGGTTCTAGGGGATCTAAAATTCTATAGGGTTCTAGAAATGAAAGTTTGGGATTTTTAGGAAGCTAATGTAAGAAGAAAATGCCAAAGGACTTATCGAAAATGATCAATGGTCGATGGAGATCCTTGTAGAAATCACACATATTTTTTGGGTAGTCTAAATGATTGAATGAGAGAAAAATTCAGGAAGCTTATGTAAGATGATGATACAAAAAACTATGGATTGTAAATTTCTTATAAAATAAGATAACAAAACAAGAAAAATGATAATACTAACCTTGATAATGAATGTGAAGATACGTGAGCACCCAAGGAGGTTGAGTAGTGATTTTATGGAGTTCCCGGGGTCCTAATAGCTCTAATACTAGGATTTTGATAGCCTTGAATGCAATGATGTCATATACAAGAGAAATAATTATTCCATGCACAGAAGTTGTGATTAACTAGAGAAGGGAGATAGAGGTTGGATAAATAGAATAAATGATGTCTTCAACAATCGCGATAATCATAGATGACTATTGATTTTATCACAAGCATTAAAACCAACAAGAGGAAGAATGGAAAATGGTTAAAACCAACTGCCATCGGGATATTATGTTGTTAGGAAATGGTGGGAGGTTGGGGATTTGATTTTAAGAGGTTAGGGGGTTAGGATAAGTATGGTAAAATAGGTTTAGGTTGTTTTGAGTGGTTAGGGGAGGGTAAATTAGATTTTAAGCATGTAAATTAGATTTTGAAGGTAATTTACATGAAACTTAGGATATAGATAATAATGATAATTTTCTTGATGTGTGTTAGGTCACTTAGGGGTGAAAAAAGGGTGTCTATATTTTCCCCTTTTAGCTGAGTTGCATGTTGCACACGAGGGTGAAAGATAAAAACTAGTGTGAGAATGCCCTAGTTTTTTCATAAGGATATTGTGATATTGTTCCCCCTTAATCCAATGATTGACTATGTTGGTCATTGGATTGAAGAGAGTTGATTGTTTTTGATATGTTCCCTTTAATATGCTCCAGGATTTTGGTTGTAGTCAAAAATTACCATGTTGAAGGAGTTCATAATGGTAGTAATCTTGGAAACACTTGGAAGGGGATTTGTAACATGGACAATCTATAGATGTGTGTCATGAGAATAATACTACATGGAGAAGGTCTATGGGGAGTGCTATCATGAGGATTTGTTGAGAAGTTATACTAAACGGTCAAAGGAAACATCCATAGGGTGTGTAAAATATAATATATGGTCAAAAATAGGGTTTTTGATGGTTTTTTTAGCATAAAAGAAAAGACATGAAGTTTTTATAAATTTGTGATGTGATAAGATAGGTCTAGGTGACCAAAATTTATCTATTTGTGTAAGAAGGTCTAAAATCGGTGCCGATTGTAGATTTTTGGCATTTGGACATAAAATAAATAGCAATTCATGGTAATGAGAGATTCCTACTATGGAAATGTCGGGACGAGGGATGAAGAGGTATATTTACCCACTAAATTAAATGTTTGTTTAACATACATTAATAATTGGAAATATAAATGTGCACACCATAATAAAAGTAAATAAAAACATAAAACAAATTACATAGTGACACAATATGTAATGTGGAAAACTTGTAAATGGGTAAAAACCACGAGAAGAATAATCCACTATAGAGAAAAATTTTACAAGTCTAGTAACTCCCTCACTTCTACTCCATGTATTTACCCGTGATCTAAATGATTCACGTGGTTTTGAATATTACCTAGAGCCATATTTAAATAACCCAAAGGGTTATAACCATATTAAGTGACAAGGCACACCTCTCCAATTTAATTATTTGATTAAATTAATTAACCAACCCTAATATAAAGTTTATATTTAAATAATAAGAATATAATTTGTTCTATATTATTTAACTATAAACTAAATATTATGATGCACTTAATATTATTGTTTTAACACTCCCCTTAATATTAAGTGGGATCCATATGCCAACATTACCTATTTGTACAACAAGATTTACAAATCCATAAACCCTAAAGGTTTATGTTATCACATGTACTTTTGAAGTATTTATAACACCTTCATCATGCTCAACTTACCTTTTGGTAAAAAATTATTTGGAATCCATAAATCAGACATATGATTTGGGATAAGCATGATTTGTGAGACTACATCTCACTTTCTCGTGGAAATATTCTTATACCTCATCTCTAGGAGTCTTTTATAACACAAGGAAATCCTTTACAAATAGATGCACACACTAGACGGCATTTTCTATAAACTCTATCAGTTTACTTTAGATCATACAAGATCTTTTACAATGATTTTAAACAAAAGTATAAGTATATAGGAGAAGGAGCCAACAACCGCCGACCGACCATTAGGAGGTGACATTTCATACACACTCCCCCTCAATGGAAACTATGAAAGGAAAATCATTGCACAAACTTGCATTATTTTACAACACACAATGGCTCATAAACATATATGCAATATAATATTCAGTCTGGAAAAACTAGAGATCTCTATCACCGCATAGAAAAATATCTCAGATAACATGCATATGAACTTCAATATGCTTCATTCTTTGATGTTGAACCAGATTCTTTATCAAGAGTAATACCACTCTCACTAACACATTGATTAGGAATACTTCCTTTAACTTCCATGTGTATCTCTTGCTTGTGATCACTTCATCCACATGGATTCTTTGTTGCTTCCATTATACTTCTCTTACTCATTAGAAAAAATGGAAACTATTGGTTGCTTTTTCTATTCCAAGTAATGGCACCTGCACCAAAAATTTGAACAAAAGTCTAGATGTATATTTTATATCCAACACAACATTAGTATGGTTAGAGCCACAATATCTATAAGCATATAAATCTAAATCATGATTGATTTCACTTTTAACCATCTGTAAAAGTTAAACACTAGTTGTATAACAACTAACCTAAAATACCCTTAACAACTAACCATGTTAAAATATGTTGAGAAATTTCAACATATTATTCTTGTAAAATATATATTAAATGCAATCAGTATTGGACGTCTCAATACAAATGCAAGGGCGTCCCCAAGTGTCATTTGATATGCATATAATAATATTTTAATAATTGCATACTAAATTAGAATTTTAGAAATGTATCATCAACAAAATATATAACTTCATTATCTACTTTATCATTTAAATAATAAGACAAATATTTAACATATATGTAATAATGACCAAATTATGCCTGGATAATGAATACAACATTATCTATTAATACTTCTTGCATAGAAAAGGTGAGGATTTGTTCATAGAATGTACAAAACACATCATCGGGAGTGGGGTTCTAGGGGTGGTAGCCCCACGGGGGTCGAGGGGCGCCCCTCACAAGATCTGGGAGTAGAGACTTTGAGTGCACGTTCCCTGTTACGATCTGATTTACTCCTCCTTTGAAATTGATAATAAATTAGGTTTTATGGAGGAAAAAACCATTGGAAAAGATTTTATAAATAATCCTCATATTTTTTCAAGTGCAAATATCGATCATATTTTGATGAATTTCCTTTATTCACATCAAAATTTTGACCTGTCAAACAAATACTTACACAAAAATATATTAGTTTGACAATAATAATATTCAATTGAAATGTGAGTGATTTTTTTAGTTTTTCATACAAAAAATGATGATAAGTTTTTTTCTTCATATAGAATATATCATTTTTAAATAAAAAGACATTATTTTACTATTTTCACAAAAAATAAATTATAATTTGTTTATAATTTTTTAAAAAGTAAAAAAATAATCAATATATATATTTTGAAAAAATGATTTGTATATAATAAAAATTATATACCTCAAAACTTTATATATATATATATATATATATTATATTAAACTTAAAAAAAAGTTTATATATAAAAATATTTACTTAAAACCAATAATTAAAACCTCCACGGTCCATGTTAAAAAAGGTAAAGAGGTAGGTGGGTGGGTTTAAAGATTTATTAAAAACTTTAAATGTCTACATGTGAGCCCAATGCCACATTAAGCATTGAAAAATGAATGCATAGATCTTATCCTATGCATTATACCAAGCGAATATTGGGGGTGGTGGTTTAGTTATTATAATCGGCCACCACATTAAAGAAACTCCATAAAACATGCCCCCAAATTTTGGATGGAACGGTTAAGAAATAGAGATAGGTTTTAATTATTATATGTTATATTTGATATATTAAATCATGACACACACTTGTTTTGGGTGGTCCCTTTGTCAACTTGTTGGTATCTAGATTTAATCTCCTTCACAACCCGAACAATGTCATGAACTTTCACAAGACACTCAAGGATAGATAGATGGTTTGTATGTCATTTGTAGACGGGTAGCACACCTATATGCTTGTTTGCACTCAAGATTTGAGGGAGTGGATAGCACCTTCAAAAGGGTTTTGATCTAACCCTCACTATTTTAGATTGTGCTTATCAACCAAGGCAAGAGAACCTATATTGCAGCCCTTATATGGTAAAGGAGATGAAGATATCCTTGTGTTTTGCATATGGTATGGAAGAGGCCTTGTGAAAACATGATCAAGCATCCATTATCCAAACTCAAAGGAGTTGTCACTACTAAATGATGGAAATGTTTTCAAAACAAAGCTAGGTCTTCTAAAGACATGACAAAAACCCCTGATATGCTTTGTGTATTTCGTGAAAGGATTGAGTTCTTTTGTGGACACATAATGTAATGCAGGGGTAGTATAGGTAGGATGAGTTAATTTAAAATGATATTTTGTGGGAGATGTTAGGACAAGAGTAGCTAGGAATCACCAACTTCTTTGAGGACCTTTGCAAGAAATTTGTAACACCTACACAACAAGAATACTTCCAGAGATTTTAAGTGCTCCTTCAACCAAGATATGTGCACAAATGGAGACCCAGATCGAACTCTTCCACACAACCTTTGATAACCTGCCAAAAAAGATTGAAGAAAAATACCAACAAAGTATCCAGGAATCCCTATTTAATCATGACCTAAGGTGCACCCAAAGGTTTACAAATAGTTTCATTATTCAAGGACAGTAAAATGATTTTAAATATGTCTATCTTCTATCAAATGAAAGCTCTTCTGAATATAAGATTGCAAATGCCATTAAACCATCAACAAGAAATGAGACCTTGTATGATCAAAGAGATTCTAAACACAAGATTGCAACATGAGCAAGAAACATAAACTGAAAACATTTTGAAACATAAGTATATGCAAACTTTTCCAAGAGAATAAACCAGATAATCCAGAAAATGATCAGATACATCAACAGGGGAAAGTCATGAGAAAAATATTAGAGCCTGTTGATGGCTTTACAACTGAAACCAACTCAACATGATGAAATCTAATACAAAAATGGAATTGAAAATGGCTCTCAGGCGGTTTTCTCTAGAGAAATGGATTTCTTCTAGCCTTTTGCTTGAAAATTTTGAGTCTCTTCTCCTCTTGTCTCCTCTTTTCAAATGCTTCAAAAATACATTTTATACCTCATGCTAGCTTGGATCCTTGCTTCCCAAGCAAATAATATGCTTAGGGATCAAATTTGTTACAAGAAACCTTATCCATTTCATGAAAATGACATTAAACTATAAAAAAACTCGTAAAATGCCAGGATGCACAAATAGTTTAAAATATTACATGAATTCAGATCCTTATCCCTCTTAGGTTCATGTTTCTAGCATTCAGACATGCCAGCATGCATTTGCAATCATTTTCCACCTTTTACTTCATCATTTTTCACCTCTGCAACCTTTTATTTTCATCTTTCACGGGTCTAGGGAAAACATTTCATCAAAAACATCATAAGCCATCAAATTAGCTCCCAAAAATGGTGCCATTGCACTCAGAAGGCTAAGGGGATGTGAAATCATATAAAATTTCATGCATTTTGATGAAGAAACACAATTTCCAAGCTCCTTGGAGCTCCCATGGCGTCCCAAAATGAAATTGCACAGTGACCGTTGATTTTAGTCAACCTTTAATGCTAGCCCTCCATGTGGAGGATGAGATTCATGAATATTCCCTCTTTTTCCTTTGGATAAGGTGGACACGTGTCCAAACATGATTGGAGTGGGTCCTAAAAAAATGCATTTTTAACCCTTTTTGACCTTTGGAAAATTTTGAAAATTTTCCCCGCTTGCCCCCTGGACCCGCCACATATCCCTAGGTGGGCCCCACAAAAACCGCGGGCCAATTTGATGAATTTTTCCACTTTTTTTAGAAAAGGAAAATTTTCTCAAAATTCCCCATGGGCCCGAACACCCACTCACTCCCTTGCCACATGGCGGTCTCCCATTTGCTGCGGAGCCGACCCTCCAAGTTTTTCCTTCAAACCTCCGAAAACACTACAACCTTTTACGGGCCCGCGCTCTTCTTTTTTCCCTTTCTAATGTGCCATGTGTTGTCCCCGATTAGATGCGGGGGCACCCTTCCAAATTTTCCTGTCGGGGCCACGGATCAATTTTTGACTTTGAGAAATTTTGCCAAAATTTGTAAGATTTTCAATATTTCCTCCGCGCCCCAAACCTCTACCAAATTTGGACACGTTCCTCCTCCAATTGGACATGGGCCTTCGGGAAAAATTTTCCTTTGTAACTTTGAGCCCAAAAAACAACAAAATTTTCTAAGTTCCCACTTCTCCGTTTGACCTTCCTGGACACGTGTCTTCCTACAATTGGTCACGTGCTCTCAGGACAAATTTTAACTTTAACATTTTGAAGTTAAAAAATTAAAAATTTTCACAAACCCTGCCCCTCCATGCTGAATTTCCTAGACACGTGTCCAATTCTTATTGGAGGCGGGCCTTTGGGTCAAAATTTTACTTGAGCATCGAAGGAAAACAACAATAAAATTTTCCAAGTCCTTCCTCCACCCGCATGCCCTCCAAGCCAAGTGTCCGCTTCCCATTCGTTGTGGGCCGTTAGGCAAAAATTGATTTTGAGAAATTTGCAAAAATGAAGGAAAGATTTCCAGGTGACCTCCGCCATCCGCTGATCCTCCAGCCAATCAAATTATGCCACGTAGGCACATTATCATATACAATGCGGCCTTGAGACCAAATTTTTCCTTTGGCAAAACTCAAAAAACAACAAGTTATAACATTTTCCCGCACATCCCCGACCAATAGGAGCTTGCCATGTCACTAAAAGGTTGTGATGAATAATTTGACAAGAAAATGACACTCGTATGCCCATCAAAATGTAAAAAATATAGAGGATGCCCTAGAAATTGAAATTTTTCACAAGGAAGACAGATTTCTTGGTTTTAAATCAATTGAAACATGATTTAAGTTCATTTTTGACCTGGGGATTGGGATTTCACTTGCACATAAATGGAATTTGATCAAGTCTCGAGTTTCTTGCATGATTTGGCAATGGAAAAAGGACACAAACCGTGGAAAATAAGAAATAAGGTAAAAATGTGGGGAAACTTGGATTTTGTTTCAATTTAGGGAAAATAACCACATCATGAGCATCTTGAAGGCATTCAACTGGAAAAAATGAGTTACAGATCACCCACTCAAGCAAATAAAACATTTTTGACCAAAAATGGATATAGAAAATTAGGGAAAAGTGTGAAAACTCAGAATTTGCACCAACATTGGCTCCTGGCAGGGATGGGCACTCCCAACGAGTGCCACAAGATCACAACATAGACCAAGTGCTATAAATCCGGTGGGTAAGGAGTCAAAAATGTAGAACAACCCCAAAAATTAGAAATTTAAACCAAACTAGAAATGGTTTCCAAGGATAAAAGGGAAAACCATGAGCCAACAATAGAAAAAATAAAGGAAAAACAAGGACTATTCAAAATTTACAACTTGTGCACACCTCATATGAGGATTTAATCCAAGAAGTGTTTTAAATGTCTACCATTAACAAGCAGCTCCAGCAAATCCCCATCCAAATCCTTGAGAAAAAATTTATTTTCTCCAATCTTGATATCAATGGCATAAGGGCCCATCCATAGAGCATCAAAGTTGTCATGATTTTCCTTGTCTTCATGCCTACTATCCCAGAGAAAAACCAGATCTCCAAAACTGAAGGCTCTAGGAGTGACCTTCTTATCAAACAACCTCTTCAATTTCTCTCTAAATCTGATATGCCTTTGATGAGAAGCTCTCCTTTCTTCATCCAACTCAATGATCTAATTGATCCTTGATTCATATGGGCCATGTTCTTGATCTTCCAACTGTTGGGAAAACTGAAAAGTGGATAATTGCAGGTGTAAGGGTAGCAAAGCGTGAGTTCCATACACCAATTCAAATGGGCTCTTACCAGTTGTTCTTTTAGGAGTTATTCTATTAGTCCAAACTGTAAATTTCAATTGCTCTCCCAAATTCTTCTTATTGATTTCCAAGGTCCTTCTAATGATCTTGAGCAAGTTCTTGTTACTTGACTCAACTTGTATCATTACCTTGTGGATTGTAGTTTAAAGAATAAAATAAATTTATCCCATATTCATTGCACATTACCATCAAAGATTTGGCTCTAAAACACATGGCATTATCGGATAAAATCTTAACTAGAACTCCAAATCTGCATATGATATGATTCAATAAGAAATCCATTACCACTTGGTGTGTTGCTTTTCTAGATGGAATTGCCTCAACCCATTTTGTAAAATAATCAGTTGTTACAAGGATCTATTTATGACCGGCACTAGAAGGATCTGAAATCTCACCAATGAAATCCATTCCCCATTATTTGAAAGGAGCTTCAATTGATACAGCTTGCAAAGGAAGGAAGCTGAAGCTTTCATTCTTCCGAGAGAAATGTTGGCAACTATCACACTTTCTAACCAAGTAGTGTTACATCTTTAAAAAGATTTGGCCACTAATAACCAGCCCTTAAAATCTTATGTGTTGTCACTTTCCCAGCAAAATTTCCTCCAAAAACTCCCCCATGGAAAGCAACAATCAACTTGGGAGCTTCATCTTCAGTTATGCATTTCAAGAGGACACCTTCGAGTTCTTCCAAGCTAGCCCAAGGTCTGTTATGATATATTTTTGAGAAGCCAAATTGAGGGCCCTTTTCTTATTTTTATCCAAGTGACTAGGATAGCATAGGTGTCTGAGGTAGAAAATCACATCTTTATACCACTTAGAATTTACCAACTTGTCAAGAAGATTTGTCCTTTCTTCCTCTAGCTAATTCACTTCTACATTTTACAAATTGCTCTCAGCCATGAGCTTGGCAAGACCCAAACCTCTTACCAGCTTTTTTGTTTGGATGTCCATATCATATTCTTGTAATTTGTTGACCCATCTACATCTCTTACTTGATATCTCCATGTTTGATAAGATGTCTTTAACCATGGTGTGGGGAACATAAGCAACAACCTTTGAACTCAAAATGTAGGGCCTGAAAATATTTGTTGCTTTTACCAGTGCAAATGCCTGTTTTTCCATGATTGTATAGTTCAAATCAGTTGCTTGTAAAGCCTTTCTAAAGAAAGCAATAGGCCTCTCAGCTCCCTTCTCATCCTTTTGTAACAAAACTGAAGCAATAGTGAATTTAAAGGAAAAAGAAAAGATTTGGAAAGGCCTCTTATAGTTTGGAGCTGCCAAAACAGGTGCATGCTTAAGTGCATCATTTATTCCTTCAAAAGCTTGAATGGCAGCCTCCTCCCACTTGATAACTTGATCCTTTTTTAGCATGCTTTTTATTGGAAGAGTTAGCTTAGCAAAATTGGAAACAAACCTTCTAATGAAATTGATTTGGCCAAAGAAATATTGGATACCTTTCTTGGTTCTTAGGATAGGCACCTTGCTGATTGCTTCTACTCTCTCAGGGTCTATCATAACACCTTCTTTAGACACAATATGTCCCAGCAACTTGGCATTTTGCATGCCAAAATGACACTACGCTTTGGGTTAAGTGAAATACCATACTATCTACATCTGACCAACATTTTCTCTAGGTGTTTCAAATGGTCTCTTCGCTGTCTTGAAAAAACAGTCACATCATCTTGATAAACCTGCAATAAATTCATTGATATAACTAGCAAAGGCAACATCCATTTCCGTAGAAAATTAGCAGTAGCATTCATCAATCCAAAAGGAATCCTTACAAAAACATAAGTCCCCCAAGGAGTAGTGAAGGTTGTCTTAAGTCTTTCTGATTCTTTGACAACTACTTGATTGTATCCGGAGAAACCATCCAAAGTAGAAAGCATCTCTGACCTGTTACAAGCTGCAACATATTCTCCATGTTCGAAAGGGGTAATCATCCTTCATATATGCTTTTTTTAGATTCCTAAAATCCACAAAAAGTTTGATATCACCATTCTTCTTTCTAACTGGCACAAGGTTTGCCACCCAAGATGAGTATCTAGTAGGCTGAATGATGCCACCATCTCTCAATTTATTCAACTCTTCTTGCATTTTCATGGAAAGAAGTGGGTTAATAGGCCTTTGTTTTTGTCTAAATGGCTTGGTTTTGGCCTCAAGAGGAATCTCATGTTGGAACAAGTCTTCTCTATATGCCTTTAGCTCTGAATAAGACCAAGCAAGGCAGTCTTGATATTTCTTTAAAAGTTGGGCATAGGACTATTTTTCTTCTTTCTTTGAGATTTCTGCCCAACCAAATCCTTCTTGGTTTGTCCTTAGTTCCCAAATTTAGCTCTTCTACATCCCTTGAAGTAGACATCTTTCTATTTATGATGCAATTAGCATTGTTAAAATTGGATTCAAGTGCAACAAGACCTTTGGGAATGGTGTTTGTCTTCAATTGTATAACATCCTTGTCAAACAAAGTTTCTCTACCTTAATTCATGCATACCATTGGCTTCCAATCAATGTTCTGACCAGAAAACTCACCTTGGCATTGTAATAATCTCAACACTTGTGCATCATCATCAAAAATCTGCCAATGTTTGATTATCCAAGACAACTAGCCTTGTTAGCACTTCAATGTCATATTCACAAAAAGGTGAAACGGTGTAATTTTCAAATCTAGAACCAAGGACAAAAAAATTATCAGCAGCAGCATTGAGACTTCTATCAATGCAAACAATGTTAAAGGAATCAAACATTTCAATCAAGTCCCAGACAACATGCTTATATTGTTTCATACGCTGATTTTTTATAGCATACAAATTTCTTACTTGCTTGAAAATCAGCTCTCGAATCCCCTTAGCAACAATAGCCTTCACTCCGTATTTCCATGTAATCCTTAACCCTAACAAAAATGCCTCATACTCAGCTATGTTGTTAGCACATTCAAAATAAAGTTTGAAGGAAAAAGGAAACTCTTCGAAACTAGGAGAAACCAACACTATACTAGCACCATTTCCAAATTTGAAGCAAGCTCCATCAAATGAAAGCAAGGTTCACGGAGAACCTACTATACCAAGGAATTCTGATTTGTCCATCTTGTTCTCCTTTCCATTAGCAAAACCAATGAAATTGTCCACATCTACATCAGCAAACAACACCTCATAAGAAGCATTGTTGGGATCTTCAATTAAGTGTAACATCTTCTTTTCACCATAGAGTTTTACAAGGCTTCCCTCAATGGGAATGGTGGAAAAAGACATGTCCATTTGAACACTACCACCAACACTTGCGGCCCATTTTCTTGACAAAAGCATACACCATTTGGTAGGGCAATCAATAATTACAACATCAAGTTTTAAATTCTTACCCGGATATGCTACAAGTTGCACTACTAAACCCTTCACACAACCAACAATCGGAACTTCCCTTGAATCCATAGATGTACACTTCCCATATGCTGTTGTCACTTTGATATCCAACTCATTCATGACTTCTAGAGGCATGACATTACATGATGCACCGGAATCAAACATGCAATTGTGAAGCAACCTATCTTTTATGAGAAAAGTTGTGAAAAATGGATCAACATTCAATTGGGAATCAACCAAGGATGTCCCCAAATATACTTCAAGTGCCTCTCCAAAATCTTCCATTGGTGGTGGTGTTTCAAGGCCAGCAATTCTTTGAAGAGGAGTCTCAACAACATTTACATTTATGCTTGGGGTAATCTTTTCTTCTTTCAATCCCAAGTACTTGAATGCTCTCTTCTTATGCTCAGGTATCCTAAGAAACTCAATGATGGGAACACTCACTTTAATTTGGCTCAATACTTGGGCAATATCATATGGAACACTCTTTGGTAGAATAGTATTGGAAGGGAAACAAGAAGGTTCATCAGATGGAGAAGTATTCTTGGCAGCCTGGGCATGAAGAGGACTGATATTTTTACATGGGACAAGTAGGGTTCTTGGCAAATGTTTCTTTTCTAGGATTGTATTTGGGAATGCTTATGAGAAATGGTGTCTTTGGTTTTTCTTGAGGACCAGCTCCTCTAACAACTTTACTTCTAGTATTGTACTCTTTCTCTTGACCAACCAAATCATTCATTAACAATTGTCTATCTTCCTCTAAAGGAATACCACCATCATATTTCTTGATCATTAAATCCCTTAGGTATTCAAAGTCATTATTAGGAATTTCAAAGGCTTGAACAACATCAACCTCATGAGTTTTAGAGAAGGAAAAAAATTGGTACCCGCTCTATGCAATCCCAAAAGGTTGCGCAGCAGTTCTTGCACTTATCTCATCTCGTTGATGTTGTTGCTTGTTGTGAGCGTAAAGGGCTGCCCATCATACAAACGTCATCATCCATTTCATCCTCATTATCATCTTCAATAACTTACTGTTCCATTTCACATGTAGGATGATGAAGAAAACATCTATCACACCAATCCATATCAGCAATTTCTTGAACAACAACAATCACATTGCGAGTTAGAGGGTCGAGCACCACTCTATTTTCACGTGCTTGGGGTTATCTATTTGCAGATCCAACATGACCTTTACCTCTATCATATTGTCTTTGATCACCCCTAGGATGATTGCCAAATCTATCATGGTTTTGAGTTCTTTGCTGTGCTTGTGAACCTTTCCCAATTCCTTTCTTAGCCTGGGCTAATTTGTAAGAAACTTCTTTGATTACCCCTGCCAAAGTCTTGACAACATCTTCTAAATCAGTACCCTTGCTAGCTTGAGGATTACGAGGGTTTATCAGATTCACACCATCCCTCTTAAGTAATTTACCAATAGCTTTAATATTATTTTCAATTTGAAGTGCCATAGTGAAAGCTTGCCTCAAGTTTGTAGGATTTTTGTCTCTCAAGTAATAGGTTGCCTTTTTATCAAATGCATCTGCATATTTGATCAAGAAAGATTCATCACAAGGCCTCAAAATGATAGGAAGCCTTCTCAATGTTTTATTGAATCTTGTATTGAAGTCATGGACTATCTCATTTGGGTTCTTCTTGATATTTTCAAATTTAGACAAAAGAAACCTAGGATCAGTCCTATCACCATATTGTAACCTAAATGCATTTTTCATCTCAGTCCATGAATCAATAGAGTTATCAAGGAAAGCCTTGTACCAATCCATAGAATCATCTTCAAGTGTATGGATAAACAACTTGATATACACATCCTCAAATTCTATCTCAAAATCTTCCATCATATTATCAAACAGTTTGAGATGCTGATAACCGGTAATGGCATTGTTACCTTGGAATTTTAGTAACCTATTTCTCACATCTTGTGGGATAGCATTTGGATAGCCATCCATTCCTCCAAAATTTATAGGACCAAAGGTGTTAACAAAAATGGAGGTCTAGGTTGAGAAATATTGTTTGGTGGGGGTGATCTTGGAGGTGAAACAACCGGTGAGGAGTAGTAATGGGTCGATTGGAATAGATGAGTGATCTTTAAAATGACAACCACCCAAAGGCTCTTTCTCTTGATAAATGTTAGAAAACTTAGAAACCATTGGAGAAAATTTAGGAGCAATTTTTTTAAATACACAAGAAGGTCCCTCACCTGATGGAGAATGTAAATCAGCAAGAAAATTGTCTGAATCAGATCTACTTGAAAAAGAATTATAATCTTCAATAACAGGCTGCTCTCCTTCAAATTCAACTATGGGGATTTCTTTTCTTGCAACCAAATCACCAACCACTTTCCACACTCTTCTTCCTTCTATATCTGAGCTTCTTAATTCGGTGAGTAACTTCTTAGAAGATTCCTTGATGAAGAGGGATCTCCTTCCCTCTAGCTTGATAGATTTAAACAACAAGTTACAAATGACAGAGATGTATAAGACAACTGGTATTTCAAGATCCAAACAACATGGAGTCACCACTAAGGAATTCCACCTTAGTTGTGCAAGAAAGCACTAAAATATTATGTCAAATGTATGCTATGACTGAAAACTTTGCAATGGTATACAAATAAGGTCTTCTTCTTCTTAATTCAACCAAAAACAATGCATCCAAAATATATAAACTTCTAGAAAATGAGAAGAGTAGGCTGAGCTTTGAAACTTTTACCCAAAGCATGCAGATCTGAAGTATAAAATGATATCTCAAGAATGTAACAGCTCAAATACTTGATCACACAAATGCTCAAACCTTTCAAACACTTCAAAACCACCAAGAAATTCCAAGAACTCCCTCGCAATGGTGACACTCGGGTGTTGGTATCCAGATTTAATCTCCTTCACAACTTAAATAGCATCAAACTTGCACAAAACACTCAAGGATAGATAGATGGTTTATATGTCATTTGTATCCGGGAAGCACACCTATTTTCTTGTTTCCATTCAATATTTGAGGGAGTGGATAGCACCTTCAAAATGGTTTTGATCTAACCCTCACTATTTTAGGTTGTTCCTATCAACCAAGGCAAGAGAACCTATATTGCAGCCCTTATATGGTAAAGGAGATGAAGATATCCTTGTGTTTTGCATATGTTATGGAAGAGGCCTTGCGAAAACATGATCAAGCATCCACTATCCAAACTCAAAGGAGTTGTCACTACTAAATGATGGAAATGTTTTCAAAATAAAGCTAAGTCTTCTAAAGACATGACAAAACCTTGATATGCTTTGTGTATTTCGTGAAAGGATTGAGTTCTTTTGTGGACACGAGAATGCAATGTAGGGGTAGTATAGGTAGGATTAGTTAGTTTAAAATGATATACGTGGGAAATTTTAGGATAAGAGTAGATAGGAATCACCAACTTCTTTGAGGACCTTTTTGCAATAAATTTGTAACACCTACACAACAAGAATACTTCCAAAGATTTTAAGTGCTCCTTCAACCAAGATATGTGCACAAATGGAGGCCCAAATCTACACTCTTCCACACAACCTTTGATAATCGACACAAAGGATTGAAGTAAAATATCAACAAATTATCCAGAATCCCTATTTAATCATGACCTAAAGTACACCCAAAGGTTTACAAACAGTCTCATTATTCAAGGATAGTAAAAGGATTTTAAATCTATCTATCTTCTACCAGATGAAATCTCTTCTGAATATAAGATTTTGAATTCCATTAAACCATCAACAAGAAATGAGACCTGTATGATCAAATATTTTATAAGGACAAGATTACAACATGAGAAAGAAACATAAACTGAAAACATTTTGAAACATAAGTAAATGCAAACATTGCCAAGAGAATAAACTAGATAATCTAGAAAATGATCAAATACATCAGTAGGGGAAATTCATGAGAATAATATCAGAGCATTTTGATGGCTCTACAACTTAAACCAACTCAACATGATGAAATCTGATACAAAAATGGAATTGAAAATGGATCTCAGGCAGTTTTCTCCAAAGAAATGGATTTCTTCCAGCCCTTTGCTTGAAAATTTTGAGTCTCTTCTCCAAATACATTTTATACCTCATGCCACTTGGATCCTTGCTTCCCAAGCAAAGGATATGCTTAGGGATCAAATTTTTTTACAAGAAACCTTATCCATTTCATGAAAATGACATTAAACTGTAAAACAGCTCATAAAATGCCAGGGATGCACAAATAGTTTAAAATATTACATGAATTCAGATACTTATCCATCCTAGTGTCATGTTTTTGGCATTCAGACATGTCGCATGCATTTGCAATCATTTTCCACCTTTTACTTCATCATTTTTCACCTCTGCAACCTTTTATTTTCACCTTTCACATTTTTTCACGGGTCTAGGGAAAACATTTCATCAAAAACATCATAAGCCATCAAATTAGCTCCCAAAAATGGTGCCATTACACTTAAAAGGCCGAGGGGATGTGAAATCATATAAAATTTCATGCATTTTGATGAAGAAACGTGATTTCCAAGCTCCTTGGAGCTCCATGGTGTCCCAAAATGAAATTACACAGTGACCATTGATTTTAGTAAACCTTTAATGTCAGCCCTCCACATGGAAGATGAGATTCATGAATATTACCTCTTTTTCCTCTGGATAAGGTGGACACATGTCCAAACATGATTAGAGCAGGTCCCAAAAAAATACATTTTTAACTCTTTTTGACCTTTGGAAAATTTTGAAAATTTTCCCGCTTGCTCCCTGGACCCGCCACCCTAGGTGGGCCCCACAAAAGCTCAATGGGCCAATTTGATGAATTTTTCCAATTTTTTAAGAAAAGAAAATTTTCTCAAAATTCCCCGTGGGCTCGAACACCCACTCACTCCCTTGCCACATGGGTCTCCCATTCACTGCAGAGCCGACCCTCCAAGTTTTTCCTTCAAACCTCTCGAAAACACTACAACCTTTTGTGGGCCCGTGCTCTTCTTTTTGCCCTTTCTAATGTGCCACATGTCATCCCCTAATTGGATGTGGGGGCACCCTTCCAAATTTTCTGTCGAGGCCACGGATCAATTTTTGACTTTGAGAAATTTTACCAAAATTTGTAAGATTTTCAATATTTCCTCCGTGCCCCAAACCTCACCCAAATTTGGACACGTGTCCTCCTTCAATTGGACACGGGCCTTCGGGAAAAATTTTTCCTTTGTAACTTTGAGCCCAAAAACAACAAATTTTTCTAAGTTCCCGCTTCTCCGTTTGACCTTCTTGGACACATGTCTTCCTCCAATTGGTCGCAGCTCTCGGGCCAAATTTTAACTTTAACATTTTGAAGTTAAAAACTTCAAAATTTTCACAAACCCCACCCTCCATGCTGACTTTCCTGGACACGTGTCCACTTCTTATTGGAGGTGGGCCTTTGGGTCAAAATTTTACCTTAGCATCGAGGCAAAAAACAATAAAATTTTCCAAGTCCTTCCTCCACCCGCATGCCCTCCGAGCCACGTGTCCGCTTCCCATTTGTTGCGGGCGTCGGGAAAAAATTGATTTTGAGAAATTTGCAAAAATGAAGGAAAGATTTCCAAGTGACCTCTACCACCCGCCGATCCTCCAACCAATCAAATTGTGCCACGTAGGCACTTTACTGTTGCAATGGGGGGCCACGAACAAAAGTTTTCCTTTGGCAAAAACTCAAAAAACAATAAGTTATAACATTTTCCCATACATCCCCGACTAATAGGAGCTTGCCACGTCACCAAAAGGTTACGATGACTAATTTGACAAGAAAATGACACTCGTATGCCCGTCAAAATGTAAAAAATATAGAGAATGCCCTAGAAATTGAAATTTTTCACGAGGAAGATAGATTTCTTGGTTTTAAATCAATTGAAACATGATTTAAGTTCATTTTCGACCTGGGGATTGGGATTTCACTTGCACATAAATGGAATTTGATCAAGTCCGAGTTTCTTGCATGATTTGGCAATGGAAAAAATGACACAGCCCGTGGAAAAGAAGAAATAAGGCACAAATGGGGGAAACTTGGATTTTGTTTCAATTTAGGGAAAATAACCACATCATGAGCATCTTGAAGGCATTCAACTGGAAAAAATGAGTTGCAGATCACCCACTCGAGCAAATAAAATGTTTTTGACCAAAAATGGATATAGAAAATTAGGGAAAAGTGTGCAAACTTAGAATTTGCACCAATACCAACCAACCTTCCCTTTTAACCTATGTAGCTTATCTTTGGAAGACCATAGTAAAAAAACTTAAATTCATGTGAATTTTAAAAAAACAAAGCCTTACCCATGTAAAAGAGAAGTGAGCCCAAATATATATGAGAGGATGTGACTTGGTAAAAGAAAAGTGTATATGATGTATATACCAAGTCATACATTTAGTGTTGGTGAGGTTCATAGAGTAGCCAAGTGTCAACCACACTTAGGGAAGGTCATAGTACACTTGAGTGGAGTGATAAGGATTTAATATATGTAAAAGTCATCGGTAATATATAAGAGTATAGTTTTTAATTAAAACTAAATTCCCTTTACATGTGGTGTATGGAGCATAGGAATCAGTAGTATATTCCAAAACATAGGTTAGTATGATTATAAACTAACATAGTATTGTAAATTTATTTTATAGTTTAGAATTAGAGTAATTTATACCATATAGAATAGGCCCCCTTCCATGTATTTTATCTGTAGCCAATCAAAAATTTGAGATAGCTATTTTCATGGAGGGTTTGTAGGAGATCTCTTTTTTTTTTTTTTAAATTTTAATTTTTGGAATAAATTTTAAGCAAATTTTTGTAAACATTATAGTAGTTCTAAAAAACTATAGATTTAAACTTTGGAAGATATATTTTAGCTTAAAATAAAATAAATATATAGTTTGTAAATTATAAACTATAGTTATATATATATATACATATATTTTAAATGTAATTAATTTAAAAAGAGGTTACCGAAGGAGACAAACTCAAATTTTTTTAATTCCAAAGGTAATAAAATTTTTACCAAGGTTTTATCAAGTTTACTGGGAACATTGATAAATGATAAACCAAAGAAAAAAATCCATTTCCTATTCTAGCGGGGTTTGTCTCTTGTCTTTTAACCTTTTATTAATTGTTGAATTTAGCCTTAGAAATAATTCAATCTACACATATTTGGAACTATAAAAACATAATGTATTATTTCACATAAATATTTAAACCTTACCTTTATTTTCCGGGGCCTAGAAGTTGAATTCTTTTCACGGTTGAAAATACAAATACCTTTTCACCTATGTAATATTCATCTAACCAACCATGTGGAAAGGGAAGGGGGTTAAATAATATTTCAAATATTTTAACTACCTTCCCAACCATTATAACCTTAGGTTATATTAGAATTAAATTAAATTATTAAACCGACTTTGGTACCATGTCACAACGAAGGGTGAAAAGGTATATTTACTAAATAAATTAAATGTTAGGTTAACATACATTAATAAGTGGAAATATCAATATGCACACCATGATAAAATTAAATAACAACATAACACAAATTATGTAGTGACACCGTATGTAACATGGAAAACCCATAAATGGGTAAAAAACCACGAAAGAATAGTCCACTATAGAGAAACATTTTACAACCCAGCCCAATAACTCCCCCTCACTTCTACTCCATGTATTTACCCATGATCTGAATGATTCATGTGATTTTGAATATGTCCTAAATCCATATTTAAATAACCCGAAGGGTTATAACAATATTAAGTGATGGGAACACCTCCTCGATTTAATTAGTTGATTTAAGGAGACTAAATAATAAGAATATACTTTATTCTATATTATTTAACTATAAACTAAATATTATGATGCACTTAATATTATTGTTCTAACAAGAAAATATATAAGCCAAGTAGTCATGAAAATAGTTCATTTTTGATGTGTTTGAGTGAGATTTGAGATCTGCATTGTGAATTTTGAGTTGTTTTGGAGAGATGGAGGCTAACGTTGGTGGTGGTAGAGGAAGAGGATCGAGTCGGGAGTAAGTAATATTGATTTTGTGTTTTGTTTTGAGATTTTGTTTACTTTTTTCTTTTTGTGCTATTTTTAAAGTTGGGGTGAGAACACCAGATCATTGGAGATCGAGTAGGTCATTAGTGATTATGTTAATGAAATTGTTTTCGATTAGCATTCGTAATTGATTAGTGTGATTTTGGATAAAGTTACTAACCGATGTTTTTTTGTGTTTTACAAGTGAGGGAGACTTTCTATCTCTAAGATAGGGTTCCATAGATGTTTGACATGATTTGATTTGATGTGACTAATGTAGAGTGGAATCATTTAGAAGTGTTGGATTAGGAGTATTTCACCACTACGGTGGATTCCTCAGATCGAGGACCGATGATGATAAGACCGATCGACATATAGGATCCGAGCATCAAGACATTCTAGTTCTCAACTTGTGAGATAAAAATTATGCCGAGGGTGTATAAAAGATCCTTAGGTTACCTATTCAAAGTTGAGTAAGTGGTACCGATCACCCAAGAGTCTTGTATTGATATGATGAGACAGTTATATGGTGATAAGGCTAGAGAGATAGGGTATACAATAGGGGGATTCTATATTAAGTCCTACTATGATGAAAATATGTCGGAGTAACCAATTTATGTTGATTATTATGTTAGCTATATCATGTTATGCACTACTAGATTCAAGGGATGGTAGGTTTCCTTAAACACTTGTGGGTGTCGTGTTAGATATTATGGAGCACTAGATAGTATATACTTGGGCTTGCAAACTATTGGTTTAGTTTTAGATTGCATGTTTTGTTTTTGCTACACTACTAGGAATATGAGAACATTGTTTTTGTGAGGCCACTACGGATACCATGGAGAGAAATTGACTGACCAAGTATGTGGTGGGATTTTTGAGATGGTGTTTTGATTGGTTGAGGGATGATGGGGTCAAGAGAGACCATACTTATTATTCTAATAAACAACAAGTTTTTCCATAGATGATGTAGTGTGAAGGCCTTATGTGAGGTATCCTGCATGTTCGGGGATGGATGCAAAGTTAGCAAGGTTAAGGAGGTGAGGTTGGTAAAAGGGAGGATACCTAAGATGATAAAGGCCATATAGTTTCCTTAGGTATGGAGACAGTTTGGGTTTCCTCACTAGATTCCATGTGAGCTTATAGTATATCGGTGAGATGATGTGGAAATATATTTACCCGTGTCATTAGTAGATGAGGTAGGCTAGCTAAGGAGGCATAATATTTAGAGGACATTGAGGAGGATTATATTGGGGTGGATGAGGGTTTCATGGCTTGGTGGGCACAATGGGATTCTTATGGAGATAGTGTGGGTAGGAGGTGGTAGGGGGTGGAGATGAGGAGGAGGAGAGTGAGGGTAGAGATGATCCGTCCAAGATGTAGGTAGCTCATGATATTTTATAGGTGGAGAGAGATAGATTGGTAGTGGAGCATGAAACCACTCACCAAGAGCATGATAGCCTACATCGGTAGATAGATCAGATTTTCATTGAGTGTGATACATGTCTCCTGTAGTAACAAGACACATACCACCGGTAGTGGGAGGTGCTCCGTGAGAAGTACGAAGATGTGGGTATGGCTTCGGGGGTAGTAAGTAGTGTGGCCTAGGGAGAAGGGCTCTGGTGTGGAGCATGTAGTGGTACATGTAGAAGGAGTTCTAGTTATAGGAGGGCATATGAGGCCTCCTGGTTTTGTGACCATTGATCATTATAGATATCTTGGAGAGGAGATGAGATATTATGAGTGCTTGGTTACATAGCACCTCCCTAGTGTTCCTCATTATGTGGAACACAGAGTGAACTAACATTGATCAGCTCAAAAGGAGACATTGACAAGCGCATGGAGTGTTGCACATCCATGGATATATCCGGGGTCGGAAGTAGGGGTTACAAGATGTTAGGGGAGAGTGTGCATTATATTTTGATTTTACCACATAGTATGTGGGTTTTATATATGATTTGTATATATATGAGCCTTATAAGGCATTTTGTATAGAATTTTGAGGATATATGATGATGATGTTTGTGAATTCATGTGTTGATTGATTTATTTTGATGTTGATATTCATGATGTGATGTTGAGATAGTTATATATAAAGATCTTGGTATATATCTTTAAAACTCATGGTTGATAATAAATGTGAAATGTTTTTTTTGTAGACTGGATTTGATGCACATGTAACATAATGGTAAAAGTCTGGTGATGAAAATGCACTTGATGCCTTGTAAAAAATATAACATATAAATAACAATAGTTAGTCACATGTAGGACCTTAGATATAGGCCAAAGTGAGTTTGTATACCTTCTTAGAACATGAGAAGGGTTGACATATGTAGTTTGTGTGGGAGAGTAGGTTTTCCTTTTTATTACTTTGTAGGTTCATGCCCCAACTATTTTTTATTGACACAAACTAATGTATGTGGGAATTTTTATTTAATGGGAAATTTTATCAATGGAGGAAGCTTTCCTAAGATGATTTTGATTTTTTTAACTTTATTGAAGGCTAATCGATGCGGGAAGCCTTTTTATAATGATATGGGTAGCCATCCTTCGAGGGAGTGGTCTACAATTTTGATTTTATGATTTTTATTTTGAATAGATCATTCGAGGATCAGTCTATATTTGATAGATATTTTCCTTCGAGGAATCAGTCTACCTATTTTTACAATGATATAATAGTTTTACTTCGAGGATTATTCTATATTTTTTATAATGTACATCCGTAGATATTCTTGATTTTAATTTTTACGTTAAGGGAAGGCCTACTAGACCATTTTGAAGAGGGGAAAAAACGTTGTTACAAACCACACATATACATCCCACATCATGTTTTCAGTTGGTAGACAAAAGGGGAGATGAGATTAATGATTATGGGGTTCCTACCGATGAGGAACTTGTCTATGTGAAATATTTAATGAACAGAGCCATGGTGTTCATCTTTAAGGTCTTAATTATAAGGTAGTGATGATAAACCACATGCTTCCAAATCATTAATGTGTTAAAATGATAAGTTGATGATGGAATGAAATATTTGTTGTGAATAATGTCAATATTGTAGATATGTAATAGTAAAAAGGCCACACGTACAAGGAATTCAAAGGTTTCTTTTTAGGTGTAACATCAAGGGAGGCTAAACGATAGGCTCTCAACCTATATTTTTGAGTGATGACATATGGACCTATCCAGTTAGGGGAAATTTTCCCACATTTACTCCTTTCTAGAGTAGTGAAATTTTGATTTTATTTTAGGAAAAGATCACCAATGTTGAAGTCATATTCTTTGACATGTTTTTATATGCTCGTTTGATACGTTCTTGATAAACATGATGATGTACTAGGGATATTAGGTGATGTTCATCTAACAACTCAAGTTTTGTTAAATGTTCTTGATGATTATATTCATCGAGAGATGAAGTCTCGACAGATATATAAAGTGAGGCAATTTAGAATTCAAGGGTAGGACTGTGTTGGGCCCCTGATATAGCTTCCAAATCTTAAGGGCACGTAAACACGTGTGGAACCAATGAAGTGCGGAAGTGAAGGTGCACAAGGCAAGATTCAAAAAGGGTTCTTGGAGAACCAAGGGCGCATGCCGCGTGAAGAACAATTTGGGACTTAGCCATTTTTGGCCTTTTGGGTAGGACACATGAAGAACGTGTTCTATTTGGATAAGGTTCTAGCCTAGTGACAGGGTGTCCTAGAAGGAATATACCTTGCGATAGAAAGATCCAAAAAGTTAATCATGACATGGAGAGGCATGCACCTAGGGCGACCCACACCTTGACACTTGGGGCTAGATCTGAGGCTGCAGAGAAGTTTGTTAGAGCTTAGAGGCCTATTTATACATGCGCCCTTGGAAAAGAAAAGAGACAGAAGAGAGGTAGCGGAGCTCTACAAAATTACTACGAGAACTATGGGATGAAAATGGGTAAAGGATTCCAGTAAGGATGTAATGGGGAAATGGGGAATGTAATTTTTTTGTGAGAATACATGTATGGATCCACACATGGTGCATGAGTATGGTCTACCTTCTGTAATATTTTATAAGTAATACTATGAATGAATGTGATAAGCTTGCCATGACAAATGTATTAAGACTCTTTCTTTATATTACCTGTATATTTCTATTATACTTCTATTCTTTTATAATCATGAATATTACTTGAATGCTATGTATAATGGTGGATTTACAACTTCTTAGTTCTATTACTTCTGTTGCACGCTTTTCTTTTATTTTGACTAAAAGGGTATAGAATCCGTTCTAATATATATAGCTTTTTCATGTCTTTTAAATCACTAAGTCAAGATCATGAGCATGCCTTCCACTGAACTCACATAAAAGAGAGACTCGGCTCCCTCTCGCATGCCTCGGGTGAGCACCCGGTGGTCTACTGGGTGATAGGCAGTGCACATGAGGTTACCTTGTTCTTAGTGGGGTGAAAAAATGACTACATCTTGGTTCCGTTGCCGGGACTCTTTTCAAAGTTGTAGTGGAACATGGCATACATCATGATCTGTGTAAAAAGTGATGGTGGAGTGCTTAACACTTGAAGGTGTTGAAGATTGGTTTAAAAGCACAGAGGATGAATTCACTCGAGATTCAAGACTTGATCTAGATTTGATACATGAAGATGGGTGGAAGACACTCTTTATCATGAGTTGTATGAAACTTTCTTCTGTTGTTTCCCTAAGAGAGTTATTCGAATGGCTCTTGACTTATACATCTAGATCGGGGTGGCATTATAAATCACACCCTTGGACCCAAGAAACGTATCAGAATTTGCAAGATGTTGATCTAACGTGGACCCCTACTATAGATCATTGGTGGAAGGGATTATTGATTAGCTACACTGGAATATGCCATCTCCATGTATTTTGTCTAGAAGTTGTTGAGTTTGAGTTCTTGAGAGATCCCAGGGGATCATTTATGCGTGTTATTCCCCTTGCAATCAAAATATTGATGGTAACCATGGGTTTAGAGGCATTTCCTATTGCCGGCTAAACCACCCTAAATGCTTGGTAAGGAAGCCGAGGATAGGGAAGGATGGATGATCCGATAACTAAAACAGAAAGGGAGGAGAGATGGCTCAAGTATAATGAAGCGTGTGAAAAAGGGATTGATAGATAACATGGGATTACAAGTGGGTTATGGATCCAGACTTGGTGGAAAGGAGTTGAGGTTCACGTGGAGGATGTGGAACCCAAACAGTCTGTGGTACCCCATCTTGGTAAGTGCAGGAGAGAAAACCTTGCAGCTTCTTATGAGAGTCCATCACATAGAGAAAGAAGAGTGGTTAGCATGCATCTGACCCTACCTAGCGATTGAACCTTGGTGCTTGGTTTGTTCAAATGAGGGAAAAATATAGTTGATCCATTTTATTTCAGTGAAAGCAACTGATCGGTGCCTAGAAGACACAACTTCTTGTTTGGGAATTCTATGGCTTCACACACTATTTCGGTATTTGGTGGAATGTTTGGACAAGGCACGTATACAACTGGTTTTGGAAGCACGTTAGGAAGTGGTGGGGGAAATATGACTGGGAGTGGTACTAGTTCACAAATTGTCGCATGTAATTTAGTGGGATGATGGGAGTATTTGGCATGACAAACACAGGCCCTGTACCTAACACAAGAGGATTTGGAGGTGGAAGTGGTGGAGCTGGTGGCTCAGATCTAGTGGATCCGATAGAGGAGGAAACACCAGAGGAAACCAAGGGACTGGATCGGGAGGGAAAGGGCCTCAGCCACCTCCTCAAGTCTTTTTCGAGATGTCTCTACACTTACCAGATTACAGTGGGATAGAAGATGCCACGGAGCATGTGCATAAGTGCGAGCTACTATGGCGCGTGAAGGGAATCACGACCCAGGATCAAAAGGCTAGTCAATTTGTGACGACCTTGCAAGGATGTGCACATAGTTGGTATAGAAATTATGACCCTCATCAGACTATTGTGGATTATACCACATTGAGAAATGCATTCTTGGTGGAATTCCACATACCTGAGTTTGAATAGAAGAGCATTAGCTCTCTCAAAGAAATCCAACAGGAATGGCAGAGAGCATGCGGGGAATATGATGTGTATTTTAAAACTCTATTGTCTAAACTATCTTATGATATCCACCCTTCACAACATGCTCAGTGGTTTTTCAGAGGGTTGATCACACCCTTTAGGAGGGATTTATCTCATAAAACATTCATGGACCCACGTGAAGCATTGGAAGCTGCTTTATGCGTTGAGGTAGTTGGTAGTGTTGACACTAGTGTTAGCCCATTTTCTGGAGGCTCAGATTGTTGTCATGGCTAAGAAATTGGAGAAATTATCTGCCAACATAGTTCTAGAGATTCATGGAGGGATGTGGTGCATGGATTGTAACGTAGAAGGGCACACAAAGGATAATGGTGGGATATGTACTTGAAAGGCGGTGCATGTTGTAGCGATAAATTGTGAAATATGTCATGAGGACCATGATGCAAGTAGATGCCCTTTGCTGCTGCACACGATCCGTAAAAATGTATCTTGTTATTGTAAGATATGTACCTCACCCACACATGACACCAAGGATTGTAGATTGATTGACTAGATTCATGAGGCAATTGATCTTGGTGTGTGCCAGACTAGCATTGCTAGCATTTCCAAGGGAGATGACCATGGGTAAGGAGAGCAGAGATGGAGGTGCACATGGAAGAGGGTTTCATGGAGGATTTCATGGTTGGGGTAAGCTGTGGAGGAAGAAGTGAGTTCTGTGTGGGACGTGTTTTAATTGTGGAGTCACGAGATCATTATAAGCACGAATGTTGAGATCTTCTACAATGCTCCTGGTGTGGAAAAAAAATAAGTACGAAGAGTGCCCAGAGTTATACAAACATATGAGTCAACAGTACCGGAAGGATAGGGGCACTGCCATGGTGAGTATTAAGAATGCCGACGTACAATGGCTTCGTGGGAAATACGTGAATCAGAATTAGAGCTTGTTATGGTAACAACAAGGGCGAGTCCGCATGTGTAAAGGAAGAACCTAGGCAAAGACCTCGGTTTCGAGGGAAGAAGTAGTACATGAGAAGTATCCAAACTCATCTCACCAAAAAGAAGTCTACCAGAAAACCATGGATGTAATTCAGAGTTTACAAGGGAGATCTAATGTTTAAAAGAGCAGACTAGAAAGGATAAGCAAAGAAGAACCATAGAAGCACCAAAGAGTGACCTGGATGAGGTTAAGGAGGTGTGTAAACTACTGAGGTAGGAGAATATTATTCCCCTTCTAGGAGCATGGTTGAGGGAAAAGGTACCACGTACCAGGAAGAACACGAAAGGTAGATCCTACATGTAAACCTCCCACCTCACAGCCTTGATTATGACAAAGAGATTACCCTGAACGCAGTAGTGGATGGATGGTTTCTTAGCAACATCCTCATTAACATAGGCACGGAGGTTAATGTTCTCACTCGGATGCCTAGCATCAAATGGGAAGACCTCATTACGGTACCATCTTCAAATGTGTTGTATATGGAAAATAAGACAAAGGCAATGCCCATAGGTGTATTGAAGGATGTGACCATTACCATTTAGGGACTAAGTTCATCAAATATTTTGAATTCTTAGCCCTTGCTAAGGCGAGATAACTTCCCAAAGATTACTTGGGCACCCATGGTGCTATAAGAATAATGTAGATCTCCGGTTTAACAAGGGGTACATAAGCTTTGAAAATAAGGAAGAGTGGGTAGTTATACCACTGGTTGATGGAAAGTCCACCCCCTATACTGAACCCCTTGGGGAGGAATTCCTAGACAGAATATATGTGCACTTCATAAGAGATCCAGAGACCATCCACCCTATAGAAGGAGTCATCCAGTTTGATGATGCTCAATTTTTCAATGATACTACTAGTATAGCTTGCGATAATTGGGCGCATGGGACTTATGAATTGATTAGGTGACATCTGAAAGGATCAGTAACCAAGGTAACCATGCCATGTATAGTTCGGCACCTAGGAGGAAAGGCAATAACCAAGTATTCTAGGGATGCATACCCTGAGGTCTTTTTGAGAGAGATGGAAGCTCACTGGAGGGAGGATGAGTAACGAAGTATGCTAGGTTATGTTTTGATAGGCACAATAGCAAGGTGGTGGGCCACATATAGTGAAAACTTGTTAGAATGGCATGAAGTTAGAATTGCGCTCACTGTCTGATTCTCAAAAAGTAACATACCCACCACTATCAAGGATTACAATGGCAATGGACCCACCTCTTCCCACATCTAGGCATGTGAGAGGGTTTGGGGAGAAGGCGCAGAAGCTTTACCACCCTCCCTTTGGGTGCACAAGTTGTATTCGACACTACAAGGTTGTGTGCACACTTGGTATATCCATTATGAAACACGTCACCAAACAGGAAGTTGGTAGGAATTAGTGGCTAACTTGGTTCACACATTCGAGTACTAAAGTACCAAGCAACTAGTTGATGAGGCGTTGCAGACTATCAAGCACCTCACTCTGGGGGATTGCGCCATGGCAGAAGATAGGTTAGTAAACTTACTTGGTGGGCCTAGCTTAGAAGCATGGTTCAAAGAGGAGGAACCAGAAGACATATAATTCGAGTGCGCGTGTGCTAAAAAGGAGAAAGGAAAGATGGTATATGTTGTTGATGGAGAGGAGATGGAAATCTTGAATGTTAACCATTTGGTTGGGGCACACAAAGTAGTTGACAATGCAGATGCATGTGCGTGTGCATATCATGAACCACTCAAAACCAAGAAAGTTAACATCGGCTTGGAAGAGGAGCCCAAGGAAGCTATCATTGGGGACTACTGGTCAGACAAGGAAGTATCAAATATCATCGATCTCTTGCATGAATTTGAGGATTTATTCCCACGCAAATACCATGAGTTGGAAGGCATCCACCATTCATTGGGGGAAATGAGGATAAAGTTGAAAGATGGTGCGTGCCTAGTTAGGAAGAGGCCTTACAGGATGAATCCCAACATGCGCGTGAGGGTTAAAGAAGAGCTAGACAAGATGATAGCATCCATAGATCATTGAGGCTATGGAGGAATTAGAGTGGATAAGTCCAATGGTGATCAGCATAAAGAAGGATGGGTGGATTAGGATATGTGTGGATTACAGGAATTAAACATTGTTTGTATCATAGATCCTTTTCCCACCCCCTTTACTAAAGATATTTTGGAAGGAGTTGTTGGGTGCGAGGTCTATTCCTTTACGGATGGATTCTCGGGATATCACCAAGTAAGGATTGCCAAGGAAGACCAAGAAAAGACAACTTTCACCACCGAGTGGGGAAGCTTTGCATACATGGTCATGCCCTTTGGGCTGAAGAATGCGCCCACTGTATTTTCACGCATAGTGGTACAAGCATTTAAGGACTTCATCCACAAGTTCCTTTAGGTATATTTGGATGATTGGACAATGTATGGATTGGTAAGGGACCATTGTGATAACTTGAGGTTGATGTTTGAAAGATGTTGGTAGTTGAGGATCTCCCTCAACATCAAGAAATGTATCTTTACAACTCCTTTTGGAATGTTTTTGGGACATATCATATACAAAGAGGGCTTACTTGGTGGATCCTACGAAATTTGCAATTATTATAGGGTTAGGCGAGCCTACCAGCCAAAGCACAATGCGTGGATTTCTTGGACATGCTGGGTACTATAGAAAGTTCATTAAGGGATATGTCAAGATCGCTGCGCTTTGGAAATATTGCTCAGACATAAGAGTGCCTTTCGGTGGGGAGAGGTGCAGCAGAGGGCATTTGAAACTCTAAAAGAAAGGCTTATAACCACACCTTATCTATGATTCCCATCATGGGATGAACCTTTCCATGTCTATGTGGATGCCTCTGGTACATCAATGGGAGCCATCCTTTCTCAACCAAGAGAGAGGATTGTTGATCATCCCTTATGTTTTGCAAGTAGAAAGTTGACACCAGTAGAGTAGAATTATACAACGACTGAGTGCAAGGCATTGTTAATGATCTACGTGCTCCACAAATTTAGACAATATCTGCTGGCAACTCCCTTCATATTCTACACTGACCGTATGGCCTTGAAGTATTTAGTAATTGCGAGGGTGCATATGCCATTGGGTACTTTTATTTCAGAATTCAAATTCAAAGTGGTGTTAAAACTAGGAAAGAAAAATTTTGGGCCAAATCATTTATCTAGGATTGATTCAAGAGAGGACGTGTAGAGTATTGAGGAAACCATGCCAGATGTGCAACTATTCAAGCTATGGAATTCACCCTTAGAATTAGAAGACATTACTATTTTTCTCAAGGAAGGTGTGGCACCAGAAGGAATGAATGCTCTAGAAAGGAAAAGGTTAGCCATGCATGCCACATCCTTCATGTTTATTAATGGGGATTTGTATAAAATGGGCCGTAATGAGGTTTTGCACCGGTGTGTATCAGAACATGAACACATAGCTATAATAGAATAATCCATTGGTGGGATTGCTGGAGGACACTATGTGGGGAATGCAACCATGCGTAAGATCCTAATCGCCAGACTCTAGTGGGAAATGATTCACCAAGATTACATCGAGTTTTGCAAGGCCTGTGACCACTGCCAGCACCTTGGCAAACTTGGAAGAAGGGATGAGATGCCCTTGTGCCCCATCGCTAGTGTAGAACCTTTTGAGAAATGGGCAATAGATTTTGTCAGACCAATCTCACCAGCTATGCGAAGGACTAACTCGTGGTATATCATTACCTGTACTGATTATCTAACAAGGTGGGTAGAGGTGCACCCACTAAGGATTGCACCGCAACCACAACTACTAGATTTTTTTGGGAGAACATTATCAGCAGGTATGGGTACCCATTAATTTTAACAAGTGATAGGGGCACTCACTTCTTAAATGAAACAATCAGGATTCTATTGGAAAAATTCATGGTAGCCCATCACAAGACTACCCCTTATCACCCTCGGGCAAATTGGACTACGAGAGGATTTTAACAAAATCCTTAGTCGTACATTGAATAAGATATGTGATGTGGGTAGGCAGGATTGGGATGAAAAGGTATTAGCAGTCCTTTGGGCATACAAAACAATGTATAAAAGGTTGAACAAGGCCACACCATTTCAACTAGTGTTTGGTGCGGAGGCTGTTTTACCGGTTGAATTTATGCTACCATCACTGCATATAGAGTACGCAGGAGGATTGGATGATGAACAAGCGTTAGAAGAGAGAATAAATGAGTTGATGAATTTGGATGAAAGGTGCTTGCTAGCAAGATGGATCCAAACAACTGAAAAAGCTAAGTAAAAGGCATGGAATGACCACCACATTAAGAACAAATAGTTTAAGGTTGGCCAAATGGTATTGTTATATGATTCAAAATTTCTATGCCATCCTGGAAAGTTGAAGGTGCATTGGTTGGGTCCTTATGTAATTTCATACATCCTTGATTCGGGTACATGCCGATTCAATTGCTAGATGGAAAACAATTACTGGATACTTCAATGGGAGTAGGCTAAAGCCCTACTATAAATAATGCTTCTTGGTGTTTGTAAATAAGGTAGTTCTACCAATTAGTTTAGCATTTCCTTTTATGATTTTCCTTTCTTGTTTTTCCCTTTCATGTTGTTGTCTTGTTTTGTGCCTTAGGCACCAGTAACCTTATTAATTTTTGACTTATGAATGCAGAGGACCGTGCACATCATTTTAGTGTGTGGTGAGGTGATAAAAATAGAAGCATGAAGTCATTCTGTAGGAGGATTGGGTTGGTAGACCGTTCGAATTGGCCCCATTGAAAAGATGCATTAGGAGAAAAGAAGGCAGATGGGTGGCAAAATAAGGTTACATGGGAAATCCACGTACAAGGAGAAAAAGCACAAAAACATGAGGTAGGTGAAAGCAAGAATCATGAGGATGGAAGAGGTGCCTTTGGCACTGGTAACACACGTGCAAGAGTCTTCTATCAAGATGGATTGTCTGCACACCAGAAGGTTGGAAAATTTTTGCACAAGGATTGGGTGTGCAAGGAAAAGCACTGAAGTCAGGTTTTTTTAAAAACACCGCATTAAATATTGTTGTATGGTGGTAGGTAGCCTAGCCTTTAATGCGTAAAAGTGGGAAAAGCTATAAATATAAGGATGGGAAGTTCATTATTTTACTTTGCGAAAACAAGGAGAACAATTTTCTTTCAAGAGCTAGGGTTTTGAGAGCTAACTCATGCGAAGGAAAATCTCAAAAACTCACACGCAATCGGTCCACTAGATCTACAAACTGGAGCAGAAGTGATTCACGGGTGTGGGGAATGTTGTGAAAGAACATCGTGATCGAAGGAGGAAAATCAGAAATTAGGGTTTGTACTCTAGGGCACGGGGCACACAAGGAAAACTCTCAAATAACTCAAAAGTAACCAGGGAATGAAAGCAAAGGGTAAAATGATGGCCACAAAACCAATTGATAAGCCTGTAGTACAATCCAAGAAGGGAAAGGGTAAGGGAAAAGGAAAGAAGAAAGAAGAAGAAATCCCTTTGGATACCAATGAGGAATGGTACTCAGAGATGCAATACCGGATGGGGTTTTACTAGGGTAGGAGAGGGAGTCCCATATCGATGCAGGATGACCGTAATCGATTACAATCACCGGTTGAGTATAATTGTGAAGGAAATGGCGTTGGAGCTAGTGCGCCCCACAAATAAATGAACACCTGATGGGATGCCGATCTACAACAATGTAGTCAAGGTGAAAATGGAGAAGGTAGGGCTTCTCCATCTTTATGAATTTCCATACTTCGGGAAGCCTGAGTGCTCGTACTCAATGGTTAATGACATGCGTGTACAAAGATTTCTTCTACTTTACAACAGGCACTGAGAATGCACATAACTCCCCAGTTAATCTCACACTTTACAGGCCTAAGTTGTAAAGGGGATGTGATCATAGATGACCTCCAGGATGAGGAGGCAATTAAAGAAACCATTACATCCCAGGATTATAAGAAGGGATTAAAGTACTATGACGTCATGGATATCAGTGATCCGGTGATGAAAATGGCCGCGCACCTCATTTCCAAGCTAAATGGGAAAGAGAGGTGGACCCAGGTGAGCAATCCTGGTTGAATGTCTATAGAAAGGTCACAAAGGGCACCGTATACAACATCTCCTAGTACATAGAAGAAGAGATAAAAAGTAGTGCGGAGAACAGAGGGAAGATATTATTTGGGAACATTCTATTAACCATTATGTTCTCAGAGATCGGGGTGCTAGATGCATTTGATAATTTCGTATGGGAGTACCCCGATGAATACCCTTCACCCATGGACAGGTTCCAGAAGTATACATGTGAGTCAATGACAGGGGTGCACAAGGCATGCTTGGATAAATGGTATACGTGCCTCAGAACGCATCGGGGCAAAGAATGGTGGATCCCAAAACCACTCCCCATGGCGACTGAAGGTGAAGTAGAGTTCGCGGTATACCAGCACTTCTGCATTAGTAGATTCATCTTTGTGGATGGCAGTTGGAGTCCCTGGTGCAAAATCCCCTTCTCATTTACTGCCCAATTCTTCCAAGTAGGGGTAAATAGGTACAAGGAGTCGAAGAAATTAAGACTTGACCCGCCTACCCAGGAAGCACGCATATGTTGAAAGGTACGTGTCACAAGATGTACACATTGTAAGGCCCGTGACCTTACCCATTGCTGAGAGTGCTATTGCTAGGATCTACCTACACATAAGGCCAAAGTTTGAAAATGGCGCGTACTTGGAGAATGAGATATCCATTCTAGGTGACCCCATGGGAAGAAAGAAGCCCGTGCCAAAGCACAAGGAGAGATAAGAACAACAACAATAACAACAAAGGGTGGTGGAGAGGCAAAATGTAGGTACCGCAGGGCAAGTACCTACGTCAGAAAGAAGAGAAGAATGATGGTCAAGGAGAAGACCCCGGAGCCTATGAAGCCACCATCCCCTGAAGGACCTTCATATGAAGAGAGGAGAGCATCCTTGACTCTGGAGTTTTCTACGGGGAAGAAGAACAAGGAACAAAGGAACAAGGGTCTAAAGATGTAGATGACCCGAACACCTATCTAGGTGAAAAGGATGATGTTGAAGGGGAAGAGTTGGAGGTGGATCAAGAGCCAATTGATGTCCATGACTCAGAGGGAGAGGAAGCAGAGGATACAAATGATGCCTTCATCTTTGTAAGGAGGAAGGGAACCCAAAGGGAGGAAGGCACGCGTAATGAAGAGAGGAGTGAAGGAGCTAGTACCAAGGAGCCAGGTATGCCCAAGCTCACTCAGGAGGAGGTGAATGAGAAGGTGACAAGGGAGGCAGAGAAAATAATCAATACCCTGGTCAAAGAGGAGTTGGAGCACAGCGTGGAGCTAGTGCTTAGTGAATTCAAAAAAGAGCAGAGGGAGAAGAGTGTGGGTAGCACAAAAGGCCCAACTCTTTCAGAATCGCATTCCCAAGGGTGTGCACACGGGAAGTAAACTTGTGGAGGATGAAGAACAACGATGGGTTACATTGATGACCGCAACAAATTTTTGTGTGCACATTTCCAAAGTAACATGCCCACTAAGGAGCTCACCGCCATGGAGTCCTTTGACCCTAAGGGTGGATACCTGTGAATGAGGATGATGCTATCATGGGCATTAGACTCCTACCTCGATGAGCCTGAGTTTGAGATTAACCAAGGAGCGGTATTGAATTTTTCCAAAGGAAAGGGGACAACACCATTATAAACACACAACAACTATCGGATAAGCAAGTGTGTAATGCATTCAACATAGTCTCCATGGAATCAAGGCTAGGCTCTTTGGCAGGAATGAAAGGGTTAGAGTCTTGGAGGACCTGTTGGAGAAGAGGAAGGAAGAAGTGGTGAAGCTAACAAAGGATCTCAACCTAGAGAAATTAATCAGCACTCAACTACAGAGGGAGCTTTAGGAGGAAAAGGCTAGGGTATGCAAAGTTTCTAATAAGGTGGAACTCATCTCCCAATCGATTATCACAAAGCACCCAGACCTTAACCCTCCCACGTAAAAGTATAGATCCTCCCTGGAATGTCTAGAGGACTTGACTCAGATCCTCACCATGGAGAGGCAACCCTTGGCATTAGAGTTAGCGAGAAGAGGTAGCGGTGTGCTTGGAGAAAGAAGACAAGTTGAAGGTCATCGCGCTCATGGCCAAATACAACAAGGTGCTCACCTGATGTAAGAATAGCTGCACAAACCATGGGGTCACTTATGACCATTGTGTAGATCAAGACAAAGTGACAAGCATATTGCTTACCAGCAATGAAGCTGAGTGAAGGAATTCAGAGAAAAGAATAAGGGCAATAGAGTTAAGCGGGAAAGGATCATAGCCAAAGTAGAAAAGAAATCTGAAGCCATTGAGAACCGGTGAGTCTCAATCAAAACCCAGCTAAAAGAGCTCTATAAGGTCATCACAAGGAAGATGGATTCCCTAGAAGATCACGCTAAAGAACTAGAGATTGTGGTGGAAACCATTACCACACAAGGGGAAGGGCTAACCTTTGACGAGGTGAGCACCTTGGTTGGCGACATCTACACTAAAGCAGGAGGAAGTCAGCGCTTGGAGTACACTAGAGGCCGACCTCCAAAGAAAATTTTTCCTCTTCTTCTTCTTTAGGAAATTTTCCCCCTATTATTTCTCTTCCCCATTCTTTATTCTCCCCCATTCTTTTCCAAGGCAAGGCCTTGCATTCTTTTTGTATTGCATTCTTTGAGAAGGTTCCGAGGGTGGAGAATAGGTGAAGTGTGGGGTAATGTTGGGCCCCTGATATAGCTTCCAAATCTTAAGGGTGCGTAAACACACGTGGAACCAATGAAGCGCGGAAGTGAAGGCACGCAAGGCAGGATTCAAAAAGGGTTCTTGGAGAACCAAGGGCACACACCGTGTGAAGAACAATTCGAGACTTAGCCATTTTTGGCCTTTTGGGTAGGACACATGAAGAACGTGTTCCATTTGGATAAGGTTCCATCCTGGCAACAGGGTGTCCTAGAAGGAATATACCTTGCAATAGAAAGATCCAAAAAGTTAATCATGACTTGGAGAGGCATGCACCTAGGGTGACCCACACCTTGACACTTGGGGCCAGATTTGAGGCTGCGAGAGAAGTTTGTTAGAGCTCAAAGGCCTATTTATATGCACACCCTTGGCAAAGAAAAAGAGACAGAAGAGAGGTAGCAGAGCTTTGTAGAATTACTGCGAGAACTATGGGATGAAAATGGGTAAAGGATTCCAGTAAGGATGTAATGGGGAATGCAATTTTTGTTTTGTGAGAATACATGTATGGATCCACACATGGTGCATGACTACAATCTACCTTCTGTAATATTTTATAAGTAATAATATGAATGAATGTGATAAGGTTGCCATGAAAAATGTATTAAGACTCTTTCTCTATATTACCTGCATATTTCTATTGTACTTCTGTTCTTGTATAATCATGAATCTTACTTGAATGCTATGTATAATGGTGGATTTACAACTTCCTAGTTCTATTACTTCTATTGCACACTTTTCTTCCGAGATCTATAGCTTTTTCATGTCTTTTAAATCACTAAGTCAAGATCATGAGCATGCCTTCCATTGAACTCACATAAAAGAGAGACTCAGCTCCCTCTCGTGCACCTCGGGTGAGCACCCAAAGACCCGTTGGGTGATAGGCCGGTGCGCATGAGGTTCCCTTGTTCTTAGTGGGGTGCAAAAATGACTACAGACACCTAGGAGCCATAGACTAAGGAGAAAGATGTAGCACCTATCGGAGTATGAATGTTATTTCGATAATCCCAGAGAGAAAATGGGATTTAGAGATGCCAATTCCTACCTATTGATTCAATATAAATTCATTTAAATATTAATTTAAAAGTAACTACTATAATTGATGATATACAAGTGATAAATTACAATAATGCATAAGAAATAAGCACATACAATATGAAAACCTAAGGAAATGAGAAATAGGGATGAATTATCTAATTTTTGAGTGATCCGGAAGTGATCTAGGGTGAAAAACTATTGGGATAGACTAGGAAGAGTGTTTTCAAGACTCATTGGAGGTTCTAAAACTCAGAGATGTGTAGGATAGAATCTCCCATGGGAGGATAGGTGTGCCCAGATGCTAGTGAATGATTTGGCAAATATTTTATGCTCAAATGCTCAAGTTTACCCTTTTCTAGGCCTGGAAGGGCTTCACTATTGGTGCTCTTTTGTCACTCTAGTTTGTCTCTAAAGTCACTAGTCATACCTATAATCTAAAAAATATATAGATAGCTTCACATTCCTATAAACCATATCAAACCTAATAAATAAAATACAAAATGGGGAGTCGAATGACCCCAAAAATCACTCGAAGAGTGATCATATAACTAAGCATTGCACTACATCTTAGAATCCATGTAGTTCTGTGTGAATGTTTGTGTAATGATGCCGTAGTTTTCCTTTTTAAGTTTCATTATGATAGTGGGCTAGATATAGAATGCTCTAAGTATGCAAGTGTGTGAGATGAAGTATAATATACTTCCTCCTATGTTTTATATGTAGAGTGATGTAGTCCTTATCCATTATATGGATGTGCTAGATGCATTATTTGTAATGATCTTGTTCCTTTGGATGAAATATTAGGTGATAGTAGATAATACTAGTGCTTGGCCCCTTATTTGAGAGCAATAATGTAGTATATACATGATTCTCTTGTTTTAATTTCGTAATTGACAACTAAAAGATGAAAAAAGTATTAAAATATGTCCAAAAAGGAAAAGAGACCCAAAAGGTGGATAAAAGGATAGAGAGGTTCAAGAACACCCATGAGGGACATGAGCACCTAGGCACTTCTATCCTAATTGGATACTAGTGTCTGAGGCTATAAAATATAAATTGGTCAAGTACCAACAAGGATGTAAGATGTGTAAGGCCAGAAAGAATGCCAGAGAAAAAGTAAAAAATCCAAAAGGAGTTTTGAACCACTAGTTTTCTTGCTTAGGAATCATGTATATATTATTATGCTTTAGGACCTATAAATGTACCCAAGTGCATAGATTTTATGTATACACTTACTTGGATGCAGATTTTCATGAGGATTTTGTTGAGTGTTTTGTTATAATATTATGTGTGTTCGTTTTATTGTGGGTAATAAGGAGATGAAAATAGTTTGATGTTGAAATTATTGCATAATTTATTCACTTCCTTGTTTTTGAAAATTTTTCCATTATCGGTGATTATTTTTTGAGGATGCTTTGAAACAACATATGATATGTTGATGTATGAATTTGATGATTTTTTTCTTTAGTAGAGACCATAGGGATATCCTCCACCCATTTGGTGAAATATTCAGCAGATGTGATTATAGAGTGGATTTATTGTGATGAATAAAGGTTAAGGAGACCAATGAGGTCAAGTCCCCATTGTGAGAAGGGCCATATATATTGAGTGGTTTATGGATCCTGACTAGTAATGTGAGTAATATTGGAATGTTGTTGACACTTAACTTATTTTTGATGCATGCACAAAAATATTGATAGAGAGTAGGCCAAGTAATATTATATTCATAAGATGTGTTTAGTGACATCCATTCCATTAAAGTTTCCACCACATGTGTATCCGTGGACTTCTTGGATAACTTTAGTGGATTCATGAGATTTGAGACATCATAGCAAGAGGTCATCAAATCCACATTTTTAGAGACAACCACCTATGATTATGTATCAGGTAGTGTGTTGAAGAAAATATTGCTAAGCATTTTTAGATAAGCCATAGGGAAATTTAGATTCGAGAGATAGTCAAAAGTTTGGGTGTACCAGAGATCCATTTTATCGTCTTCGATTAGATTGATAGAATGGAGTTTGTTGGTGTGAGATGGTTGATCAATTCTATACACAACAATGAACAATTTGGAATCGTTAGTTGATAGGGGGTGAGTGATGTAATAGAATCCATGGTATCTATAAATTTATTTGATGATCGGGAAGAATTTAGATGGCGATCGATCAAAGGCTTCTAAGAGGAATTCAACAATAGTATTATATTTTTGTAGAGTTTTATTTTTGCATTGATAAATTCCTTTGATTTGGTTGATGATGAGTTAAGAGTCTCCATAGATATCTAAGATTTGAACACCAAGCATGATAGTAGTTTGGAGACCCATGATGAGAGCTTTGTATTCGACCATGTTATTAATGCATTCAAAGTTTAATTTAAAGGATAGAGAGATAGGATTCCCTTAGGGAGGTATAATAATGATACTGAAACCTCCCCTATTGACACTTAGATGTGTCAAAGAAAAGTGTCATTTTGATAGTAGTGTATTCTCAATCAATGATGTTGATGGATTCATGAGGAAATTATTCGTGAGGTAATTGATTATCACGAAGATGATCTTTGTAGAGTTATTCAGAAATCGATTTTCCTTTAATATATTTTATGGGATGAATTCTAGATCTAAATCAGTCATGAGCATAAGCGATCGAGTGATATGGTCACTATGATATGGTTTAGAATGTATAGCTTTAAGAGGATTAAAACTAGTGAAAATATAATTTTAATGACTAAGGAGATAATGGAGAAGCTTGGAAGTGGAAAAGTACAGAAAACACAACTTCTCTAATTTGGTGTAAAGGGTTTTGTAATCATGAAGAGTGTGGCTTATATAATAGATAACATGTTCATGACCTTGCTCATCTTGATGTGTTATCATAACACCTAGGGCATGGATAGTAGTGGATATGTATAAATAGAAGGGATCCCCCTTGTGTGGAGGTTTGAACATATGAGGAGATGAGAGATATTATTTGAGGTCTTTGAAGGCATTTTAACAATTTCAATCCTATTTTAAGTAGACATCATTTCGAAGGAGATGGGGAAAGGTTGACAATGATATGAAAGTTGTGAGATGAAGCAATTGATTGATTGAAGTCTAGCTTGAAGGATGCAAAGTTTTTGAGGTTTGATGTACGAGGCATATTGATTACGGATTTTATATTTACGGTGGTCTACTTTAATGCCATTATAGTTACAATGAACCCTAGGATATTTTCGATTAGAAAACCAAATACACACTTACAGGGGTTAAGGTGAAGGAATCATTTAATGAGTCGATCAAATATAATGTTAAGGAAAGTGAGATTGTCCCTATGTTTCTTATATTTTCCTAAGAGATCATTAATGTGGTATTCTATGGTTTTATTAATGATGTCATGAAATATACGTCATTTCACATTGGTAAGTGTACCCTAGGTGTTTAAGTCCGAAGAGCATAACACAAGAACAAAAATTCCCACAAGGAGTAATGAATGATGTTTTATGTTGATCATCTGTAGCAATGAGAATTTGATTATATCTAGATAAGCCACCCATAAGGGAGAGCATGTCATGGCTAGCAGTGAGGTTGAAAATCTGGTCGATGTTAGGAAAAGGAAATTCATATTTGGGACAAGCGAGATTGAGGTATCAAAATTTTGTGTAAATGTGTAACTTTCTAGAGGCTTTAGTTACGGGAATGATATTAGAGACCTATTTTTTTTTATAGTCAATGGGAAATATGAAGTTAACATAAGGACATTGCAATTCATATTTGATGAGGAGAGAAATGAAAGGTTACATCCTACGTAGCTTTTTTTTACCGGATTAACATTGGGGATTATGACTATGTTGTGGATGATGATGTTAGGTCAATACCTGCATCTCACTATATGACCATGTGAAGGATTGATTGTGTTTTGAAAGGAAAATCAGTAAAGTATTTTAATTCTTTTGAATCTAATGATTAGACAAATTTACCAATGTGAGGTTCCTATTAAGTCCCTATGTTAACATTAATAGTGGATTCGTTAAGAAGTGTGGATGTGTTAGGAAATAGGTTATTTTAAAGGTAGTGGTCCTATTCCCCTATACAGGAGAGGATAGATTGATCATCATGGAATTGAAGGATTTCAATAGTATGGGAGTCCTCCTCTACCATTTCAAGTAATACAAGTGGAATGGCCTTGGTGTCTTCATTAGTTTGATAAGTAAGTGGTGTCATCTGTGTCAACAAAGGTGTCATGTGAATGTGGAGAAGATGGTTTGGATTCTGTTATAGATCCAAATGAAGTTTTTGTAGAGGTTTCTAGAGAAGGTTTGAAACCTAATCCATATTTCTCATGAGGCTTGTAAGAATGATCAAGGACTAGGTCATGAATACCATGTTCATAGTGTCTCGTGCCACATCCTTTCTAGGAACAATGGTGAAGTTACATTTTGTGTGAAGGATTGGTTATATAAGAAGGTGAAATATGATATGAATGGCTTAGTGTGACATTGATTATTACGATGCGTAGAAAGATACTCAATCCATAAATAGAAGAGATTAGTTTTAAGGTGTGAAGGGCCGAAGGAGACAACATCACCAATGTTAGGTTCATACATTGGTTTTTTGTTAGGCCTTCCATATGTTTTAGGCATAGGAAGATAATTAAGGTTAAGGTGGTGATACTCCCCTAGCGAAAGGAATTACATGACATTATTTAAGGAGTTGTCATCGAGTAATTTTTATGTGGCGATAGATGAACTAGTAGAGGCTTCATTAGCGGATCTCGATTTTTTCTTTGGGATAAGCTTTTCATTAGGTCAATATGTCATGTAACAATATTTTAAAAGGTTCAGTTTGGCTGGAATAGTGAGGGTTTTACCTTCATGTTCGTATTTTAGACAACAATGGAGAGTGGATGGAATATAATGCATAGTGTATATCTAGGTTCGGCCTAACAAAATGTTTTATTTAAAATCTCCCTTTAAAAGGTACAAGATTTTGTGAAGGATTTTGGCATCAAATTTGATAGAACTATAACCATGCCTAATGTGGGAGAAAAGATGTCATTGAAGGCATGTAGTTCTATAAGTGACTCGAGTGATGATAGTGTTAGGTAGTTGAAGCTGATCAAAATCATGTGATGGTATAACATTGATGTTGATTCCATTTACAATCATAACTATCTTCTCAAGAATATTATTGATTTGGGCGGTGATGAATAATGGAAGGTCATGATCTTAGGGTTGTAAAGATAGGATTTTGGAATTGTCAAAAGAAATATCGGTAGACATTTTGAGGGTATCGACCATATTTGCAAATGGTTGGGGATCTTCTAAAGGTACTTATATGGATTTAAGTTCTTCAATCATCCCTTTTGATGTTTTGGAAAGGTTTAGAAAATATCTTAAAGGGATGCCTTTAATGGAGTTGTTTAATGACAGTATTCTATATAAAAGTAGTGGATTGGGTATGTGGAATGGAAAGGATCGATACCTTATCTTTAGAGGATGTAATATTTTAGGATTCAAGGAAAGAGGGATGGATATATTCAACTTATTTTGATCTGAAGCCTTAGGGTCTTATTCATGAGCTCTTGTAGTTATACACACTACGTCAATTTGATGAAGTGTGGTTTTTTTGGAAGAGGCCTCACCTTTTTAGGCGTAGAATTATTGTCGGGTGCTTGTTTAGGTTTTGTGGTTTCAAAGGTATAATGGGTTATTTTGACATGATTTGGTTGTTCTAGATCTGTGGGGATAAGTCCTTTATTAACAATAATTTTAATGGTAGCATGGAGGGAATTACAATCCTCGGTGGAATGTCCCGGTGTTTAATGATAATCACAAAATGTTTGAAGTTATACTAGGAGGGTTTACACCCTCGAAATCCAAATGTATTGAGAGGAGGTAGCATTATGATGGATCATTGGATAATCATTTCAAGGATTTTATCATAGTACCCTATTGAGGTAGAGGTTGAGGGGAATTGTGTTTTGCTTGATGATTTTGAAGTTGGGGCTAAAGGGATCATTTTTGTGTGACATGTTTAGGTGATGGTTGGGAACAATCTTGGATTATATAAGGGTGACTAAAAATTTAGAGGATGGTTACGGCCCTAAAATATAAGGCATGGATTTTGGATTATGTGTAGAGGTTATCAAATGATTGGGTGATATGATTATTACATTTTTGTATGGATGGATGGGAGGTCATGAAATGGGTTTATTGAAATTATGGATGTAGTGTCGGGATCCCCATAAGATCTCTTCATAATTTTTATGATGGGTTCCTTTCCTAAGGATTTAGAAGAGGTCACAAGTGAGTTTGAAGTAGATGCGATGGATGTGGAGGGATTTGTGGTCTTTCTAGAGGAAATGTTAGGAGAGTTGTGTGATTCAGTAGGTGTTTCTATGGAAGAAACACTAGGTGTTAATGGTGTGGATAATTCAGATGGATTTTCTATGATAGAAATAATAGATGTTGAAGGTTTGGATGATTGATATTTGATAGTGTTGATGGTGTGATGAGAGTAGAAGATGTTGGATTGGGGTTGACTAGTGGATGGGGCATGGTTTGGAAAGGGTTGTTTAAATATGTCTAAGTTCTGATTTGGAGGTGCATTTGGGTTATCCAATTGTAACTCACCTTTTTTGATAAGGTCTTGCATGAAGTTTCTAAATGAACAACACCTTTTGATGTCACGACCCTTGACATGATGGTATTAACAATAATCATTTTCTCGATACCACGAGAGCTTTAAAAAATGTATCTCAATTTCACACCCCATGGGGCCTGGTAGTGCTTTCAGAGAATAGGAAGGCTTAGAGGATGATATACTATGTGATACAATTATTTTACAACTGAGGAGGTGTCTTACATTTTCTTTAGAACCAATCTCTTGGGATGATTAAGAGGCATGTACAAAGGGGATGGCCTGATCCTACTACTTTTGGTTCTTCCTTAAACTAGGGTGAGAGGACCCATTGGGTAACTTGAATGGAGAGAGGATAATTTTAACTTAATTCCTTTTAATTTTTTAAATGGTTGGTTAATATGAGCTAAGTATGGCCATGGATATAACATTGACTCACAAGATTTTTCATAAGAATATCATATATACTTGGTGCATCAGACACAAGCTACTAGAGAAAAAAAAATTAGTTGTTCTTGCATCAATTTTTGATAGGAATATTAGTGAGAAGAAGTGTATTCAATGATGCTTTGGAATAGATCAACTGGGTTATAAATGGATCTTTCGACAAAAGTGTGATGGTGTGGGGAAACACATAGTAGGTTGTGATTTATAAGGGAGGGAGAGTAAATGATGGCTGATTTCATGCAACAAAACATTAACAATTACCATGAAAGCATGTTATCCTAGAAAATAAATAACATATGATTAAGTAGTAACAATTTAAACAAAAAAATGATACTCAAAAGATGTAAATATTTTCAAGAAAATATTTAAAATACTTAACATAAAAGCTTATGCAAGAGATCTAATTAATTACTTATTAATTTTATCCTCATATGCCAAAGATACACTCAAAGGCTAAAAATAAAAATTTAACCAATATGTTTCAATAGGGTTTTATAACCACCTCATATATTATAGAATAAATGCTACAAAGAACTTGCTAGAAATATGATTTAGTGTATTACATATAGAAACAATAAACACAAAATTGCAAAGAGAGATTATAAATCATTAATCAAATTTCAACATATAAGATCCATAACAAAAAACTAGAATCATAAGCATGCATATGTCATTTAAAATTTCAATTTCTTAACAAGGGGACATGAATTAAATTCCCTCAATGTTTGCCAATGGCTTTACAAAGTGCAACCACCTTGACATAAAATCTTGAAAACTCAAAGTTCATATGTATTCCATATAAGAAAATGGAAACATTAGTTACATTAATTTATTTCAACTTTCAAATAAAAAACTAACCCCCTTTATATGAGGACATGACCTCATATTTATACAAAAACTTCATGGATTCACATTTTAATTTCCCCAAAAACTAGTAAGAGAATATTACTTTTCTTCATAGCAAAGGATCCCAAGCTCTTATCAGAGTGAGATGACATCTTGTCCAAATAAAAATATTATATTTTCATTTACCAACTTCGGAGTTAGTTTTTTATAATTTTCTGTTGTAGACATGTGTAAATTATTAGCTTGTACCGCAATATGTCTTTCTGTTTTGTTCACCATGTCTTAATAACTCATGTGTCAAGTCATTACCATTTTCCTCCTGACATCATTCCTTAAATTGATTTGTTTTTTACCTTTTTTGGAAAATATACTTTGAGAGGAGAAATATTATAAGTTACCATTTGAATTTAATGTCTTCATCATGAAATATCTTAAATCAAACCAAAGAAATGTATTTTTTCTAGATATCTTATCACTCTCCCTTTATCCAATTCATGTCGAGCATTCAAACTAATCCTGCATTTAATCCTGCCATGATACTTCACAGAGAATTCTCTAGGATTCATTTTCCTATAAATTATCACTTACTTCCTATGAATTTGCAAGTTCTTTGTATGATTATAAGTATAATTTCCTATGAAATAATCAATGATATCCACCGCTTTAGAAATGACAAGACATGGAACCTGGAAGGATATTTTGAAGATATATCCTTGTAAACTTTTCTTTCATATTTCAATCTCTTTGGTTCAAACGAAGCATTCATTATGATTTTATTATCAATTGAAGATCAGAAGGGGCCCATAAGACAACTAAATCCTCATATAATTTAACTCGATTTCATGAGGAAACGCATCAAAATGAATCCCTTTTATTGGTGTTCTAGATATTATTTCATAATTTATTCCACCGAGTAAGACTACAATGTTCCTAAGTAATTAAAGAAGTTTTAGATCCATTGCAGCTAACTATCAATGTGAAAACAATTTTTATATCCTCTATATTCTTCACCAAGGAAGTGGTAGAGGAATATATCTTAGTAGATGCTCTTATTTTATATTATTTAGAGACTCAAGAGGATATATCCTCACTTTATTTAAAATTAGTTGAGTTGAGAGAAGGCTTATTGTCCTTTAAAAGGCCTCGGTGAAGTCTTCTCCTAAAAATTTTCTCGGAATGCCCCCTTCTCCATTGAATTATGCACTTCCTTTACCTCCAAAGAATTCTACAATTCCTTCACCTCCACCGAATGATGTGCTCTCACCTCCACTGAATTCTTTTTTTTCCCTCACCTCCACTAAACAAATGCAAAAGGGTCCCATTAGTTCCTATTAATGCACCCAATCATGTTCCTGTAAAACCAACCGATGTACCCAAGCCATCTATATCTTCTAAAATTGGTTTTCATTGGGGTAATAAGACATATATGATAGGAGGGTTCAACCTTCTTACATGGGTTTCATATTATAAGAAGAAACTACAATTAATTGGGATTTTTAAAATCCCAAGGGAAATAATTAAGGAGCTTATGGATAAGGGCATGTCTCGTGATTTAGAAGGAGATATAAAATATGTGTATGGAGCACAATATCATAAGAAATTCGATTTTAGGAAAAATAAGTTGTTATCTCGTATTCCTATATATAGAGGGGAATTTTTAGTTATTAATTGATCATATTCTATTTACAATTTTTTTGCAAATATATATAAAATTGTTAGTATAGATTCGAGGGTAGGGGCCCCTATAGAATCCCCATTATATATTTTGCATGGTATTGTATATATGATTATTTTTAACTAATTCATCCTCAATTTGTTGAGTACTTTCTTTCAATTCACAATTTTGAAAACAAAATAAAAACTAGAGTAAAGAAAGAATGAAGGAAAAAACTAAGAAGGAAGAGATAAAGATAGGGAACAAGCCTAAGCTTGATCAAGTTCAAAACTTAAACATCCTTTCGTTCCTTCATCCTGTCCTTGAGGGAATCATATTTCTTGAAAAATTTAACACAAACTCATCATCTATTCCTGCATGGAATTAGAAAATTGCTTCATATCTAGAGAGGACATCTATGCATTCTATAGACACTCCTTCCTTTTTCTTTAAAATTTTAGTCAATTTTTCAATATACATTTCAATTACATAAGCCTTTGTATTAAGGAGTAATCAAACACTTTTTGGTCTTCATCCTTAATGTAACATGTTCTTTGAGTATTTCAACCCTTGTTGTTTTGTAGTTATCCTTTTTGGGGAATACATCCCCATGATGGGAAGCATCCTTTCTATATAGAATTTAATGTCATCAACATAATCTTGTGCTTTCATCCTTGCATCCCAGATTTTATGCATTCCATTCTCTAATACCTCTATTCGCATCTTGATTCCTTCTTCACACAAGAGGTGTTCTCCTTTCCCATTTGGGGGTAGATCCTTTATTATTCCAATTTTTCCTCACTGATAGTGTTTATACCTTTGAGCTTGGGTAACATTACCTTCCAATGGTCCAATTATTCTTAGAATATTTCAATCTTCTTGGTGTTGTCCTCAATATTCTCTGTTATATAGTTTTTACATGCAACAATTTTAGTTATGGCTTGGATACCTTTTTCAACAAATTTCCTTTCCCAATCCTTTTGGTAGCTACATTACTAGCATTGACATCCTCAACATTCCTTAAACAAGTGTCTGTGATATTAGGGGTGAGTACTTGTGAAGTTAAAGGTAATTGGAAAATTTTCTTCACAATATTAGATAAGGCTTAAAAAATTTCTTTTAATTAATTTTTGGTTTCCTTATCTTTCTCATTTTTGGATAAGGCCCCTTAGGGCCATTGTAGCCTCTTGTTTCAAAATATTTTGGTTAGCTTCCCCAATGTAATATGTGTAACTTGGTAGTCACTCATTGTAACTTCATATTTTAGTATATCTCCTTTAGGGGTGGCAATCTCAATGTCATATACCCTTGAGGATCTATATGGGTTTTAGACAATATCTTGGCTTTCTTGGAGGATCTTGTGGGTCTTGAAAATAGAACATTTTCAATATCAATAGTCTCTACTTGAATTGTTTCCTTCTCTTCCCTTGGGATCATTGCTCCCAACCATCCTATTGCAAGGGAATTTCCTCCTTTTGGAGGTTGTGGTGCTTGTTGTGATGTGCCAGAATAAACCACAATTTCTTTAGAAGGAACATGAGGAACCTCTAAAACTAGAAATTGTATTTATGGGACTTCAGTCCCCACCACTACTCCCTTTGATTCAATCTATGATGTACTTATTCCTTCATGCCCCTTATTTTTTTCATCAAATGCAAGTTCCTTAGTTAACACCATTGTAGGAGTTGGTTCTTTAATTTTATCACAATATTTCTCATTCTCCTTTCTTGTAGACACATCATGAATTGTGATATATATTTTAACTTTATTCAATGCTTCAATCATGGGGTTAACAAGAAATTATTGGGTTTTCTTGTGTTTTAATATTTTCCTCTTTTGAAGGCTACACTTTTGTGAATATAATTACTTTTCATAGATGATTCTTCTATAGACTTTAACTTAAGTGGAAATGTTTTAGTTGTGGGTATTGTGACTTCAATTTGTTGCACATTTTGAATTGATGTACTTATTTCCTTAGAATTTATTTTTGTGGTCTCAATTATATGACTATCCAAGAGGTATCATCAACCTTATCCTCTATTTACAAACTTTGTAACAATTCAAAGAGAGTCTGGTACATGTGTTTTTTCCTCATCCACATCAAATATTTCAATTTGTGGATTCGTTCCTTTTGTGTTGGTGCTACAATAAGAGCTTCTTGTACCTCATATAGTAGAACTAAATGAATCACTTCAACTTTTGATTTTTCTACTTCATGAGCCAATGTTACAATAAGATTTTTTTAGCACCTCATCTAATGGAATTAAGCTAATGACCTCTGGTTTGTAAATTTATTTTCCATGTCCTCTCATAAATGGGATGTTTTTAGCCTCCGAGGTCTTTAAATATCTCTCTAAAGGGTATAAAACCCTAGCCTTTTTTTTCTTTTAAAACACTTGAGACTATATTTCTCTTTCTCTTCAAAGCACTTTTCACTCTAAGTTGTGGGTCAATATCAAGTAAGGACCCCCTCATTCTCTTTCCTATACTAGACAATTATAGAAAAATTAATGAGTTATAGGTTTTAAAGCACCTGCTCCCTTAGCTTGCAAAGTGGTATAGCTTGAGTTATGGGTTCATCCTTCATGGTTTTCATTAGTATCTTCTTAGCCTTTTGGTTCAAGAGGTACATGGAGGTACATGTTTTACTTGTAGCAACAATCCACTCCTCTATCATTCTAGTGGTTGGTTTCTTGGATGGAAGCTAAGGTTATTTCCCCTCTAAGGGATCCATTTGGCTTGCTACTTCCTTTAAAGGATGAATATCCTCTTGAATAATTCCTTTAGACTGTACTCTTACAAGACCTTAGTGTTTTGTAATGAAAAATCAAAACTTTTCTTGTTAACCATGTTAATATTCTCCTCATTACATACACAATTCTAGTATGCAGTCTTGTTATTTACTTTTGATTCCAATCAAATTCTCAATTTGGTTTTCCTACAAAATTCATTTCAATGCAATATTAGCTCACAACTTGTTGGTCATCTACAAATTTTTGAGGTATAACTAAAATTTTGTAGTCTATCACCTATTTTAGAGTCATTCTAGAGAAGTATTTTAGTCTAACTTCCTCTTCATCTCTACAATTCATCCAAAAATATTCATAGTGTGATTCATGCTCATATGAACTTCCTAGGACTGAGCTCATCACCCATCTGATATCATAGTTAGGCCTTAGCTGAAATTTTTCCATCTCTAGTCTGTTCATCTCTTCATCTAGGAGTCTGGCCTTTATGATTGTTGTGCATGTGTATCTTCCTATTGTGATTGGGAACTTGATGTTGGTCTTGTGTTTAGCAGCTATTATCTTTTGCACCTCTACTAACTTCCTTGAGAGCTCAAAATTTCCCATTTGATATCTATATATCAAGACAACATGGAAGGGTGCCCCTGAAACCAACCACTTTCTTTTATTTAAGTAAATACTATGAATTAGATAAAGTAGCACCCATAATCATTTATTTCCTTTTTAGAATATGTAGATATTTAGAATTGTTCCCTTTTTGGTTTGAAAAGGCATATAATGGGTGCAAATAAAACATCATTTATCTTTCTAAAATTTCCCTTATGCTTCTCCAAGTTCAACTGAGGGTATACATCATACACCATATGGGTAGTGAAATATTTCATTCTTGGGATTCCAAGAGTTCCTTATGGCATGCAACATTATAGACAAGGTAAGACATCATGTAAAAATCACACCTGATTGCAATGCCCTCTTTAATTTTTACAACCATATTTATAAGTTGATCATTGATAGATGTTCTCATAAATTTTCCCAAAAAAACTTTCTCATTATTCACCCTTGGAATTCATAAGTATATTTTAAGCTTGCAATTCTACTTAGTAGAGTGATGAGGTCTTTAACCTCTTAGACCAAAATGTGTGCATGAACCAACTATATTGGGACTCTAGTAGAAGAACCTCTATATTTTATTAACAATTGGCTATTCATACTTCTTGGTATATTTTGCATGTTTGGTGTTCCACAAGCCTTATGCTGATTGTATGTCAATTTTCACTGCCCTCTCAACTTTGGGTAACCCCAATATTATTCTAAAGGTCTCGGGTGATAATGAGAGCACTCTAGCACCACTTCCATCTAATACTTCATTGGTTTTTGGATTGTAGTTTTCAGCACAAGTCCATACCAACTCTGGGCAATGTATGGAGGGTGGGAAATCAGAAGCTAAGGTATTACCACTAAAATTTATTGTTGTCATGTGATAACTTCTATTGGGAGCATGTAATCTTTGTAGGAAATCCTCTAGGTTAACATTTCCTAGGTTGGTGTTTTTATCTCATTTAAATTGCTAGTAATATGTGAGGTAACAAGGGTTATAGTTGTTTTATGTACATCTTGATTTGTAATCTAAGGCAATGGGTTATCTAGGCACTTTGGGAATCAAGGGAAGTACCAAGTATGGGAGGATAAATGTAAACCATAGATGCTTCGTAAAAACCCTTATGAACAAACAAGAAACTTAAGCAATCTTTAAATTTTTCTGGGAGACTTACCTAAGTTTGTGTATTTCTTTAGAATAATAGAAACATATACACATTGATTACTTAAATTTCCCAAACACCACTTGTTACAATCCATTGGCTCAATCTCACAAACCAATTTTGTAACTTTAGGGTTCCAGAATGCACAATTTTTTTCATGAAAAGGTAGAAATGTGAAATACTTGGAAAATTTTCAAACCTATAATCCTTTTTTGAGAGAAACATTCATGGAAGAGGACAAAAATACATTATATTCAATCTCATCTATTTATCTCTACCTTTCTAATTTGAATAAGAATCATTCATGTGTCCTTTTGGTGGGGATCAAAGCTCAAGGTCTAGTTCGTATTTTTTATTTAACTGAAGAAGTGAAAAAATATAAATTTGTATGGGGTCCTCGATACCGAGATGCATTGATATGATGACACATGTCCTTTTTCAGGCCTCGGGGTATGGATAAAATTTACACTTTTACATGAAGTGTGAAACTATGAAGTGCGAATATTCATGAGATTCCTGCTTACCATCTTGTGTCGTTATGATGACATGTGTTCTTTTCGAAGAGCCACGGGGTTTTGAATGTAGTTTACACTTTTGCATATGGGATGTTCTTTATAAGAGTACAATATTGCAAATCAGCCCCACCATTTCCTTAGGATATTCCATAGTATATACCCATATCATGAGTCATGGATATATTTGCACTTTGCATTCTTGCACAAACCGTAATTATACTTGATTGCTCTATTGATGTGAAGCTTCCCATAGAATGGCACATCATCGGGTGATGAGAACGAAATTGAATTTTTACATACATGAACAAAATGAAGTTTTTACAAAGGAAAGAACTTTTTCAAAATTTTATGCATCAATACTCAATACTTTTAAGCTTCAAGTGTGTCCATTTCAAGCCAGTTGAACCATTACCATCCCATAAATCATGTAAACTTCTTAAAAGAGTTAATGTATGAACAATACTACAACCTTTACTTGACATAAGTTTATTTTGACTCAAAAATGTATTTCAAAGAATAATTTTTTGGGGTCATGGAACTTATGTAAAGTAAATCTTAAATGGTATGGGAAATATTTTAAAAGAGTCAGCTTAGTTTAAGATACAGGCTCAAAATTAGCACTAATATCGATACATATCGGGGATGAGAACCCCCATAGGTGCTATAAGAACCATAAACAAAACATCACAAAATATAGACCAAGTTCCTAATCCATTGGGTAAGGAGTTATGAGGAAAAACACACATGTCCTTTTAAATGGATACATAACATGTCATGGGTATAATGACAACTAAAAAATCAGATGTATCATTGTAGACCAAAGGACAAAAAGGAAAGAATCAAATAAAACCAAAAATTATACACTATACAAAGGACATACTTGAATATTTGATTTAGTCCAAGAAGTGTTTGAGATGCCTACCATTGATAACAAACTCCAACAAGTGTCCCTCTAAATCTCTTAGGAATAAAGTGTGCTCTCCAATCCTAATGTTGATGGAGTAAGGTCCCATCCACAGGGCATCAAATTTTCCATGTTTTCCTTTGTCTTCATGCTTGTTATCCCATAATAAAACCAGGTCTCCAACATGAAAAGTTCTTGGGGTAACCTTTTTATCAAATATTTTCTTGAGCTTCTCCCTAAACTTAACATGCCTTTGATGGGATTCCCTTCTTACTTCATCTAACTCCATAATCTGGTTGATTCTAGATTCATAAGGACTTACTCCTTCCCCATCCTCTAACTACTGCATGAAATGATAAGAAGATAGTTGTAAGTGAAGGGGAAAAATATATTGAACCCCATAAACCAATTCAAAAGGGATCTTACCAGTAGATATTTTGGTGGTAACCCTATCTTCCCATAATGAAAACTTGAGATGCGCACCCCAATTTATTTTATTAATTTCTAATGTTGTCTCGGGGATTTTAAGTAGTTTCTTATTGTTTGATTCTTCTTACCCATTTCCTTGGGGATTTTAGTTTGATACATAGGAAAAGGTTATGCCATAGTAATAACACATTTTTGCTAATGTTTTTACTTTGAAAATTATGGAATTATTAGCAACCAACTTGGTGGGGACCCCAAACCTGTAAATTATGTGATTGAGGATGAAGTCCATAACCACTTGATGAGTTGCCTTCTTAGTAGGGATAGATTGAACCCATTTGGTGAAATAATCAGTGGCCAACACTTGAGGAATCTGATATCTCACCTATAAAATCTAATCCCCATTGTTTGAATGGAGCCTCCATTGAAACAGGCTATAGGGGAAGAGATCCATAAGCTTTCATCCTTCCTTATAATTTTTGGCAACTCTCACATTTTTGAGCCAGAAGGGCTACATATTTGAAAAATGAAGGCCACCAATAGCCTGATCTTAATATTTTGTGGACATAACTCTTCCAAAATAAATTTCCAACACACAACCCTCATTGGAACTCAAAAATTATCTTAGGGACCTCATCCTCTGTAATACATCTCAAAAGTATTCCTTCTAGAATTTTCTAATCCATTCCATGATCAGTTAAAATGTATTTTTGGGAAACTATCTTGAGTTTCCTCATTTAATTTTTGTCTAGGTGAATATGACAATTCAAGTTTCTTAAGTAGTACACTATGTCTTTATACCAAGTTGAGGTACTCACTTTTTCATGAGGGTGTTTCTCATCCTCATCAACATTGTCTATCTCAACTACCTATAAATTGCTTTCTACCATCAGCCTTGTTAAGCCCAATCCTCTAACCATCTTTATGGTCTGAATCACCTTATCATACTCTTAAATAGTTGTTACCCACCTACACCTCTTACTTGACATATCCATTTGTGATAGGATATCTTTCACCATTATATGAGGTACATAGGCTATGATTTTGGAACTCAAAATATAGGGTATGAAAATTTTAGTATTTTTTACCAAGGCAAAAGCTTGTTTCTCCATAATAGAGTATTTAAACTCAGACCCCTGTAAGAATTTAATGAAAAGGGAAATGGGGTTCTCACGTCCTTCTTCATCCTTCTGCAATAATACAAAAGAAATTGTATTTTCGAGGAAAAAGAAAACATTTGAAACTCCTTTTTATAATTAGGTCTAGTTAATATGGGGGCAATTTTGAGTGCCTCCTTTATTCCTTCAAATTCTTAGACAACCCCTTCTCCCCACTTGATTACTTGATCCTTCTTTAACATGATTGTGATAGGGAGAGTGATCTTATTAAATTTAGAGGTAAACATTATTACAAAATTTATTTTTCCAAAGAAGGACTGGATACCTTTCTTAGACATAGGGATGGGGACTTTATTGATTGCTTCCACCCTTTTAGGTTCTATCATAACTCCCTCTTGTGACACTATATGTTTCAACAATGTTTCCTTTTTACATCAAAATGAAACTTCTTTGGGTTTGATGAGACCCCATACTTTCTACATTTGATCAAAATCTTTTCAAGGTGCTCCAAATGATCACCCCTTTTCTAGATAAGATATTTATATCATCTTGATAAATCACAATGAAATCATTAATAAAACCAGAGAAGGCTATATCCATGGCTATTTGAAAATTTTCTCCAACATTCATTAATCCAAAAGGCATCCTAACATAGACATATGTTCCTCAAGGGTGGTGAAAGCAGTTTTGAATTGTTCTGATTGTTTCACCACTACCTAGTTATAACTTGAGAAGTCATCTAATGTAGATAGTAACTCATATCTTGTTACCTTTTGTAGCATATTTTCCATGTTTGGTAATGGGTAATTATATTTGAGTGATGCTTTGTTTAAATTCCTAAAATCCACACAAATCCTAATATCCCCATTATTTTTTTCTAACTAGTACCAAGTTTTCCACCCATGAGGAGTACCTAGTGGGTTGGATTATCCCACCATATCTCAAATTTTTTAACTCCTCTTACATATTAGTTGCAAGGATGGGGTTGATAGGCCTTTTCTTTTTCCTAAAGGGATTGGTATGAGGCTCCAATGGTATCTCATGTTGAAAAAAATATTCCATGTAAGCCTTTAACTCAGAATAAGACCATGCAAGACAATCTTGATACTTTCTCAGTAGTTTGGTATAAGATTGTCTTTCTTCTTCATTCACATTGCTTCCTAACCATATCTTTCTTAGGTTATGATAATTTCCAAAATTATATTCCATAATATCTATAGCCACATGGATAGGCTTGCTCATAACTTTGTTTGCACTATTAAAATTTGATTCAAGGCTAATAAATCCTCTAGGGATAGTATTTGTTTTCAACTGAATTACATCCTTCCCAAAGAGGGTTTCCTTTCCTTCACATAACACCACCATAGGTTCAAGGTCAATGAGTTAATTGGTGAAAATACCTTTGTAATTTTAGAACCTTTGGATCTGAGCATCATCTTCAGAAAACTATAAATGTTGAATGTTAACAGGGATTAGGGATCCAACCAACAATTCTACTTCATAATTTCAATATGGAGACATAGTTTCATTTTTATACTAAGAAGCTAGAACAACCAACTTGTAAGTTGTTGTATTTTGAGTTATCTCATGGTAGAGGATATTGAAATAATCAAATAATTCAATGAGATCCCAGACCACATGCTTATATTGTTTCAACCTCTAGTTTTTGTTGCATATATTTTTCTAACTTGTTTTAAAACTAACTCAGAATCTCCTTTGACAATGATATATTTAATCTCATTCCTCCATGAAACTCTCGAACAAATAATTAATGTTTCATATTCAACTATATTGTTGGTACACTCAAATTTTAATTTGAAAGAGAAATTGAAAGAACCATGGTTTGGAGAATTCAAAACCACTCTAGCTCCATTTCCAATATTAGAACATGTTCCATAAAAATTCATAGTCCATGGGACAATTGAAATATTCAAGGTGTGCATTTATATCCATACATTGATCTTCAAAATTAGCACAACCTATAAAGTTACATAAGTTTGTATCAACAAATAATACTTCATAAGAATCATTCATAGGGTCTTTAATAAGGTGCAACATTTTATCCTCTTTATATATTTTGACTAGATTTCCTTCCAAGGGTATGGAAGAAAAAGACATGTCCATTTGAAAACTTCCCCTAAAATTGTAGCCCTTTTATTGATAACAACATGCCCCATTTAGCAAGGAAGTCAACTATAACCACATTCATAGTTAAATATTTTCCAGGATAAGGAGAAAGTTGTACTACTAAACCTTTGACATATCCAACAACAGGTACCTCCCTAAAATCCATGGAAAAACACTTCCCAAAATCAATTGTTATTTTGATGTTCAACTCATTCATGAATTCTAATGGCATGATATTGCATGAGGCTCCTAAATCAAACATGTAATTATGGAGAATTTGTTCATTAACAATAAGAGTGGTAAAGAAAGGATCCACATCCAATTATGATTCTACCAAGGAAGTACCCAAATATAATTATGGGGTTCTTCTGTGTTCTCTTGGTCTTCTTTTATTTCAAATTCAGCAATAGTGGGGTGAGTCACCATATTACTTGCACTTTTTCTTTGACAACCACATCCTCTTTCAACCCCAAATATTCAAATGTTGTTCTTATGTGTTCTAGAATCCTAAGTATTTACACAATAAGGACAGTTATTTTTATTTGACTTAGGATTTGGGCCATGTCACATGAAATGTAATTGGGTAAGGGTTTATTAGGGAAAATGGTGAATATCATTTCTGTTGGGATATTGTCCCTTATTGCTTACGTCGAGAAAAAATTACTTGGATTTAAAGTAATGGTAGGGCATTTATCTAGAATTATCTTCTTGGGAGTGTCTTTAAGGATATTATTCAAGAGAGGAATATTTGTCTTAGAATTAAGGATAGGTCCCTTAACTTGTCTTTTATGAAGGTTATATTCCTTCTCTTGTGCAGTGAAAACATTCATCAATAACTTCCTATCCTCTTCTAAAGGAATTCCACCATCATAATTTTTAATCATTAATACTCTTAGATATTCAAATTCATGATTTGGGATATCAAATTATTGAGCCATATCAACATCATCATTAACTATAGAAGGGAGGAAGAATACCTAATTAGTTCAAGACCAAAAGTCTTCTATGGTTTTATCATACATGAGTTTAGTAGAAGTGGCCCCTTGCATTGAATATTTACATTCCATGATACATATATCACAAAAACAAAATGCATCATTTTTGTCATCATATTTGGTAGGATTCTCATAGGGAGGGTGAGGAAATATACATTTATCACACTAGTTGATAGTGTGCTCCTCCACCACCACAAATAATCTTTTCATCAATGGATTTCGGATTGTCTTGTTGTCTCTAAAGGCTTGTTGTTTGTTTCCTGAATCCATAGGTCCCTTCCCTCTTTCCTCAGTATGGTGATCTCCTTTAGGATGGTTCCCAAATCTATTATGTCCAGGGGCTTGATGTTGAAATTGAGGATTTGGCACCAACCATTTCTCTACTCTATCAATTTCTTATGAAATCTCCTTGACCGCCCAAACAAAGGTTTTTTTAGATAAGATAAAAAAGGTTTGGTTTTACCCAAAAAAACCCATACAAAGAGGAGTGATTTTTTTAAAGAAAAAAACTAAAATAGAGCCATGGACACAGATTTAAAAACACTTAACGCCATGCCCCCACACAAGCAGGCTAAACTACAAGAGTTTGCAAATTATTATAGAGTTTTTGAAGTCCCAAAGGGATAGAGACAAAGGAAAGCAAACAAAAAGAAAATGGCAAAAACATGTATGTAATTAGTTCACCGTATCCCTGCTACGGGATCTGGTACTCAGATCACCATCTCTCCTACTAGCCACCTTGATAATGACCTTTTTAGATGGTTGATTGCCTTATTCTTATTCTGGGTCTCAACCTGCTCTTCCCTCTGATCCTTGCTATGATTGGACTCAACAACCATACCCAAGCTATCACTAGTATCCAAATCCTCATTGTCAGAAGAACTCAACATCAACTTCATCTTGTTTTTTCCTCCTCAGTAATAACCTGATCCTATAGAATAGAAATTCACTACTCTTACATAACATAATCATCTTGGATACCCCTAATGGTTTTGTTTTGGGAATCAATTCTTTGATGGAAATCTTTTAGCTCCTGTATGAGGTTTTTGTTGACGGTGAGAATGGTGTCAGTAGTGGTCTCATCCCTCATTAGTCTGGCCTCCCATTTAGCAAGTTCCTAGGCCCTTTTAGTGGAATTTTCATCCAAATTCTTGATTCCTTTTTTAATATTACACAAGGCATCTATGATACCCTTATCCAAATAAATAACTTTATGTTTCTTAATTTTGTTAATGTAGGAAGTGAGGGTTTCTTGATCAAAATCATGGTCATTGATAGGGAAAGGAATGACCATTTTACCTCTTTGAACCATGAGAAGAATGAGACCCTAGTGGAGGGGGATATCCATCTTCTCTTTCTTAAAATCCTCAATGGTTGAGAGAAATAACTGATAGAGAAAATAAGCAAGACTCATAGTCTGGTCCCGACGAAAAAAATTTGAGGATAGACAAATGATGAGTAATTTTTTTGAAATTTTCCTTCGAGGGTTAGATAATTCATAATAACTAGGTAGACATCATCCCACCTATCTGGTAGATAGGTGTGAGCAATACCATCATCATAAGCTATGATTTTTTCCCTAGCTTCAAAGAAAGTAGCAATTTCATGTTTTTTCCTGGTTTTGTCTTTAAAATTTTTGAGGCCCTCCATTTTTAACCCAATAACCTCAGAGATTACATTCTCAGAAACATCAATATGAACCCCATGAAAAAAACCACCATCCTTCTAGGCAACATTGAAATCAACAGACAAGATAGGGTCATTACCTTTGAGTCATCGAATGAACTTGGTAAAACCACCTTTATGCAACAATTTCCACAGACCCATGTCATTTTTGAGGTGGAGAAAAGTAGAGGGCTTTGTTCTCACCCTATCACCCCCATGAAACTTGCAATATGAACACCTTCATAGACCCGAGAGATAAATTAGGAAAAATTAGGGAAAAAGCAAGTGAAATTGATAAGGCTAGTTTTTCAAAAAAGGGAAGTCCTTTCAAAAACCCAAGCATGTGAACTAGGGGTGTCATCATAACCCTTCCTCCTATATTATGTCATCATTAATGAGATTGTTCACCTAAACCCGAGGATTATGTGTGTTGGACCTCAAAATATTGGCTAAGTACTAAAAGGCACGCATGTGCATGGAACTAGTAAGAAGAAGGGTGAGCAAGGAGAAGCGTGCATGGAAAGGGTTTAAGAGAAACTAGGGTGCACACACAAGGAAATACACATGGTTTAAGGAATTAGCCATATTCAGAATTCTAGAGGCACTTGAGGAAAAATGTGACCAAACTACGCATTCTAAGTGGATAAAGTGCCAACCTGGAGACTCGGTGGTCAAGGAAAGAATATTCTACACATGGAATATTCTTAGGAAGACATCATTACAGTAAAGTGGAGAGCTCGGAGCATAATAAGCATGTACCATTAGAGGACCACATTGACACTTGGCATCCAATCTTATCCTCAAGAAAGGCACGATGTAGGGTGAAGATCCTATAAGAAGAGATGCTTAAGTAGATGAAAAAGGACACACAAAGACACGAGACATGAAGGCATGAAGAGAGAAACCAATACATATAACATGGGAAGAGAAAATCTCTGCAAAGAATACTAGGAGGCCCTAGGAGTTAGGGTTCTCATTAAAGGACTGTAAGAATGTTATCATGTCTAAGGGATGGGTCTATAAAAAAATTGTAATAAAGAAAACACAGCTAAGACCTCGATATTTGGGTTAGATCCCTATCTTGATACATTTGGTTTGATACGAACCTTTTAAATGTAATGTGGTTGTTAAGACTATGATCAATATAAATATATGGCTTTGTTCTAAATATCTAGTTCAGGGGTACAAACCCTAGTGTTATTTCATTATATTTATGGTAGATATGTTCCTTATATTTCATGCCATGATGTTTCTCTTGTTATTAAATGTTTGGGTATAAGGATATGATAGCTCATGTTGTGCTTTTACATGAATATTCACTTCTCTGTAACTAATCCTCTAACAATGGCAAGATATTCTCACAATGCTCACATAAAGGAGGGGATTGGTTCCTACATGTGCCTCGGTGAGTGCCTAATGCCCGTCAGGTGATAGGCCAAAGTGCACATGGGCTTAGAAGTTAATAGATGGGTAAAAATGACTACATTTTGGTTCCATTTTTGGGACCTCTTTAAAAAAAATTGTGAGAATGATGTGTGATGATAGAGCATTTGACCTTGGATAGTGTCGAAGCATGGTTTAAGAGCATGGAGGATGATTTTGTTTAGATATTTATTACTAGACCTTAGTTTGATGCATGTAGATGGGTATAAGAACATTTGTATCATGAGTTATATGAAACCTTCTTTTTTTGCTTTCTAGTAGAGTTGTATGAATTTCTTTCCATGTATGCATCTAGATCAAGTGTTTGGACTGTGTTGTTGATCATTGGTGGAAGAGAGTGGTGAAAAGTTATACCATGGAATATGTTATTTCTATGTATTCTGTCTTGAGGTTACTGAGTTTGAGTTCTTAAATGACCCTAGAGGATCATTTTTGTGTGCTATCCATTTAGCCATAAAAATCCTGATCATTACACTAAGTTTGGAAGCATTTCCTATGGCCTTATAAGCTTCTATGAGCGTTGGGTGAGGAAGCTAGGGTGGAGGAAGATGGAAGACCTTGCAGCTGAAAAGGAGAGGGAGGAGAGATGACTCAAGTATAGCGAGGCTCGTGAAAGGGATTTGGATAGACAACACAAGGTTCTAGGAGTGATGGATATATGTAGGAAGATGTTACGGGAAGGAATTAAGGTTCACATAGAGGACATGAAGCTTGAGTAGTCTATGCTACCCCATCTTGGAAAGTGCGGGAGAGAGACCCCTTCAACTTCTGATGAGAGTTTGTCACTTAGAGAAAGGAGAGCCATCAACGCACATCTAAATCCTCCTGGTGACCAACCCCTAGTGCTTAGTCTTCTAAATTAAGAGATAAGTATTACTAACCCAATTGGTATTGGTGGGAGTGACCGATCTATACCTAGGAGATATAATTTATCATTTGGTACATCTATGGCTACACAATCATTTCTTGTGTTTGGAGGAATATTGTCTAGAATGAAATTTGGGAAAAGTATGAGTACACAAGGCTTGGGTATTACATTTGGAAGTAGCACGTGACACAGATATGGTAGTAGTGAAATATCACAAACTATTGGCATGTAGTTAAGTGGAACATTGGGAACACTAGCCACGATCACTTCGGGCCCTTTACTAGTTATAGGAAGTGGATCTCGGTGGTATAGGATCTAGAGGATCTAGTGGATCAAGAGGAATAAGACCTAGTGGATCTAGTAGATCTAGTGGTGGAGGAAACACCGGAGGGAATCAAGGTTCTGGGTCAGGTGGACAAGGGCCTCAACCACCTTAGAAATTCTTTTTCTAAATTTCTTTGTACCTACCCGGACTACAAAGGTGTTGAGGATTTTTCTTAGTATGTACACAAGTGTGAAATTTTATGGTGTACGAAGGGGATAACTACCCCAGAGTGGAAGGAAAGTTAGTTTGCAATAATTTTGCAGGATGTGCACATAGTTGGTACCGAAAGTATGACCCCCATCAAACAAAGTGGTAGATTACACCATACATTGTGGAATGCCTTCTTGGATGAATTTCATATCCTTGAGTTTGAATAGAAGAGCATCAATACGCTGAAGGATATCCAACAAGGAATGGTAGAGAGTGTGTGGGAATATGAATCATGTTTTAAAACACTCTTATCAAAGCTATATTATAATATTCACCCCTCTCAGTATGTTCATTGGTTTTTTGGAGGATTGATAACACTTGTTTAGAGAGCGCTTTCACATAAGAATTTCATGGATCCGCATGAGGCATTGGAGGCTGCCGTACGTGTTAAGGTTATCGGAAGCATGGATAACGATGTTATCCCCTTCCTTGAAGCTCATATTTTTGTAAGGGTGAAGTAGTTGGAGAAGCTATCTACGAACTCAATGCATGAGACTCAGAGTGGTATATGGTGCATGGATTGTGAGGTAGAGGGACATGCAAAGGATAGTTGTCCTTTGGAGATCAAGACGTGCCATGATGGTGGCCTGTGAAATTTTCCATGGAGATCATGATATAAGTAGATGTCCACTACTACAACACGTAATCCATAAGAATGTGTCTTCCTATTAAAATATTTACACCTCTACTACCCATGAAACCAAGGATTATAGATTGATTGACCAGATACATGATGCCATTGATATTGGTGTGCACCAAACCAGCCTTGCAAACAATTCCAAGGATGATGTTCATCACTATGAAGGAACGGGGATGGAGGGGCATGTGGATGAGGTTTTCGAGGAGGATTTCATGGTCGTGGAAACATCGGAGGAGGAAGAAGTGAGTTCCCACATGGAACATGTTACAATTATGGGTCTATGAAGAACTATAAGCGTGCCTAGACCTATTCCAATGCTCTTTGTGTGGAAAAAACATAAGTATGAGGAGTTTCCAGAGCTATTTGAACATATGAGCGAGCAGCACTAGAAAAATAAAGGCATCAAGATGGTAAGCGTGAGGAAGGCCGATTCATAATGGATGTCAACAATGGTGTGCGAGTCAAAACTAGAGCCTGTACTAGTTATGATGCGAGCTAAGGTTGTGCACACCAGGAAGTACCAAGGTAAATACTATTGGTTATTAGAGAAGAGGTGGTGCATGGAAATTATCCAAACCCTACTCATTAGAAAGAAGTGTATCAAGAAACCATGGATGTGATTTGAAGTCTACAAGGAGAAATCTAGTGCCTACTGAAAGAATAGTTAAGATAGTTAGATAAAAAGAAGAATGTTGAGGATCCACATAAGGACCTGGATAAGGCTAGAGAATTATGTCGATGTTGAGGCAAGGTAATATCAACCCCTTGATAGGAGAGTGGTTACAAGAGAAGGTACTACATGCTTTGGAGGATGGTACGAGAGGAAGGTTCGTATGCCAACCTTCCTCCCCACAACCTTGATTATGACAAGGAGATTACCTTAAATGTTGTTGTAGATGGGTGGTTTCTGAGAAATATGTTCATTGACATGGGTGCAGAAGTCAATGTTCTCACTCTATATGTATTACATCAAATGGGAAGGCCCCATTATAATGATTTTCAAATGTGATGTATATGGCCAACAAGACAAAGGAAATTCCCATTGGTGTCTTAAAGGATGCTACTATTACCATCCAATGGGAAAAGTTCACTGGGGATTTCGAGGTCTTGGTGCTAGTCAAGAGGAAAAATTTTCATCATTGTTTGGGCTCCTTGGTGTTATAAGAATAATGCTGACCTAAGATTCAATAAGGGATACATAAGGTTTGAGAAAAAGGAAGAGTGGGTCATCATCACCTTAATCGATGGAAAATCAGCACCCTATACCGAGCCCTTGGGAGAAAGAAGTTCTTGACATGATCTATGTGCGCTCCATTAGGGACCCTAAGATTATTAACCCTACGGAAAGAGTTATTTAGTTTGAAGATGCCCAATCCCTAAGTGATACAACTATTATGACATGTGACAATTAGGTGCATGGGACTAATGAGTTAATTGGGTGACAACTAAGAGGCTCATGTGCAAGGGTAATGAAGGTACACTTAGTCAAGTTCCTAGGAGGGAAAAAGTTACCAATTTATTTTGAAGGAGCCAACCCCGAGGATTTTTTATGATAAATGGAGGCTCAGTGGAAAAATGAGGTCGAAAGAAGAGGAAGGCTCAACTATAACTTACTCAAGACCGCATCACGTTAGTGGGTGACACATCATGATAGCCATCTAGAGTGGCATGAAGTGAGAATCAAGTTCTATAGTAGGTTTTCCCAAAGCTATGTACCCATTGCAATATGATACTACCATGGGAAGGAACCTACCTTGTTTCACATCCAAGCATGTGAGAAAGCATGAATGGAAGGCACAAAGGACTTACAACCTTCATTATGGGTTCCTTATATCTCAGAGTATATTCACTCTCGAGATGTTTCATCGAGAAAAGAAATTGGCAGGAGTTGACAGTTGACCTCCTTCAAGATTTTGAGTATCACAGTACTAATCCATTGGTAGATAGGGAGTTGCATGTTGTTAAGGACATAACGATGGGAGATAATGTCATGGCAGAAGATAGAATATTGGATTTATTAGGTTAACTTGGCTTAGAACCATGCTTTGAGGAGGAAGAGTCAGAAGAGATGCAACTTGAGCGCGCATGCATGGAGAAAGAGAAAGGAAATATGGTCTATGTGATAGATGGTGAAGAGATGGGGAGTTTGGATGTTAACCATATTGAAGGTACGCATAAAGTTATTGATAGTACTGATGTGAAAAAATGCACCTACCATGAGCCCCTCAAAACAAAGAAGATTAACATCGGTTTAGAAATGGAACCTAAGGAGGCCACTATTGGAGACTATTGGTCAAAGAATAAGGTTTCAAAGATCATTGACCTTTTGTACGAGTTTCAAGACTTATTTCCTCATGGATACCATGAGCTTAAAGGCATTCACCACTTCTTAGGAGAAATTAAAATGGGTGAATTCCCAATTTGGAAGAGGCCTTATCGAATGAATATGAATCTTCACGTCAAAGTCAAGGAGGAGATAGACAAAATGATCACTTCAAGAATCATTGAAGTTATGGAGGAATCAGAATGGGTAAACCCTGTGGTCATCAGTATTAAAAAGGATGGAAGGATAAGGATCTATTTTGACTATATGGAATTAAATGTGGTATGTGTAATTGATCTTTTTCCATCCCTTTTACCAAGGAGATCCTAAAAGGAGTGGCTAGGTGTGAAATATATTCCTTCACGGATGGATTCTCAGGATACCATCAAGTTAGAATTACTAAAGAAGACCAAGAGAAGAAAAAAATTTCCACTGAATGGGGAATTTTTTCCTATCTGATCATGCTTTTTGGATTGAAGAACATTCCCTGTTATTTTTTCACGCATAGTGGTCCATGCATTTTCAGGATTTTATCCATAAGTTTCTGCAAGTCTACCTTGATGATTAGACAATATATGGACTAGTGAAAGACCATTGTGAAAATTTGAGACTGATGTTTGAGAGATGTTGGAAGTTGAGGATATCCCTAAACATTAAGAAATGTGTTTTTTCTACTCCATTTAGGACCCGATTAGGGCATATTATATGGAAGGAGGGTTTGCTGGTGGATCCCGCAAAAGTTGGTGTTATTGTGGGATTGGGGGAGCCTACCAATATGAGTGTAATACATGGATTCCTTGGGCATACATGGTACTACCAAAATTTTATCAAGGGGTATGCCAAGATCACTTTGTCATTGGATGAGTTACTAAAACACAAGAGTGCCTTTCACTGGGGAGAGGTGCAGTATACGACATTTAACACTTTGAAGGATAGACTTGTCAGTGCACCCATACTATGATTTCCTTCTTGGGATAAACCTTTCCATGTGCATGTTAATACTTCAGGGATGGAAATTGGAGCAGTCTTAGCATAACATGGATAAGGGATTGTTGATCACCCCCTCCACTTTGGATTTAGGAAGTTAACACTTGTAGAGAAAAACTATATTACTACTGAGCATAAAGCACTATCAATGATCTATGCGCTGCATAAGTTCAGGTAATATCTGTTGGTAAAAACCTTCATATTTTACATGGATCACATGGCATTGAAGTACTTAGTGAAAAATCCTATTTTGTAAGGGTGCATATGTTGGTGGGTCCTATTGTTTCAAGAATTTGAGTTTACAGTTGTTGTGAAACCAGGAAAGAGTAACTCAGGGCCTAACCATTTTTCAAGAATTGACTCAAGGGAGGATGTGCAAAGCATTGAGGATGTTATGCCAGACATGTAACTATTTAGGTTACATCATGTGCCCTCTAACTTAGAATATATTGTTGTGTTTCTCAAAATGGGTGTGGTGCCAGAAGGAATGAAAACTTTGGAAAGGAAACAATTAGCTATATGTGTTGCGCCCTACATGCTAATTAGTGGAGACTTATACAAGTTAGGTTGTGATGAGGTTCTACGTAAGATGCATGTTAGAACATGAGCATATTGCAATCATGGAAGAAGCACATGGTGGGATTGCAGGAGGGCACTATACAAGGAATGCCACAACATGGAAGATTCTACTCGCAGGGATTTGGTGGGAGAGTATCTACCAGGATTGCATTGAATTTTACAAGGCCTATGACCATTTCTAGTACCTTGGCAAGCCAAGAAAAAGAGACAAAATGCCCTTGAGACCTATAGCGGTAGCAGAACAATTTGAAAAATGGGCGAGTTGATTTTATAGGACCAATTTCACCTATCGTGCAAAGGATTGGTTCACGTTATATCATCACTTGCTTGACCGATAACTTAATAAGGTGGGTGGAGGCAATCTTTGAGAAGGTATTACACAATGGTGAAAACTATTAAATTTTTATGTGAGAACATAATTAGCAACTATGGATGTCCTTTAAGCTTGAATAGTGATAGGGGTACACATTTTTTGAATGAAATAGTCAAGATTTTGTTAGCAGAGTTCATGGTGGCCCATCATAAGACTACCCCATATCACCCATAAGCTAATGAAACTATTGAGGTGTTTAACAAAATTCTAAGTCACACACTAACAAAAATTTATGATGTGGGAAGACAATATTGGGATGATAAGGTATCAACCATTCTATGGGCATACAAAACAACCTACAAGAGATTGAACAAGGCCACACCATTTCAATTGGTGTTTGGTGCGAAGGCTATTTTACTAGTTGAATTTATGCTACCATCACTACGTATTGTACACACATGAGGGTTAGCTAATGAATAAGAAATTCAAGATTGCATGGAGAAGTTAATGCAGCTAGATGAAAGGTGATCACTTGCTAGATGGATTCAAAAGACCTGAAAAGGCCCGAAAAAAGCATCACATGATTGCCATATTAAAAAAAAAAATTCAAGGGTGGGAAAATGGTTTTGTTTTATGATTCCAAGTTTCTCGCGCCATCCTGGGAAACTCAAATTTTATTGGTTAGGGCCATATTAAAAACAAACAATTCAAGGGTGGGCAGATGGTTTTGTTTTATGATTCCAAGTTTTTGCGTCATCCTAGGAAACTCAAATTCCATTGCTTTCCAGTTACAAGTGCTTTATGGAACATGGTTACCAAGCCATTTCAATGGGATTAGGTTGAAGCCCTACTATAAATAAGTCTTCCTTGTGTTTATAAATAAGGTAACATTGCCATTTAGCCTAGGATTTCCTTTTATGTATTTCTTTTCCTTGTGTTTCACTTTCTCATTGCTTGTTCCTTTCTTATTGTGTTGTTTTTTTGTGTGCCTTGTGCACCGGTAGCCACTTATTATTGAAAAGGTTCGTATGTGTAGAGGACCATGCATCTATTTTTATGTGGGGTGGAGTAATGCGAAGTAAAATGGTAGTTGGTAGTAGAATTTTTGTTTTGGTGGCCCGAATTAAAAGCACGTAGTGTAGAAGAGAACACGTAGAAAAGGTGGACATGAAGAATTTTGGTGTCATGATAGCTTTATAAATACCATGTACAAAGGATGAGAAGTGCAGGAACAACATGAGGTAGGTGAGGGTAAAAATCAAGTTAAGGACAGAAGAAGTGCCTTCGGTGCTGTAAGCATGCACGTGAGGATCTTTGGTAAGTAAGGATTTTTGCACGTAAGAAGGTTGTATAGATTTTTGCACTAGATTGGGCGCGGGGTGAGAGCGATTAAGGTTTCCTTTAGTGAAAATATCCATCTTTATTGTAAAGGTATATTGGTAGGGGCATAGCATTTATCACAGGAGATGAGTAAGTATCTATAAGTAGAAGGTCGGGGTACATTTTCATTACCTTTCATTTGTGATAAAGAAGAGCTCTTGAGAACTAGGGCATCCATGAAAAATATTTGTGCAAAGGAAAAAGTTTAAAAATTGGAGTGCGTGACTAGTGTGATTTATGAATTAGAGTGGATAAAGTACACAGGTGTAGGGAGGAAGTTTTCAGAAGGATACGTTGTCTTGTGGAAGGATTGTCTAGGTTAGGGTTTTGTAGCTAGGGAATAGGAGTAAAGGGATTTTTCACAAAGGAAAGCCACATATTTGAGAAGAGTGAGGAAGAGGAGAAAGGAAGAGTTTTGTTTAGTAACCCACCAAGAAGATGGAACCAAATAAGGAAACCATCTCACCAAATAAGGGAAAGGGAGAGGGGAAACAAAATTCCACAACCATCTTCAATGAGGAGTGGTACGCATATATACAATACCTAGATGGTGTGTTTCTCATAAAAGAATGTGCATCCCATGTAAGGAAGATGACAGTGAGTGATTAAAACTATCACACAAGCACCACAGAGAAGGAGATGACATTATAAGCTGGTTCACCTGATGAGACAAAAGGACACTAGAAGGAATGTTCATCTATAACAATAAAGTGAAATTAAAATTGGAGAAGGTTGGGTTCTAAAACTTTATGAGTTGCCATAGTTTGGAAAACCTGAGTGACTATACCAATGGTTAATTTTGTGAATACATGAGGACCACTTCTACTTTACGAGGCTAGAGGATACGAATAAATCCCAAACTCATATCTAAGTTTACTAGCCTTTTCTACAAAGGAGAGTAGCTAGATGATGACTTGGAGGATAAGGAGGCCATTAAGGAGACCGTGAAGAATTATGATTATAAAAAGGGCTCACACTATTTTCTTATCTAAGAAATCTACGAAATAATTATGAGAATGGCTACACACTTGGTATCCAAGCTGAATGGGAAAGAGAGGTGGACATAGATAAACAAGGGTTGGTTGAATGTGTGTCAAAGGATTTTGAAGGAACCATCTATAACCTATCCACCTTCATTGTAGAAGAAATCATCAGTGCCACACACAAAGGAGAAAAGATCATGTTTGGAAATGTCCTCCTCACCATTATCTTCTCAAAAATTGGAGTCTCCGATGGGCTAGAGAATTTTGTATGGGAATATCTAGATGAAGATCCTTCCCCGCAAAGAGATTTGAAAAATACACTTGTGACACCATGACGACCACCCATAAGGCACACCTGGAGAAATGGTTCAAGAGGCTATGTGGTACATTTAGGGCTGAATGGAGGATACCTAAACAATTACCAGCTCTAGTATATGGAGAAACTGAGTATGATATTTACCAACATTTGTGCATTGGCAGATTCACATTGACAGATGGTACCAAGAGCCTATGGTGTAAACAACCTTTCTCTTTCACGGCGTAATATTTCCAAGCAGGGGTCAATCGCATCAAGGAGGAAAAAATACTAATGTTTAACCTCAGCGAGGTGGATCAGGACCACCGTGACCTATGAAGGAAGTTGGTATACCCTAAGAAGCAAACTTATGTGGAGAATTATGTCTCCCATGAGGTGCGCATGATAAAACCTGTGACACTGCCAATTGTTGGAAGGACCGTAGCGAGGGTATACCTACAAATCAAGCCCAATTATGAGAAGGTAACCTACTTGAAGAATTATTTCTCCATCCCAAAAGACCCCACCGGGAAGAAGAAGGCCGTGCCAAGGAAGAGGGAAAGAGAAGAGGTGCCAGAGAAGAAGGCACCAAGTGTGCAAACAACACAATTTTTGGGCACGCAAGAGTCAGGCACGAAGCTGAGAACATATGTATGGAGGAACAAGTCCCCCATTAAGGAAAAAGGAGAAATCACCAGAGGAAGAGGCACTAGAGAAAGAAGAGCCTCTTGCATAAGAATAATCACCAAGGAGGGAGTTTCATGCTGAAGAAGAATAGAAGGAAGAGTCTCCTATACTGGAATCACTAGTTAGGAAGAAGAAAAAGGTAGCAGAGAAGGAAGAATCAGAAGGAATGAAGATCCTAGAGGCCTATAGAGGCAAGAGAGATGATGACAAACATGAAGAGGCTCAGGACCATCTTATGTATGATGTGCACAACTCGAAGATGAGGGAAATGAAGAAAAGGATGGGGAAGAGGAAGGTGCTCAAGGAAATGGGGAGAGTGAGGAAGTGAATAAAAGGATCAAAGGACCCCAAGCCTCACCAAGGAGAAGATCAAAGAGGTTTTAGAAATAGAAGTAGTGGGCATAATAAAGGATTTGATGGAGCAGGAGGTAGAGCACAACGCTAAAAAATTGCTTAAGGAGATAGATGAGGAAAGAGTAAGAAAAGAGTATGGAAGTATGGGTGGAGATCCAAGCTTAGTAGTAATCTTTTCAAAAGTAGCAAGCACGGGAGGAAAATGTGTGGTAGAGGCACAAAAGAAGGCAATGAGTTATATCAATGAACCAAATAAGGTACTACACATGCACTTCCAAAGTACCATGCCTATAGACCAACTCCTTACATGGTCTTCATTCGAATAATAAGGCGCGTACCCTCAAACAAGGAAGATGCTATCTTGGGATTTTGAGTCCCATGTTGATGAGCCCAAGTTTGAGGTCAGCCAAGGAGCATTGATGAAGATACTAGAGAACAAGGGAGTGAACCCCCTGATAAATGCTCAATAGTTATCGATGAGCAAGTATGTAATGCCCTCAATAAGGTATCGATTGAGGTTGAGGCAAGACTCTTCAGAAGGAATGATAGGGTAAGGTTCCTAGAGGAAGAATTGGAGAAGAAGAAGGAGGAACTCATTGAGAAGAGAAAAGATCTAAAGTAGGAAGAGTTGATCAACACATAGTTAAGGCATGAACTAAGGGAGGAGAAGGAAAAGGTGCGTGAGGTGTATAATAATATTGAAATGATCATGGGCACCATTACTTTAAAACACCTAGACCTAGAACTGCTGAGCAGAAATACAAGTCAACCTTGTAATGCTTAGAAGACTTAACCTGCATCCTTACCATGGAGAGGTAGTTACTCACTCTAGAATCAACAAAAGAGGACTTGGTGCACTAGAAGGAGGAATAGAATCGAGAAGATTGGGGAGAGAGTGACATGATATTCTGTGCTCCTTACCACTTGTATAGATCTCCAAGTAGATGGATGAGGTTGTGTTTGATAACTATCTTTGACAGAGATAGGGTAGCAAGCATACTAGTTGCTACACATGAGGTGGATTTGAAGGAATACCAAGAGAAGAATAAGGGGAACATGGTAGAGTGGGATAAGATCCTAGCCGAGGTTGAAAAGAAGATGGAGGCAATTGAAACCTTGTGAGGTTTGATCAAGAACCGGCTTAAAGATCTGTATCCCCGGATCACTCATCGAATGGAAGCATTACCGACCTTAGTAAGAATCTCAAAGGGATTGTAGATATGCTAAACGCTAAGGGTGGTGAACTAAGTTTTTAGGAGGTAAGTTCTCTAGTGCATTACCCGCTTCAGCAGTGCGGGGTGAAGTGGATGCCGGGAAAGATCGAGGTGATAATAAGGAAGGAGTTCCCACTCCTATTACATGATAGCAAGATCTTCAATTCTTTCATTTATTCTATTATTCATTCTTCCATTCTTTAAATCTTCATTCAAATTTTCCAGATCCTGCCATTCATTATTCTTTAAAGGAGTAGTATTTTTTTTAGGATGTATAGCAATCTTAGTTTGGGGTGATGTTGGGCCTCAAAATATTGGCTAAATACCAAAAGATGCATGCACACGTGGAACCGGTAAGAAGAAGGACGTGCAAGGAGAATCATGTAAGGAAAGGGTTTAAGAAGGTTTTAGGAGAAACCAAGGTGCACACATAAGGTAATACACAAGGTCTAAGGACTTAGCCATATTCAGATTGGAGGCACTTGAGGAAAACGTGACCTAACTAGACATCGAGTGGATAAAGTGTCACTTGGAGACTTGGTGGTCAAGGAAAGAATATTCCATGCATAGAATAATCATAGGAAGACATCATTATGGAAAGTGGAGAGCTTAGAGTAGAATAAACATGCACCATTGGAGGACAACATTGAAACTTGGCATCTAATCTACTCCCGAAGAAAGGGATGGTGGTGGGTGAAGATTCTATAATAAGAGATGCTCGAGTAGATGAAAAAGGAAACATAGAGCCATAGAAACATAGACATGAAGGCATGAAGAGAGATACTAAGACATATAACACGGGAATATTGAATCTCTATAGATAATACTAGGAGGCCCTAGCAGTTGGGGTTCTCATTAGAGGACTATAGGAATTTTATCATGTCTAAGGGATGGGTCTGTAAAAATTTTGAAATAAAGAAAGCATAGCTAGGACCTATGATATATGGGTTATATCTCTGTCTTGATACATTTGGTCTAATACAACCCTTTTGAATGTAATGTGGTTGTTGAGACTATGATCAATATAAATATATCACTCTATTCTGAATATCTAGTTTAGGGGTGCAAACCTTAGTGTTATTTCTTTATATTTTATGGCAGATATGTTCTTTGTATTTCATGTCATGATGTTTCTCTTGCTATTAAATGTTTGGGTATAAGGATATGATAGCTCATGTTGTGCTTTTACATGAATATTCACTTCTCTGCAACTAATCCTATAATAATGGCAAGATATTCTCACAATCTTTGACATAAAGGAGGGCTTCAAAGCACCCGTGCATGCCTCGAGTGAGTTCCTACTACCCACCGGGTATCGGAGCCATTGTGCGTGGGGTTAGAAATTAGTATATGGGTAAACATTACTAAAATGTGTCCCAATATATGTCTCCAAATTCACCATGGCCATACCTTTTTTGGCCAGTGCATCCACCGGTTTGTTCCCCACTTGATAAGTGTGTTGAATGACCACTTGTTCAAATGAAGAAAGAATGGCATGTGCCTCCATAATCAAATTATTAATCTTCCAACCACATTTTCTACTATCCTTGAGGGCATTTATGACACACACACCGAATCACCCTCAATAATCATATTTTTATCCCTAAATCACGACAAAATCTAACACCCCAAAGCATGGCTCTGGCCTCAACAACATTGTTCGATTGGTTTCTATGGGCCCCACATAGGCACCAATGTAATTACCATTATGGTCATGAATAAGACCCCCTCCGCTTGAGAAAATTTTTAATTCACATGGGTCAAGCCGTTAAAGTTGAGCTTGTGGCTGTCATCCGGCAGTTTTATCCATTTGACATTAAGTTTCAATTTTTCCTTAATGGTGGTGGTGGATTCAGCCTCTAAGTTTCTAAGAACATCCATTTCCCACTCCGGACACACTCTGACCTGTTTGGGTTTAAGGATCCTAGAGTTATCCTTAAGAGCTCATTTCACTTTATCAGACACCCTGCTCGAGCTAACCAATTTGTTCCTAAAGATCCTATTGTTACGTTCAATCCAGATTCCCCACAAAATGTGAGGCAGGGCCAACTTCCACATTTTTAACCATGTCATTCTAAAAATTGAAGTTCCACTACTCAGGTAAGAGGGCCACATCTCCTAGAAGGACCCATTGCACATTAAAGATACATAGGATCGCAGTGAAGACTTGAAAAGAGAAGGGACATTCCAGAAATAAGTGCCGATGGTTTCTTCATTTTCCTTACACAACCCACATCTATTAATAATGATCATTCCCCTCCTTCTGAGTTGATCCACAGTAAGGACCTTACCTTTGATGACTTCCTAGAAAAATGTTGATCTTAGGGATAAGATGCTTATTCCAAACCTTCCTCCAAATGATATTTGATTCCAAATGATCAAATATTTGGATTTTACCTCGTAATCCCCTATGTCAGTGAGTCTCCATATTAGCTCATCCTTGATGTTTTCAGGAAGGATATGAAGATCCCTGAGTTTCCTATTTAACTCATGAAAAGGTTGAATATCCCCATGAAATAAAGGAGGGGAAGGATAGGAGTATCATCATCCCAGTAATTACACACAAGATCTCCCTTCTCATTAGAGTAGAAATTCCAAAGCTCACTCCATGGGCTATTCAAATTGAGGGCAACATCCTCCACCCAAGGATCCTCCCAGAATTTGATTTTAGAACCATCTCCAAGGTTCCATTTTCACCCCTTGATTAACAATTTTCTAGTTTGACACAGTTGTTCTAGAATATAGAGCCTCTCGGGAGCACCATGTCACTGAAGAAATCCATCATTCTACCAAAGGGAAGCAAATATTTCACTTTCAGAATAGTCACCCAGATACTAGCCTCTTTATGTAGCCTCCACCCCACCTTAGCAATGAGGGCATGGTTCATAATCTGAATGTTCTTTAGACCCAAACCACCCTTATCCTTGGGTTGAGTAACCTTGTCCCAAAACCAAAGGTAATCTATTTTTATCCTCAAATCTAGTCCATAAGAACCTTTTTTGAATTCCTTCAATGGTCTTCTTGACTCTTCTTGGAAGAATAAAAATGGACATGATATACACCGGAATGCCTTGCATACTACTCTGAATAAGTTGATCCTTACCATATTGAGAGAGTAAAGAGCCTTTCCAAGAGGCAAGATTCTTATGAAATCTCTCAATGAGTTGGTTCCAACCTCCTTCGATTTTACTCCCATAGAGAGGCATTCCCAAGTAGGAATTTGGGAGATTTTTATATTACAATCCAGGATGGTAGCCAATCTTTTATGTTGTTCCTCTTCAACATTTATAAAGAAACAAGAGATTTTCCTAAAGTTAATTTTCTACCTTGTAGCTCTCTCATACTTCTTAGTGATACCTTTGATAGTCTTGGCTTCTTGAATAGTTGCATGACCCAAAAGGACTATATCATCAACAAAATACTACAAACATTGATTTTCAATACCATTGGCCACCTTAATCCCCTCCATGTTTCCTTCTCTCTAGGATTTAAGGCATAATCTACACAAATTTTTAGCAACAATTATATACAGAAAGGGGATAAAGGATCCCCTTGTCTTAGCCCCCTTTCAGCTTTGAAAAATCCATTGGGTTTTCCATTTATGATAACAGAGAAGCTTAGATCTTTAGTACAAGCTTGAATCATTTTAATAAAATGAGAGTTATAACCCAACTTAGAGAGAAGAGAGTACAAAAAGTCCCAAGAAATTCTGTCATAGGCTTTTTACATGTCCAACTTCAGAATCATAGCTTCCCTTCCTAAAAGTTCCATAGAATGAATAGTTTCATGAATTGTAATAATACTATCCAAAATTTGTCTGCCAAGCACAAAGGCCCCTTGGTTGGGAGAAATGAAGTTACCAAGGGTCTCCCTAAGTCTAAAGGCCAATATTTTAGAGATGATCTTGTACATGGTGTTGCAAAAACTAATTGGTCTAAAGTCCCCTAGATCCTTAGCACTAGGTTTTTGGGTATGAGGGAAATAAAAGTATGATTAATTTGTTTGAGTAAGAAACTGATTGGAAAAATTATTGAACAACAGAAACCACATCAGTCTTAACAATATCCCAATAAAGTTGGAAAAAAGGTTGGGAACCCATCCGAGCTAAGGCTTTTATCACCTTCCATAGCATCAGAATATATTTGATCTCCTCTTTAGCAGGATAACAATGAGAACCTGATTTTCATCTGGACTGATAGCTGGTTCAAAGAGGTCAAGGATTTATTCCCTAGTAACTTCATCATTGAGAAGGTCCTCAACAAAAAGGTTTTTGAAGAAGGAAACAATGGTAGAAGAAATATATTTATCATCAGTGGCCACATCCCCATTACCTTTCTTGATCTCTTGAATACACAGTTTATTGGCTTTAATAGTAGCAGAGATATGAAAAAATTTAGTGTTTTGATCCCCCTCCTTAAGCCACGTGATTCATAACATTATGGTAATCAGATAGAAGGGTATTTTCTTTAGATTTTTCCCCTAGGGATCCACCCTCTTTGTTCCATGTTTTCTTCAAGAATCCTGAGATCCTCTGCTATTCTACTTTTTTTGGAGAAAATGTTTCCAAAAATTTCCTTATTCCAAACTTTTAGATTAAACTTGCTCCTAGTTATTTGGGCACATTTCTAAATCTGATCTTTTCATTGCAAGGTCACACATGCTTAAGTTCATTTGGCACATTCCTTGGTTGCATTCCCCATGTGCTTCCCCTTCTCCCCTTTCATTTTTCTTTTCCTCTTTGTTCCACTCCTCCCTTGCATGCATCCTCTATGCATTCACCTTCTATTCCTAGTAGTTATTTTCATCCTACATGTGTACCTTGCACTTGCTTCAATCATCTAAGTCCTGGCCTCTGCATGCCCCACACATTATCTTGTAATAGTTTCACCTTGACCATGCATTCTCTACTCACTATTTTTCCTCATTTCCCCATGTGTGTCACACGCACCTTCCTTCTATTCTTCCTCCCGCACCTCATTCTTCCATGTGCATATCTTTGCCCCTCCTCCTTTGTGCCAATATCATGCCATATCATTCTCGACATGCTTGAGTGTGCCACACACAACCAATCAAAGTGCCAAAATAGGGCGCTAGAATCCTTACAAAAAATCAATGAGTGACACGTGGTAGAAATGAAAAAACATTTACACAGTTGACCATCCATCCTTTCAGCCCAATCACGTGTGCCATGTGTTTACATGCATGACGACTGAAAAAAAATTTTGAAAGCCATATATTTTTCTATAGAGCTCTGATCGGCATGCTCCTAGTCTCAATAAATATCTTGCTACTGACATAGGCTATATAATAACATTCAAATTCAAATTCTTGGTAGATCTGGTAGGTGAGAAATGGGAAAACATATTTTGAGCATTAATGAGGAGAGATCTAATTGCTCCAACCACCCGATTTGATATGATCACCCTCCTTCCTTCTTCAACAAAAGACTTAGGGAAGTGCATTTGATATATTTTAGGTGGATTTGTAGGCATTGAATGCTTCTTGTTGGTGGTTGTATTTCAAATTCAGGTTTTTCCTCTTCTTCTCTTCTTCTTCCATGGATTCATCTATAAATGTAAGAGTTGGGCTCATTATTAATGTTGGACATTTTGGATCCTTACGCATTTTGCTAAGGACTTCATATTTTTATATTTTGAGTTGTAGACCTCTAGATCTAGCTCTTGCATGTGGATATGGCCTCTTTCACCATTGTAACATCTCTTGTGCATTTTGGAAGTAATAGAAGCATTTTTTGTGACTATTCTTTATCCTAACATGTTTACATTCCTTCTTCTTGCCTTTTATTTTGCATTGTGTGCATGTTGCCATTTCACATCCCTTACATCTCCTTATTTAGTTGTGTTCCATGAAACTGATCTAGTAAATATGTTTTAAGTTGTGCTACATGTGCCTAGCCTTCTTTCACAATTTCCTTCATTTTCACTCAAAAAAGATAGTGTTCATCCCTCTTTTCTAGTGTTATCACCTTTTAGTGTAGTTTCCTTTCATGTTATCCTTCTATCCTGGTCCCTTGGCATTATTAGCTTAGTTTTTCCTTTTTCAGCACTAGGAGTATAGTAGTAAAGTAGAAATAGATAGAGGAACCGACCTTCTCTAGAGATCCATCCCAAGCATGCAAGGTCCCACAACTTGGGGATGGTTCCATTGTTTGTCACAAACAACTCGGTTCTTCCAGATCTGAGACATGGGTGCAAGTTTGATGACCAAAATTTTTGGCACATGCCTAAGGTGGGAAAAATGAAAGCTTAAATTTCATATTGCTAAGTTTTGGTGTGTGGACTTAGTATTTCAGCCTTTGGAGGCTCATTTCAAACACATCTGGTGACTCCCAACATTTACAGATCTCTATTTTTAGCATCCTTGAGTGCCTTTCATGAGAAGAGTGCATACAAGGAGAAGTGTAGCAACAATTGAAGATTCTTTGAGTACCTCCAAGCTATCCCCGAGAAGATTTCATTCTAGAAATCCCACATGTGCATCTCCATCTCCATGCATGTCATGTGCCCATTCAACTCCTCCTCACAAACAAATAAACTAGCACACCCCTACAATGCATGCATCACCACCTCCTCCACTAAGGAACTTTTGCTAACTTCACCAGGAGGAAGTCCCCTGGTTTTGGCCATGCAACATGATATGCCAAATGTGTGCTCAAAAGTATTCCATACTTTACTAGTGAGAATCAAGTCACCCTCAGAGCATATCCAAGATGTAGAAAACATATGTTCACTCTATTTGATCACACATGATGATGTAGTAGTTAGGCTACTTACTTGCAACCTCTTTCAAAGGAAAAGCACTTCAATGGTACCGAGGCTTGAGACTTGGATCTATTTCCACTGGGATGAGCTTGGGAACAACTCTTTGCAATTATTTTGAAGATAAGTCAGATCACCTATCTTTGGTGGAGCAACTGACAACAACAAGGAGGGGCACCCAATGAGTAGATGACTTGATTTCAACATCAGATTTTAGAAGACTTGGGACATAATCCCTCTTGTGGTAAGACCTACAACCCAACATGATTTTTTATATTATCTAAAGGTGAACTAAACAATGATATCTCAGTCATGATTCAATCCATGGGAGGTAGGACTTTACCAACTACTTATAATATTGTAGTAAGGGTAGAAAATAGTCTTATTTAGGTGGGAAAGATAGCTCCTAGACCACCTATGCCCTTGTTCCTAGAAATGTCACAAGTGCCCCAACCTTCTTTTGGCCCCTATTCCTATTCCTAAGAGAAAAGTGCACAACCTATTGCATCAACATCCTACTCTCTAACATATAAAAAAAGAAGATGAAGAATTGAAGACCCTGATTAGAAATTTATCAAATAAGGTCATATCATTAGAGAAACAACAAGTGCAAGCCTATAGAGGTAGTTCTAATCAGGTGCATAGCCAAAGAAATCAGCCTTGGTGGAATCAATATGGAAACCAAAGATACGCACCCAACCAATAGAATGATAGATGGCATGCTAGTGCACATCTTCCCTTGCAAGTTGTTCCTCCGTGCCCTCTCTTCCAGCACCCAAATGTAAGTCAGTGCTTGTTCTAGTTTAGAACAATTTGGCACAAGAGTCAGAATGGTGCTTCCTTACAACATGCCTCATCAATATCAATATCATTATGCCAATGTTGTGTGCACAAGCCTACATGATCCAGAATGCTTCCACCTGTGAGCCTTCAACAAGTGCCCTAAAAGTAGAAACCAAGAAAGGCCAAGAAGCTCCTCTAGAGGAAAATTTGATGTTCTTTGGCATTGAGGACTTTATGTGCAATCAACCAAGCTATAGAGGATACAAGAAGACCATGTGCCCAAGTTGGACAACACAAGATACAAGAAGAGAATGCTTAGAGTTCTGGGTGCATGTCATGTCAATTCCAACAACACAAAGAACCTCAAAAAAAAAAAAGATGCAGCAAGGCATCCAATAGTAAAAATTGCTCAAGTCCCTACACAAGAGATCCCATGCAAAGCTTCTCCAAAAAGTGTGCATGCCCCTCCTTTGGTAGGTCAAGCCTCACTTCTAAGCTAAAGCTCCCCTCTTTCCACGCCTGAACAATCAAGAAAGGATGTTATTCCCCAAATGCACAAGTCAGTGGGTCTTCCATTTAGCATTGTGGACTAGATGAAGAAGACAAATATAAATGTCACAATGTGGGATGCTCTAACCATTCCATCTCAATGGGATCTATTGCATGAGGCCCTATCCCAACTTCCATGTGCATTGATCCAACTATTCACAAACCACACATGCTTTCTATCAACATCTCCAAGAAGAGGAGAAAAAGTAAGTAAATTTGTTAAAACCCCACCCTTCTATATGTCCTTGATCATAGGAAAACACCTAGTGCATAATTGCATGATAGACTCAAGTGCTAGTACTTTGTTATGCCTAAGAAGATAGTTGATGTCTTAGGTCTAAGTATAGCCCCTTAAAAAAGGAGTCCTACAACTTGATGGTTCAACTATCACTACCTTAGGAATCATCAAGGATCTTGAGTTAACCCTTCATGCATGTCCAAGTCTAACCAATAACTCAAGATGTGTCAATCATTGACTTACCTCCTTTGTTTTCCCTATGTCTATCAAGAGAATTTACTACAAAAGTGGGTGGTTACTTGTCTTCTTGATTGGTCTCATATGTTACTCAAGACAAGGTATGGTACCCGGTTTACCATACAAGATGAGCCAATATTTTCCTATCATGTAGAGTCATATGTCCCATCCCCTCTCCAAGCCAACTATTTAATCCAAGAACAAGCTTTAGTTCCTGAAGAGCATCCTCTTCCACCTTCTATTCCTGATCTAGTACTTGATGAGTGGGTAGAGAGGCACCATAAATTTGACCCATATGTTGAAGAACTAGAAGCTTATGAAACTGGGCTTGGTACTTACTACATTCTTGAAGAAGAAGTTATGTTTCCATGCATGCGCTCAAGAAAGACCAAGTTGAACCTGGTCTATGGAAGTTATACTTTGATGGATCCAAAAGTAGAAATGGTGTGGGAGCAGGAGTTGTTCTCATTTCTCCTAAGGATGAGAAATTATTCTTTCACACATAGGTTATAGTTTACATGTTCTAACAATGTGGAAGTAGAATATGAGGCATTGGTGCATGGCCTTCTTATTATTGAAAAGAAGAAGGGATTAAGGCATTGCAGATATTTGGGGACACAAATTGGTTATCCATCAGGTTACCAAAAAGTTTAGAAAATAATAAGCTTCTCAAATCTTATAAACATAGAGTTTGGGACCTCCTTGAGAGATTTGATGCTCTAAATATAGGTGGTGCCACAAAAAATGAATAAGGAAGTTGATCAAATGGCCATGCTTGGTTGGTTCAATTTCTCTCTCCTTGAGGACTTTGTCAAAGGAAACACTCAACACATTAAGATGGTGATCAAGACCATCCATTCTGAACAACAATACCAGCTGGAAAGTGTTTGAAAGTGATGTGCAGATCATCCATTCATCCAAAATGAAGTTGAGTTCTCATCAAGCATGCAAGATGACTTGCATGACAACTATGGTGACCAAGTGATTCAACTGAAGTCAAATAAGTTTCCTAAAGGGTTGGTCACCTTAGAGAAAATGTTTATCCCTTGATGATGAGTTCAAGGGTGAAGAAAAAAATATATGCATCATGTGCAAGAAGATGCTTCCCAGTCACTATTATGTGTGGAAAAGAGTTGTTGCTCAGTAAATCTTGTGCACATGATGAAAAAAGTAGGCCTTCATCTCTCTCTATCAAAAATATAGTGATATCTTCTCATGGGAGTATGAAGACCTCAAAGGTTTTGATCCAAGTGTTGCTCAACACTCCATTGACCTTGATCCTGGTATCAAGCCCATCGAGAAAAGAAAATGACCAGTCAATCCAAAGATAGAGCCCCTCATGAGAAAGGAATTATCCAAACTCATTGAGGAAAAAATTATTTTTCCCATCAAGTACTCTACTTGGGTCATGAATCTAGTTCCAGTGTGCAAGAAGAATGGTGAAATCAGACTCTGTGTTGATTTCAGAGATTTGAACAAGGCATCTCTAAAGGATCATTATCCTTTTCCTTCAATGGAGTAGATTCTATAGACTATGGCTAATGTGTGCAAAGATTCTCAATGTTAGATGGGTATTCAGGTTTCAATCAGATCTGGTCAAGGAAGAGGATCAATTCAAAACAAATGTTTACAACCAAGTGGGGAACATATGCATATCAAAATATGCCCTTTGGTCTATCAAATGTAGGTGCAACATTTCAAAGCATGCCATGGATATTTCCTTCAAAGGTTACATCAATGAGTTCATCTTGGTTTACCTTGATGACATAACAATCTTCTCAAAGTAGAGCATGGATCATATGGCACACTGGAGAAAGTATTTGAGAGATGTAGAAAGTATGGGGTGTCTCTTAACCCAAGAAGTGTAATTTTTGTAGTGGCAGGGAAAGATTTTGGGCCATGTGGTTTCAAAGGATGGCATCACAATTGATCTGAGCATTTCAGCCATCCTAGCTCTTTCCCTTCTCGGTGCACAAAAAGGCCTTGCAATCCTTCCTTGTAAGATCAATTTTGTTAGGTGTTTTATTCCTAACTTTGTAGGTCTAGTTTGGCCCATCACCCTGATGCTCAAGAAGGACATAGCCTTTAGATGGAAAACAAAAGGAAGAGAAAGCTTCAAACAAAATCAAGCAAGAAATTTCTTGCATGCCAACACTCATCAACCCAAATTATTCAAAGGATTTCATCCTTTATGCTTATGGCATTGATGTGAGTGTTGTTGTTGTCCTAACACAAGAAAATGAACAAGGATGGAACAACCAAGTGGCTTTCTTTCAGCCAGAACTGAAGGATTATGAATTAAAATAATACATCACATAGAGAAGTAGGTCTTCACCATCATGTGTGCTCAAGAAATTCAAAAGTATGCTCACCACAAATCATATCAAGGTGTTAGTCTCCCACTCTTCTATTAGAGACTTCATCATGGGAGTAGAATAGTGAAAAGAGAGCATGATGGGTGACCAAAATCATGGAATATGATGTGACTATCAAAGCCACAAAAACTAGTAAGAGGTAGCACTCTACAAGAAAATTGTTGAGGATGCGTAGAATGAATCTGAGACTTCATTATTTTTGGATGAGGTCTCTCTCACATGTAGAACTTGAAAAAAATAGATCCTGGTGCACACATGACTAGATGAAGGACATGATCACATTCCTTTTTTCGAGGGTGTATACCCTCTTGGTTTAAACAAAGAAAAGAGAAGACATCTGAGGTTACAATCTATCCCTTATGTTTTGATTGATGGAATTCTCTTCAAGAAAAATCTTGATGGTGTGTTGTTAAGATGTATCAATGGCGCATGAGAGACTGAAAAAGTGTTAGCATAATTTCATGATGGATTCTCTGGTGGACACTTTCTCTACCAAAACTACAACAATGAAGATCATAATGGTAGGAATATTTTGGCCTACCCTATTTGTAGATGCACACAAGTGGGTCAAAAATGCAAGGAATGCACTTTCTTTGTCAGGAAAGAAAAGATTGGTAGTGCTTCCCCTCCAACCAATCCAAGTGGATCAACCTTTTGTGCAATGGGGTCTTGACTTCATAGGCATGATCAATCCACCTTCAAGCACTTGGACAAAGTGGGTGTTGATAGCTACAGACTACTTCACCAGATGGACAAAAGTTTTCATGCTCAAGGAATCAACCGAGTCAGTCATCCTTGACTTTCTCAAAGGTATAGTCACAAGGTTTGGCATTCCTCAAACCATTATCTCGATAATGCAAAATCCTTCCTTGGGACTAAAATCACTTGATTGGGCTCTAAATTTGGGCATCTATCTGAAGACTTCTTCCAACTATTACCCCAAGGAAATGGTCTAGAAGAGTCAACAAAAAGAAGACTGATCAGATCATGAAGCACACAATGAACATCAGCCAAAGACAATGGCATACAAAGGTCTCGCATGCTCTGGGAAGATAGAATCAATTAAAAAAGGCAATAGGAACTTTTCCTTACAATCTTGTCTATGGAAAAAAGGCTACCCTTCCTTTGACACTAGAGTTGAACTCATTGGCACTTTCCCAACAACTAGAATTTGAAGGTGTAGACCAGAGAGAAATCAGAATGGTAGAGCTGGTTAATCTTGAAGAATCAAGGAACTCTACCATGATCAAGCTAGAAAAACATCAACAAACAACAAAGAAATGGTTTGACAAAAAGGCTAGGCCTCAAGATTTCAAAGTTGGGGACTTGGTTTTAAAATGGGATGTTGACAGAGCTAAACCAAGGTGCCATTCAAAGTTTGATGCACTTTGGAGTGGCCCATACATCATCAGTTCATGCAAAGAGGCTAACTCTTTTGAGTTAACTCATCTTGATGGAGGTGCGCTACAAATCCCAGTAAATGGGATCTATCTCAAACCCTTCCATTAAGTTTTTTTACATCATTTTGTATATATTAGAGTAGTTTCAATTCCTCTAAGTGTGTTACATGCACATTGTTTGTTTGTACATAGTTCTTTCTTCTCGCGTGCTTCCTACGTGTGCTCTTCTTTTTCTTCCAGATGTCGATTCCAAAATTTTCAAGTAGTTTGCAAGATTTAGAATAGAGTCAAGAAATGATCCTTCAAGTGACTTCAGGGGTAGTTCTTCAAAGTTACAAATCAGAATTTCATGATTACATAGTAGAACTCCATGCCCAATGGATGCTCTAGGCTACTGATCTCCTTCATCTAGTAGAAGATGGCCCCAAAAGTCACCAAAATTGTTATCCAAATAACTCTCCTAGTTATTTGGGTAACTTGTATATATTTTTGCTCTGAGCTCTTCATTGCAAGGTTACATGTGCTCAAGTTCACTTGGCACATTCCCTTGGTTACATTTCCCGCCCATTTCCCTCCTGCTTGCTTCCCTTCTTTTTCCCTTTCCATTTTCCTTTTCCTCTTTTTCTCTCTCCCTTATGCATCTCTACATGCATTCACCTTCTTCCTAGAAGCATTTTTTTCACCCTGCATACACCTTGCACTTGCTTCAATCAGCTAAGTCCATGGCCTTCTCATGCACCCCACATTATCTTGTAATAGTTTCACCTTGACCATGCATTCTCTCACTCCAATTTTTCCTCATTTCCCACATGCATGTGTGCCACCTTCCTTCTTCTTCTTCCACATGCCTCATTCTTCCATGTGCATATATTTTTGCCCTCCTTTCCCCTTTGCCATTTTATGCCATGTCATCCTCTACGACATGCTTGAGTGTGCCACACAACACAACCAAAGTCAAACACCAATAGGTGTCAAATCCTTGAAACAAATCAATGAGTGACACATGGTAGAAAAAAAAAACATTTTACATAGTTGGCCATCCTTTTTCAGCCAATCCATGCATGCCATGTGTTTTGCGTGCATGTGCAAACAACTCTAAAAAACTTTTTGACAAGCCATATATTTTTTCTACAGAGCTCTCGATGATGCATGCACCTAGTCTCAATCAGATAGTTCTTGACATAGGCTATATGCTAAACATTCAAATTCAAATTCTTGGTGGATCTGGTAGGTGAGAAATGGGAAAACATCTTTTTGAGCATTAATGAGTAGATCTAATTGCTCAACCACCCGATTTGATATGATCACCCTCCTTCCTTCTTCAACATGCCAAACAGACTTGGGGAAGTGCATTTGATAGATTCTTAGGTGGATTTATAAGCATTGAATGCTTCTTGTTGGTGGTTGTATTTCAAATTCAGGTTTTCCTCCTTCTTTCTTCTTCTTCCATGGATTCATCTATAAATGTAAGATCTTGGGCTCATTATTAATGTTGGACATTTTGGATCCTTACACATTTTGCTAAGGACTTCATATTTTCTATATTTTGAGTTGAGACCTCTAGATTTGGCTCTTGCATGTGGATATCAACCTCTTTCACCATTATAATAGCTCTGTGCATTTTTGGAAGTAATAGAAGCATCATTTTGTGACTATTCTCTATCCTAATGTGTTTTCATTCCTTCTTCTTGCCTTTTCTTTTGCATTGCATTCTGTTGTGCCATTTCACATCCCTTGCAACTCCTTATTTAGTTGTGTTCCCGATTTGGTAAATATCCATACTTTTCGTGAAAACATTAATACCACCTTTCTTCTCGAAGGAATGAGGGGGGTATTAAATTCTCCACCAATAATCCAATTTAATTCATTAAACATTCTTCTAAAAGTGGTCAGCTTCTCCCATAGCTCCCTTCTTCCCACAGAGGTGTTAGGAGCATAAACATTAGATAGAATAAATTGATTTCTAGTTCTAACTTCAATAAAAAAATAGCAATATGATGTTGACTATTGATAAGGGGAAAACCCTCTAGTTTATCCTTTTTCCATAGGCACAAAAATCTTCCTAATGTATCAACAGAAGGTTGACAGTGGAATCTAGAATCTTTCCAAAAAGAATCCTGAAAAATCCTTCATCCTTGTGTCATTCATCTTAGTCTCTTGTAACATTAACACGTCGGTTTCTCTTTCTCTTTTAAATCCCACAAAATCCTATGCTTATTGGGCTGATTAAAGCCCCTAATATTCCAAGAAATGTAAATCATTTATGATAAGAGGATTTCTTACCCAACACTAATGGTTTTTGTGACCTTCCATGATATATTTCTTTGTCGCTTTATCCCTTTTTTCCTTTTCCAAAGGACATCTCAGGATGCCTTATTTTCTCCTACATCCACCTTAGATCTGGTTCATGGTGTTGAAATATGGTTTGGGGATGGCCTAGTTTCAGGGACGAGAAAATTTGAGCTCACCATAAGTGTGCTCTCTCTTTTACAACTACATTTGTCTTCTTACTTCCATCTAGATCTTCTTTTAATGGTTTCAAAGAACCTCATGTTCTGTTGGGCATCCTCCACAACAATAGATATGTCCTCCAGATTTACATCTAACATTTGATACATATTTCTTACTAGTAGAGCTTCCTCTGGTCTCTAAGAAAATAAAATTTCTTCCAAAGAGTCTGGGACTATTGAACCCACTATACTATCCTCCTGACAATCCTCAAAGATCACCGTATCCTCATTTTTATCAAAGCTCTTAGATATCTTCACTTTTTTGTCTTTATCTTATCCTTCTTCATCAATTGTCTTGTCTAGAACTTCTAGAACATGATCCTTGGACTTTTTATCTATTTCCATTTAGGATTGACTTTTGATGGTCCACTACTATTTGGTGAATTGGATCCTTTCCCGTATATCTTCCTTACTCCTAGTATTCTTAAGCAGGGATTTCTAAGTAGCCTCCTCTTTAGCTTTGGGACAAGATTTGATATTATGTCCTACTTTAAAGAAGGAAAAACACATAAATAGAGAAAAATCATAGTCAATCTTTTGGGTGTGAATACCCCATGGTGATTTGATCTCAATGCTTCTTGGTAAAGGTGTTTCAGGAACTACATTTACATAGAAATGAGAAAAAAGCATACTCGTTCTAGTAAATGTGACTGGACCAATAATGATGAAGGCACCAATGGCCTTAGCTATCCCATGAAGGATATACAAGTCCTAATATTCTAATGGAATTCTAGGTAGCTGGACCTAGATAGGGTATTCTTTGATAACAGTCTCCAAAGGATTAAATCTCAACACCCACTTTTGAACCAGAACCACATCATGACCCATGAACTAAGGCCCCCTGTAAGAACCCTTAAAAATCCTCCTCAAAGGATAGATGGATCAAAATAATACATTAGCATAAGCCACAACATCTGTCACCCCTTATGCATCCATTTCCTACCAACCCATTTCTTGAATTCTTCAATATTGTGTCTACTACTAGGAATCTTGGAAAGAATGGTATTACACATCAAAGACGAGAACACGATTGGCTAGGGATTCGATTTTTGTAAGAAATCACCTTTTTCATTACAAACAGGGTTGAGATCGATGGAAGGTACCTATTTGACTGGTTGACCCGCCACATGCCTCGCCCATGTGACAGAGGGACCCTTGACCGACTCCACCTTATCCCTTTCTACAGTGAATTGAAAATCCTTCTTGCCCTCCTATAGATGCCGCCCGTGATCCTCTCGCACCAGAACCTTCTCAGATTCCCACCCAAAACCAAATTTGAAACCTCTTGATCCCACTCCCAACAAATTTTTAACTACCTCTTCTAAATCAATAAATTTACTAACCTAAGGATTTTATGTATTGACCAACTTGACACCTTTTCTCTTGGGAGGATTTCAAGCTACTTTAATATTTATCTCTATTTAGATTTCCATATATAAATATTTTCTTAGAGTCTAAGGGGAATTGTATCTCAAATAATAGGTTTTTTTTTTGTCAAAAGCATCATAGTATTTAATTAAAAAGACTCATCATTGGGCCTTATATTATTTGGTAATCTAGTCAAAGTCTTGTTGAACCTAGTGTTGAAATCTTGTACACCTTCATTAGGATTCTTTTTAATTTTTTCAAATTATGATAAAATAAACTTAGGATCATTTTTATCACCATATTGTAGTCTAAAAGAATTTTTCATTTCATCCCAAGAATCAATTGAATTTGTAGGTAAGGAATTGTACCACTCTCTAGCATCTTCCTCTAATGTATGTATAAAAATTTAACATAAACATCTTCAAACTCAACTTCATAATCATCCATGATATTTTGGAAAAATTTGAGATGTTGGTCTCCACTAATAGCATTGTTCCCTTGAAATCAAGGAAATATATTTCTGATCTCATTTGGCACTTCATTAGGATAGCCCACCATATCATTGAAATTTATTAGTCTATATGTAGTGACTACAAAAGGAGCTCTAGGTGGAGGGTGATCCATATTATTTGGTGGTGGATTTTCAAATGGAGGATTAAAATAATGGGGAACCAAAGGTATTTGGGGAAGAGGGGTATGGTCCACACAATGAAATTATTTTGGGGATTCAGTTTCACATAAAAATCTATTTTCTTGGGTAAAAAAATGTGGAAGTCGAGGAATACCCTTGTTATTTTCAGGAACTGAACCCTTTTGAAATAAAGAATGTAAATATGCTTGAGGACTACTTGTATCAGAACTATCAGATGTACTAGAGTAATCTTCTACCAAAGGAGGATAAAATTTAGAGGATTAAACACCCTTGCCTCCTAAACTTTGACCACCCACAGTTTCCAAATTTGTTTCCTTCTTAAATGTGCACTTTCCAATTCTAGGAGTAACCTTCTAGTAGGGTCAAATTTAAAAAGGATCTTCATCCTTAAATTTTTGCAAAGGGGGGAGTTAATAAGAAATGTGGGTAGGATGAAAATTATACTAGTCTAACCCAAATTTTCTTTGAAAGGTGGAGCCGCCACTAGGGCCTTACACCCTAGAGATATAGATTAACTCAAAAACGTTCGAATAGCATATATTTATGGTATCCACAATAGCACATATAATCAACTTCCAACACACTCATATAAATCCTACTTATAATTGGAAAATTACGGATAATACTAACGATCTGGTCTTTATTTGTTAATATTAACAAAATTATTAAGTTAAGTATTTTTAACCTTTCCTAGAGTGAAGGGTCCCCAAAAATGGTGCCAGAAGTGTGTTGGTTCCCAATTTTACACCCCTTGGGGCCTGACAACACTTTCAGAGAATAGGAAGGCTTAGATGATGACAGACTATGTGATACACATTGTTTTCATCTAGGGAGGCATCGACATTCTCTTTAGAACCAAGCTCTTGGGATGATTGAGAGGTATGTACAAAGGGGATGGCCTGATCCTAATACTTTTTTTTCTATCTTAAACTAGGGTGAGAGGACCCATTGGGTAACTTGAATGGAGAGAGAATAATTTGCACTTAATTCCTCTTGATTTGTCAAATGGTCGGTCAATCTAAGCTAAGTATGGACATTGATATAACATTCACTCATAAGATTTGTCACAATAATATCATATATGCTTATTACATCATAAAAATATTACTAGAGACAAAAAAAAGTTAGTTGTTATTGCATTACTTTTTGATGGGAATATGGGTGAGAAGAAGTATTTTCAATGATGCTTGGAAATAGAACAACTGGGTGGTAAATGGATCTTTATATAAAATTGTGATGGTGTGGGGAAATGTATAGTGGTTTTGACTTATAAGGGAAGGAGAGTAATTGATGGCTGATTTCCTACGATAAATAATCAAAAATTACCATGAAAACATGTTATCTTTGAAATTAAAGAACATATTATTAAGTAGTACCAATTTAAACAAAAATATTTGCATTCATTGATACTCAACAAATGTAAATATTTTCAATGCAATCATTAAAACACTTAACATAAAAGCTTATGCAAGAGTTCTTGTTGATGATTATCCTTGTAGATGAACTACCAGAGTTGTTAGATACCTTAGGTTGGTGGGACATGTGCCCTAAGGTAACCTCTAGATTTTAAATAAGTTGGCTCTTCTCTGTAGTGTGAGATAGAGTTAGGAAAAAATGTAAAACTAAGGTGACACATCAAAAGGGAAGAAGTTAGTCACAAATACGACTACCTGAATTGGGAAGAGGTGAGAAATGAAAAGGGTGGATGAAATGCACCACAGGCCATAGACGATTCACACATAGTCTCACTTCAAACTACTTAAGCACAACTTCAGAGAACAGTAATAACATTAAAACATGCACAATATACCAACATCGAAATAAAGGCTATCAGAGACAATACAGATATACAAAGGATGGAAAAAATGCATCACATGGAATATTATATTACTCCAAGAAGTATGCACAATATTACAACAGGTAAGAGGCAAGAAGAGTGCTATTACAAAGCTCAAAGAGAAGGCTATAGTTACAGACCTCTACCTTTTACAAAAGAGGAACCGAGACAGAAAGAATTTTTTTCTAACTCCCGATGTTTGTTTTAACCTTCCATTTACAATATATAGGATGGGAAGAAGATAAGAAGATCATTCCCAAACTATTTTCCAACTGCTTGTTCATTATGGTAAATGGTGTGAAGTGACAGAAGTAGATTGCGAGATCTATCTCACACTTCCCCATGATTTTTTTCAAGGAGTGAGAGCCATACTCATTTAATACATCTCTTAACTATTTTGCAACTGACTCCCTTGGAGTGGACTTATTCTTTCAAATATTTATTACATATCTAAAATTTATGCATCGGGCTCTAGGATCATGATTTTGGCGACACCTATTTTTATACTATTATGTTAAAAATGACCCCTTGAGTGCAGGTGAAAAAATTGAGTATTCATAGGTTCGCACTCTTCACATAGAACTATGCATTAACTTTGTTACTGAAAAGACCAGCCGAATGACCCTTTGTCTTTGATATTTTGAAAATATCTTGAGCATTTAAAACTTTTAGATAGGCTTCATAATTTCCCATACATGGTATTTGGCTTCTCATCAATCCTTCACAACTTGCTTCAAACTTGGAGCCCATTTATTATGAGATCTACATGGAGGCCAAGTTCTTCTCTAGGGTCTCTACTTTCTTCCTAGATTTTGGAAATGTGTCGGGCTGACACTTGGCATCGTTCACGAGCCTACCGATCTCATTTTAGAAAGTAATGGATATTTTGCATATTAATGCAAAGACATTTTTTTGGGTAAGACACTCATAGTTGACTCCAATTTTAAGCCCCATGGGATTTTGAGGTTAGCTCTCCTTCTTTCTTTTCGAAACTTGTGCCGAGTTGACACTTCAAGCGTCATCTATAAGACCGTTGCTTTCTTTTGAGTTGGCTTGTCTCGGCTTATTTTTTCATTATTGATTCAGCTAAGTCTTTCTTCCATGTTATCAAGGCTTGACCCCTAGTGGAATTTGAATCTATAGGAATCTTAGAGCTTACTTGTTCAATTTCAGTAGGAATCTTCTTGTTATCTAATTTTAGCGGGTGGTGGAGGAAATTAGATAATAATTTTGGTGACTCACGGGGGGCATTATCCTTCTAACTGGGACAAACCCACAATCTCCCACTATCTATTGGGCATGGAGTCTATATCTTTATCATGAGCTGATATGAACCCTGATTCCAGAGTATTTGAAGTGTCGTTGCTTGCTTCTAGAGCCACTAGTTGATCCTTGCACCTTCATATTCTCACAAGGAAACTCTGTAACTTTGTTTTGTGAGAGTAGAAAATTAAAGAATTAACAAAATCACTCCCTTGACTGATTTTAGTTGCTCTGCATTTACTTGGATTGAAGCTTTCAACTTTACCAGACAACTACAAATCCCCCTGCTACGATCATTAGATATTCTCGCATTTTATTAGAGTAATACAGACACATGCCTATACAAAGATAAATCATACATGCCTCAAATGAGTCATGCAGAGTGTGCACAAGCACTTATTCTACTAAAAGCAATCTACTCCTACTCCTAGGCTAACCAGACTTGAGAGAAGCTAAAAAAACTTGAAACAGGTAGGGAGAAATAGCTTCCCTTTCTTATAAAGTGTGGTCATGCAATTAATTTAGCAATAGATATGGCCTATAATAAGAGTGAAAAATTACCTTTCACTCTTTCACCCACGGTATCAAAAAATAAAAAGAATACCTCTAGATGCTTCTCATTTGGTTGGAGGTGTTACGAGCTAACACTTGGGGATTTGAATATTATCCACATGATCTAAGGTGAGCATGATAGGTGTTGGATTCTCCATGTGCTCTTATGTGGCCATAATCTTAATGGGCTGGGAATTGATCCGTTGTGTTTTCCCGACGCTCTAAAATTCATCTTTTGAGATGAGGCCCTTTTGTAGATCCTCCTCATTGATACCATCCTTATCCTCTTTCTCCTCCACCTTTTAGTAGCTTCATTGACAAACCTAGACTCTTTAATTAAAATAAAAATCCTTCAATGATATTTCTTTCTAGAGCCTCTGAATTTGATTCAGGGGAACTTTCATGAGTAGTAGCAGGATTCTTTGGTTGTGGGATTGATGAATCAACAAAGGTTATTATTCCCGTGGCCTCTTATTCATCAAGACATCCCCCAATCTGATAATTAATCAATACTATCATAATCTTGTTGTGCAAGGGTCCCTCCTTCTTGTATGATGGTTTTGAGTCTGTGAATTCTCCATCATGTATAGCTCCATTTTGAACTATGAAGCTTATTGGCCCAAAATCTTCCAGGAACTCTAATTTTTGGGGAGAATAAACAGAGATAGGATCCACATCCTCTTGAACACTCAACTCATGATTCAAACCCCTTGATTTTGCATCACTTCTCACCATATGCTCCTCTTCTTTTGGATTTGGATTCATTACTTGTTTGTATGGGGGGCATAAATGCTCAAAGAAAAGGGGAGGGTGGAATGGATGGATTAGAGATGGAGAAGAGAACTCAACATTTGGATCGGTATGATATGGTAAAACTTGGGGTGGGGTGAGAGATGAACAAAGAGTTAGGACTGACCCACCCATTCACAAGGTTGTCTCATGTTTTACCCATATATTTCAATACCTTCAATCCACTACATAAGTGAAGGTAGTATTTCTTCTAAAAATCCAAGCTTCTCCTGTGAGCTATAGTGTCGGGAACAGGGCCAACCCATGAATAAGGTGTCTTGCATCCTACTCTGAATGCCTCCATTTGTGTTTTGGCCTAAAATTGAACCATGCTTATCTCTATTTGTGTTATCTTCTCTAGTATACCAACATCCTCCAATTGACCGTAGTCACTAAATGCATGCTCGTGTCTTTGATTGTTCTCATAGCCAAACTAGTCTTGGTTCTACTCATCTGGGTCGCCATAGTAGATTTGAAACTGGTTATACTTCAAGTTTGGAGTAGGTGTGAATCTCATTAGATGTTGATGACACTGCTAAAAACATGAATTCCATTGTGGGAATTGAGTCATGACTACAAAAATTCATTGAATGAAGGAAAATGAGGGACGTGGAAAGAAAGATGAATGGAGGTGGATGAAATAAGGGTCTGTAATTTCAGAGAAGGGGCCATTTGGGCCAAACAGAGTCACCAAATGTGTTTATACATGCCTCCAAAGGCTGAATTTCACCAAGAACACACCAGCTTGATGAAATGAAATGATAAGATTCTTTGAAGAGTCCCACCGGTGTGCAGAAATTTTTTGACAATTATCCTTACAGATGAACCACTCAGAGTCATTGGATACCTTAGGTTAGTGGGAAATGTGCCCTAAGGTAACCTCTAGATTTTAAAGAAGTTGGCTCTTCTCTCTAGTGTAATATAGAGTTAGGAGAAAAATTAAAACTAAGGAAATGCGACAAAAAGGAACAAGTTAGTCATGAATACGACTGCCTAAATTAGGAAGAGGTGAGCAATGAAAAGGGTGGATGAAATGCACCATATGCCATAGATGATTCACACAGAGTCCCGCTTCAAACTACTTAAGCATAACTTCAAAGAATAGTAATAACATTAAAACATGCACAATATACCAACATCAAAATAAAGGCTATCAGAGACAATACAGATATACAAAGGATGGAAAAAATGCATCATAGGGCATATTATATTACTCCAAGAAGTATGCATAGTATTACAACAAGTAAGAGGCAAGAAGAGTGCTATTACAAAGCTTAGAGAGAAGGCTAGAGTTACAAACCTCTACCTTTTATAAAAGAGCAATCGAAACTCCACGTGTAAGCCCCACATGATTTTGAGGCTTGACCCCCTTTTTATTTTGGGAACTTGCACTAGGTAGACACTTGGCATCATCCACAAGACCGTTGTTTTCTTTTTAGTTTGCTTGTCTCAAATTAGTTCTTCATTGTTGATTCGGCTAAGTGTTTATTCCATGTTTCGAAGGCTTGACCCCCGGTGGAATTCGAATCTCTGAGTAATCTCGAGCTTACTTTTTCAATTTTAGTAGGAATATGTTTGTTATCTAATTTTAGCGAGTGATGGAGGAAATTAGATAACAGATTCTAATAAAATACTTATTAATTTTATCCTCATATGCCAAAGATACACTCAAAGGATGAAAAAAATAATTTAACCAATAGGTTGTAACAGGTTTTTATAACCACCTCATACATTGTAGAGTAAATCCTACAAATCAATATTTATTTAGTGACCAAGAAGATTCAACTTACCAAAAAAAATTATTTAGTATATTACATATAAAAGTAATAAACACAAAATTACAAATGTGAAATTGCTATTAAAAGTAATTCGGGAGTGGGATGGATGAGTAGGAGATTGAAAAGATTTTGAATGAGGGAATTGAGTGGTAACTTTCGGTGGATCGGTGGAGTAGGAGAAGGTGTTGGATCCGGAGCACAAGCAAGTGATCGCATCGAGCAAGGATGATAAGGATGATCTTGTGATGGAGACCATGTGGGCTGAACAGTTGGTTAGAAAAAGACTAGAAAAAAATCTATTGGATTGATTGGAGCCTTCTAAAGAGAAAGGTAATCTATCTCTTAAAATCCATGAGATTATTTTGGATAGAGCTAAATCCACTATGGAAGGATATTTGTTTGTGAAATGTCTGGGAACTAGACCCAACATTGACTATTTTAGAGGTTGGGCCAAGAGGATATGGGATTCAAATGGATCCATTGAGGTCTCGGCCTATGTGAATGGTTTCTTCTTGGTCACTCTACCCAATAAAGAACATGTGGCCAAAAATTTGGCACAAGGAGCTTGGTTTATTGGTAAATAACATGTTTTGGTTTAGAAATGGGAACCAACATTTAATCCTTTTGAGAAAATTGTTTCTGAGTATCCGATTTAGGTTAATCTTCCAGGGTTTCCCCTTGAGTTTTGGGAACTGGAGGTTCTTATAGGTATTACAAAGAGCTTGGGCTCTCCTATAGCACTGGATCTGGTTACAAAATCCAAGTCAAGGCTGACTCATGCTAGATTCTGTGTCAACATGTGCCAGGATGCTAGTTTGGAAGGTAACATCAAATTGATGACCACAGGGGGGGTCTGGGTGTAAAGATTTGATTATGAACCTTCCCCCTTTCACTTGCAGTAAATGTAAATTGGTTGTTCATGATTTTAGAAGGTGTTCCCAATCTAAGAAAAATAATTAGTCAAGCACCAAAACCTAGCCACGAGATAAACAACAAGGAGAATCAAGAATGGAGGCAGGATGGGAAAAATGGTAGAGTGGTGATTAATGACAAGTTGAAAAATAAGGAAATATCAAAAGAAGATAGTCCCTCGAGAATCACCTAAGGGTAAAACCCAAGTCAAGAGGTATGTTTTTAAAGAATATCAAGACAAAGTAAAAGACAAAGAAAATGAGGATCCTATTTTGGAAGAGGTGGTTAGAGAAAGCAGATGAGGTGAATGTCTTTGAATCGAAGGAAATTATTACTTGAAATTTTCTTTAGGCCGTTCACTGGATGAGGTTTCATACGTGGGTCGAGATATCCTTCGATCAAAGACAAGATGATGTTATTGCAACCTCAAATGTTTTTGGGATCTTGATGGATTATGTTCTAGACACATGAAAATATTACATCTCCCAAAACATCAGTAAGTAAATCTAAACTAGTTACCCATAGAAATTCTAGAGAAGATGTAGGTAAATATTCGGCAATATGGGGTAGGATAAGAAATAAGGAATTAAGGGAAAACTCTGCTAAGAAGGAAGTCGACATGGGAACATAAAAAATTTGACGAATGGTTTTCCCACATTAAGAAATACTAAATGATCCTTCTCTCATGGAATATTAGGAGCTTGAACAACCCCAGTAAACATAAAACAGCTAAGGATCTTACAATTATAAATAAACTTGATATTTTAATTCTTCCAGAAACTAAAATGAGTGCGGATAGATTTAGGGAAGGTAGCAGGATTATTTGGAAATAAGGTTTTTGGGAAGGTAGTAGCTTGTCTAGAACCTTGGGAGGTATAGTCACTATGTGGAATCCTAAAGTGGTGAAAGGTGAAGTGATTCTTACTTCCTGGTCATGTTGTCATAAGTTTTACTAAGATTGAGTCTAAGAAAACATAGTTTTTATCCAATATTTATGCCCTAAATAAGGTTTGTGAAAGAAGGAAATTATGGGAGGATATTTCTATTTTTAGACAAATGTTCAAGGAAAGAGACTGGATCATTGGAGGGGATTTCAATACACCCCTCTCCCCTAGAGAAAAGAAGGGTGGATCCATTTCTTACTCTGACAACATGGAAGATTTAGCTGAATTTTTAGCTAGAAATGATATGTTCGACTTGGAGCTGGAGGGTCCTAAATATACTTGGGTCAATAGAAGGATGGGGTCAGATCTCATTAATATTAGGCTGGATATATTTGTGGTTAGTCATTTGTGCATGATCAATCAACTTTACTCTCTAACCACCCTTCCCAAAATTGGATCAGATCATAATCCTTTACTCCTAAATTTGGGGTTGAATCTCCCAAGAAAGTAAGACCTTTCAGGTTTGAAAAGATGTGGTTAGATCATCCTAGATATTTTCAATAGAATTCAAGAATGGTGGGGTATCCAAGTTCATGGTGTGGCTAGTTTTAGGTTGAGTTTTAAACTAAGGACTGTTAAAAGTAATCTCAAAAGATGGAATAAGGAAACCTTTGGGAATATTTTCCAAGAAAAAAGTAGGATTGCTGAGGATTTAAGAACTATTGAGGAACTAATGGAGGGTGATGGTCTTAACCCTATTCTCAAAGATTAGGAACAAAAACTTTTGATTGAATACCATGATATTTTGGCCAAGGAATAAGTTTATTGGAGACAAAAATTAAAGGTGAAATGGTTAAAGGAAGGTGATAGGAATACTAAATTTTTCCATTTCACAGCCACTTCCAAATCCAATCTCCTGAAGATAAATGAAATCAAAAGAGAGAATGGGGAGATTTCTATGGAGAGTAAGGAAATCAATGATACAATCATAAATTAATTCAAGGATCTCTTCCATGTGGGTCCATATGTGGATGAGAATGTTCTAAATAAAGTTCTTGATCAATTCTAGGATGTCATTTCCCTGATTGAAAATAGAGACCTCTTAAATATTCCCACATAGGAGGAAATCATATTTGCAGTTTTTGATATGGAACTAGAAAAATCTCCTAGCCCAGATGGTTTCCCTTCTTTTTTCTTTTAAAAATTCTAGGATGTTATCAAGCAAGAGGTTATTGATATGGTTCAATATTTCTTCAACAATGGGAACCTTCTCAAACAGATGAACAACACCTTCTTGGTTCTCATTCCTAAATTTTCTAGAGAAAAATAATTTAAGGACTTTAGACCCATAAGTCTATGCAATACCAATTACAAACTGATTACTAAAATCATTTCTAGAAGAATCATGAATGTTTTGGCCAATTTCATCTTGGCTAATCAAGGATATTTTGTCCGGGAAGGAAAATTATGGACAATATTATAGTGATCCAAGAAGCTATTCATTCTATTGAAAACTCAGGGAGATATTCTATGCTCATCGAGTTGGATATGCACAAATCTTATGATAGGATTTCTTGGTCTTTCCTCTAGGCCATTTTGATCAAGGTTGGCTTCCATATTTCCTTTGTTAACATGATCATGACATGTATCTCCATGGCTAGGTTTTTGGTCCTGGTGAATGGCAAGCCGATGGAATTTTCCAAGCGGGTCAAGGTTTGAGACAAGGAGACCATCTTTCTCCCTTTATATTATTGTTGTTAGGTATTTAAGTAGGATGTTTTTCCATGATATGACTCTCAATAGTATTCGGTGTGTTAAAATCTCTAATGGTCTTCCTCCTATTTTCCTTAATCATTTTGTTAATGAAAATTTTATGTTGGGTAAATTCTTTATCCAGAAAGCCTCTAACTATAAGATAGTTCTAAATGATTATGAATTGGTTTTGGGACAATTGGTTAATTTTCATAAAAGTGTTGTTTTCTTCATAAATGTGGAGGATGCGATCCAAGTTAGATTATCTCGCATTATGGGATGTCATATTAAGATGTTTCCTGATTCCTATTTGGGAATGCCCCTTGTCCATAAAAATCCTGATTTATCTATTTGGAATAACCTGTTGGAGAGAGTGAATAGAAAACTATCTACTTGGAAGGGTATCCTCCTTTCTTAGGCTGGAAAGATTCAATTTTTCAAAGATCCCTTCAAGGAATCCCTATCTATTTCATGTCCCTCTTTAATTTTCCTTCCAAAATAATTGTCTCTCTGGAAAATTTTAGAAAAGATTCTTATGGACGGTAGCAAAGGAAAAGTTTAAATTCCCGCTTGTAGCTTGGAAAAAAGTTACTAAACCCAAATTGTGTGGGGGCCTAGGACTAAAAATCATAAAACTCATGAATGAGGCCCTAATAGCTAAATTTGTTGGAGGTTGGTGTTTCACCATTTTATTTATGTTTTTGAATGATGAAACAGATAAGGTTATGGGCTAGGAGGAATACCTGTTAAATGGGTTGGTTGGAGGTTGATGCGCGTGTTTTGACTTCTTGACCCAATGCGATTGTGAGAGCTTCCTTTTGGCTAGGAGGAACTACCTGTAATATAAAACAAGACCACAAAAGAGAAGTTAAATGATATATGATAGTGGAATTCCTAGCATATGTTAGTTCCAGAAATGTGATACTTCCTAGATGGTTGTCAATCAACTGTTTAAAAAAAATTAATGTGAAAAATAAGTAAAGTCCTACTGAAGTTGATATGATTTAGGAATCTCATTCAAGTACAATAAGAAAATCCAATCACAACAAGCTAGGCTATAGTTGGATCTAAAGGATGAGGTGATTGTTAAGGTATTGGGACTGCCCAGGGTATGATTCTAGGTTTTTTAGGTCAATTGGTAGGAGTTTGTTTAGCTCTATTCTTAGGTAGGGTATAAACACAGAGGCCGACATCGGTCGGGTATCACCGGTGACTTTTTATGCAGAACCAATAATGGTTATGGTTAACTCGGCATCGATAAGGTCGAGGTGTATGACACTCAAAGAGATCGATTACAATGTTTGATCTTGGATTTGATAGAGATGGTAGGGTGGTGTTGTCTCCCAAAAACTACTCTATGTTTTCATATCCAAATTCAAATTTTTGAAGCTCATGCCCTTCGTTGGTGTTTAAGCCAAGTTATAGATTCAAGAAATTAGCAAAAGTCATGCCCTAAAGTTGTTTAAACCTCTATTTTGCTCGTTTTTAGAAATCCTCCATTTTCTAGTATCTGCACGTAATATCCTCTTTGTAACCTCTATTTTTTATTGAAAATTTTCACTTGTTCTATGGCCTAGGTCGTAAAATCATTGTTTTTCCTCCATGCCTCTAGTTCGTGAAGGAAATTCAAAAATTGTACTCAAAATGATGAACTTTTCTTCCTCTCGTGTATTTTCCATAGTTGGGATTATGGGCATCTTTTCTCTATCAAATTTTGACCCCAATGAATGTAGGTACGTGGTCGATCCTATTGGATAGGGAGGAATGAGATTTTTGGTGAACTTAATGACTTTGGTCACTTTTGACAAAAATGGTAAATTTGCACCACGATCCCATCTCTAACAAGAATGTGTCACGTGTCCTAGTCAAATCGGAGCAATGGGCTGGTGGAAGAAATTGAGTTTTAAGCCTTTTTCCAAAAAGGGTTAAAATTTTTAGAAAAGAGCCGCTACCTGTTTCCAATCGAAGATGCCACTTGTCAAGATTTCAACTAGAGCAAGCAGGTCGGCAGAGAAATTTATGTTTTTGAGCCTCTTTGCAAAAAAGGTGAAAAGTTAAAAAGTGACCCATAACCCCAATCAAGCTATAAAGGTAAAAGTCAAATTTTGAGCCCACAGGGAAAAAGTCAAAGGTAAAGCCCACCGTTGAAAATTCAAAGCAGATGAGTGGGCCATCGGGGCACTTTTGGAAATTTAACCAAATTCCAAAAAGTGAAGTAAAACTTCTAGAATGCTTCGTGACTCCACCAATGTCTCAGGCCTATCGTTGAAAAGTCAAATCGGGAGAGTGGAAAGGTGAAGAACTTTGAGTTTTTGAGCCTTTTTCCAAAAAGGTTAAAATATTGAGAAAAGGGCCACGACCTATTTCTAATCGAGAGGTACCACATGTCAAGAGTTCAATCGAAGTAGCGGAATGGCGAGAGAACTTTGATTTTTTAGCCTTTTTCCAAAAAGGTTAAAATGTTGAGAAAAAGGCCGTGATCCCATTTCCAATAAGAACATGCCACATGTCTAAGTTGAAAATTCAAAGTGGGGTTGTAGGCCAATTTGTTCCAAATTGCCAAATCTCATGAAAAATCACAAAATGCTAAAGGCTTCTGATCAGGGGATCATTTTTAAAAGTTCCCTAAACACCCCTAAATGGTGTCAGTGTAGAAGATCATCTCGAGAGCTTTCCAACGACTGTGAGAACGTGATAAACGGACATCGGGAGCTCCAGATATGTTCGGTCAAAGTTCGGTCAACGGGAAAATCAACTATGGTCAACTAGTCAATATTGGACCGAATCGCACTATGACACGTGGCTTGCCAACACTCGTCAATTTTTCTCGATTTGTCTATCGGGAGATGACAAGTGGACTACAGGATTATTTCTATTCCACATTGTAGAGGTCGAAATAATATTATTTTGGTAAGGTCACTTTCCAAATGCCACATGTAAAAATATTAATGTTTAAAACATTAATATTAAAATTAGACATAGCCGCCAAAAGCATATGAAGTGACCATGTTGCAAGGTGGTGAAGCATTTTTTGGGAGGCATTAAGCCCTGCCACGTGGAAGAAGGTGGTAAGCGGTGGTAAGGGGGGCGGTTTATATCCTAAGGTGGTCTTTGACCACTTCATGCGCATGTATAGGCTTAATAAAGCCTAAAACCTTATCATGCCGCGCCAAATTTGGGTTTTAACCCATTTCAAACCAAAAGCCGCTCCAATGGGGAATTAATCCCATTTTATATGCAAATCGCTCCTTATGGGATTTTTATCCCTTATTAAAACATGCAAAACCGGATTTTTGGAATATTTGATCCCATTCATTTTACGAGATGAGGCTTATAATAGCCTTAGATAATATTTTATTCCATTATTTTGGGGCCCTATTTTTGTATAAATAGGGGACTCCTCTCCTTTGTAAAAAACACACGGGTGCAACACATGACACACAAAAAAGGCAGAAGACAAGCTCGAGCTTGGAAGGAGAATGAGAAATTGTTGTGTGAAGACCTAAATTATTTTAGGCATTATTATTTTGATTATTATTGACCTATTATTTGTTAGGCAATAATAAATTAAATATTTGTGGCTAGGAGTTATTCAAACTACCTAGTCGGCCCATAGTGCCACACTAATTATTTGCAAATCCTGGATTGTCAATCGGAGTGCTAGCTTCGCATTGTTTTTGTCGGGAAGGCTGATCACAGCTGAAGGAGATTGTGCATCAGGAAGGTGGAAGTCGGGTGCTATTTTTCACCCTTGTCGTCCGAAGAACTGGTGTACTGATAGGCAAGTAAAATTCCATTAGGTTTTCTTGTGAAAGTACTATTGTAACTTACAAGTTTTGACTAGTGGAACGGTTCGATCACGAACCCGGAGACGTAGGCAATTGCTGAACTCCGTAATCAATCTGTGTGCAATTGTCATTTTTGTCTTGCATTATTTTAAAATTGATTACTTAAAAGGAGTAAATTATCGGAAAATAATTAAAGCCTATAAGGGTCCGAGATCAGGTCGTAATAATCTGATTATTTTCGGATCATGTTTGGTATCAGAGCTGGTTTAGCTCCATAGTTGTTTTTCAGTAAATCTGATTAACAAAGTGATTGCTTCAAGATTGGTGCAGTTGGTTCAGTTTGTGTGAACAGGGTACAAGTGCACTATGGGCAAGATGTCTAAACAGGAAAAGCTCGATGAGATTGAAGCGTATAATCACCAGATCCAGGAAGAGAATTCTCTCCTGCGATCCATGTATTCCTCCCTGGAAGAGGAGAATGCTCATTTGAAATTGGAACTGAAAACCAAGGATGAGCTCTTGGCAAGGTTGCAATGTGGTGATCAGAGGAAGGAAATACCTTCAACTTCAGATGCAGAGGCCATGGCAGATGATTACACTATAAGTTGTTCACCACGGGAATCTTCTTCTTCCTCCCATTCGGTTTTGGATTCAGGTAATAAAGTCTTTGGTTTGTTTGAAAAGCATACTAGAGGCATTGGATCCAAGTTACTAGATAAAATGGGATTTGATGGAAGAGGCCTTGGTAAAAATGGCCAAGGTATTGCTAACCCAATACAAGTCGAGGATCGTCCTCGTTTTGCAGGTTTGGGTTATCCTAGTGTGGGAATGGAAATTGGAGAATGCTCCAAGAACGCTGATGGGAGACAAGCTTCCGAAAGCAAAGTGATTACCCCACTAGTCCTGCAAGAAGATTCTGAGCAGGAAAGTTGTGCTTCATCGTCATAGGCAGGATGTGGTAAGAGAAATCAGCGAAGAGGTAATGAGATTCCACCTCAGTTTCTTACCATAATCATAAGCACAGTAAAACTTCTGATCCACTTTTCAGCTTAAGAAGTATGGTTATGATTTTTGAAGATGTGGAATTCTTTTCCATGTACTTTTTGTGGATTGCATAATCATTCAGTGGCCAGATGCTGGAAGAGAAGGACACTGATGAAGAAGTTGGTGCCGTTCGTCAGGAACACGGCAAATCAGAAAGACCAATCTTGTCATGCAGAGTCGAGAAATGGCAAAAAGAGTTCCTCATCCTAGAAGAAGGAGATTAAGAGGAATTTTTGTGCTCATTGCCAGAGGAATGGGCATCGGGTGGAAAATTGCTGGAAACTGCATCCATCTCGCCATCAGAGTAATGGCAAGCCAAAGATGGAATGGAGGCCTATTGCAAAGGCAGAAGAAGTTTCTACTCCACCACTAGTTGACAAGTCAACCCAGGACCAGGTAATACCTGAAAGTGAAAGTCCTTTAAAATGGGTAAGTCAACAATTTTTCAATTATATATTGCATAATTCAGATTGAGGAATCGTATGTAGTATTAAGTTTGGAGATCAGATATTGTGAGGAAATGCTGAGAGAAAGGTTTACAATACTCAGTGGATTTTCTTACTTAGAAAATTTGATTAATGCTCCAAACATATCTCCTAATCAGCTTGTGAGTACCTGTTACAGCTTGGATACAGGATTTAACTCATATAAAGCTTGGAGATTGATCTGCCATTTGTGCAGACATTAGAGTTCACAGAGATCAGCTCGGAACTTCATTCTGTGTAGAGGCATTGTGACCGTGCAGCAGAATGGTAGCTGAATCACCGTTGGCATTGATGTCAGGTCGGAACTTCATTCTGTGTAGAGGCATTGCGACTGTGCATGCAGTAGAATGGTACCTGATATTAGTATGTCAACAAGAAGAGCTCTCAAAGGATCAGCTTGGAACATCATTCGGTGTGAAGGCATTGCGACCACACATATGAATGGTAGCTGATCAATAGACTTAGCATCGTACATCGGAGGCTCGAGGTCTTGAAAAAGGCTTAGCATCATGTATCGGAGGCGTTGAGGTCTACAGAGACTTAGCATCGTGCATTGGAGGCTCGAGGTCTTGAAAGAGGCTTAGCATCATGTATCGGAGGCGTTGAGGTCTACAGAGACTTAGCATCATACATCGGAGGCTCGAAGTCTTGAAAAAGGCTTAGCATCATGTATCGGAGGCGTTGAGGTCTACAGAGACTTAGCATCATGCATCGGAGGCTCGAGGTCTTGAAAGAGGCTTAGCATCATGCATCGGAGGCATTGAGGTCTGTAAAGGGACAAGGCATTGTCCATCATTGACATCGGATCAATCAAAGCTCTATGTAACATGGAGTTCCTTCAAATCAGTTCGGATTCTGTGGAATCAACTCGGAGTTAGGAGTTGTGTTATAGAGTAAAAGAAGATCCTTGTTGTCAGATATCAAGAAGCTTTAGCACCGCACAGAAGGAGCGTTAAGGTTTCATTCAAAAACTTAGCACCATAAAGCGGAGGCGTGGAGGTTTTCTTCAGATATTAGAGTGGTGCAGCAGAAGCATCGTGGACCCATAACCCACAGGTCCCAGGATCGGAGTAGAGTTTTCCGATTTAGGACAGTATGGAAGCTTTTTGGGACAAAAAGCTTTTCTCAGTGGGGAGGTGTGATCAGGGGATCATTTTTAAAAGTTCCCTAAACACCCCTAAATGGTGTCAGTGCAGAAGATCATCTCGAGAGCTTTCCAACGACTATGAGAACGCGACAAACGGACATCGGGAGCTCCAGATATGTTCGGTCAAAGTTCGGTCAACGGGAAAGTCAACTATGGTCAACTAGTCAATATTGGACCGAATCGCACTGTGACACGTGGCTTGCCAACACTCATTGAATTCACTCGATTTGCCTATCGGGAGATGACAAGTGGACTACAGGATTATTTCTATTCCACATTATATGGGTCGAAATAATATTATTTTTGGTAAGGTCACTTTCCAAATGCCACATGTAAAAATATTAATGTTTAAAACATTAATATTAAAATTATACATAGCCGCCAAAAGCATATGAAGTGACCATGTTGCAAGGTGGTGAAGCATTTTTTTTGGGAGGCATTAAGCCCCGCCACGTGGAAGAAGGTGGTAAGCGGTGGTAAGGGGGCGGTTTATATCCTAAGGTGGTCTTTGACCACTTCATGCGCATGTATAGGCTTAATAAAGCCTAAAACCTTATCATGCCGTGCCAAAATTGGGTTTTAACCCATTTCAAACAAAAAGCTGCTCCAATGGGGAATTAATCCCATTTTATATGCAAATCGCTCCTTATGGGATTTTTATCCCTTATTAAAACATGCAAAACCGGATTTTTGGAATATTTGATCCCATTCATTTTACGGGATGAGGCTTATAATAGCCTTAGATAATATTTTATTCCATTATTTTGGGGCCCTATTTTTGTATAAATAGGGACTCCTCTCCTTTGTAAAAACACACGGGTGCAACACATGACACACAAAAAAGCAGAAGACAAGCTCAGAGCTTGGAAGGCGAATGAGAAATTGTTGTTGTGTGAAGACCTAAATTATTTTAGGCATTATTATTTTGATTATTATTGACCTATTATTTGTTAGGCAATAATAAATTAAATATTTGTGGCTAGGAGTTATTCAAACTACCTAGTCGGCCCATAGCGCCACACCAATTACTTGCAAATCCTGGATTGTCGACCGGAGTGCTAGCTTCGCATTGTTTGCGTCGGGAAGGCTGATCACAGCCGAAGGAGATTGTGCATCAGGAAGGTGGAAGTCGGGTGCTATTTTTCACCCTTGTCGTCTGAAGAACTGGTGTACTGATAGGCAAGTAAAATTCCATTAGGTTTTCTTGTGAAAGTACTATTGTAACTTACAAGTTTTGACTAGTGGAATGGTTCGATCACGAACCCGGAGACGTAGGCAATTGCCGAACTCCGTAATCAATCTGTGTGCAATTGTCATTTTTTTCTTGCATTATTTTAAAATTGATTACTTAAAAGGAGTAAATTATCGGCAAATATTTAAAGCCTATAAGGGTCCGAGATCAGGTTGTAATAATCTGATTATTTTTCATATCGCTTCCTCAGCGGGAGAATCGCTCTAACCCCTTCTTGCCATGTGGATGGCCCAATTTCGAGAAGTTAGAGGAGAAAATCAAATGGTCTATATTTAAACTGGAAAATCAAATTGTAACAATTGCTTTGCAAGATTTAGTTTTTAACCCACCATGAGTGTTTTCTTCACAACAAAGGAATTTGAAAAGGTGTTGAGGATTTGTGAAGTTGAATAGTTTCTTGTGAAGAATATAATGGCTTCTCAATGTCATTCCAAGGGATGGTGATTGATTTCAAAAAGACCGGAGTGCTCTGTACCTGGAAAAGGTAGAAAATGTCACACTTCTTCTATTTTCCCTTCTCCTTAGATTTTCTCTATTCTCAAAGCTATGTACAAATTCTACTTTAGCTTTAATAATAAAAGAAGGAATTTTCACCTTTTTGATTGAGGATTTATTTGTACCTGCGACTAATGAATTTCTTTCGGTCTTGTAACTTCTCCTACGGATTTATTTTTCTTCTAACTATAACTTCATGTAAACGAAATTTCTAATTAATGTGTGTGGGCATCTAATATTCTACTCACAACATTAGTTTTCTCCTACCTCCATTTCCACTCCCCTTCCCCTTTCCAAGACAAAGTTTCTTCTCTAGTGAGACATTGCTAGCTTTGCCACAAGGTCAGTGGAGTGCCCCTGTTGGATCTCTGGTCAAAAGGCCACCATTGAAACCACATATTATGCATGCACCTATGAAAGCTACACCATTCAAGTAGAGGGACTTAGATTCCCATAGTGTTGGCTTGAAACCCACCAATTTTTCCACAAGACAAATTTTCTCACCAACAGTTTTTGGTGCCCACCATGGGGTAGATTTTGCAACATCTGCACCTAAAAATGACCTCAGGGTCATAAAATACAAAAAAAAAAGATTCTAGAGGAAAATTTTCTAGAAATTGAATAATCACACAAACTACATGGATGTAAATCATGGCTATTCTGGGAAATCCTCCTGTTGAGAGACCTGATTTACTCTTTCACATCCAAGAAGACATTGCTTCTGATATGAGAGAAGTTGTTTGGAATAACATATGAAGTGTCAATCATTACTTCATTGCCATAAGGATTCTGGACCTGGAAGAGGAACATGTTGTCAAATTGGAAAGGTAGAGACAAATTCCAACACCCCAGAGAAGAGCATAAACTTTCAAGTTGGCTGATAGAAGATACACTAGAAACGAGGAGGTAAGGAGGAAAAGTTGATCCCACATTTGAAGAGCTTAAAAGAGAGGCAAGAGCTGAAGAGGAGATAAGGGATCAACTTGAAGAAATAGAAAGACTCCAAATTGAAGCAAAAGAAAGAGCAACAATGAAGCAGCCTTAGCAAGATTGGAGGCTAGAAATACAGGAATAGAATGGGTGATCATGAGCATGAAGTATGTAGGCCTAATGTACCATGGGGAAGAAATACTGGTCCACTTGCTCTTCCAAAACCACTTCATGAGCTCCCAAGAGGCTCAAGAAAGAACTTCCCAAAATTCAAAGGGGATGGTTCTCAGCTCCCTGAAGAACATGTAGTAGCATTCATCACTACTTGTGGAGTGTTGGGAGTTAAAGATGAATATGTTTCAGTTAGGCTCTTTGTGGAGTCACTCCAAGAAATATCTGTTGAATGGTTCTACATGTTGCCCCCAAGATCTGTCACATGCTAGGAAGATATAAGAAGTGCATTTGAACATAGGTTCAAGAGAACAAAAGATTTTCAAGATCTTATGGTCCAATTGGTTCAGATGAATAAGGAGACCTCCAAATCAATGAGAGATTTTGTAGAAAGGTATGATAGGTTGACAATAAGGATCCCAGAAGATGTGGTACCCTCGAAAAACAAATTGAAAAGGTTCTTCATCAATGCTTTACCATTAGAAGTTGGTTTCTTCCTTAGAAGAGCCCAACCAAGAACATTGAGGGAAGATAAAGACTTTGCAATTGAAAATGATGATGATCTAATTCTTTCTGGAAAAGTGAAAGGACCAAATGGGAAGTAAAAAGGTCAAAGTTCAAATTCAATCACCACTAATCCAATGTTCAAAAAATGGCAAATGACCTAGTTGCTTTGAAGAAACAATTGTCACAAATCACAATGAGGAATGCTCTAAGGAGACCAAATCTTCTTGATAGACCGAGAATTACTCCACCTCCTCATAGGCTTACTCTTGAAGCACCACGATCAATGCCATCGTGACACTTTGGGAAATCGGAAGGAGCGGACATTTAGGAAATCGAAGAAGAAATCATGGATGACTATGAAAACTATCTTGAAATTAAAGAGTTTGGCATGATTAATGGCACGATTGAATACGTTGTTGATAAGGAAGAAAGTGATAAAGAATCTCCAAGTTTTTCATGTGTTGTTTTCACTCATGCATAATCCAAGAATTGTGTTTCGGTCTCGAACTTGAATCGAGAGTAGGAAGAACAAAGAAGATATCTCTCTAAAACCTCCACTAAACAAGATTATCAGCAGGGGATCACCATTACCACCTTCCATGGAATCAACTAGAGAGAAATCAGATTCACCAGTTGTCAAGGATCACACTATTGTGCCAAGTAAGTTATCTGATTCTTCTCCTAACTCAAAAGTTGTTAAGAGCAATTATCTTCTAAATATTGGTTTTGCAAGAACATATAAATTCCAATCAAAGGCTACACCCCCATCTCCTTCCAAGCCAATTTCTACATTTGAAAAGGAGAACCCAACACCAAAAGTAATGATGCATCTACCATTTAATTCCTCATCCACTACTGGAACCTATTCCTCATCTACCATAACTTCATTTGACTTTGTAGAGCATGCTAGCAAAACCAAAGTCTAGCTCTTTGAAATTAAATACCTTCAAACACATCCTGCCCAATTTGACATATTCATCAAGGAAGTATGAGGTGGTAACTCTACATCCCCAATCTCTAATTCTAAAGGCTTACTTCCCACACCATCCACACCATCTTCTCAAAACATGCTAGCCCTCAGTGCCTCCACCACCAATAGAGTTGATCCTTTTTACCTATCACTTCTCATCAAAGGTTTCCAGCTGAACAATTACATTATAGATTCTGGAGCCTCATATAATGTGATGCCAGAAAAATTTTCAAATGCTCTTGGCCTCACTTTGACCCAAGTAAATGGCACATGCTACTCAATGGAATCCAAACAAGTTCCATTGGTAGGAAGGATTAAGGATGCTCAGGTTGCACTAGCTGATTACCCCCGACAAGATACCCCTAACCATTTTGGTGGAAGACATCCCAATATCTTTTGGTATGCTATTGAGTAGAATTTTTGTGAGAACTAGGTGGAAAAATAAAAATGGATTTTTCATGTGAAACTATCCTAGTGAAAGGATAAATTAAGAATTTTTGTCAATCGATCAGAAAAATGAAGTTCACAGTAAGGAAGTATGATGATCCAAGAGCTGATATCCTTTTTCAAGATTGTGGGCTTGGAAATTACCTCCTTACATCATAGAAGGAAGAGGAATTTCCACTTCTCATGGAGGAAGAAGAAGACTGAATCTAGATAATGGAGTTTGATGGTAGCCATTCCAGAGAAGGTTCAAGAGCTGGTGTAGTATTATACTCTCCCTCCAATGAGGTATATCCTTTTTCCTACAAGCTGAAATTTGACAATACAAATAATACAACAGAGTATGAAGCATTACTCTTAGGCATGAATACAACAGAGGACATGGGAATCAAGAAGTTGAGATGTAAAGGTGATGTAGAGGTTGTGGTAAAGTAGGTCTGCTAGTAATATCAGGTGAAGAACCCCAGACTCAAGCACTATAGAAACAAGAGTGTGGGACTGCATTGAATCCTTTGATGTGTTCTCCATTGAAGCTATCCCTAGGGAGTAGAATGAAAATGATGATTCTCTAGTAGTTTCAGCTTCCTTAGTGACACCTCATCCTTCTTTTGGCAAGGATAAAGTGACCATTGAGATGGTGTTCAGACCTAGCGGACTAGAAAATGCAAATCACTACTAGGTCTTCAATGATGAAAATTAGATCCTAGCCTTCTTAGAACAAAGGGATAAATTCAATAATATTTTCTTTGAAGGAAGTGAAAACCCACACCATGAATTAGTCCCCAAATAAGAGAAGGAAGGAATTGAGGGAATTGATGAAGAGGTGGTAATCAAAGCGAAAGAAAAAAAAAAATCCCCAAAGGCCTAGTTTCTCTGGAAGACCTATTTGACAAGCATGACAGGTTCATCCAAGAGAAAGGAAAACAGTCTTCTTGGTGTCCATGTGATTTTGATCAAGAAAAAATTGGCACTTCAAAGAATCCAAGGATGGTTAACATTGGTAAATGTTACTCACCAGAAGAGAAGAGAAAGTTTTTGCTCTACTAAAAAAGTACTTAGATGTCCTAGCCTATTCCTATGATGAACTCAAATCTTTTCAGCCAAAAGAAATGCATCCCTCCATTCCTTTGAAGTAAGGAGCTAAGCCCTTCAATAAAAAACAAAGGCCCTACAATTCAAAGATTGCTGATGTTATTAAAGAAGAGGTGACAAAGATGCTCAATGCTAGAATCATCTTCCCCATCCACCATTCAACATGGGTGGCTAACATTGTGCCAGTAAGGAAGAAGAATGGGGAAATAAGGATTTGTGTAGACTTCTGAAATCTGAATCGAGGCATCTCTCAAGGACAACTACCCTCTTCCCATAATGGATCATATTTTACAAGCATCACTGTATCTAAAATGCTCTCTTTTCTTGATGGATTCTCAGGGTACAACAAAATCAAGGTGGCGAAGCGGATTGCATCAAAACAACCTTCACAACACCTTGGGGTTCTTTTTTTCCTTACTACAGATTGCCTTTTGGCTTGATCAATGTTAGGGCCACTTTCCAGAGAGCAATGGACTTGGGCTTCAAAGATTTGAAATATTTCATTGTCATTTACCTTGATGACCTCATGGTTTTTTCAAAGAGGAAGGGAGATCATACTGTCATTTGGATAAATTCCATGCAAGAATTAGGAAACATGATATTTCTTTAAATCCAAAAAGTGCATTTTTGGAGTCACAGAAGGTAAGTTGCTTAGACACATTGTGAACAAACATGGAGCAAACATTGATCTTGAGAGGATCATATCTATCCAAGCACTAGCCTTACCAACTAGAAAGAAGGGATTTCATTCATCCTTTGGAAAGGTAAACTTCCTTCATTTTTTTGTGCCGAGTTTTCTAAATCGACTAAGAATATAACTTCCATGATGAAGCCTCAAGTAATTTTCAGGTGGAATAAGGAAGGAAAAAAACATTTGAGGAGATCAAGAAAGCCATTGCCAAAGCTCCAACTCTTGTATCTCCAGATTTCAACAAGGAGTTCATCATGTATTTCTATGCATCAAAACATACCCTCTCTGCTATCCTTGTTCAGAATAATGATGAAGGTTTGGAAGCACCCATTTCTTTCATGAGATGTCCTTTGAAAAATCATGAGCTAAAGTGCTAATTAGAGAAACATGCCTACACAGTGGTCAAAGCTGTTAAAAGTTTTAGATTCTACATTCTCAATTCCCATACAGTGGTGATGGTCCCTAGAAGTGCAATCAAGTCCATTTTGACTCAACAAGATCCTAGGGCTAAGAGAGGAAGTTAGATTGCAAAGACCCAAGAGTATGACTTAGAGATTAGACCCTCTAATCTAGTAAGAGGAAATGGTTTGTGCAAGCTGATTGTTAAAGATGAAGCTCTCAAGGCTCAGCAGGGAGAAAAATATGGTGTTTTCTCAACTTGTTTAGGAGACAGTCCACAGGCGCTCTTTGTCACCACTACTGATGAGTGGTATGCGACATTTCTTACTACCTCACTTATGGATAATGCCCTCCTCATCTTGACTACAAACAAATAAGGACACTCAAGATGAAGGCAGCCAAGTTTTTGATCCGGAATCATGCACTTTACAAGAGACACCTAGATGGTTGTTTCCTCGGGTGTGTAGATAAGGAGTAGCAAGAAAAGTTTCCCCTGTGGCATATCTGATCAAGCTTTTGGTGGACATTTCTTAGCAATGGTCACCGCACATAAGATCCTCGAGAGGAGATATTATTGGTCCTCCATCTTTGCAAACACTCAGGATTGGGTTTCCAAATGCAAAGCATGCCAAAAATTTGTTGGAAAGCCACAACTAGCTACATTGCCACTCAGGCCTATGGTGATTGAAGAACCATTTCAAAAATGGGGGATAGATTTTATTGGTGTTATGAATCCTCATTCTAGTTTAAGGCATACTTATGTACTCACTACAACTGATTATTTCACTAAATGGTTGGAAGCCATCCCAACCAAGTAGGCCAACTCTGAAATAGTTTGCAACTTCATCAAGGAGAATATCATTGTTTGTTTTGGAATACCACAGAAAATTGTTGTAGACAATGCCACCTATTTCTCTTCCAAGGATCTCACATATTTTTGTTATGGTTTTGGAATCTCCTTATCTCACTCTTTTGACTACTATCCATAGGGAAATGGGCAAGCTGAGTGAAACAATAAGAACATCGTGACCATTGTTCGCAAGCTGGTAGATGAGAATCAAAGGAACTAGCACAAGAAGTTATATGATACATTGTGGGCCGATAGGATAACTCCTAAGAAGGCAATAGGTATATCACCTTATCAAATGTTGTATGGAGTTGAGGAATCTCAAAATTGAGATTCTAGCTCTCAAGTTCTTTGTAAGAAATAGAAGATAGTCAATACAAAGACTCCATTGAAAAGAGGATCCTCTTCCGGAGAAGATGGAGGAAAGTAGATACCAAGTGGTGGATAGAATTAAAGAACACCAATTGTAAGTGAATAATATCTTTGACAAGAGGGCAAAGGAATGAGAATTCAAGGTTACTGAGACTTTGTCTGCTATGGGACAAGAGAAGAGAACCAAAAGGCAGCCATGGAAATTTTGATTCATTTTGGCTGGGTCCATTCCAAATTCATGGAGCTTGTGGTGAGAATGTTTTTCTCCTCTCATACTTAGATGGAATGCCATTGGAATTTCCTCAAAGAGGGAAATACTTGAAATAGTATCATCAGTGAAAGCGGGTTTTCTCCCGCTCTGTACCTTAAGTGATTTCATAGGTGTGTTTTTCCCTTTTCTGTTGTGTGGTTTTGTTTTAGTTTTGTTTGGTTTTTGTTGTGTGTGGTTTGGCTTGTGTGTTTCCTCCTTCCATTCTTTCTTAGAATTGTACATGAATCTGCAAGGCCCAATGGATAAGGCAAAGTGGTCAACAAGATATGTTTTGAAACTTGAGATTTTGGATCCTCATGTTGTGCCCTAGCCATGCCTAGTTCATGCCATGTCCCCAAGCTAGAGCCAGCTGTTGTCTCCCAAAAACTACTTTGCATTTTCATATCCAAATTCAAATTTTTGAGCTCATGCCCTTCATTGGTGTTTAAGCCAAGTTAGAGATTCAAGAAATTAGCAAAAGTCGTGCCCTAGAGCTATTTAAACCTCTATTTTTCTCATTTTTAGAAATCCTCCATTTCCTAGTCTGTGCACATAATATCCTCTTTGCAACCTCCATTTTTGATCAAAATTGTTCACTTGTTCTATGGCCTAGGTCGTCAAATCATTTTTTTCCTCCATGCCTCTAGTTTGTGAAGGAAATTCAAAAATTGGACTCAAAATGATGAAGTTTTCTTCCTCTATGTATTTTCCATAGTCAGGATGACGAGCGCGTCTTTTCCCATCAAATTTTGACCCCAATGAATGCAGGTACGTGGTCAGATCCTATTGGATAGGGAGGTATGGGATTTTTGGTAAACTTAACACTTTTGGTCACTTTTGGAAAAATGGTAAACTTGTGCCGCGACCGTCTCCAACAAGAATGTACCACGTTTCCTAGTGAAATCGAAGCAAAGAGCCGGCGTAAGAAATTGAGTTTTGAGACTTTTTCCAAAAAGGCTAAAATGTTTAGAAAATATTCGTGACCCAATTTCCAATAAAAAGATGCCACGTCTCAAGAGTTAAATCAAGGGCAATGGATCGGTAGAGAAATTTGTGGTTTTTAGCCTCTTTTTAAAAAAGGTGAAAAGTTAAAAAGTGACCAATAAATTCTCGATCAAAGCTATAAAGGTAAAAGTCAAATTTTGAGCCCATAGGAAAAAATTCAAAGTTGAAGCCCGGAGGGAAGAAGTCAAAGGTGAAGCCCACCATTGAAAAGTCAAAGCAGAAAAAAGGGTTATCGAGGCACTTTTAGAAATTTAACCAAATTCCCAAAATTGAAGTAAAAGTTCTAGAATGCTCAATGGCTCCACCAAGGTCTCGGGCCCGCCGTTGAAAAGTCAAAGAAGGAGAGAAAAATGGCGGAGAACTTTGAGTTTTTTAGGATTTTTCCAAAAAGGTTAAAATGTTGAGAAAAGGACTGCAACCTCATTTCCAATCAGAGGGTGCCATGTGTCAAGAGTTCAATCAGAGCAGCAGAACAGTGGAGAACTTTGAGTTTTTAGCCTTTTTCCAAAAAAGGTTAAAATGTTGAGAAAAGGGCCATGATATCATTTCCAATAAGAATGTGCCACGTGTCTAAGTTGAAAAATCAAAGTGGGGTTGCGGGCCAATTTTTTCCAAATTGCCAAATCTCACGAAAAATCAGAAAATGTGAAATGCTTCCCTCGTAACCGCTCCAATCCCTTCCTACACATGGACAACCCAATTTTCAAAGTTAGAGGATCAAATCAAATGTAACAATTTCTTTGCAAGATCTGGTTTTAACCCACCATGAGTGTTTTCTTCACAACAAAGGAATTTGAAAAGGCATTGAGGATTTTTGAAGTTGTAACAGTTTCTTTCAAAGAATATAATGGCTTCTCAACATCATTCCAAGGGATGGCGATTGATTTCAAAAAGACCAGAGTGCTCTGTACCTAGAAAAGATAGAAAATACCATACTTCTTCTATTTTCCCTTCTCCTTAGATTTTCCTCTATTCTCAAAGCTCTGTACAAATTTTTCTTTAGCTTCAATAATAAAAGAAGGAATTTTCACCTTTCTGATTGAGGGATTTAGTGGTACCTTGCAACCAATGAATTTCATTCGGTCTTGTAGCTTTTCCTGTGGATTTATTTTTCTTCTAACTATAAATGCATGTAAATGAAATTTCTAATTAATGTGTGTGGGAATCTGATATTCTACTCACAACATTATTTTTCTCCTACCTCCATTTCCACTCCCCTTCCCCTTTCCAAGACAAAGTTTCTTCTCTAGTGAGGCATTGCTAGCTTTGCCACAGGATCAGTGGAGTGACCCTATTGGATCTCTGGTCGAAAGGCCACCATTGAAATCCACATTTTATGCATGCACCTATAGAATCTACACTATTCAAGTAGAGGGACTTACATTCCGATAGCATTGGCCAAAAACCACCAATTTGTCCACAAGACAAATTTTCTCACCAAGAGGTGGATAAGGAGGTTTATAGAAGTCTCGAGGTGTATTCGGGGATGAACATCAGGCAAGGATGGGTGATTTTATTGTGTGGGTAAGGAAATTGTTGGGTTACATGTTGGTAAGGGATAGGAGAATGACCATGCAAAGTGTAGACTAATAACAGGAGTAACAAAAGCTACTAACTAAAATAACAATACTAGTTAGGGATACACTTACTGTGATGCAGGTTTGATGGCTGGATGGAGGTGATGGTTGATCAGAGGAATAGTGTTTGGTGTTGTGGAATTGCTTCCTAGAATGCTACCATAAGTGCAATGCTTATAGATCTGTCTGGATGATGGTTGTGGATTCTTGTATGCACGAAAAGACACTTGTTCTCCTTACATGCAACTCCTATTTCTCTTTCTTGATCTTAGAATGTGCCAACCCCTCAAACAAGGTTACTAAGGTGAATAAATGGTAACCGATGATGGTTTTGTCTTGACCAACGCGTCGTTTTAGGTCTAATTGACATCGATTAAGGCAGGATTCCCTAGTTTTACTAAAATGGGTAGATATTTCTAATTTATTAAGACAATTCGGTTTGTTGTTGTAGATCGTAACGGAAGCTTCCCTTCTAATGAGCAGAATGTGATTAGAGAAATCTTAGGCATGTTCTTTTAGGGTTAGAACAAATCTTAGCTCATTAATGCAAGTAAGACTTAGTTTTAGTTATTTATGAGAACATGCAAAGAATAGGTATAGAGTGAAAAGGTTGGGTGAGGTGTCTAGGTGAGGTGGGAACTAGGTCAATTAAGACAATTAAATAATGAAAGTTGTGAGGATGAGGATTAATTTAATTAAAATAATTAAATTAATATTAATGTGGGGTGAAAGGGGCCATGGTTAGGTGCCCATGTTTAAGTTGGTTATCTAATCAGGGGCTAAGGGGAATGTGACCAAATTTAGGTGTCTACATTTTCCCCTTTTTGTCATGTAGCTTGTATTAGTAAGTGATGCTGAAAAAAATAAGAAGTGGGTGCCCCATGTGTGGGTGAAGGTGATCCCCCTCAAACCAAGAACTGGTGAGGTGGAAGACAGAAGTGGTGAGTGGTTTGATAAAAGGTGGATGTGGTGAAAAGGAGCATAGATGTGGGTGAATGTGGGAAAGGGTAGAGGTCAAAAATAGGCAAATAGGTAAATGGGCTAGGGTAAAAGGTAGTGGTAGTCAAACACATGCACATGTTATAAACTGTGACATGGTTCTAGGTTGAAGAGCTTGCAAAATCTACATCATCCAAGGTCGATAGGTTTATCCAAACAAGGTTAAAGTGATTTCGGTATCCAAGGCATAGGATATGGTGTGGAAACATGACATAGGTCAAGTGCAGGAATGTTTAGGTATGTTCCAGTACACCAAAGGTAGGGTCGGGATAAACGTGATAGAAATGGGAAAAGTAAGGTCATTAGGCAAAACAACAGGGAACAACATTGCAAGGTATAGTGAGAGTAGGGGTTCAAAGGTCATAAATAGTGTTTCGAGTCTAGGCATATAGGTCACAACATAGGGAAGGACGAGGTATGGTTAAAATAACATGTCCTAAATGCAAGTAAGGATAGGCTAGGTAATGTGGGCTGGTAGGTATGTGGCTATAAGGATGGGTAAAGTCAACAAGGGAGTGGTACGGGTAAATGTGGGTCAAAATGGGTAAAAGATACTAAAAGGAGTCTAACAAATAACCGATGTTGGTTAAGTAATGATCGGCGTCAGTTGGTAAGGGCACGACTTAACTAATGTTGGTCATGTTGATTTGGGTATAAAAAGAAAAATCTGTATAATATAGATTCATTTGTACACTTTGAATTTTGGAAAAATGACAGAGCGTTGAAGCGAGTTGTTCTTTGTCGAGAGGAAAGGATGAGGGACGATATCTTGCTTTGAGGTGGAGAGATCCAAGTAGACGGATCCATGAGATTGGGAAGAGTGAGGTGATTGGTGGAGAGCAGTGAGGTAGAGATTTTGACATGGTGGAGGTAGGAGAAGGCTTGGGTGGACCATCAAAGACAATGTCTAGACATGCCACCACAGAGGCGATGTCGAGACAAGGTAAGGTTGAATCCCTTTGTTGTTTTGGTTATATGTAGAAGGGAACATGTGTCGGGGGTTTAGGTAGGGTAGATAATTTGAAATTTGTGGGGAAAAGGGACGTAATGAGGTATGGAAGGGGACAAGGAAGGGTAAAGAAGGTTGGAGAGGGATTTAGATTAGGTGTGGGTAGGGGTAGGTGGGTAGGTAGGTGGATTGGAAAGAATTGAGAGAAAGAAAATTGGGGTTTTTAGGTGTGGGCACGGTGATAGTGACCGACGCCGATCAAGGTATGGCCGACGTCAGTCTATATATACCGACATTAGTTATGTATGGGGAATTGATGCGATTATAATGGACCGGTGTCGGTGAGGGGTGACCAATGCCGGTTAGAGGTAAAGGGATAGAGGTCTAGGAAGGATAAAGGAGAAGGATGGGTAAAGTGGGTCAAATAGATAGTGGGGGAGGGGTCAGTAAGAAGGGAGGGTTAAGGTCAATGTTGGGTAAAATCAAGCTTGAATAATGGTTGTGTTTTGTTGAATGCTAGGCTAGAGAGCAGCTATGGATGAGAGACCGAGTACCGCCCATGTTGTTATCGGTACAATCGAGTGTCACCGCCGATGAGTGGAGGCACATGATAGACGTCGGCTTGATAGGAGTGAGATGTTACAGGCACATAGTCCAAGAGCCGAGTTTGATGGTCTCCCTCATCGACAGATGGGACTCAATGACCAATACCTTCCATCTACTAATGGGTGAGATCACAGTCACCCTGGAGGATGTGTACAGGATCCTGTGGTTATCAATAGTGGGGACGCAGGTGTATTCGATCTCCTCAGAGGCATCTAAGGAGTTGATGCTGACCATGTTTAGCGAGGGGATGGCAGAGATGAGGTTCCATAGCATGAGTCTGAGCTATGGGGAGATGTATGCAGCCCATCCTGAGGAGATGAGGCTAGTTGTTCTTATTATGGAGGTAGTGTACTATTTTTCACCTTTGCCCGGATGATAGGGTTCCTCCATGATATGATGGAGGAGAGGACCCGCTTTTCTTGGGTACCAATATACTTGTACAATCGTATAGGGATTTGTGGGCATACAAGAGATTGTGGTTGTTCAGGATATGTTGCACCTTTCTTCTCCACTATTAGGCATATGAGCACATTATATGTGTGAGGCCATTAGAAATGCCCCGACTCGATGCATTTAAAGATGGCTTGGTTTAAGTGGGTTACTGTGCGTTGGGTGTTGGTTCTTTGGAGTGCATAGAGTTGTTGGGGCTACACATGATATAGCCTATTACAGGCGCATATTGGAGGGCTTATCTAGAGTAGACATTATTTGGAGGCCATATGTGGGCTTCCCCTCATACAAGCACATGGTTGTGGAGTTAGATGAGCTACAACTAGTTTGATGGATAGAGGGGCATCGTGCGGGAGAGCATGAGCTGATACCCATAGATAGGGTCGGACGGAGTGCAGGCTGGCTTCGAGAGATGTACCACCTCCTTTCCCACATTATAGGAGGGATGACATGGAGAGACCTATGTCTCCACCATGACCTACCATGTCGACCGGGTAGGAGGAGCCACCAATGGACCAACATATTGATGATGTCGGTTCCACAAACACATATAGATAGTGGTGGGAAGTGCGGTGAAAGTAGCACCATCTAGGCCAGGGCAACCAAATGTGGCAACCCTCATAGTCCAAAGGGACACTTTACAGGGATAGGTGGCTGCATTATAGGCCTAGGTTACATGTCTATATGGATAGCTGACGGGGTCACAGGTAGAGGTGGCAACGCGTTACAGGTGCATGTGGTGGCCCTTCAAGCCCATATCACAAGTTTATAGGGGTAGGCACTGCATAGGCTGGATCCGGAGATGGGGGTAGGTAGCCACCCTACGGGCGTAGGTAATAGAGTTGCAGGCCGGTTGGCCACTTCTCGGGCATAGATTGAGGCCTTACAAGCTTAGATTCCAGCATAGGCACCAATACATGCTCAGACATAGGATCCCATGGTACAAGTATAGGCATAGAGTCCCTTATTAAAAACATCAAGCACATAGGTCACAAGTGAGACTAATGGAACCTCCTCAAATAGTGCCTATGGCAAGATTCAAGAATTCCCTAGGTGAGGTGAGGTATTATCAAGATCATTTGGTAGTGGAGGGATAGATGTCCCTTCATATGTAGAGTACCGAGCATAGTAGGCCTTGAGTGAGAGGACCTGATCCCACACTCACAGTGTGGAGAGCATAGGGGGCTAGTGAGCCCATAGATAGGAGCAGGGTGAGGATATCAGTATATGGAGTCTAGCTCCAGGTGAGGGGCCATCAACAATTAGACTAAGGCCCATAGTAAGAGGGGAGGTGGTTGGTGGGCACCACACAGGAGCGGTAGAGGAGTCGGGAGAGACCAACTTAGATATCCGAGGGGAGACAAGGGATATCGTCGTTTTGGATAGTATTGTGATTGTTTTTTATACATACCAGCCTACGCGCCGATGATAGTGAGGCTATTTATGAGAGAGTTTTTTTTTTTTGTATACATGATACCGGCCTACGTGCTGAAGATTTTGAGACCTTTGTATTTTTATATGGTAGATGAGAGATATTTGTATAGATTTTGCAGTCGAGTATATATGTATGGACACTCATATTTGGATGATATATATAGAGATGATGATGTTTTATGGTATGATGTGTATGAGTATATGTAACTTCGATGATGATTTTGTACATGTGATGGAAACTAGGTAAGTTAGGCATGATAGAGTCAGGTCGGTGTAGGCATGATTGAGGCAAGTTGATTTAGGCATGGTGGAGTCAGGTTGATTTAGGCATGGTTGAGTCAGGTTGATTTAGGCATGGTTGAGTCAAGTTGATTTAGGCATGGTGGAGTTAGGTCGGTTAGGCATGGTTGAGTTAGGTTGATTTAGGCATGGTGGAGTCAAGTTGATTTAGGCATGGTTGAGTCAGTTTTATGGTTGATTGAATTTATAATTCATTAATGTGTGTAATTTGTGATGGTATGAATCGTGTTAAGATGATTTGTAGAAAAAGTATGAGTATGGTAGAGAAATGGTAGATTTGATGAAATGAATGTGTAAATTATGATCAAAAATATGTTTAGCAATTGTTGCTTGTGTGGTTTAATTTACATTTATTGATATAGAAATGAAACTAACTAGGGTAGAATGTGAATAGGAAAAGGAAAGGGAAAGGGGGAATTGGTTAGGGTAGAGAGTGTCCGAGCTAACCTCCAAGGGCCCCATGCCCTCATAAAGTTGCCTACATACTCCCGACGAAAAAGGACCTCAAGTCGATGTAGTTCTCCCATAAGCTAGGGAAGATTAGAATGAAGTAGAAGAATGGGTTGGTAAGTGTTAGGCATTGTTGAATGTAGGTCATAGGCATGATTGAGTGTAGGTCATAGGCATGGTTGAGTTTAGGTCACTAGACATGGTTGAGTGGTTTTTAAATATAAGTGTCAATAATCTGGTCTGTATAGGATAATCAATAAGTAATGAGGAAGGAAAATGGTAAGAGGTGGTAAAAGAGCTGCTTAATTGATAAGAACCCTAAGGAGTCAACCATACCTAAGAGGGGCTTATGAATGTAAGACCCTAAAGGTGTTGTGTAATGGACCATTCTAAGGGTGAAGAAAGTTACATAATCACAAAATGTTGTGTTTGTGGAAATTCCCTTGAGTAACGAGGGAATTAGGCTAAAAAGGCAAGGAGGTGAGAATAGGTGGTTTAGCGTAACTTAGTGTATGACAGCGTGTCTTTTAGAACAAGAAACCCGGGATCAAGAATAGGCAAGTCCATGACAAAAATTTCATCTTTTTCTTCATTTGTTTGTTTTTAATAGACTGATCAATGTGGGAAGTCTATATGGGATGAGTATATTATCTCCTTGAGGTCTTCATGAAGCTGATCGATGCAGGAAGCTTCTAGATATTTTTATTGAATTTTTGAAATAACTATGATATAGTTTGTCCTTCAAGGGAGCAATCTATTTATAGCGGTGGAATTAGAGTGAAGAGATGTCCCTTTTGAGGGATTCATATTTTTCTGGAAGTTTGACTCAAGGAGTTGTATCCCTTTTTTTTGGACATTTAAGTCATGGAAAAGACTATAGAGGAAGGGTAGGCTTTTGTTCGGATGACAAAACCATAGTACACAGGAGTTAATTATGAAAGGGGTGGTTTTGAGTGATGAATGACCATGGGATTCCATCCGGGAGAAGATGAAAAGTATCCATGAAAGTACTCTCGTGTTGATCTTCTAGAGCTAGTAATATTTGATTGTAGCCCAAGAAACCATCCATGAGCGATGAAATTTCATGGCCAGCGGTGAGATCAACTAGTTGGTTGATGCCCGGTAGGGGGAAATCATCTTTGGGACAAGCGAGGTTGAGGTCATGGAAGTCCATCCAAATGTGGAGTCCCCTTGTCACCTTTGTGATAGGAATGATGTTAGAGATCCATTGGGGATAATCAATTGGTGGAATGAAGGAAACCAAGATAAGGTTTTGAATCTCTTCTTTGACTAGAAGAAAAATGTGAGGATGCATTTTTTTCAGCTTTTGTTTGATGGGTTTGGCATCAGGATTGGTTACAATATTGTGGACCATGATTTTTGGGTCAATACCGGGCATATCGGCATAGGACCAAGCAAACAAATTGTTATGGTCCTAAAGGAAAGAGGTGAAGGCTTCATGTTCAATAACATCTAAGGATTGGTGATCTTTAGAATGTGTGAGTCATCCTAAGTATTAATGTTTATTTCGATGGTTGATTCATTCAACATGGTTTGTGTCTCAGAGGGTAACAACTAATGAATATAAGAGTCTTCCGTACCAAGGTAGGTGAGGATGGACTCATCATCCTAACATTGAATGACATTAATAGAAGGTGTATCGTCATCAATCATGTCAGGATATAGGAATGGGAGAGAAGAGGGAGCTTTGCCATCACGTTGATAGGTCAGCAGTCCCAGGGAAATGGTGTTTACAAAAAAATTAGGAGGAATAGATTTGGGATCTATGGACTCGGTGGGTGAAGATGGTAATGTGGGTGAATGAGATGGGGAAGATTTCCCATCCTGAATGAGGTCGACGTGAACCTTCTTGGAAGGTGGAGTGTCAAAACCAATGCCACTATGGTCATTGTGTTTACGAGAGGTATAGGAAATGATAGTATGGAGGCCTTGTTTGTAAAATCGAAGCCAAATCCTTTCCAAATGCACTGGTAGAGGAAAGTGTGAGTGAAGCGGCGGTTAGTGAGGGAGTGTAGGTTGGATGAAAATGGTTGGGTTTGGGATGGAGGTTTGTGTTTATAGGTGGTCATATCAAGTCCCCCATATGTTAGATTAGTGCGAAGGTGGGGAGGACCATAAGGAAAAACCTTGCCTATGCGAGATGTCATAACTGGGGTGTTGGCACAAGTTCCCATACTCTTGTGGGGTGAGGAAGGTGTCGATATTATATAGGCGGTATTCCCCTAGAGTGAGGTGTTGAAAAACACCTTCTAAGGGATTAGTAGTTAGTATGTGGGTAGCGGGGATGGATGGCTCGCTAGATGATGGGGAAACAGGTGAGTCAATGGTAGAGGCTACAGCTGCAGTGGGGATAGCAAGGTTAGATGTAGAAGAGGTAGTGGTAGTTTTGGTGGATGGGCTTGTAGATGAAGGTGAAGTAGGGATAGTGGCGAGATGTCATGACTAGAAAAATTACATCATTGTGCGGTATAACATGTTACAGGTCTTGAAAGGTGACGGGTTGGCAAGTATGGTGTAATTATGTCCCTCATGTTCAAATTTGAGGTAACGATGTAAAGTCGAAGGTACATGTACGTACCCAAAATTGTAAGGTACTGTACTGCGGAACAGCGTAATAAGTGCCCCAATGATGATACAGGTCTCTTCGCAAGGTGTTCGGGGTCCGGAAAAGCTCTCCGAATATGCGTTAACATCCCGCATACCCCGCTTAGCCCCCACGTGCTTTGTTTTCCCCTTTTCCCCTCTTTTCTTGCCCCTTTTCTCTTTAGTAACGAAACCGCCGCCCTGACTGGGTGGCGGTCCTGTAACCGCCGCCCTGAACAGGCGGCGGGCCTGTAACCACCACCCTGAGTAGGGCGGTGGTCCTTTACGCATTTTCCAGAACGTTCTTTTGACGTAACTCACGTGAAATATCAACATTTCACCAGCTTTCCTTGCCGACTTAAGCTTGCATTTATGTTTTTGGTCCCCTGGAATAGTGTTTTTCCTTTGTTTATTGTTTAGGAGTTCAGTTTGGTTTTGATCTTTGGGTGATTGAATTCCTATAAATGCATGGCTTGTGCTCAAACAAATGGTCTGCCCCTGATTTCACTTTCATGCTCTCTTTTTCATAGCTTAGTCTGTTATTCTGTTTAGAAGCCATAGTTTTAATTCTTTGCATGCTTAGTTAGCATTGTCCAGCTATTGGTAAGCCACATATCTAGCTTGTGCAAACAGTGTTCCTGTTGTATCTAATCCATTAGAGTAGAATAGCTTAGGAAGCCATTAAAGTTGTATGTTTTACTCCTCAAACAGGATAGTTTGAGTTCTAAACGCATTATGTTGCATGATTCGCAATAGATCCCGCTTAGGCGCTAAGCCAAGCTCTGTACTCTTGCGCTATCCCTCTCCTATTCACGTTCTATTCAGTCTGTATTCTAAAGGTTGTCCCTTGTTCCAACACCTACTCCTATTGATGCAAGCATTACACACTTTTCTGGATCTACGTGAGCACAAAGAATGAAGAGATCATACTGAGGGGACAAGATCACACACACACCATCGGATTCGCCACTGTTCTGCGGAATCCAGGTTCTAACTTTCAAAGTTCTAGTTAGAATCATATCAAATAGAGTAGTTAATCACTTTATTTCAGTAAATTCTATTCTCGATATTGCCAGGGAAGCTGTGGGGATTGATAGTTTCTAAGAAACTATGATTCACTCCTCACTTCTGAGGTAGGATCGAGAATCTTGCAAATAGATTAGTTATTTCATTGTTTAGAATAGATATACAAATTGCACAGACAAATAGCTACACTCGGCTATTTTGTTTGTTTTAAATTATTAGTTTAGTTGTCAATTCTAAATATTTTAAATAGTTGCCTTCTTAAATTCTTATAAATCATCAAAAAAATACAAAAAGAAGTCATATATGCTATAAATACATTTCGTATACTTAGAGTTCACTTTATTACAGTTTGTTTATATTATTGCGTTTGTATGACAATTACGGGACCTAGGGAGCCCAGAGAATACATTTTCAAGCCAATCATGTCTCAACCCAATCTCATAACAGCAATAACTGATATTGACCAGAATCTTAGAATCCAAGTCTTCCAAACAACAACAGACTTCCAGCAGATCAGATCTCAGTTAAGAGGATTAAACATAGAAGACGACCAAGCACATACATTTTGGTCAAATCAGCCAAACTACAGACTACCCTAGAAAAACATCTACATGACTGTAGAAGGGTTTGAAAGAGAACAAACATTCAGGTGTGACCCTTTAGTTCCACAACCAGACGCAGGAGACACCCTCACAGACATAGATACTGGCCTACGCACACTAGTATTTCAGTCTACTCCACTTCCACCTATTATCATCGAATAATTATCCTTCTTTGGATACAAAGAGCTAATAAAGCTAAAGAAAGTGGACTAGGCCAGAGAACCGTCCATAGAGTTGACTATATTTACCATCCACCATATGACCTTATCCGGAGAAATACATGAAACTATACCGGGTCATTTTCCACGTATTCCACAACCCATAGATCGAATCACGCCAGAGCTCGATATTGATTGGAGCCTTCGAGCAGTCATCCTTGCTGACCGATCTATCACACCAGTCTAGGTTAGAAGGGCCTTCTTTGCCTTAGATTCGCAGATTCCATTAGTGCGTGTCGAAGACATCAGACTGCCTAACTAGTCTGTCTATATACCACGCATATTCCATCCCCACCAGCTGTCTCGGCACGACCTCGGGAGGTCGGGTACGCGGAAGAGTTACCTGTAGATTCCCACGCTCGCTTGTCACTTTTCCAGCGTACAAAATTGGTGAACCCGACGTGAAGCAAACAATTGTTTCACCTTTTGTACCTCATTAGCCTTCACATCAGATTCACCAACAAAATTGGTGAACCCAACGTGAAGCAAACAACTGTTTCACCTTCTGTACCTCATTAGCCTTCACATCAGATTCACCAACAAAATTGGTGAACCCGACATGAAGCAAACAACTGTTTCACCTTCTGTACCTCATTAGCCTTCACATCAGATTCACCAACAAAATTGGTGAACCCAACGTGAAGCAAACAAAATTAGTGAAGCTGACGTAAACTTCCTACTTTCTCGTTCGGAGTTATAGTATCATGTGTTCTTTCACAAATCACCTTCGTTCCTTCCCATTATTCTGTGGGTATTCATATACCCCCCGAATATGTCGGGATTCGATGAATATGGAAAACCCCTCTTGGGTCTCGAGGCATACTACGCCCAACAGAATAGGTAATCATCACCCTCGCTCTCAGTATGGGGTGACAACTATTCAACTAATCAGTTGTCAACACAAACCCCAAGAATCAGATATAACTCGTCTTTTCAAACGGGGGAGTTAGATCAACCTCCTCGAATGCAACAAACAGAGCCTTCGGGCTCGAACAATATGACATTTACCGGAGAATCTAGTTCGTCTCCTCAGATGCTACTTAGACCACAAATTAGTAGACAATCAGACCCATATCTGGTCTTAGATGATGAATGGTCAATACGTTATCCTAGGAGTGAACAACATTCTCGGGGTATGTACCCACCTATAGGAGGTTTACAAATACAACCCGAGGTCTCTTTTCAAGAAAATACCTCTATGCCACTGCATATAGGAAATACTCTCGGAGAAACTTGGCAAGATAGCAATCAGTTCATGACAGGATATCACATGCCTATACAACACCAGGGTATACAACAAACGCCGCTCAGGAAAAGCACCATGACTTCACCAAATGAAGTCATTTCAACGTTAGTAGAAAAAGTGAGAGGGTTAGAACTTGCTCAAGCAAGTCAAAATTCTCCGTTCATTCAAGCAGGAAGTTCCAACCCTCCATACCACCCTGGCCAGGTAGATCTCCTCACAGGAGTAGGCATGTTAGGCATGCCACCTCACTATCCACAACAAACACCAACAAGGCCCATCATCTCTAACACTATTCCTCCCGGTCTAGTATCAAACAATCCATTACTAGACAATATCCCATCATACTTAAACATGTACTCCAAATCACCACAAGGAGATATGTTCTCCTCTCCCGGCCTTTTTGCTCAAACACAGGGACTTCCCTATGCCCCCCTGCCAACGCATATGCTGCACCATATCAATAACCCATCCCACCACCACTCCCTCAGCAACCACCATCAATGGTTGAAACATATGCGATAGGGACTTACTCAGAATATTTAAAAGAGCCCTTAGATTTCACCATACAAAGCGTCATGCTTCCAAGACCCCTTCCGATTTACCCAAGTTCAAAGGCAAGGGAGATCCAAATGCGCATATCAAGGCTTACGCTACAGCCATACGAGAATTACTCCCTTGGGATGGGGTTGTTGCTAAAATATTCCCCAAAACCTTGGAAGGCATCGCTCTCGACTGGTATTATAGAATACCTGAGGCCTCCATCCATTCATTTAAACAGCTCGTATCAGAATTCATTAAGGCATTCGACATGAATAAACTATTGAGAACAGGAATCAGGGAATTCTTGCACATCAAACAAGAACACAACGAATCTGTCACCCATTTCATCCAAAGGTGGTGCACAGTTCTTTATTCTTCAGCAAGTGCTCCAAACATGGATCAAATGGAACTATGTGATTTATTCCTTCATTCTCTCAGCAGAGAGGTGAAAGAAGAAGTCCAGAAGTTCCCATTAAGAACTTACGATGAAGTACTTGAGAGCACTCTTCGAATAGACCAAGCAGCGATAGATAGTGGTCGTAAGACATATGGAGCAAACGGGAGGTTAATCATCTCCAGCCATAACACTACAAATTATCCCGCTACCACAAATGTCAACCAAGGACCTAAAATCCTTAACAAAAATCGGGGTGTAACAACGGATGGAGTAACCGACCAGCCCAAGAAGGTAAATGTGGTCAATACTCCATCACAAACAAACAACCAACGAAACAACAACTTTACCCCGACAATCAATACAGTGGATTTTAACCATCCACAACAACAACAACAACAACAACGGCAAAATCCCATACAAGGGCCAAGTCAAAACTCATTTGGTTATCAAAACCAAAGCCAGAAACAACAAATGCAAAATTTTAATCCTAATAGGCAACAGTTTGATCAGAATTTTAGGCCACAATATACACCAAACCAACAAAACAGGAATTACAATCCCAATTCTTATTGTGGTTTCCACAAAATTTGGGGTCATGATACTAGAACGTGTCGTGACTATAATAAATTCATGCAACGTTTACCAGAAGAACAAAGACAGTTCTTCACAGATTTGTTTTTGGCAGATCCCGTATCATCACCACCAAACACGCTAGCAGGAGCAGTTTCCCCTCAAAATGCTCCCCTCAAGATCTTTAACGATCCACTCCCAAATCATGATAATAACAGACTAAATCCAACTGGGACGAACAAGGGTGCAATACTGGGAAATAATGATCACGAAGCCTCGACTTCACTAAATCCATCAGTTGCGCCATAGTTGGGAAGTCAACCGAGACCCAAGATAGTCGGATTAGTAGAGTTAGACTCAGAATTACCCATCGAAGCTGTAACAAGAACACGAGAGTATTTCTCTCAAACAAGTCCAAATCACCTGCCGGAAATGGATAACATCCAGAAAATCATAGCAAAACCTGTGGGTGCTTATGATTTAATTAATGATCTAACAAAGACCTTCTCGCACATCTCATTTTTAGATTTACTAAAGAACTCTCCTCCTCACAGAGCTGCTCTTTTAGAAGCATTAGGTCTAGGTCATCTAATTAACATCACTCCACCTCCTGAAACACAAGTAAATCACGTAGATTTTGATATCCACCCTTCGGAGCAGCCAGACAAGGATGTCGAATTCATATTCAAAATAAGTAAAATGCCCACAGATGCTGAGATCACACGCCAAGGTGATCCAGCCTTACACTTACAAGTATGGGTTTATAATAACTATGTAAAATGGGCAATGGTTGACGATGGGGCCACAGTTAACATAGTCCCTTTCTCTTTCCTCCAAAAACTAGGATATGGGGAAACAAACTATTCCACCACTCGAAATACATTGAGAGGCTATGATAGCCTTAAAGCCACTTCGATAGGAACTATAATATTGCCAGTCACCTTAGGACCCAAAACAATCCTAACTGAGTTTTATATTATAGATCGGGAAACTAATTATAATATGATACTCGGCCGACCATGGATACACCGAATGAAGGCAATCCCTTCTACGTTATTTCAAGAAGTAAGATTCTTGCATCTAGGAAAGGTATTTGTAGCCAAAGGCGATCCAAAACCTTTCGATTTGCACCTAGCTGATTTAAAGAAAAGACCAGGTGTACACTCAGAATTTGAACTTCCAACAAACCAACTTAATAAACCTACTGACCCAAAACCAGAGGAGAAGTTGGTACCTACAACGGATCTTGAAGCTATCAGCATAGCCAAAACAACCCCAACCCCTAACGATAAAGCTAAAGAAACGGTATCATTAGGGACTACTGCAAAAATCGTTGAGTTAATAGAACAAGATTCACCAATGTTCTTACCATTTGATTCAGTAGGTATAGGATATTCCCTAGGTGTTGGTTCCCTTCCAGCAGAGGACCTCTGTATGGTAGAAGTAGAGTGTGCAAGCGCAGCAGATACCCCAACATCTATACTCCCGACTAGGTATTGGACTCTCCATTTCGACGGAGCTAAATGCCGTTACGGAGCGGGGGCAGGTATAATTCTTACTTCGCCCGAAGAGAAAGTCCTCCCATTTGCCTTTAAGTTAAACTTTGAATGCACAAACAACGGCGCTGAGTACGAAGCCCTCCTCCTTGGCCTCACTTTAGCCAAGAGAATTGGTGTTAACAACATCAGAGTCTTAGGAGACTCGCAATTAGTGGCAAACCAAGTTTTGAAGTATACGAAACCAAAGCCGAACACTTGCAGCTTTACAAAAAAGTCCGTATTAGATTTAAGCAAGGCGTTTAACTTCATGTCCATTGAAGCAATCCCGCGAGAGAAAAATCTTCTCGCCGATTCAATAGCGACTTCAACATCACGTTTTACTCCAAGCAATGAGTTAGAAGATACCCATTTCACAGTGTCCATTCGTGATGAACCATTGATAAAAACAATGACAAATCCCCTTGCAAGCGGAAGTGAATCTACCACCCCAGACCATGTCGATAATAATATGGCCACTTTGGAATACTTAAACGCCTATGCGGCACTACATCTCTCCTATCATATGCTAGATTTATCCTTAATTCCACATTCGTCTTCTTACTTCGGAAATCCCGTGATAGATCATCCCTCAAAAATGGAACCTAGCATATACGCAGTAGAAAATGGGGAGGATTTGGATTTACCTCCAGCACCACCTAAGTTTGAAGAGGGTAATGCCTCTTTGATCGAGGAGACAATCAATGTCAACATCGGGACAGAAGATGAACCGAGAATATTGAAACTAGGTTCTTCGTTAACCCCAGAAGAAGTAGAAATACATACTCAGATCCTCAAAGAACATCAGAAGGCATTTGCATTTAATTATAAGGAGATGACAGGAGTCACACCTCACATTGCGGTGCACAACCTCGTCACTAAATCAGATGCAAAGCCAATTAAACAAAAATCAAGACCCATGAAGCCCAAAGTAGCTCTCATGGTAAAGGAGGAGGTAATAAAACTCCTTCAGGTAGGATTCATCAAGCCAGTCGACTATTCCCAATGGGTATCTAACATCGTTCCCATTCTCAAGAAGAATGGAAAGATACGCATCTGCATAGATTTTCGAGACATCAACAAAGCATGTCCTAAGGACGACTTCCCGTTGCCATCTATTGATGTCATTGTTGATGCAACAACTGGGTTTGAGCTTTTGTCTCTCATGGATGGATTCTCGGGATACAATCAAATCAGAATATCTGAGCAAGATCAAGCTAAAACCATGTTTATAACTCCTTGGGGAACCTATTGCTATGTTGTTATGCCATTCGGTCTCAAGAACGCCGGTGCTACGTACCAGCGGGCCATGACATACATATTTCACGATCTAATTCATAAAATCGTGGAATCTTACGTAGATGACTTATTGGCTAAAGCCAAGAAGCGTTGTGACCATCCCGAAGTACTCTGCGTCATTCTTTCACGTCTAATAGAATACGGAGTCACACTAAACCCAGAGAAATGCGTCTTTGGTGTAACGGGAGGGAAGCTCCTAGGTTATATCATATCGTCATGAGGGATAGATGTTGACCCAACCAAAATTTGGGCTATCCTCGAAATGGTTCCACCTTCGGATGAATCTGGAATCAGGTCATTTCTCGAGAAAGCTAGGTGCAATCCGAAGATTCATCCCGGACTTGAGCTTCGCTATTCATCCAATTAATAATTTACTCAAGAAAGACTATAGCATTGATTGGACCGAAGACTGCAATGAAGCTTTTAACGCAGTTAAGCGTTTCTTGCTGTCACCACCTACACTAATGCCACCTAAGCTAGACCACCCGTTGATTTTATACTCACGAGCTACCAATGTCTCGTTAGCTTGCATGTTGGCCCAAGAAGATGATGACAAAAGAGAACGCGTGATTTATTTCATTAGCCGAACACTGCTCGACTATGAAACACGCTATACACAAGCAGAACGAGAATGTCTCGCCATAGTCTTTGCAACCAAACGCCTAAGACACTATATGCTAAATCAAGAAACAAGGGTCGTGGTAAAAATGGACCACTTACGAACCTTCCTCACACAAGGGTCCTTGTCTAAAAAGGCTGGACGTTTTATAACCTTAATGGGAGAATTCGAATTAACATTTGTAAATCAGAAGTCAGTTAAGGGACAAATCATTGTGGATTGGTTAGCTGACAACCCATTAGATGGAGGTGATCTAGTAGATTTAAATTTTCTAGATGAGTGCGTATACTACATCGAAACCCGACCCGCTATCTCTGAGTGTCCCTGGTACGCTGATATCATTAACTATATCATGGACCATACATATCCAGAAGGAGCTACACCACAACAAAGAAGCGGTTACGCATTATCGTAGCTAAATACGTCATTATAGAGCAAGTTCTCTATCGAAAGGTGTTCGATGGAATGCTCCTAAGATGTGTCGACACGGAGGAATCCAAGAAGATTCTCCATGAATCTCACAGCGGAATATGTGGAGGCCACTTCGGTGGCCACGCCACTACTCGAAAAATACATCGAATGGGCTATTTCTGGCCCACTCTAGAACATGACGCAATAGAGTTTGTACGCAGGTGTCGTAAGTGCCAAGAATTCTCCCATGAGATCCACATGCCGGCACAAGTCCTGCAACCAATCGCTACTCCATGGCCCTTTTCTACATGGGGCCTAGACTTAATAGGGAAATTCTCTCCCTCATCCACAGACGGCCATAATTTTATAATCACGGCCACTGAATATTTCACCAAATGGGTAGAGGCTATGCCTCTTACCACTGTACCTGGTTCTGTAATCGCCAAGTTCATTTTGAACCAAATCATTTACAGGTACGGTATCCCGCAAATCATTATCTCCGATAATGGAACTTCTTTTAAGAATGAAGAGGTTTGTGAGCTATGCAATAAATTTAAAATAAGCCATCATACGGCTTCCTTATATTATCCCCAAGCCAACGGGCAGGCTGAAGCAACAAACAAGACACTGAAAGCCATTCTCCTTAAAACGGTGAAAGAAAACAAACGAGATTGGCATTTGAAGTTATATCCGGCCTTGTGGGCCCACCAAACCTCAATAAGAACACCAACGGGAGCAACTCCTTTCTCACTAGTATTTGGGGCAGACGGTTCTCCCACTTGAGGTCGAAATACCCAGTCTCCGCATTTCATTACAAGGGATTCTGGATGAAGACGCTTACAGAGAAGCACGTCTTTCTCAACTAGAAAGCCTAGATGAAACTAGGTTAGATGCTGAGCAGTGCATAGAGCTTATGTTGACCGAATGTGCTGGCAGTACAACAAGAAGGTCTATGAACGCGATATATACGAAGGTGATCTAGTTCTAAGACTAGACAGCCGGATCGACAAGAAGACCGGCGAAGGAAGGAAATTCCGGCCCAAATGGTTGGGCCCATACCGAGTCATGAAGGACTACGGAAATGGTGCTTACCTCTTATGTACACTAGAAGGTGAGGAATTTGGCGAAACAGTCAATTCCCTGCACCTCAAGCGGTTCTACGCATGAGCAACTAGCACTACTTGTATAATTATCTACATTGCATCTTCATACAGATTAAGATCATTTTGTCCACTTGTTTCTTACATAAATTGTGATCAAAGAATCTATTCTCAAAGCAATTCACTAAAAACTCATGATGTTGTTGGCATAAAGCTCTTTAATCATACCTCTCCATCTTCATATATCATCGAATCATCTCGGAATCTTTTATCAAATAAAGATAGACATGACAAAGTCTTAACGGTAACCATACCAAGATCTGCAAGTTTATTCTCACTTTGATTTCTTCTTAGGATAGGTGTCTTGCCTATGGTCTGTTCTAGAAGCTTCATGGTGTCACATCTATCCCATATGCATATCTCTTTGGGAATAAGCACATACTAACATTTTACTCAAGAAAACAAGTCAAGTAATTAAACGAGAAAATTTTAATTTACACATTTGCTTGCCCTACCAACCCTCGGTGATGAGCTTGCGTCTCTTACTAGTGGCATAGGGTTGGGAAAGGATGGAAATGCCCTTACTCGCCTACACTTTGCCCACGGTGATAAACCCACGCTTCTTACTAGTAGCGTGGGGCAAAGTGTAGGGGGTCCTCTTGACAAAGCAAACGTTAAAAGGTCATAAACAAACAATTCAAACTTTGAGTAAAAATGAATGAATCAAATGTTCAAAATTCCAAAAGAGTTAAAATCCTAGAAACCCAAATTTTATCTACTATGTGGCTATCTACGGGTCTAAGTCCTGGATAAACCGCAGGCAAGTTGCATCCAAAACTATGAAATCACTTGGGTGGAGTTGGCTTGTAGCTTCTAATTTGGTTCCACCAAATCTTTGTCTATCTTTCATCACTATCATTTCACCACATTTCATAACTTTCGCCCTTCTTGGCTCTTGGTGATGAGCCCTCGCATCTTACTAGTTGCGTGGAGTTAGGAGTGGGGCAAGTTAATCTATTCATCATACTGGTTATTTTCATCACTTTGCCAAAACAAACATGAGGTATCCAAATTGCTCACAGAAGCTAAGATTCAAAATCACAATATATCTACATTGTCATGTATCAGCATCACGAAACACAAAAAGAAAGTAAGCATTTACATCATTTGTTCACCATTGCATACATTCTAAAAAGCATACAAACATACATCGTAGTATACACAAAGAAGCTGGAAATAGAAAGGGAAAACATGAGTGACAAGCTTTTGATTCAAAGACAAATGCATATATATAAATAATCAATGTTTATATACAATGCCATCATGCACTAGGCATGGTCAAAATGCTCAAAGAGCCCGTGATACACAATAGTACAAAATACACAAGGGCCAAATGGCCTCTCAACCCCTACGCGACCCCTCCGAAGGTGCACGCCCTCGCCTAGGACTCCGGCTACGCCGGCGCTCTGAATGTACGGAGGGCTCAGGGTCCCGAGGGGCAGCCGCGGTCTCACCATGAGAATGGCTCCTCATAAGGTGCTCAGCCGTCCTGTAGCCCGCTAACTCTGTGCGCAGGGTCGACACCATCCTGGCCACGTGCCAAACAGGAGCGAAGACATCGGTATGTCTACCAGCTGCTGAGGGCTCCCCGGTGTCTACGAGACAGCTCCGCATGAGTCCTATCCATGGGGATCATCAGGGAATCGGTACATACCCTATGGATCAGATCCCACCACTTGTCAACAGTCTCTGTAAACAAAGAAGAAAAATGAATCAGAAACCAAGCAAGAGGCTAAAAGATACAAGATAAAAACACAAGGAGAGATAGCAATTAAAACAAATCCTAAATTAAACAAACGTTAAAGAAGGAAGAAAGGATAACTTACTCGGATCACCGGGCCTCCAAGATGGGTCACTGGGACCGGCACCTGCCGCGGATGCCGCTGCCGACTGAGGGGCTGCTCCTGTGGCAGGGGCAACATGTCGCCCTGCAACTGACTCATCCTCTCCACCATGGCCCTGAGAGAGTGGCTCCTCTGAAACTAGAGTCACCCTCTCTGCGCTCTCCTCAGCCCTCTCTACTGCATAATGTCCTGAGTGTCATGCCACTCAGGATCACTGTCATCAGTCTGCTCCTCCGACCCTCCCTCTGTAAGCTCCTCAGAGTCGGAGTCAATATCTATGGGGTCATCGCTACTATGAGCAGGACCCGCAGCAATCTGAAGTAAAGGTGCCCGAGGTGCACCAGCTCTCCCTCTAGCATGAACTATCCTCCTGGCTGCAATGGGAATGCCAGGAGTGATCACTGTCCAACCACGGCCTCTAGGCCCCCCTCTGGCCTCGCGAACTGATCTATAAACTGGTGCCACTGGGGGAAGCATGCCCATATACGGTAGGCCAAACTGCTGAGGAACTCTGCCAAAAGGATGCACCTCCACTCGTCCCACTCGATCAATGAGCTGCCCTGTGGTGGAGCAAGAGATCAAGGTAAGAGTCTCCTCTCCCCATATGCCGGCCATAAGCTGGTACGGTGTCACCTCCATGTCTCTGCAGTAGTAAGGAGGCAACTGGCTAGTGAGGTGCTCTAAGCACCGACATATCTGTCCATCTGGCTACCCTCATAGCCCCAGGATCTGCCACCTCCACGCCTCTGCCATAAGGGATAAAACACTCATACACCCAACTCATGACTAAAGTCGGGTGGCTCAATGACTGTCCCTGTAAATGGACCACCCTGTATAAATCATGGTAGGTGGTCCCCAGAATATCTACACCCCAGGCGTATATCCGGCCGTGCCCCTCTATCTGCGCAATGATGGGGGCCCAACAGTATAACAATGTATCCCCTCCCTTGTCCCCGATCAGTCTCGAGGCAAGGATCCCCATGACGGCCTGTCAAAGTACGGGGATAGGCAAAGAAGGAATGGATCAAACTCTCACTCCCTTCTTCGACCCCATGGAGATAACTGCATCTCCCATATATGCTGCCCACTGTGCAATCTGTGCCTGTGAGCCTGCTGTCTCTAATGTAAGTCTCCTCCCAATGATCGGGACCCCCAAAATACGGTAGACATCCTCGAGTGTGATGGTCCACTCACCACGGACCCCTGGCAGTCGGAAGGTGTTCCAATCTGCATCCCAAGTAAGAGAATAAGTCACAAAGGATGTGACTAGATGGTGCAACATGAGGCACACGTGATATACGTAGTATACCAGCCCTCTGAAGTGTGTCCTCCTTGTCCTGTGAGAGGGCATCCAGTACTCCTGAGAGCCAATCACACTCTCTCTCTATTCCATCTAATATACTCCTCTCTCGCCTGCATACACCCAAAAACACACAAAACAGAGCAAGTTAATATCTGAACAATACCAAGAAGGTCATAAAAATGCGTAGAAGTGCAAAAAAAATACAAACACAATCTCAAATATAAGTTCTTTTTGCATTCTGTGCAGAACCGCCACCCTGAGCAGGGAGGCGGTTTTGTAACCGCCGCCTTAAAGGTGGTGGTCGTGTATCGCCGCCACCCGAACAAGGCGGCGTTCGGTAACCACCACCCCGGCCGTGGTGGCGGTCGTGGTCCGAAAACCCACGCGGGTTTTTAATCTTAAAAAGCCTAAAACAAGCAAAAAATGACCATTTGACCTAAAAATGGAGCCTACCCGAAGAGGCACCCCCTACAAGTGGACCTTTTGAACCTAATATTTTCAAAAATAACCCCCCCATTACAACAAATTTAGCATTTCAAATTTAAAGGGGGAAAAACACAAAATTGAAGAAAACCAACCTGTGATCTAGCAGGGCGGTGTTCCGCGCATGGAGGCATGATCACGATCTCGCTGCGGACGTTTTGACTATACTCATGCAAGAAACCATCGCCGTGGGTCCCAGAGCTCAAAAACAACCAATTCAACTCATGCAAATGAATAGGAAAATGGGCCCACTTTCATATATATAGCACCCTGATTCGTTTTAAAAGACTTTTTCACAGGTTTGGAGCGCTGATGGAGGTAAGTCCCTATCCCGCACGAATGGTACGTTCTCATTCCCTATTATTTTAGTGTTTATTTTCCAAATTATTGTATCTATCTGCACTTGAGTTCTCCTTTCGTTTTGCAGATAGCGGGAATTTTGGATGGCGTAATTTCAACACACGGACGTGTAAGGTATAACTTCTAACTTCCCATTTCGGGACTGCCATACTCGGACCCACCGTTTTATGCCTCTTCATGGCTAAAACGCTTCTCCGAGGGGGCAATATGTACGTACCCAAAATTGCAAGGTACTGTACTGCGGAACAGCGTAATAAGTGCCCCAATGATGATACAGGTCTCTTCGCAAGGTGTTCGGGGTCCGGAAAAGCTCTCGAATATGCGTTAACATCCCGCATACCCCGCTTAGCCCCGCATGCTTTTTTTTCCCCTTTTCCCCTCTTTTCTTGCCCCTTTTCTCTTTAGTAACGAAACCACCGCCCTAACTGGGCGGCGGTCCTGTAACCGCCGCCCTGAACAGGGTGGCGGTCATGTAACCGCCGCCCGAGCGGTGGCGCGGTCCTTTACGTGTTTTCTAGAACATTCTTTTGACACGACTCACGTGAAATATCAACGTTTCACCAGCTTTCCTTGCCGACTTAAGCTTGCATTTATGTTTTTGGTCCCCTGGAATAGTGTTTTTCCTTTGTTTATTGTTTAGGAGTTCAGTTTGGTTTTGATCTTTGGGTGATTGAATTCCTATAAATGCATGGCTTGTGCTCAAACAAATGGTCTGCCCCTGATTTCACTTTCATGCTCTCTTTTTCATAGCTTAGTCTGTTATTCTGTTTAGAAGCCATAGTTTTAATTCTTTGCATGCTTAGTTAGCATTGTCCAGCTGTTGGTAAGCCACATATCCAGCTTGTGCAAACAGTGTTGCTGTTCTATCTAATCCATTAGAGTAGAATAGCTTAGGAAGCCATTAAAGTTACAGGTTTTTCTCCTCAAATAGGATAGTTTCAGGTTCTGGACGCATTATGTTGCATGATTCGCAATAGATCCTGCTAGGAACTGCATAAGCCAAGCTCTGTACTCTTGCGCTATCCCTCTCCTATTCACGTTCTATTCAGTCTGTATTCTAAAGGTTGTCCCTTGTTCCAACACCTACTCCTGTTGATGCAAGCATTACATGCTTTTCTGGATCTACGTGAGCACAAAGAATGAAGAGATCATACTGAGGGGACAAGATCACACACACACCATCGGATTCGCCACTGTTCTGTGGAATCCAGGTTCTAGCTTTCAAAGTTCTAGTTAGAATCATATCAAATAGAGTAGTTAATCGCTTTATTTTAGTAAATTATATTCTCGATATTTCCAGGGAAGCTGTGGGGATTGATAGTTTCTAAGAAACTATGATTCACTTCTCACTTCTGAGGTAGGATTGAGAATCTTGCAAATAGATTAGTTATTTCATTGTTTAGAATAGATATACAAATTACACAGACAAATAGCTACACTCGGCTATTTTGTTTGTTTTAAATTATTAGTTTAGTTGTCAATTCTAAATATTTAAAATAGCTACCTTCTTAAATTCTTTAAAATCATCAAAAATACAAAAAGAAGTCATATATGCTATAAATACATTTCGTATACTTAGAGTTCACTTTATTACAGTTTGTTTATATTATTGCATTTGTATGACAATTACGGGACCTAGGGAGCCTAGAGAATACGTTTTCGAGCCAATCGTGTCTCAGCCCAATCTCATAACAGCAATAACTGATATTGACCAGAATCTTAGAATCCAAGTCTTCCAAACAACAACAGACTTCCAGCAGATCAGATCTCAGTTAAGAGGATTAAACATAGAAGACGACCAAGCACATATGTTTTGGTCAAATCAGCCAAACTATAGACTACCCTAGAAAAACATCTACATGACTGTAGAAGGGTTTGAAAGAGAACAAACATTCAGTGTGACCCTTTAGTTCCACAACCAGACGCAGGAGACACCCTCACAGACAGATACTGGCCTACGCACACTAGTATTTCAGTCTACTCCACTTCCACCTATTATCATCGAACAATTATCCTTGCTGGATACAACAGCTAACAAAGCTAGAGAATTCTGGACTAGGCCAGAGAACCATCCATAGAGTTGACTATATTTACCATCCACCATATGACCTTATCCGGAGAAATACACGAAACTATACCGGGTCATTTTCCACGTATTCCACAACCCATAGATCAAATCACGCCAGAGCTCGATATTGATTGGAGCCTTCGAGCAGTCATCCTTGCTGACCGATCTATCACACCAGTCCAGGTTAGAAGGGCCTTCTTTGCCTTAGATTCGTAGATTCCATTAGTGCGTGTCGAAGACATTAGACTGCCTAACTAGTCTATCTATATACCACACATATTCCATCCCCACCGGCTGTCCCGGCATGACCTCGGGAGGTCGGGTACGCGGAAGAGTTACCTGTAGATTCCCACACTCGCTTGTCACTTTTCCAAAGCAGTACAAGACACAACCCATGACATGGATCTAAGTTCGACCAAGTAATAGATTATACTGGAAATCCCCTCCAAGACATAGAAAAGTTTTAGAATAGTACAAGGACCTAAGGATACGTGGAGAATGACGGTTCCTAGGGTAGAGGTCATGGCATCATTGAAGGAGGGTGGCATAACCAGTTACCATGCATGCAATTGGCAGGAATTCATATTTGGTCGTATGCATCAGAGGATATGATGTTAATATTAGCATCACCATTGATTATAATGCATCGTATGTGTATATTATCGATAATGATGGAGATGAAAAGAGTGGGGTCGGGGTCGTCGGACTGGAAGGGAGCGACCTCTTCATCTGAAAATTTAAGGGTGGCCACTCGGTGAGTAGGTGGAGGCTTAGAGGAAGATTTATGACCTAGTGAGAGAGGTTACTTGGTGAGGGGTAATGATGGAGGCCACGGGCGTGAGGTCATTTAGTAAGACTTTAATAGATTGAAGGACCTCCATGAGGGCTTGATGGTCCGACTCGGAGGTTTGGATGAGGTCATATAAAGACACTTTGAGGGGGTATTGGTTTAGTTATTTGAGCATTGTGAGATGTGTGACCCCATCGAAAATAGGATATGCAAGATCTCGAATGGTGACTTTGGGTATGGGTGCAGATGGTATGTTGGGTATAGGGTTAATTGATGGGTCAATTACCTTTTCTTTTCCCTTGTATTTTTAGCACGGGTGGTAACATGAACCATGTTAATTTGAGGGGAGGTTTAGGAAGATGGTGTGTCATGGAAGGTATAGCAAAGATGAGGGTCAAAACCCTAGTAGGGGATACAATCCTTATGAAATGAGTAGGGTGCATTAGAATTTGGGTCATGGTTTAGCCAACTCTCTTATATGGACCATGTTAATCTTGAATCTCATGGGTGGATCAAAAATTTATGGGGGTGGAGATATTGGTCACTTTGAGTAGGTAATGGAAGAGGCTCTAGGAAATTGTCAAAATTGGTCCCCATCAAGAAGATCATCATTGTCAAAATTTTATTCGGGAGGACATAATTAGACAAGATCGGTTTTGAATCCTTACGAGTTTCTCTACATCGTGTCCTGGCACACGATGGTGGGTGTAGATTGTAGTTTCGTCAAACCCTTTTTATTTGGGTTTGAGAAAGTTGTAAGGTCTAAGAGGTGGTAATGTGAAGACAGAAGTTTTGAGGAGATTGGTTAAGATTTTGGCATAGGATTATACCACCGGGTCACAATGGGAATTGAATGTGGGTTTTGGTACAGGTGTATGGCTGATTGTGGAGGAAGAGGCTTTACAGGAGGGGGAATTGTTTGGTTTACTAGTTTGGTGTGTGGAGTGGTCTTAGGTCTTGTGGGCATCTGTTTAGGTACGAGCATGGTAGAAGAGCTAGCGATGGAAGGTTTGGTTGATTTAACTACCTTATTGAAGGGTAGTGGATTCTTAGCTTTAGGTTGCACCTTTTTGGGCAAAGGTGACATGGGTGTATGATATGTGGAAGGAAAAGAAGATGGTGGAAGAGGACGGGTGACCCACGAGGGTAACGAGGTGCTTTGCAGAGGTGGTCGGTAGAGGTTGGGTAGAATGTCTAAGTGAAAGAGAAGGAAGTGTCATGGGTAGTGAACAATTTTTGGATAGTAGTGAAGGTATGGGTGGTAAGAAGGATGCGGGTGAGGGTGGAAGCTGTGTGGATTAGTTGTTTATATTAGAGGTCCGTGATGTAGAGATGGGTTATTGCACTCTTGGTTTTCTGATGGAAGATGATTGCTTGGCCAGGGTCAAGGGGTGAGGCCCTAGGATGGACGGAAGAGGTGAAGGTGATAATGGTGTGGTAGGTGAGGTTAGTGTATGAGTCCTAGGAGGTTGGGTCTTCTTTTTAGGGTCTGAAATAAGTTTAGTGTTAGTTTTGGAAGATGTGGATAAATCTAATTTGATGGGTGGGTGAGTAAGGCTAGCTATCGGTATGACCCCTAAGGTAGTAATAGGTTTAGGTAAGGGAGATGATATAGGTGTGGGTAGGTGTTTGGGTGTAGATGTATGTTGGGTTATGGGAAGAGGTGTGATTTGGGTCATGGGTGGTGATGTGGAAGGTGTTGCAATAGTTGTGGTTTTTTTTTTTGGTTGCTTGAAACACTTTTGGGTAGATAGTGGAGGTGTCGGTGAGTGACAACTACATTTGTGTTGATACAGGAAGTAGAAGGTGTCCCTAAAGTAAGGCTCTATCAACATAGTCTAGGTGATCAGCCAAGCGTGAAAATGGTATTGTTGTAAGCGGGGCCGACATGGATCAAGTACCAATTCTCGTAAAATGTGTTTGAGGCACAGGGACATTGCTAGCCTCAGACTTTGTGGAAAAGAGAACCGAAAGTAGATCAACATGATCTTGAAGGTTTTATGGTGAATGGTCACCTAAAGACAATTGTATTTCTACAGTGGTCCTCTATGGGTAGAGGAGAGGATGGGTCTGACAAGTTTGACTCTTCTTGTGATGGTGTAGGTTTTGGACATGTATCTCCTATGAGTAGGAGAGGTACCTCTGACGACTACTCGAAAATTTTAGGGGTCAAAGGTGGCATGCTAATTATGGGATCTTCCACGAGTGAAGGAGAAAATGAAGGGGGTTCCTCTATAGGTGGAGAAGTAGATGAAATAGGTTCTTATGTAGGTAGGGGAGCTTGGGCTAGGATTTCATCTATGGAAGGAACATGAGGCAATTGGGAAGTAACTGGTATGTCATCAAAAATAGCATGGACCTCATGGACATTTCTATCATTGTTTGAAGTGTCACCAACTTGGTTGGAAGAAGGGGCATGATTAGGAAATGGCTTCTTGAAGATATGTAGGTTTTGGTTAGTGGGTGCATTCAAGTTATCCAAGACTAGATCTTCATTGTATAACATTTCTTGGATGATATTCTTTAAGGTGATGCAGTTATTGTTGCTATGACCTTTGACACAATGATAGTTACAAAATTCATGTTCCTTATACCATGCGGTCATGTGTTGCTCAGATTAAAACTAGTACATGGTTTTATAGGTGGAAAGGTAATGACACTAGGCTTAATAAGATTTTCCAAAATAGAAGAATAAGATTCTCCTATCAAAGTGTACTTTTTTGTTCTCATCTAAACTAGAAAGCTTGAACAAGAGAGATATTAGAGGGAGGTTTGGCTCGGTTTGATTGATGAGGGGGTCCAACCTTGAGAACTATGGCGTTGGCAGATCCTTGGATTTTGAATAGATGTTTTGGGGTTTCGAAGATGAAGAATAATCATTTGATTTGAACACGATGTTCTTGTTACAAAGTTGAATTTTATTTTCTTCGATAGCATGAATTTCCAATTTCCATGCCATGGTGAATGCCTCATCAAAAGTGTGAAAGGTCTACACCTACAGGGTTGGTGAGATGTGTCTTACACAAGCTCGAGTAAACAACTCTATGAGTTCAATTTGAGGTAATTGAAATGTGAGTTGGTTAATTAGGTTATGCCAACGAGTGACAAATTCAGTGATAGACTCATCGTCATATTGTCGTGTGGAATAAAGATTAGTCATGGTAACCTTCTTAACAATGTTGATGGAGAAGTGATCTAAGAAGGCTTGGGATACTTGATTAAATGAGTAGATGGAGTGTCTTGGTATCCCACTGTATACCAGTCAATGTAGGTCATATCAAGGACATTGGGAAGGTTTGTAGGAGTAAAGCATCATCATGGGTGATTAGGTAACACCCATGTTTGAAAGACCGTAAATTTTTTTGTGGGTCTTATTTACTATTGAAACAGGTTGAATTTTGGCATTTCCCAATGTAAAGGGTATGGAAAAATAGGGATGGATAGATGGATGGATGGGCTCATTATAGATTTCATCATAGGTGAGAGAATTGTGCAAGCCTCGAAACCGATGCTTCCAGTGTTTGCATCCTTTCCATCATCAATTTGATGAGGTCATTGGTAGGTTGTGATGGAAGGGCACCTCCTATGGCATAAGGGGATGGTATTGAACCTGTGATGTGGGTGGCATTCCATTGTATGGTGATGTTGAATAGGGAGGTTGAGAATAGGGGACCAACATAGAGGGCATGTATCTAGAATGGGTGACATACGAGATAGGGGGTTGTTGATAGTATGTGTATGTAGGTGGGATAGTTGTAGTGACTCTAGTAGTGATTGGGGGTAGTGTTTGTGGGATGGAGAGGATAAGATTCTAGAATGGAGTAGGGGTCACCAACACCATGGGTGGTTGTGTTGCAATGGGTATTTGTGAGATAATGGGTGCAGATGGGGTTATGGTTTGGTTGGTTGATGAGGGGACAACTAGATACTATAGGTGTGACTAATATTACAAATGAAACGGTCATAGTAGGTATGGGTCCTAGATGTGAAACCACTGGGGGTGAAGCAGGTGAAGGTAACACCACATTATTAGGGGCTGATGACAAAGTGGGAATAAGAGCAAGAGAGATGGATACAGACATGTCATTTATCGGTTGAGTGAGGAGTCCCGAGTGGAAGAGTGGGAAAGGTAGAACTATAAGGTCGTGGGATTCGATCAAGGAGTCGTGAAAATTCCTCATCTCATGTGAAAATGGTGGTTGGTAGGTTGGATCCATGGGTGACAGGACAACGAGGGGTGAAGGACTAGTGGTTGACAACTTGTGTGAAATATAAGAGTGTTATCTTGATTGCGAGTCAACACCATGTGAATGAATGTATATCAGGTGATGTTGTATCCTGCAGATGACACATGGAGTAGTGAGAATGAAGAAAACAAGTGTCTATAGGTGGATTTGGGTAATATATTGGTTTATATTTTGTATAGGAAATCGACACCGGTTAAGGATGATTGATGCTGGTTCAGGGGTAACCGAGGTTGGTTACTATGAGAAAAGAACAGTTTTGACCAAAGTGGGAAAAAAATTGATAAATTTCAAGTATATAAGTTGTGTGATGACAATTTATGAGACTATAGAGAGTGAAAGGACTCAAAAAACTTAATAATAGTGAAGAAGATGAGAATAGGTGTCCCTTGGGTAGGTTAACCAAAAGGGCAGCAAACCGACAGAATAATTTTACCAAATGAGGTAAAGACTAGTGACAGTTAGATGAACAAGTTGTATGATGAATTTTTTCAAAGTAGAGAGAGTATAGAGACTCACAGGAACTCTGACAGTAAAGAAAATGAAATAAGGGTTCTTTAGGAAATTTAACCCAAAAGAATAGAAAACTCGATGTTGGTTAAGCAAAACCGATGCCGGTCAAGGGTAACCAATGTCGGTTACTATGAAAATTGGAAAATGTAAAAAAATGGATTGTTGTGAATTTTAGTGAGATAAATAATCAACCCATAGGTCTGGAGATGATGTAATGAAGTCCTGACACACTCAGAAGAAGTCAGAATACTCCAACTATGATTGTGGAGTGTGTAAGGCAACAAAATGGAAAAATGGAGAAGTGTATCCTCACACCTCAAAATGCACATCAATCAAACACTAAAAACACATACCTAACAAGTGATTTTTAATGTGTTGAGCTTATGCTATTTAGAATACTGACTCATAAATTTAGAATAGAGTTTTTAGTGAGGAAGGATTCCTATGACGAAGGATATCTAAAAGGAGAGGTTTTAGGTATGTTATGGCGGGAGCAGGCCATCTTCTGAGGTAATGACTCGATGTGAAGCAATGAGTCTGGGTAGTACCTACCTATTGGATCGTGTTATCATTATAGGTGTTCCTAGGTAAGATGTTGTTTAAGAAATATGTGTATATTTCAATTTTGTACAATTTGGTAAGATTGAGAGAGAGAGAGAGAATGTGCTTTCTACAATTCTTTGTGTCAACCATCAATGGGCATGACTTCCAAAGATATAGGTTTCCCTCATTTTAATGTGAGCTAAATGTAGCAAATCATAATGTAATGCAACCAATTTTAAGCCCAAATTGAAAATATTATGTTCAATGAAGCAAATGGTGAATAGAGGGGTATGCTCTTTCACTAAATGCAGAAAGAAAGAAAGAAGAATTATTCCTTTTAAGTGCATAAAGAGAAATGTTTCTTTTAGAAATTCAGAAATAAGAGAGGATTACTAGGGAAGAAAATTACTATGTAATCCTTTTAAAGGAAAAAAACACACAACTTTTCCTAGAAATGAAGAAAATGTAATAGAACCTCGATGGGTCCTACCAGGTGTGCCGAATGTTTCACCATTTTCTTTACATTTTTGAATGACAAAACAAACGGGGTTATGTGTTAGGAGGAATACATGTTAAATGGGTTGGTTGGAGGTTGATGCGCACTTTTCTAAATTCTTGACCCAATGTCAATTGTGATAGCTTCCTTTTGGCTAGGAGGAACTACCTATAATAGAAAACAAGACCACAAAAGAGAAGTTAAATGATATATGATAGTGGAATGCCTAGCATATGCTAGTTCCAAGAAGTGTGATACTTCCTAGATGGTTATCAATCCATTGTTTAAAACAAATTAATGTGAGAAATAAGTAAATTCCTACTGTAGTTGATATGATTTAGGTATCTCATTCAAGTACAATAAGAAAATCTAATCACAACAGGCTAGGCTATAGTTGGATCTAAAGGATGAGGTGACTATCAAGGTACTGGGACTAGTCAAGGTCTGATTCTGGGTTGTTTAGGTCAATTGGTAGGAGGTTGTTTGGCTCTGTTCTTGGGTAGGGTATAAAACACAGAGACCAACATTGGTCTGGTATGACTAGTGATGGTTTATGCAGAACCGATGATGGTTATGGGTAACCGGCATTGGTAAGGTTGGGGTGTATGAAACTCAAAGAGATCTAATTACAAGGTTTGATATGGGATTTGATAGAGATGGTAGGGTGGATAAGGAGGTTTATAAAAGTCTCAGGTGTATTCAGGGATGAACAACAGGTGAGGATGGGTGATTTGGCGGTGTGGGTAAGGAAATGGTTGGGTTACATGTTGGTAAGGGATAGGAGAATGAGCATGTAAAGTGTAGATTAATAATAGGAGTAACAAAAGCTACTAACTGAAATAAAAATGTTGGTTAGGGATACACTTACTTGTGATAAAGGTTTGATGGTTGGATGGAGGTGATGGCTGATCAGAGGAATAGTGTTTGGTGTCGTGGCAGTGCTTCCTAGAATGCTATCTTGTGAGTGTAATTATTCTAGATCTATCTAGAGGATGGTTGTGGATTCCTGGATGCATGAAAAGACCCTTTTTTCTTGCATGCAGCTCCTCTTTCTCTTTCTTGATCTCGAGAATGTGACAAACCCTCAAACAAGGTTGCTAAGGTGAATAACAGTAACCGACGATAGTTCCTTCTTAAGCGATGTCAATTTAGGTTTGACTAACGTTGGTTAAGGCGGGATTCCCTAGGTTTACTAAAATGGGTAGATATTTCTAATTTCTTGGGCCAAGTTGGTTTGTTGTCGTAGATTAGAACAGAATCTTCCCTTCTAATGAGCAGGAATGTGGTTAGAGAAATCTTAGGCATGTGCTTTTAGGGTTAGACCAAATCTTAGCTCATTAAGGCAAGTAAGACTTAGTTGTAGTTAGTTATGGGAACATGCCAAGAATAGGTCTAGGGTGAGATGGTTGGGTGAGGTGTCTAGGTGAGGTGGGAACTAGGTCAATTAAGATAATTAAATAATGAAAGTTGTGAGGATGAGGATTAATTTAATTAAAATAATTAAATTAATATTAATGTGGGGTGAAAGGGGCCATGGTTAGGTTCCCATGTTTAAGTTGGTTATCCGATCAGGGGCTAAGGGGAATGTGACCAAATTTAGGTGTCTGCAGTGGTTAGAGAAGAGGATCTGCGGGTGGATATTATCAAGAATAAATATTTATGAAATACAGGGAGAATGGAATCCTTTTTCAATCAAAATAATTTTCCTAGAGGATCCATATTTTGCAATTACTTTGTGGCTTCCAAGGATATCTTAAATAAGGGCTCGATTTGGGAGATTAGAAAAGGTAACAGAATTATCTTTTGGAATAAGAGTTGGATTGAAGATAAGCCTTTGGCTAGCATGTAATCTTGTTAAATGGTAGCACAAAATTATGAATACAGGTGAAAAAATTAGATACATGACTATTGGATCTAGGGGAAACCATCAGTTGGGAGGCCATTGAACCCCCTCCTAATTTTAATGGGGAACTTCATCCTTTCTAGGAACTCAACAATAAATTAAGGAATTTCTACATACCCAAATTTCAAATCAAGGAAGACTCCATTAAATGGAAAGAGGGAGAGTCAGGGAATTACTCGGTTAAATCAGCCTATAGGCTGAATTTTAAAGACTCTACTCAAAAATAGTATTGGGGTAGACTTTGGGTGAAATATATTACTCCTAAAGTGAATATATTCTATTGGTTGGCAGCCCAAAATAGGATCCTAATGGTGGATAATCTCAGGAAATGTGGTTTGACCATCCCCAATAGATGCTCACTTTGCAGGAAAGAGGAGGAAAGTGTCAATCATCTTCTTCTTCATTGTCTTTTTCTCAAATGGTTTTTATGACTATCTAAGAACTGTTCAAATTTCAATGGACCGTGCTGAAATCCATTGAGGACTTTTGCATGCAATGGGATACCCCTTTAAAGTTCCCCACTTTGGTGATGTCCTAGAAAATTTCCATTCCTCATCTTTTTTGGGGTTTATGGAAAGAAAGGAATGAATGTATATTTCATGATTAGAAGGCTAACCTCAAAAAGGTTAGAAGAAGAGTGATAGATGTCATCCAAGAAAATATCAAGTTGTTTAAAGGTAAGGTAAAACACCCCTGTCATAAATGGGAATAAGAAGTTCTTAAAAGTTTTGCCCCCAGTTCTTTGGAGATCGAAGGCCAGGAGTTAAAACCCGGATGGATTAGACTAGTGAGCCATGTGTTTAAACTAAATTTCGATGGTGCATCAAAAGGGAATCCATGTCCGCTAGAGGGGGTCATTAAAAGCAAAGTGATGGAGATTGGCTATATGCCTATGATGGCCCTCTGGGGAGACAAACTAACAACATGGTAGAGGCTAGAGATATTTTGTGGTGTGTTAACCTAGCTAAGGATAGAGGGATCAATAATCTCTAGATTGAGGGAGATTACCTCATTATTTTTAATTCCCTTAACAATATTAATACTATCAATTGGACCTTAAGAAATGTACTTTATGATGTCATGGAAATTTTAAATTTTTTTGACAAGGTTTCAATTAATCATACATTGCATCAAGGTAATACATGCATGGATAAGTTAGAAAATTTCAACGTACATTGTCATGAATATAAAATCTGGATTAAAGGTGATGACTTTCCCTTAGTAATTAATGAAGCAATCAGATGGGATAAATGGCACTAAACTTGATGATTTTCGCACGAGTCAACATTGGTGTCACTTGGGAAAAGATATTTTATTTAAGGGTAGCAGATTCACCTTATGTTTCAATTTTTCTAATAATATTTTTTGCATTATATGTGTGTGTGTGAGTGTGGAAGGTTGTTCACTGTTGCCATGGGAGGTGATAGAATCAGGTTCGAACTCGTGAGCCAAGGTATCAAAGACTATAATCGCCTTTGTGGAAAATGCTCAGGATTGGGCATTTTCACAATTTTATCTCTAAATTGCATGGCCATGACCCTTCATTTTCAAAGTATTTTGGAATGGCTTGGAATGCGGGCAAGTTTATGGTGAGAGGCATGGAAATTGAAATCACTAAGAGTGTTATTGCTTAGGCTATGGAGATGCAAATGGAATGGCTCAAGATTTTCAAAGATAGAACTGCGGCAGGAGCGAGAAAATTGAGACATTTTTAAGGGTAAGGAAAGGTGTCTTTTTCCATTGATGGCATTGCTAGATCTTGTATTCTAAGAATTTGGAAGGAGGTTTGTCTCTAAATTATGAATTATATTACTTTGGAGGGAAAATATCACAAAATTTACACGCACCATATGTCTCTCCTTAATATGTTTAGACATAATATTATGGTGAGCATTCCTTTTTCCTTTTTATGTCACTGATTGGTTCTTTTAGGATTGTTTAGAAGGACATGGAGGACATGCCTATCCATGAAGGGCTCATTCTTCTGATGTATGAGAATGGGAAACCCATTCCAGCCAAAACCCTAAAATACATGGAAGAGAAGGAAGACATCACCTTGGTAGAGTTCCTCACTAAAATGAGGTTCTAGAAAATACCAGTGTACATGAATGTTGAGGAGGATGATGTACTTGAAAGGTGTGGAGGGAAGAGGTGAAGCTAGCACTTCAAAAACAAGGGAATCGATGGTGAGGATATGGATTTCAAGGGGCTAAACAAAAAGGTTCAAGTATTTGGAAATGGTAATGCGTCTATGGAAGAGACCAATGTTTCCTATCGAGAGGCTATGATGGATGCTATTTGGGATTTCAAAAAAATCACTTCCCAAGTGAATACCAAGTAGGTGATAGTCAAGCTGGAAAATTAGGTCAAAGCTTTGAGTAACAGGTTGGAGGTGATGGAGGAAGGAATGAAAAAGAGAAATTTCAATCTGTGTGTTGGCAGCTTTGAGGATGAAGTGGAAGAGGATCAGACTGAGATGAGAGAAAGGGAAGAGCAAAACAAAGAAAGTTCTATTGACAACAAGGAAGCTTCCTATAAAAGCCAAAACATTTTCTAGTCATGAACTATTAGTGGTTTTTTGGTGAACTGTTTAAGCCTTGTTCTCGGGTTGTTTGGTTTTTTAATTGTGGTTTTTGTTGGTCTGGTTTTTCACTATAAGAGTTAAGCCTATTTAACTCCTTTTAGACCATTCTATCTCTATTTTGGCTAGTTTCTTCCAATTTTTATTGTTGTATCTTTCATTTTATGGCCCTTGGGAGCTGATCCCTATTTTTACTTTATATAATAAAAATAAACACAAAATTATAGTAGATATTATAACTCATTAATCAAATTTCAACATACAAGATACAAAACACAAAACTAGAATTGTAAAGCAGGCATATGTCATTTAAAATTTCAACTTCTTAACAAGGGAAAACAAATTAAATACCCTCAATCTTTGCCAATGGTTTTACAATGCAACCACCTTGTCACAAAATCTTGAAAACTAAAAGTTCAAGTGTATTCCATATAATAAAATGGAAACATACATAGTTATTTTAATTTCTTTCAACCTTCAAATAGAAAACTAACCCCCTTTTGATATAAGGTTAGGACCTCATATTTATACAAAAATTCATGGATTCACATTTCAATTTTCCCTAAAAACTAACAAGATAATATTCCTTTTCTTCACATCAAAGGATACCTAGCTCTTATCAGAGTGAGAAGGAATCTTGTCCAACTACAAATATTTTATTTTCAGTTACCAATTTTGGAGTCGGTTTTTACTTTTCTATTGCAGATGTGGACGTGTGCAAAGTAGTTAGCTTGTACTACTAGATGTCTTTCTATCTTGTTCACCTTGTCTCAATCACTCATGTGTCTAGTCATAATTTTTTTCCTCTTGTTGTGATTCCTTAAATTGATTTTTTTTTACATTTTTGGAAAATACACTTTGAGAGAGGAATGATTATAGGTAACCATTTGAATTTAATGTCTTCCTCATGCAATATCTTAAATCAAACCAAAGAAACATCTTTTTCCAGATATCTTTTCACTCTCCCTTTCTCCAATTTGACATGAGCATTCAAATTGATCCTACGATTAATTATATCATGATACTTTACACCTACTTCCCTAGGATTCATTTTCCTATAAATTATCACTTACTTACTATGAATTTGTAATTTATTTGTAAGATTATAAGTGTAATTTCCTGTGAAAGAAGAGGTGACATCCCCCTGCTTGAAAAATGGCATGCATGGAACTGGAAGGATATTTGAAATATTTAACCTCATAAATTTTGCATTCAATTTTCAATCTCTAGACCCAACAAAGAATTCATCGGGATGTTGTTCTCGATTGAAGATCATAAGGAGAACACATGACCACTAAATCCTTGTATAATTCGACTACATTTGATGAGAAAACTTGTCAAAATGACTCCTTTTTATCTCAAAGTGTTCCAAAAAAATTCAGCATTTGTTTCGCCAAGAATACTACATTGTTCCTAAGAAATTAAAGAAGTTATGGATCCATTGAAGTACAACTATTAATGTGAACACCATTCGTATATCCCCTAAATTCTTTGCTAAGGAAATGGTAGAGAAATAAATCCCAATCGATGCTCCTATAGTATCTGATTTAGAGCCTCAAGAGGATATATCATCACTTTCTCACAAATTAGCTAAGTTGGAGAAAAGGGTGACTAATTTTAAAAAGGCCTCAATGAAGTTTTCTCTGAAATTTTTCTACAATTCCCTCTTCTCCATTGAATTTTGTAGTGCCTTCACCTCCAGTGAATTCTTTAGTTCCTTCACCTCAACTAAATTTTGTTGTGACCTCACCTCCATTGAATTTTGTTGTGCCCTCACCTCCACTAAAGAAATGCAAAAGGGTCCTAGTGGTTCTGTTAATGCACCCAATATTTTTCCTACAAAACCAACTGATGTGCCCAAGTCATCTACATATTCTGAAATTGGTGTTCTTCGGGGTACTAAGACATATCTGACAAGAGGGATCAACCTTCTTAAATGGGCTTCATATTATAAGAAGAAATTAGAATTAATTGGGATTTTGGAAAGCCCAAGGGAAAACATTAAGGAGCTTATGGATAAGGGTATGTCTCATGATTTAGTAGGAGATATAAAATATGTGTATGGAGCTCAAGATCATAAGGAATTTGAGTTCAGGAAAAAGAAGTTGTTAGCTTGTATTCCTACTTATATAGAGCAATTTGTAGTCATTAATTGAGAATATTCTAGATACAAAATTTTATACAAATGTATACAAAATTATTAGTATAGATTCCAAGGGCAAGTGCCCCTATAGAATCCCCATTTTTTTCATATACAATCAATATATGTTTTCAATGGTATTTGATATATGATTTTTTTATTGATTTATTTTAACTAATTCATCCTCAATTTAGTGAGTGCTTTTGATGCAGAAAGAATAAAAATATGAATACATTCAACTAGTAAATTAGGTTTCCTATAATGACACCACCCTCTCTCTCTACAAATGAGGATCATATACACAACACTATAATGGCTTAAACTTGCAAATATGAATTATTTCACACCAAGGGTTCTTACCAAACTCATAATTTTTCTATCATCAATATATCCTTATACGATTTTCAAATAAATAAACCCTTCAAAACCCACTTGTAAAATCATCTCAAAATTCTACCTTCCAAATTTCATAGGATAAATCTTCAAAACATGGGAGATGAATTTATTTTACTGGAAAAACATTTTGTCAAACATATTGTGTGTAACCTCAGTCCAGCTAGGAAAATGTGTTATAACTCAAAAATACATATAATAAATAAAAATGGTTCAAAACCCATCTGCAAAAGGTTCTCATCTTATTGTGGTAAACATTTAAAGTTATTTTGATTTAAAATTGAAATTTATACTAATTTTTTGGGACCTATTACGCACACAATCACAATTTATCAAAACAGGTGTTGAATTCCTCATACCAATTTGAAAAAAACACATACATGTCTCATTAGCCATTCCACAATAGTATTCTTTATGAATTTAAAGGAAAAATACCTTATTGTTGATACCAACTCAGAAAACACACTTGAAAAGGCAGAATATACACACAACCAGAGATATGTATATGTTTTACTAAAATCTTCATACAAAAACTTGCTCCTCCATTATTCTCCTCTTCCTCTCCACGAGGAATGCCCCAAAAACTGACTAACCCCTTCCTAAATTCAAATTTCCATGCATGCACCAACTACCCCCAATGTAACTGACCTCCTAAGATTCACATTATGATTGGCCTCTCTAGTGACTCTTCAACTTCCCTCTATGAGGCTTATAACTACCCTTACACATTATTCCAAGCATCCTAATGATGCACAAACATACAAACACTCAACACACAACCTAGAACTTAATGAGACACTCATAAAACCTTAATAAAATCCTAGCACACTCAAAACACCCTTACAAGTCCATATGCCTCATTACATACATTTGAATTTTCAAATATCCCTTTTGGAGGGAAAACACAAAAGAGGAACAATTCAAAATTCCTAACTCCACTACTAACTTGAAATGCCTCATATGACCATTTAGAACCCCTACATATCTCTCACAGCTTACAATGATTCCAAAAAGCATGAATTGTGAAATTGAAGGTCTCTTCATGGATGTTCCGCATCATACTCCCAAGGGGGAAGGTTAAGCTCCAATTTCTTTTCTTCTTTGAATTTATTCTTCTTGTGTTGTTCTTCAGTCCATATTTGTGTCCTTTGACTTGATGATGCTCTATCTTTGCTTTCTTACTCCTTGGTTTGCTTGTCTTGTCACATTCTTACTTGATTCTCTTTTATCCTTCATCTTTTTCTTCCTCTTCATCATCATTCACATGTTTCTCCTCATCCATGACATGCTTTTCACCTGCAAAAAAAAGATAAAAGCCACATTTTACAAAATATGGACTACTATTCCCTTTTTTGTCTTCCCTCATCACCATCTTGACCTTTTCACTCATTTTCTACCCTTCCTCTACTGAGAGCACTGTATTTTTCTCCAACTCATCATGTTCTTGACTTATTCCTTCCTCTTGAATCTCTACCACACTCTTATCTTCATAGCATACTTCATTTGTCCTTGTTTCTCTAGCATTTTCCTTGTTCTCCAACTCATCTTCTCCACTTAACCGGCTCCACATTCTTATGATAGCTTCACATGTTCTTCTCGTCATACTAGTTGTTACATTCTCATTCTTGAATAATCCATAGTGAGCTTGAAATTGCTCACAAACTTCCTCTTTTTATTTTCTTCAATATTCACAAGACTATCAAAATTTTCCTTTTCATCATTTTGAATATTTAAAAGTAAAAAGCTATCACTTTTCACTTGAAATGGTTCACATACCTCATTCACAAACTGATATGTTGTTGTTGCACCTTCATTTTCTTCATCCATCTTCTAAATGCTTTCATACAAAACTTATTTGACTATCTCTTTCTATGTTTTTCTTGCATGCTTGCTCATTTTCTTTAGCTTCTTTTCTTCTCCTCTGATAACCTCTCTCAATTGTCTCCTTTGTTTCCTCTTTACAATTTCTGTTATAGGCCATTTAACTGTATTTTCATCACAAAATCAAACCCATATCTTTCTTTCATCAAGTATCTCTTCTAGTTTTTTAAATCCTCTCTCAATGCTTTCAACTCTCTCTCCATCCATTCTTCTTGTCTTATTTTCTCCTCTCTCTTCTTCTGGACCTCTCTCTCTTTTCTTTCTCTTTCCTTCTTTCCTATTAACTTCACCAACTCCACAACTAGTTTTTATCTGTCCATATTTCCCTTTGTGTGTCACTTCCACATTCACAAAAAACTTCACAATGCCTTGTTAGTAATCAAAAATCAAATCTCATTCAAAACTAAGTATTAGGCTCGATACCAAATAATGCAGAGAGAATAAAAACATGCATTCATTCAACTATTAAAGTATGTTTCCTATAACGATAACTCTCTCTATCTCTATCTCTCTCTATACAAATTAGGATCATATACACAACACTAGAATGGATTAAACTTGCAAATATGAGTTATTTCACACCATGGGTTCTTACCAAACTTAGAAATTCTATGTCATCAATAAATCATTATAAGGTTTTTAAATAAATAAACCCTTAAAAAACCACTTGAAAAATCATCCCAAAATTCTAACTTCAAAATTTCATAGGCTAAATCTTCAAAACGTGAGAGATACATTCATTTTACTAGATAGACATTATGTTATACATATTTTGTGCAACCTCAATCTAGATAGGAAAATGTGCTATAACTCAACAAATACTTATAATAAATAAAAATGGTTCAAAACACATATCCAAAAGGTTCTCATAATTTTTGGTAAAAATTTCAAGTTTTGTAATTTAAAATGAGAAATTTATGCTAGTTGACTAGGGACATGTTACACACAATCATAGTCTATCAAAATAGGGTGTTGAATTCCTCATACCAATTTGAAACAAACACATACCAGTCTCATTATCCATTCCACAGTTGTATTATTCATGAATTGAAAGTAAAAATACCTTAGTCTTGATACCAACTTAGAAAACACACTTGAAAAGGCAGAATATACACACAACCAGAGATATGTATATGTTTTACTAAAATATTCATACAAAACTTGCTCCTCCATTATTCTCCTCTTCCTCTCCATGAGGAATGCCCCAAAAACTGACTAACCCCTTCCTAAATTTGAATTTCCATGCATGCACCAACTACCCCAATGTAACTAACCTCCTAAGATTCACATTATGATTGGCCTCTCTAGTGACTCTTCAACTTCCTCTAAGAGGCTTATAATTTACCTTACACATTATTCCAAGCATCCTAATGATGCAAAAACACTCAACACAAAAACTAAATATTAATGAGACACTCATAAAACCTTAATAAACTCCTAGCACACTCAAAACACCCTTACAAGTCCATATGCCTCATTACATACATTTGAATTTTCAAATATCCCTTTTGGAGGGAAAACACAAAAGAGGAACAATTCAAAATTCCTAACTCCACTACTAACTTGAAATGCCTCATATGACCATTTAGAACCCCTACATCTCTCTCACAACTTACAATGATCCTAAGAAGCATGAATTTTTCAATTGAAGGTCTCTTCATGGATGCTCCTGCATAATCTTTCTTCAATTCACAATTTGGAAACTACAAAAACTAGATAGTAAAGAATGAAGGGAAAAATAAGGAGATAAAGATAGGGAACAAACCTAAGCTTGATCAAGTTCAACAACTTCAACATCCTTTGGTTCCTTCATTCTATTATTGAGGGCATCATATTTCTAGAAAATTTCTAACATAAACTCCTCATCTAGTCTTGCATGGAAGCAAAAATTACTTCCTACGTGGAGAAGAAATTTATGCATTCTGTAGACACCCCATTTTTCTTTATGCTTTCAGTCAATTTTTCAATATAATTTTCCTAGTGCATAATCCTTTGGATGGAGGAGTAATCAAACACTTTTTTGGATTCAATCCCTCTACCGCAACATGTTCTTTGATTATATCAACAAGTTTTTCTATACTTATCCTTTCATGGGAATACATCCCCTCAATGGGAAGCATTCCTTCTATACAAGATTAAATGTCATCAACATAATCTTGTTATTTGATCCTTGCATCCCATATTTTATGTATTTCATTCTTTAATGCCTTTATTCACATATTTATTCCTTCTTGATCTGAAAATAATCAAGTTATTACTACCTGATCTCGGACCCTTGTAGGCTTTAAATATTTGCCGATGATTTTCTCCTTTTAAGTAATCAATTTTAAAATTAATGCAAGACAATAAGACAATTGCACAAAGATTGATTACGGAGTTCGGCAATTTCCTACGTCTCCGGGTTCATGGTTGAACCGTTCCACTAGTCAAAACTTGTAAGTTACAATAGTACTTTCACAAGAAAACCTAATGGAAACTATTTAAACTTGCTTACAAGAATAACCAGACCTTCAAACGAAAAGGGTAAAAAATAGTACCCAACTCCCACCTTCCTGGCATATTCGGAAAGCTTGATGGCTCTAGTTCCACTATTCAGAAACCTCCGGTTCTTGATCGGCCTTCTAGATGCTAATACAACGCCCTATGGCTCTCCGGTCGATATACCAGGCTTCACAATAATTTACTGTGGCGCTATGGGCCGACTAGGTAGTTTGAATAACTCCTAGCCACAATAATTTAATTTATTATTGCCTAACAAACAATAGGTCAACAATAATCAAAATAATAATGCCTAAATAATTTAGGTCTTCACACAACAATTTCTCATTCTCCTCTTTGCTCGGACTTTGCCTCCAGCACTCTGAATGAGCTTCTCTGTATTTTTGTGTGTGTCCCCACAACAAGCTTAACAAATAATAAGCTTAGGTTGTGTGTGTCCATTACAATGAACTAGGTACCCTATTTATACAATTTTAGGGCCCTCAAAATATGCATTCCATATAATCCTTAGGCTAAAAATACCATAGCTTGTAGCATAGAAATTGGGATAAAATTTCCAAATTGACAGATTGCATAGGAAATGGGATTAATACCCATTTTAGCCGATTTGCATTTTTAATGGGATAAAATCCCAAATGAGTGGCTAAGGAGAAGTGGGCGGCATTGTTTAGTTAAGTGGGATATCCCACATTTGGCGCCATTAAATTTGGGTAAGGTTTTAATAACCCTTACTCTCACCATTTTTCACGTGGAACATTCCACGCATGGGCCTAGCCCCCAACCACCGCTTCATCACCTTGATCACCACGCATACCATTAAACATGCTCCCTTCCACGTGCTTAGCATAGCATTTGGCATGTTGGTAGTTTATACTAATGTATAAACATTAATATATATATATATATATATATATATATATATATATATATATATATATATATATATGTGGCATTTGGAAAGTGGACTTACCAAGATAATATAATTTCAACCCATACAATGTGGCATAGAAATAATTAACTCGGTAAATAGCATATATTCCACTTGTCATCTCCCGATAGGAAAATTGAGTGAATTCGACGAGTGGTGGCAAGCCACGTGGTGGCTTGTGGACCCACCATGTCGGCGATAATACCATAGTCCACACGGTGGTTGGGCTCCCCTCCGTAATAAAAGTTGAGCCTCTTGTTCCCATGCACCATTTTTATGCTCGTCGAAGACCAGTGATTGAAAACCAATAAACAACTCCCTTTTGCCTTTTCGCCACATGTCACAGTGCCATTGGTCCAATATTGACCAATTGACTAGAGTTGACTTTCCCGTTGTTTGAACTTTGACCAAACATATCTAGAGCTCTCGATGTCCGTTTGCCGCGTTCTCATAGTCGTTGGAAAGCTCTCGAGATGATCTTCTACACTAACACCATTTAGGGATGTTTAGGGAACTTTCAAAAATGATCCCCTGATCACTTCTTCACAAAAAATATGTTCTCTTTTCCCATATGGGGCAATGATCCCTTATTTTTCAAATTTTTCCTCACCGATAGTGTTTATACCTTAGAGCTTCGGTAGCATTCCTTTCAAATCATCTCATTCTTATTGCAATATTTCAATATTTTTGTTTTTATCCTCAATATGCTCAATCCTTGGTACCTTTTGCTTTCCCAATCCTTGGTACCTTTTTCACCAACTTTCCTTTCCCAATCCTTGGTAGCTACATTCGGGCAATGACATCCTTAGCATTCCTTAAAGTAGTGTTTGTGATATTAGAGGTGCGCACTTTTGAAGTTGAAGTTAATTGGGAAAATTTATTCATAATACTAGATAAGGCTTCAACTTTTTATTTTAATTACTTTTTGGTTTACTTATCTTTTTCAATGTTTTGGATAAGGCCCCTAGGTCCATTGTATCCTCTTGTTTCAAAGTATCTATGGTTGGATTCCCCAATGGAATATGAGTAACTTGGTGGTCACTCATTATAACTTTAGATTTTAGTATATCTCCTTTGGGGGTGGAAATATACAATGTCTTGTACCCTTGAGGATCTACATGGGTTTTGGACAATATTTTTGCTTTCTTGAGGGATCTTATGGGTCTTGAAAATAGAACATTTTCAATATCAATAGCCTCTACTTGAATCTGTTTCCTTCTCTTCCTTTGGATCATTTCTCTCAACCATCATGTTGCAAGAGTATTTCCTCCTTTTAGAGGTTGTGGTGCTTGTTGTGATGTGTTAGAATAAACCACAATTTCCTTGGAAGGAACGTGAGGAACCTCTGGCTGGAATCTATATTTATGGGAATTAAGTCCCCACCACTACTCCCTCTTATTCAATTTATTATGGACTTGCTCCTTCATTCCCCTTATTTTCTTCATCAACTACAAGTTCCTTAGTTAACACCATTGTAGTAGTTGGTTCTTGGATGTTATCACTATCTTTCTCTTTCTCCTTACTTGTAGAAACCTCATGAATTGTGATAGATTTGTTGAATTTATTCAATGTTTATTCCATGGGGTCGATAAGAAATTCAATCTTTTCTTTTGTTTTGATATCTTCCTCTTTCTAAGGTTGCACTTTTGTGAAGAAAATTACTTCCATATGTAATTCTTCTATAGACTTTGACTTAAGTGGCAATGTTTTATTTGTGCATATTGTGACTTCAATTTTTACATTTTTGAGTTGATGTACTCATTTCCTTACCATGTATTTATGTGGTCTCCATTAGTTGACTATATAGGGGGTATCATCAACCTTTTCCTTAGTTGCCAAAATTTTTAGCAATTCAGTAGATTTTGGTACATGTGTTTCTTTTTCCTCATCCACATCAACTATTTCAATTTTTGGATTTGTTCCTTCTTGAGTTGGTGCTATAATAGGAGCTTCTTGTACCTCATATAGTGGAACTAAATCAATCACTTCAACTTGTTATTTTTCTACTTCATGATCCAATGTTGCAATAAGAGCTTTCTGCACCTCATCTAATTGAATTGAGTCAATGACATTTGGTTCCTCACTTTCTTTTCCATGTCCTATCATAGTTGGGATGTTCCTCGCCTATGAGGTCTTCGTAGCTCTATCTAAAGGGTATACAACCATAGCCTTTTTGTTCTTTCAAAACACTTGAGAATAAATTTCTCTTTCTCTTCAGCACTTTACACTCTGAGTTTTGGGTCAATATTAGGTAAGGACCCCTTCATTCTCTTTCTTGTGCTAGAAGATCATGACAAACTTACCATAGGAGTTCTAGGTTTTGAAGCACCGGCTACCTTATCCTATAGTGTGACAACCTGAGTGATGGGGGCATCCTTCATGGTTTTCATTAGTATCTCCTCAGCCTTTTGGGTTAAGAGGGACATGGAGGTACCTATTTTACTTGTAGCAGTAGTCCACTCCTCTATCATTCTAGCGGTTATTTTATTGGAAGGAAGTTGAGGTTATTTCCCTATAAGGGACCCATTTGTCTTGCTCCTTCAAAAGAGAAATATCCTCTAAAAGAATTAATGTATACATGTACTCTTTCAATACCTTAGTGTTATGTAAAGAAAAATCCAAACCTTTTCTTGTTAACCATGTCAATGTTCTCCTCATTACATGTGCAGCTCTAGTATGTAGTATTGTTGTTTCCTTTTTATAAAAATCAAGTGTCGCAATTGGTTTCCCCTGGAAAATTCATCAAAATGTAATATGTGCTCATAAGATTTTGGTCATCTACAAATTCTTGAGGTACAACTGTAGTTTTGTAATCTATCACCTTTTGTATAGTCGATTCCAGGAGAAGTCACTTAGTCTAACTTCCTCTTCATCTTTGTAATTCATCCAAAATATTCATAGTGTGATTTATGCTCATTTGAAACTTCCTATTACTGAGCTCATCACACATCTAATATAATAGTTATGCCTTGGCTAAAAATTTCCATCTCTAGCATGTTCATCTCTTCATCTAAGAATTTGGCCTTTATGATCATGTTGTACATGTGTATCTCTCTATTGTGATTGGGAACTTGATGGTGGTATTTTGTTTACCAATTATTAGCTTGTGCACCTCTACCAAATTCCTTGAGATATCTAAAAGTACCTATTTGTCATCTAGGTATCTAGGCAACATGTAACAATGCCCCTAGAAACCCCTTACTCTTATGTAAGTAAATAGTCTAAACTAGATAAAGTAGCACTTATAATCACTAATTGCCTTTTTGGAAGTGTAGATATTTTAAATTCTTCCCATTTTGGGTTGAAAAGGTATTGTTAGTGCAAAATCACAGCACCCCTAGATGTTGATCAAATTTCTAGTTTGATCACTCTATCATCCAGTGTGATTGCACAACATTGAATCCTTTCTCCAAGTGTGGGACTTGCAAGAATGAGAAAGGAATCTCCAGAGAAGGCTGGTTCCTATTCCTCTATTCAGATGCACACGAAAAATGTAAAGGGTTCACTCAAAGTCTAATCTAACTTGCCAAGGAGACAGGGTAAGAAAATGCATAAAGATAAACCTAAGCTAACAGAGGTGATGCACCGAGGAATGAAGAACATCTATCTTGCCAATAAACATAGACCATTCAAATGTGATGCAAGATCATGCATGATAACAAAATTCGTAGTGAAAGATCAGGAGGATGCAAATGAACACAGAGAGGGTTGAGAATCATCCACAGACATGCATTACTTGCTCCAAAGATTGATACAATACACTAAAAATGCCAAGAGGTAGAGTCACATTATAGTTTCAAATGGGAGGTTCGAACTCCACAAATTCACCTAATAAAGAGAAGAAGGGAGGAGCAAAACAGAAATGTTTGACCTTTAGAAAGAAGCCCCTCTTTACAATATATAGGAAGAATGAGAGAGGGAAGAGAGAGGAAAGTCGAATCTACCACAACCACTTCTAGATTGCATTTAACTCATCTCATTATGGCAGAAATGGTGAATCCTGGAAAAATGGTGGACTGTCTAGCAGAAACGGTGAACTGTCTGTTGTATTAAAGCTGGTTGTTGAACGTCACTTCTGTCTATTATTACGTGCCAGAGGTGTTTCTCAATTTTCTCTCTCCAAACTGAACCAAAATGCAATATTGACCCCAGAATCATGTAGAGAATTTTTCCAGCTTTCCATTGATATAAAGAACATGAAAATCCGAGCTCTGGATCAAAAGATATGGCGATCTGAAGATTTAGGGCAAAAAACGGGCCAAAACGGATATTTGAATTTTTTCCCACGCTCTGCCACTTGGATGACACGTGTCAGGTGCTGATTGGCCACGTAATTCTCTCTCCTCCACCTTTCGTGGGTCTCCCTTTGAAATTTTGACATTTTTATAATTTTGGAAAATTTTCCATTTTTCCTCGCGCCCCCACCACTTGGGACACGTGACATGATCTGGTTGGAGGACAGGGCGCGGGGTCAACCTTGTCTTTTAAACTTTGGGCCCAAGACTTTTGAAAATTTTCCCAAGTCTTTCCCTGGCTCTGAACTTCCCCTACCTTAGGACACGTGGCATTTCCTGATTCGTCCATGGGCTTACCGACTCTTCGCGTCCCTCGCGTATTTTTGGCCCGGATGTCCCAAACCGTCTGGGACAAATTTCTCCGATCCACCCGATTCGGGCTTCCCTGTCCCTCTTTGCGTTGAAGACACGTGGCAAGATTTGATTGGCTCTCGGCTCCTTTAGCTCCTCACGTCCCACGTGTCCCTTTGTCCCAACTGTCCCGGACTAAAGTTCCCTGTTTCGGCCGATCCATGTGGTTCGCGTCCTCCACGTACATTTGTTCCAACTGTCCCGAACTGTCTGGGACAAATTCTTCCGAACCGCCCGAAATGGGCTTCCTTTGCTCTCGGCCACTTCACCTTTTCACGTCCTTCACGTCCTCATGGCCCAGATGTCCTAGCCTTATCTGCACAATAGTTAGTCAATTTTTCGCCTTTGGTTCGCCCTTTGCGCCCCGCGTGTCCCCACGGCCCAGATGTCCCATTCTTACCGCACGGACGCTGGAGGCCTTTCGGCCGGTTCACGCCCCGACGTCCCAACTGTCCCAAGGATTGCCTGGACTAGGACTTAGCCAATTTTTGCAATTTCTTCGGCCCTGAGCTTGTTTTTTGCAACTTTTTCACCCCTTTTTAGAACTTGCTCTTTTCTTCTTGGACAGGAGAGTTAGAAAGAAGTAGAGGGGGCCCCAAAAACATGATTTTTTGCCTTGAATCAATCTATCTACTTGGGACTTGAATATTCTGATGCATGTTATCAAAATTACCCTAGGGGTGAATTTTGGATAACAATTTGGTGACTCAGCGGGGTCACCTGCCTGCTAGGTAGAAGATCAGTGGCCTGAAGCAATCCATTGGGCATGGAGTCATAAGCAATAACCTGAAACCAACCTGATATCTGATCCCGAGCCTGATACCGCAACTCCTTCTCGAGAGCACGCTGAACTGTAGAAATCCAACCTAGGAGCAACAAAACCTGTGCCAAAGCACTTAGGGAAACAGAAACCTAACTACAACAAGACAATGTGCATACACACTTAGAGGAATTGAAATCTAGGCTAATATTTACAAGGGTAAACCTTTTATTTTCAGTAGCAATGTTTAAGATAGATTCCGTTAACTGGAATCGGGAGTTCTTCTCCATCCAATGTAGACAATTGGAAGGCATTACTATCCTTACATCCCGTGACCATGTATGGGCCACTCCAAATGGCATCAAATTTTGAATGCCTTCCCGGCTTTGCTCTATCCACATCCCATTTCAACACTAGATCTCCAACTCGGAAGGATCTATCCTTGGCCTTCCTATCAAAGGTCTTCTTGATCAAAGCTTGATCCTTTTCCATTGCTTGGGATGCCTGATTTCTGATCTCTTGCAGCTCCATCAACTCTGCATACCTGGCCTCCATTGGTTCGAACTCAGCCAACTCCAACTGCTTCATGAACTCCAATGCAGGTAGTTCTAATGATATAGGCAATACTGCCTCTTTTCCATAGACCAACTTGTAAGGGGAATTACCTGTAGACCTCTTTGGTGTTATTCTGTCAGCCCATAATGCTGATTTTAGCTTGGTATGCCATGTTCTTTGATTTTCATCTAGAGTTCTCCTGATGATTCTTAGCAAATTTTTGTTCGTGGACTCTGCCTGTCCATTACCCTGCGGGTAATAATTTGAAGAGGTGCTCAAATAGATTCCATTCTTGACAGCCCATTCTGTAATCTTGGAACCTATGAATGCCAATGCATTATCAGAGATTATTGTAGCAGGTATACCAAATCTGGTTGTTATCCCCTCATAAAAGTCTAAGATGCTAGACTCAGTTGCCTCTTTGAGTGCTACTGCTTCTGTCCATTTGGTGAAATAGTCCGTGGCTGTCAAAATCCATTTGTGCCCTTGGCTTGAATTGGGATTAATGACTCTAATGAAGTCCAAACCCCATTGCATGAATGGCTGGTCAACTGAGATTGGATGTAATGGAAGGGCAGCAAGTCTCTCTTTTCCTGTGAAGAATGCACAATTCTTACATCTCTTGATCCATGCATAGCAATCACTGAAGATTTTAGGCCAATAATAACCAGCCTTCATGATTTTTAGAGCTGTCACTCTTGGTGCAAAATGACCACCAGCTGGTCCACCATGGAACTCTTCCAACACCCTTTGAATCTGATTTGTGCTAATGCATCTCAGCAGCACTCCATTCACATCTTTCTTGAACAAAACTCCATCAACAATGGCATATGGGACAGCCTGCAATCTGAAGTGTCTCCTTTGGGTCTTGTTCATCCCCGGAGGGCATAGGCCTGTGCCTAGGAAGTGCATAATACCTTGGGTCCAGCAAGGAGTGGGCACATCATCATTTTCCTGTTCTTGACCATCCTGTAGTACCAAGACAGCCTCTTTTCCATTACCTACTTCAACTTGCTGACTCAAGGCTAGTTGTTCGCATAGTCCCTTCCCACGTACTAGTTTGGTGACCTTAATCTCGATGTCATATTCCATGACATGGGTTATCCATCCTGCACGTTTCTCATTCAGATCCTTGTTTAGAAGGAAGTCCTTGACTCCCGCATGAGAGACCAATAATTGGATCTTGTTGTTCGAGACTAGGTGCTTGAATTTCTTTAAACTCCTGATCATTGCAAGTACATGCTTTTCAATGAAAGAGTACCTAGTTTCGTATTCCTCCAAGCCTTGACTGAAGAAAGCAACTGGTTGTTCTAATCCTTCTTTGTTTTGTTGTGCCAGGGTTGCGAAATTATGTCTCCACCACCAAAGGTGTATAGCATGAAACCCTTGGAGAAGTCTGGATTGACGAGAGTGGGAGCTTGAGATATAGCCTCTTTTATTGCCTCAAAACTTTCCTTGCCTTCCGATGCCCACTTAAATGCCATGCTCTTTTTAACATCAGTGTTATTGGCTTTACGAGAGAGCTGCAAAGTTTGGAAAAACTGCGGACAAAATTGATCCTTCCCAAAAAGCTTTGAAGAGCCTTCTTGTGACTTGGTAATGGCAACACTCGAATTGCTTCAACTCTTTCTGGGTCAATCGTCAATCCCTCCTTTGAAACAATATGGCCTAGAAGTTTTCCCTCATGAGCTAGGAATATGCATTTTTTGGGATTTAATGATACACCAAATCTTCTACACCTCTGAAATACCTGCCTCAGATGAAAGAGGTGATCCACTACATTTTTAGAGAATATAGTGATGTCATCCAGATATATATCGAACTATATTGTTAATCAAACCTTTGAATGCCATGTCCATTACCCTTTGGAAGGTGGCTCCAGCATTTGATAGGCCAAATGGCATCTTCTTGTAGGCATATGTGCCCCATTTGGTTGTGAAGGCTGTCTTGAACTGGTCTTCCTCCTTCACCATAATCTAATTGTAGCCTGAGTAGCCATCAAGCAATGAGAACCTTTCTGGACCAGCTACAACCTGCAATATTTGCTCCATGGAAGGGAGTGGGTAATGGTCCTTGAGAGAGGCTCTATTCAAGTCTCTGAAGTCAACACACAATCTGATCTCCCCACTCTTCTTTTCTGATTGGAACTAAGTTGGCAACCCAACTAGAATGCTTGATTGGGAATATGATCCTTGACTCAATTAGCTTGTCCAATTCTTTCCTCATGAGAGGCTCCATGTGTGAATTGATTGGTCTTTGTTTCGCCCGACAGGCTTAGTATTTGGATCCAATTTGATGGTATCTCGAGCTAAGTTGGGATTGAAACCTTTCAAGTCTTCATAGCTCCAAGCAAACATGTCGGGGAACTCTTGACACGTTGTATGAACTCATACCTTTCTTGTTCGAGTTGTCATCCTTCCAATTTGCAATGGTTTGTTCTCTTCTACCAAGATGGATCTTTGAATCCTCTCTCTTGACCTGAATGTTTGCTTTCTCCTTTCTAAACGAGATCATTGGGATTAAAAATGGACTCCAAAGTGATAAGTCCTTGGGTAGCTTGTTAGTTCTCACTGTACCACCCGATCACCATCTTTGTTCTAATTTTCTTGATTCTTAGTGAGAACTCGGCTTCTTCTTGTAAGAAATGGATGATTCTTGGTCATTTTCAAACACTTGCCAACCGACATTGTTATCCAAAGGCCTTGAAGGCCTCACAATCACGTGGATGTTTGGTTGTACCTTGTCTTGTTGAATACTTTCCATAATGTCAAAGGCTGCCCCTCATCTGCTGCAAGCTGCCAGTGACTTGATTCTCTTTCCTAGGAATGGATTTGATGCCAAAACCTTCAAAATCTTCCATGAGGTCCCACACCTGTTCTTGTAGCACTTTATTAGATCATTCTTGGTAGCATGTTGTCCCTTGACCTAATTTACAATCAATTCACTATCCCCAAAGACTTGCAAGTTCTTTATTTTCTTCTCGATTGCCCAATGCATCCGTTACACCAAGGCTTCGTATTCAGCAGGTGTTATTGGAGCATGCAAACTGAAATCTAAAAGCTGAATAGTACTTTACCCCTTGAGGTGAAACAAGCACGGCTCCACCTCCTGCACCTTGTCTACTCCTTGATCCGTCAAAAAATAGCTGCCATACCTCATTGTCATCTTTGTGGTTTGGCTTGGTGATGCTAGGAATAGGCTGATTTTCTTCATGTATGCAATAGACCCCTAGCTCAGATTCTTCTATTTCTTGATAAGGATCAAAAGCATGTATCTTGTTTGCCCATTCATCAAGAGTTAGATCCGGGATGCTTCCAACTTTAGTGTCAGCTTCATCAGAGCTTGGGTGATCTTCTTGATCAAATGCTGAGCAATTGGCATTAATCTGACTTGGAGTGTAAGGCTCAATATGGAAGTTTGCAATAGGTTCTGACCTGATTGTAGCCTTAGTTCCATACCTTGTTCTAAACAGCATGTGTGACCAATCAGTAGAAAAATATCCTCCAATCCTGGCTATGAAGTCTCTTGACAAACAAAGGGCAAAGAGTGGTGGAAGGTCTATGATTGATACATCTTGTAAAACAACAACGTTTGGACATGCATGCAAGGTAAGACTCAAGTCTTTAATCACTCCAACTGTTGCTACTGCTGTCCCATCTAGCTGCACTACCCCTTTGGATATTGTTTCATACTGGAGCCCTAGCTGATCAGCTATTTGTTTAGGCATTACTGAGCTACTTGCCCGGAATCTATCATGTAATTGTGCACTAGCTGATTTCCAATGATCAATGAAACATAGAAAGGAGGGGGTTTCAACATTTTACCTTGCTGTCCTCCATGATTTCCCTCAGGCTGGGCAGCATTTGTAAGTACCTTCTCTTGCCTTTGGACCTGTTGATTTGAAGTTGACCAGTCCTTCATGGCAGCTTGTAGCAGATCTCTTTGGCCTGGGATGGATAGGGATTCCCACATTGATATATTGACATTTGTCTTCTTCATCTGATCAATGATACTGAATGGTGATGAAGGATCTCTTTGTTGTCCCTTGGTTTGTACATTCACTCCTTACACGTGGGCAACAATAACTGGTATTTGAGTTGGCCTAGGGGCTGTTCTTGGCTGCCCTTGTGCATTTGAAATTGGATTTTCTTGCCAACCATTTGTGGAGCCATGGAAGGTTGTGGATTGGTTGGGGCTGATTGTTGTTCTTCACCCAAATTCCTCCTTTTTGACCTTGTGTTGGCTGCAACACCTTGAGAAACTACCTGGTTCATGCCACAAAAATCCTCTGCTTGCCAATTTACCAATGTGGTGTCATTTGGGGCTGATTGCTGTTGGAATGTTTCTTGTTGTTGGCTGTTTTCTTGATTGCTCTCACCCTCCACACCAGTAGTTGTCACCATTAATGCTTGAGTCAAAGCACCATTGAAGCACATGGATTGATTATGAGGCTCATTGCATGGAAAACACCAATCGTACTCTTGGGCAATGTTGTTTTGTGTTGGCACCAATGCCTTAGAGGTAGATATGACATTTGGATTATAGGGCTGAAATGGTCTATTGGCGAAGGCCTCATTTGGTTCATATTTGCAGTTGGATTAGGTGGCCTTTGTGGTTGGTATGGCTGCCTTTTAGGCTGAGTTTGGGGCTGATAAGAAGGTCTAAAACCTTGGGCCTGCTGCCTTTTGAGAGTAACCAGCTCATTGCCTAGGTTTTGCAATTGCTTCATGACTTCTTGAAGCTCATTTGGGGCACTTGGAGATGAAGTGGAAGCTTCATTTGAACTCTGATTTCTAGGAGTGGGAGAAGGAGCCAAATTAGGTGCTTGATTGGTGTTTGGACTCTCTAAACTTGGAAACAGTGGCATGGGAGGTCTAGGGGCAAGTTTTCCAGCTTGGATCAAACAATTTTCAGCCCTAATGGCAATGCTATAAGCCATAGGGATAGTTATGCCTCCCATGGACTGAATCAACATAGAAATATCAGAATTTAGAGCTTTGAGATAGTAGAGAAAAGCACCTTTTGTTGTTGGCCTGACTGCCACTGGAATTCTCTCCCAAGTCTTTTGAAATCTGAAGTTAAAATTGGTCAGCTGCTCATTGGGAGCTCTCTTGATGGTTGTCAGCTGCTCCAAAAGAGACAAGTTGTCTCCCTTCTCTCCAAATTGCTCATGAAGTGTTATACAGCTGATTCCAATTTGTGATAGAACCAGCTCAAGGCTTCTAAACCATTGCAATGCTTTACCTTTGAAGCGAAGATGCCAGAACTTAACACCACCGCATCTCATTGATTTCATGGATTGCATAAAGGTTAGCAATATCTTTAACATGATCACCTGGAGTAGTCTGATTTTTTCCAGTGAAGTATGGAATGTTCTTCAAGGCTACAATAGGAATTGGATGTTGTGCATTGAGGGCAAGTGGGCTGCTTCCTGTGAAGTTGACATAGGGGTTGTTTTGTGCCATTCTAATTGGTCTTAAAACCCTTGTATACTGAATGAAAGGCCTACCAGGTGGAGGAGTTGAGAGAGTTTTGTTTGGTGGAGATGGAGACCTTTGAGTCCTTCTTCCTCTTTGCCTTCTTCTTGGAGATAATTTCACGTATTCAAACACCACTTCTTCTTCTCCAACTCTTGACCTTGTGGTGACCCTTCTCATAAGTTTTCAAGCCTGCGCTTTCTTTGAAACCAGTTGATTCTTCCCTTGGAGTCACCAGATATGCAAATAATAGCTCTTTTTCAAGAAAGAAAATTGTAGCAGATGCACATCAACTTTCTTTGTAATAAAAATGAGACCTCTAGTGTCCCACCGGGCATGCCAAAACTATTAGTGCAAAATCACAGCACCCCTGGATGTTGATCAGATTTCTAGTTTGATCACTCTATCATCTAGTGTGATTGCACAACATTGAATCCTTTCTCTAAGTGTGGGACTTGTAAGAATGAGAAAGGAATCTCTAGAGAAGGCTGGTTCCTATTCCTCTTTTCAGATGCACATGAAAAATGTAGAGGGTTCACTCAAAGTCTAATCTAACTTGCCAAGGAGACAGGGTAAGAAAATGCATAAAGATAAACCTAAGCTAACAGAGGTGATGCACCGAGGAATGAAGAACATCTATCTTGCCAATAAACACAGACCATTCAAATGTGATGCAAGATCATGCACTGAGATAACAAAATTCACGGTGAAAGATCGGGAGGATGCAAATGAACACGAGAGAGGGTTGAGAATCATCCATAAACATGCATTACTTGCTCCAAAGATTGATAGAGGGAAGAGAGAGGAAAGTTGAATCTACCACAACCACTTCGGATTACATTTAACTCATCTCATTATGGTAGAAAAGGTGAATCCTTGCAAAATGGTGGACTATCTAGCAGAAACGGTGAACTGTCTGTTGTATTAAAGCTGGTTGTTGAATGTCACTTCTGTCTATTATTACGTGCCAAAGGAGTTTCTCAATTTTATCTCTCCAAACTAAACCAAAATGCAAGATTGACCCTAGAATCGTGTAGATAATTTTTCTATCTTTCCATTGATATAAAGAACGTGAAAATCGAGCTCTGGATCAAAAGATATGGCGATCTGAAGATTTAGGGCAAAAGCCAGGCCAAAACGGATATTTGAATTTTTCCCACGCTCTGCCACTTGGAAGACACGTGTCAGGTGCTGATTGGCCACGTAATTCTCTCTCCTCCACCTTTAGTGGGTCTTCCTTTGAAATTTTGACGTTTTTATAATTTTGGAAAATTTTCCATTTTCCTCGCGCCCCACCACTTGGGACACGTGACATGATCTCGGTTGGAGGACGGGCGCGGGGTCAACCTTGTCTTTTAAACTTTGGGCCCAAGACTTTTGCAAATTTTCCTTTGTCTTTCCCTAGCTCGAACTTCCCCCGCTTAGGACATGTGGCATTTCTGATTCGTCCATGAGCTTCCCGACTCTTCGCGTCCCTCGCATATTTTTGGCCCGGATGTCCCAAACCATCTAGGACAAATTTCTCCAATCTGCCTGATTCATGCTTCACTATCCTTCTTTGCGTTGAAGACACGTGGCAAGATTTGATTGGCTCTCGGCTCCTTCGGCTCCTCGCATCCCATGCATCCCTTTGTCCCAACTATCCTGAACTAAAGTTCCCTATTTCGGCCGATCCGGGCAGTTCGCGTCCTCCGCGTACATTTGTTCCAACTGTCCCGGACTGTCTGGGACAAATTCTTCTGAACCGCCCAAAATGGGCTTCCTTTTCTCTCGGCCACTTCACCTTTTCACGTCCTTCATATCCTTCACGTCCTCACGGCCCAGATGTCCCAGCCTTATCTGCACAATAGTTAGTCAATTTTCCGCCTTGGTAGGTTCACCCTTTCGCCCCACGCGCGTCCCACGGCCCGGATGTCCCATTGCTGCGCGGACCACCTGGAGGCCTTTCAGCCAGTTCACGCTCCGATGTCCCAACATGCCCCAAGGACCACGGACTAGGACTTAGCCAATTTTTGTAATTTCTTCGGCCCCAAGCTTGTTTTTTGCAACTTTTTCACCCCTTTTTAGAACTTGCTCTTTTCTTCTTGGATAGGAGAGTTAGAAAGAAGCAGAGGGGGCCCAGAAACATGATTTTTTTCCTTGAATCAATCTATCTACTTGGGACTTGAATATTCTGATGCATGTTATCAAAATTACCCTGGGGGGTGAATTTTGGATAACAGTATATAATGATTACCTTTTATTAACAACTAACTATTCATAGTTTTGGCATATTATGCATTTTGGTTCTCCACAAGTGTTATGTTGATTGTATGTCAATTTTCACTACCCTCTCAACTTTGGATAACCAAAATATTATTCTAAAGGTCTCTAGTGATAGTGAGATCATTCTAGCACCACTTCCATCTAATACTTTCTTGGTTTATGGATTGTAGTTTTCGGCACAATTCCATACCAATTTTGGAAAATGTATGGAGGATGAGAAAGCTATAGCTAAGGAAATGCCACTATCATCAATTACTTCCATGTGATCACTTATGTTGGGAGCACAAAAATCTTTACAATAAATCCTCTAGGTCAAAATTTCCTAGGTTGGTTTTTGTTACCTCATCCAAATTTCTAGTAATATGTGAGCTAACGAGGGTTCCAATTTCTTTTATCATCATCTTTCTTGGTAATCAAAGGAAATGGGTTATGGAGGAACTATGGTAATTAAACTAATTACCAAGTGTGGTAGGATAAATGTAAACCACGTATCCTTCTTAAAAACCCTTATGAACAAACGAGGAACTTTAGTAATATTTGAATTTTTCTAGAAGACTTACCGATTTTCCCTATTTCTTTAGAATATGAGTCTCATATGCATGTTGATTACTTTAAAGTTCCCAAACACCACTCTTTACAATCCAATGGCTCAATATCACAATTCAAGTTCATAAATTTAGGGCTCCATAATGCTTAATTTCATCACGAGAAGGTAGAAATGTGAAATAATTAGCAAAATTTCAAACCTATAATCCTTTTATGCAAACAAAATTAATGGTGGAGGCCATAAATGCATTATATTCAATCTTATCCATTGATCTATTCCTTTTCTCATTTGATTAATAACCTTGCATGTGTCCTTTTTGATGGGGAGTAGAGCTCAAGGCCTAGTTTACATTATTATATTTAAGCGAAGAAGTGCAAAACTAAAAATTTGTATGGGGTCCTCGATACCGAGCTGCATTGATAGGATGACATGTGTCCTTTGTCCAGCCTCAGATTGGGATGTAGTTTTCAATTTCGCATGAAGTATAAAATTTCAAAATGTGAATATTCAAGAGATGCATGATTTTCCTTGTGTGTAGTTATGATGACATGTGTCCTTTTCGGGCCACGGGGTTTTGAATGCAGCTTACACTTTTGCATATGGGATATGCTTGATATGAGTGCAATATTGCAAAGATGCCCCACCCTCTCTTTAGGATATTCATAATATATTCCACTATTGGGAGTTGGGGATATATTTATGCTTTGCATTATTGCACAAAATGCAAGTATACTTAATGGCTCTGTCGATGCAAAGCTTTTGAAGAACACCGCATCATCGGGTGATGGTAATGAAATTTCATTTTTCCATACATGAAAAAATACGTTTTTGTGAAGGAAAGAAGTTTTTTTCAAATTGTTATGTTTCCACAATCAATAATTTTGAGCTTCATGTACATCCATTTCAAAATAGTTGAACCACTACCATTCCATAGATTGTGAAAACTTTTTACAAGAGTTAATGTATGAACAATATTACAACCTTTACTCAACATAAGTTCATTTTGACTAAATAACGTAATTGAAGAATAATTTTATGAGGTCATGGAACTTATGTAAATAAGAGCTTAAATGGTATGGGAAATATTTTTGAAGATTCAACTTATTTTAAGATAAATTCTCAAAATGATCACCAAAATGTCAATAGGGTGAATATGAGGGAGCGTTTTCATACATATAGCTAGGATTTTATCGAAAAGCACCTTTGTAGATTTCTACGATGGGTGTATAATTACATTGAGGGTGGGTGTGTTCAAGATCCAAACTTTCCTTGGAAGTGGATTTTATGACAATCATGTTCACTCGAATTTTTAGATTTATCATAGCTGGAAGAAGGTTTGAAAAAGACTCGGTTTAGGTTTTTCTATTTGAGTTTGAGTCTACCATCCTCGAGGGCACATAGTTCTAGTTTACGAGCCATAGTAAAGGCTTTGTCAAACATCTGAAAATATTGTATTTGTAATTTTGTGTTAGAAGAAAAATAGACTAAGAGGGGGGGTGAATTAGTCTATTAAAATTCTATTCCATTTCCATACATCATTCATTATCTTTCATACAACTATTTAATCAAACATTAACCAAATCTGTGTTTACGTAAGCATTGAATCAACCATACACAAGAGCAAGAGAGTACAAAATAACACAAAATTTAAGTGGGAAACACTCAATGGGAATAAAACCCACTGAAACTCTTATTTTATTACATAAATAAAATCTATTTAGTGAAGCACCAACTTCACAAGGAGCACCAACCCCTAGTTTTCTATAACACCAACCCTTGAAGGAGCACCAACCCCTAATTTAGCAAAGAACCCACTTCAAAAGGAGGCTAAAACACCATAATATAGTCAAGCACCAACTCAACCATATGAATATGAATATCTCTATGTATTTTTTCTATAAAAACGATGGAGATCACAAATTTAGCTCACACTTCTCCAAAACCTCTTAAAATCCTCATTCATTCAACTCCCTCTATTATTCTACTTCCATGGAATAATTTGGATTCAAATATTTGAATTAAATATCTCTAACCTTATTCAAATTTTTACACTCATATTCAACTCTAATTTCATTCCCTTGATCATCTTTCACACTCTCATACGAGGTCACATTTTTCCCTCTTGTTCAACTAGTTCAAATTTGAACCAAAAATAGACTTTTATATGCATTCTAACTAAAAAAACATAAATCAAGTTGGTCCTATACTTATATCTAAACCAATAAAACTAAAAATATAATAACACACTCATAAAAACATTTCGAATGGACTCATATAGGTCATTCATTCCCAAACACACCAAACAAGCTCAAAAATAGCTCAAAACCTTGTCACTGGTACCCTAAAGATGAAAAACCTTGTCACCATGATTATTAAAACTTCCAAATTCATAAAACATTTGAAATATGAAATAAAAACATCATCCATGGTTTTACATTATCTTGCACCTATAAAATTCTTTATAACACTACCAAGAAGGCTCATATCCTTCTCAAAACAATTGTTTCTAGCAACCACTCTTCACCTATCATGCTTTAGATCACGCAAAAACATATCAACTATGACATGTAACAACTCATTAGAAATAAATTGACTTATATAAAACATATGTGCTTTATAAAAGTCATTAAACATCCATAAATGCAAACCACACTCACTTTCCTCTTCACCAAACTGAGCTACCCAAAAAGTAGTTTTGGAAACACAACTAGTTTACACCATTTTCACCACTTTAAAGACATATAAATTCCTTCAATAGAGGAAAAATTTATTATTATTTACTCTCCAATATATATAAATCATCAAATAATCCAAAACATGCATCATCTACCTCCATCTTTCATTCAAAGCAATCATGTCCACGAAAACAAACAACCTTCTTCTTCACAAACTGAGTTGGATGACCTATAAAATCACCTCATCATGAGACAAACCATATACCATTGGAAATATATCTGAATCATATTTCCATAACATCTTACATTTCCTTCCAAATCCAAAGAACTTCAACCAGGCCCATCTTTGAAACTTCTCCTTTAGGCTTCTAGGACTCAAGAACTAGTCTTGAGGTCAACTTGCTCCATCACCTCAAAAATACTTCCAAGATTATAAAAAGCATGGAAAATCCTTATACATGTTTTATAAGCACTCATAAACATTAAAAAATCATAAATAACTCATAACAATCACCATACCTCATGAAGAAACTCAAGACCCTACTTAACTAAGCATCTTCCGTGATTTTACCTTCAAAGAACATGTCATAACTTGTTCATTCCTTATCAACAACACAAGTTTTATATATCATTAGAAATATCTCCGGGGTTAATTTTAAGGCCCCCTTCCCTAAAAATGTTATAGAATGGGTGAAGAATCGCCCGAAAAGGCCATTTTCAATGTAGGTGAATGTACAAAATGAGGGTTTCATGACGACGACGAGTGGAGGTATTTTTAGAAAATGGTGTGGCAATATTTTTCCTTTGTTCCTAGTTGACAAGCACATATATTTTTACAATGCGTAATTCTGAATGAAAATGATAAAATTTTAGCGATCGTTAACACATATAGTTGTTACCGTCAAGAACACATATAGTTTTTACCTGCCAAGAACACATATATGTGTTTCCAATGATAACATTTTTTGTTGTTGTTCAACATTGCACATTTTCCTCCGAGAATCACAAATTTTTATTTTTGAATGGATACATAGATAATTTTTAACATCCTCTAACACAAAAAACTTAACAAAGTGTACAAATAGAGTTCTCTTTTTCACTTACCTCTTGAGTCTTTTGCTTATTCCTAAATCCTTGATTATTTGTATTATACTTTCAAATTTTTCATAGGCTTATAATGTAAATAGTATGACTATATTATGGAGAATTAATCCTATATATAGTAGAATGTTATAACATGAAGGAAAATGTACTAAAATTGGTTGGCCCTAAGTGGAAATACAAAGGTAAAATTATATTCAATTTTTTTAGGACCCGTAAAATTTTGGTGAACATATTACCATACGGTAGTAAAAAATTCACCAAATTCAAAATAAAAATTTCCTAATATTCACCTATTCATGAATATTCACCCCTAAAATTTATCATGAATGTCTCGAACCATGATCATAATTTTTTTAACTAATTCTTAATTCCTCTTGTATCTCATGTAAATCCACTTTTACCAAAGAATGTCGTAAAACTATTTCTCATAAATAGGGAAAATTTTACATTTAGAACCTCAAACATGATATGAAAATATCATATACATGTAGAACAACTCCCAGGATAAAACAATGTTAATTTATTTCATACCTTCAATAAGAAACTTTACCTCAAAGCTGAACATCTTTAGAAACATACATTTTTAGTGGTGCCCGCATGCACTCACAAGAACTACCATTCCTTTCAAGAAATATAGAGGATTCCTCTAAAACCTCCAATCATCACTTTTGAAAAATCAATCCAAAATGGTTTAGTATACTCATTTTTCTTCAAGTCACTTTTATTTAGGGTTTAGCTAGGGTTTCAAAGAATCGTATGTTTTTAAAAATCATTCATAAAAATGTGACGATCAAAAAAACTAATTTTTTTGCTAAACCTTCTTATTTCCATGTAAAAAAATTCTCTAAAATCCTCTAGGTCCCATACAAAACATACAATCTACAACAAGCATCAGAAGGTCAAATTTTACCTCAAAACACACTCTAGAAAACATGGTCTTACGAAAACACTGTGTATCTTACAAAATCTTCTTTAGAATGGCCTGAAACTTGTCATGAAGAATCATCACAAAATTTTCTAACTGTAAATATTCACCATATATCTCAAATAGGTGTGAAAATCTCTATCTATATAACGACTTACCTATGCAATCATGCCTTGTCTTCACCTTCTTGCTTCCCAAGGACCATGAAACACTATCAAACCTATGAGAACTGACCTGAAACTCATCATACATCTCATATACACTAGAAACATGCTACTACCATCCTCGGATAAGACCTGATAATCTCCAAAACCCATACCTTCATACCATTCTCCATGTTTTAGGGCTAGGAATAGTCCTAGAATGACTCCTTCAAACCATGACATCACATGAACTGACCTTGTAGACCACATGAACACTCTTAGAAACATCTTACCAACCATGATGTACCTCATGAAAACCTTCATTCAACTTGGGAGGACCTAAACTATGACTATGCTCACTAGACCATGTACCAGGACCTCATAGAACATCATCAAACTTGGTCACTACAAATCAACCTTCATGTTTGACACTGAAAGACACCTCATAAAGACTCACACAACACCATGACACCCTTTTCCATCAATGTAATTGACATCAATGACAAAAATAAGACATAATGGCTAACAATCTCCCCTTTTATCATTGATAGAAACCACTTTAAAAACATTGATGGAAACTAACAATACCAAAAACCTACATGAATTTTTTCCATGTTTTTGATGCTTATCCCCACTTTTACATCTATTAAAATGGATACAATGACAACTAGACATTGGAAAAATTACAACACAAAAGACAAGACACGATGAAAACAATGCACTATACACACTTGTTAAAATTCCACCCCTTGGAATGTACCTTATCTTTCTTGACCTTAATAGTAGAAAAACTAATCCATGGACCTGATGTGATCATCCACAAGGATCCTCTAAGAAAATATGATCCAATTTTTTATTCATTCATTATTTATACCTTCTTTTAGGTCTCTATCATGCTTGATAATACCAAATATACCTTTATATCTAGTAAGCCACATTTTAAGACCAATGTCCCTAAATTAAATTTTCAGTCTAAATTATTCCAACGCGTCTTTGCTATAGGATCCCAAAAACAACATGAATAAACTTCTTATAGCTCCCCTTGGAACCATATTGCCTATATCTCATTTAAAATTTAATAATTTTAACTCATACCTTGATCTTGTGTCATGGAGGAAGGTCAATGAAAATGTCTTAGTCCTAAAGTAAATTCTCAAGTCTTTGTCATCCCTATTCCATCATGTAACACCTATTAGATCTTTGAGAAGAATCCCTTGTATACAAGTGACTACTATACACCTATCAATCATCATTTCAGTCCTTTTAAACACTTCATAATTTTGATAGACATACAAATACTTCAATTTCTATCTCATAAGATTTATAGACACATGTAGCATATTTATTCCAAGATAAACTTACACTGCACCGTGTTTATGATAGATCAACCAAACATACATTCCTTCCTTACACAACACAATCAATATTGTTACATAAACCTCAATGAGTCATTTAGGATTCCCTTGGAGAAGACATCTTTTATACCTCATAACTAGATGAAGAATCATCTTCTTCTTGAAATACTCTCTGCTCAAAGACTTCTTAGGAATAGTTGTCAACCATTAATAGACTTCCCTTCTTCTCACAGGATTCACAATTCAAAACTTGACTTGATTCCAAATTTTTCTATCTATACATTTTCTCTTTCCTTTGTACTTTTCATTATTCAAACTATGACATAGAGGTACAAGATTGATGATTTTCCTCTTTTGGTAAAGCTCGACATTTTTCCTTCTCCCGATAGGTCCCCTACGAACTTGAATCATCAAATCAAATCAACACCTCAACACCTACTTGACATACCTTTGAATAGGAATATTCCATATTAGTATATCAATGCACAAGAGAACAACCTTAGTTTGATTCACTAGCTGAGTTCTTAAAAATTATCAAGCATTATGGATCAATGTTAGCTCATGCACACAAACTTCTAATTATCCAATTCTTAGAGATACATAGAACTTCATACATATAGAGAACCTTTTTTCACCTCTAGATATACCTTATATAATCTAAATCACTTACATCATGGTCAAAGATACTCCCCTACCTCAGTATCTCATCTTAGACCTGTGACATGCATTTCATATCTCCTTTAAAAAACTACAGATCATACCAAAGCTTAAATACACACCTATTTCATTCAAAAATCCTATGGTTTTCTCCATGCACTCTTAGATCATCCATAATATGTTTTTAATAACTCACAATCCTTTAAGGACCATGTTGCTTTAGCTTCCATACATGTAGCTTTCCATTCTTTACCTTATATCTTTGATTGACCTTAAGAAACATGCCTAAGATTTCTCTTACCTTAACCAAATCACAACTCACCATTTTAAACTTGAATATATTTGCAACTCATCTTAACACACATTATACTTAATTCACTTTCCACTTGACTCCATTGAGACTAAAAATAGTTTCTAGAATATTTTGAAGACTAAAAACACCAATTCTTAGACTGACCTTACACAATTCAATATTTTAACCTTCTTGGAGAAAAAATTGACCTTCTCAAGACACATACCTGAACATTATAGGAGCTCATCCGATGTCATACCTTCTTGAGGCCATATCAAAACTATTTTAGGGGTACACAACTTGGTGTGGACCATATTAACTGACTTACAAACATGCAAACATAAAATTACCTTCAAAAATATGTCAGGTACCCTTCAACTATGCATACAAACAAAACCTCTTGACCAAAAGATCCATTTATCCTCAATTTATTCAGCTCCTCATGAAAGTATGCACTTATGAAAATTCCTTGCTAGAATATAGACATTATAACCTTGAACCTTGCTCATCAACCTGTTGAATTGTTAGCCTTTATGTTTTTCAAACATCTCATGACTCGAGCTATTATGTTCTTTCTTGATCCTATTACACAGATCATCATCCTAAGAACACAAGATTGATATGATAACTAATGTACTTGATGATATGGTTACTTCAAACATCACTATCTATAGACTTCTAGTGTTTTAGGACATGGTAAAATTGACACACACCATTGTAACCTACCTTAACCATGAGGTTACCAATGGCTTCAATAAGGACTACTTAGCTAAAAAGACTTTGTTTTAACCTTAACATGAAATTCACACACATGTTAGATATAGTCTTTCCTCACAAACCACTTATTCACAGATCCATATTGAGACACAAACTTCATGTATTTAAACTTTTTATGATGACCTTAAATGTTCTTCATGATGTTATCAATGTATGTCATATAAATTCCTTCTTTAGCACCTCATGCCTCTAAATATGTAGACACTAGATTCATTCTAATCAACACTAAATACCCCTCAAATGATAACCTTGATCCAAATACTAATTTTGATGAGAGCATGACATTCACACCACTGTCATAATTTCTACAAGATAGTAATGGCACTTTTAAGACCACATACATCTTGAATAACTGATAGGATTCAAGACTCAAACTTACATGAGACTACAAATGTCGTCGATGATTTTATTGATGTCAAAAAGATCATGACCTTCTCATAAGGACTCATGTGAATTTAGACTATTTATGACACAACCTCAATCACCTTTGATAGAGACTAAATACTTTTCAAGATAAAGTTTTGATGCATAAGACAAGCACATACCTTAGTAGCACTCAAAAAAAAACCTTCTAGGACTCACAACCATGCTTTCTTCATCTAATAAATGTCTTCTAAAATTTTATACAAGACACTCAAATTTCATTGGGTCACTACAATAGTATATCACTATAAAATGAACCCAAAGACTTTATCCTCTCTCTTTCCTTCTTTCTCATTCCCTTTTAAGATCTATCTTTTTTAGGTATAATGATCTCATCTCCAAAGTCTTCATCTTATAAATGGGATCCTAATAAGCACATATGGATGTTTTCATTTGTAACAAGATCCAACAAACCCTTATTGGTTTTTCCAAGCTTGACTACCTCTTTATTAACCTTATCAACATTATTTGGAAACTTGAAAGAGATTGACTCTCCCTTCATTATTTCTTTCTCCTTCACATCCTTGTCAACCTTAGGAAACACTTCACCTTGACTGAAAGATGAATCTAACTTCTTCATTACAACACTTTGATATTCATTATTTTTTATGTCTTTAACATATTTTATATCTTTTTCACTTACATTAGGCTTAGAGACACCCTTCTTGGCCTTAGAATTTGATACACCAGCCTTAGAATCATTTAAAGAACTATTTTTCCTTTTGAACATTCTTCCATTCTACCTATTTGGAGCTTGAAACCTATTGTTGACCCTTGGATAATTACCTTGGTGACAAGATCTAGCAATATGTCCATGTTTATGAAAATTGTAACACACTACATTCTTCCATCTTCTAGGCTCATACACACTAAGATTCCAACCACAATCATCTTCCCTATGGCCATACTCACAACATGAGTAACAATGACCCTTGAAATATTTTTCACCATTCCAATATGACTCACCTCTTGAGAACTTCCTCTTGCAATCCCTAGCTCTATGACCAAAACCATTACAAGCATAAAAATATCCATTAAAATAAGAACCATACCTCATAGCATTAGGTTGTCTTATAGGGTTAGACATTCTTACATCAGTCTTCTTTTCATCCTTCTTTCTTGCTTGAAATCTTGGACCAGCTTCACCATCATTCTTCACATGTTCTCCTTTAAACCCTAGACCTATTTTGTCACTAGAAACTCTTTGGCTCTACAAGATCCCATTCAGAGCTTCAAAACTATTCTCTAACTTTTCATACATCTTCATCCTATTAGAAGCATCTTATAAATTATATCCCAAAGTTTTCAACCTTTCTTCATACCTAAAACAAGTATCTTTTTAATCATTTAGGGATTTATACACACCCTCAATTTGAAATTCTAGCCTTTTAATAGCTTGACCATGTTCATTCTACATGCCACTGATCTCATTTTATAATATATGAATTAGAGACTTAGCTATCTCATACTTCTTCCTCAAGGATGCTTCAACATCTGAAGACTTACCCATTGTTTGTGCTTCTAGGATCTCCTTCAAGTGATTAAACTTGCTTCTCAAGGACCTAATTTGATACTAATTATTCGAATCATAATAGATGGAGAGGGGGTGGATTATTCTATTAAAACGTTATTCCATCTCAATACATCATTCATTATCATTCATACAACCATTCAATCAAACATTAACCATATGTGTGTTTACTTAAGCATTGAATCAACCATGCACAAGAGAAAGAGAAAGAGAGTACACAAGAGCAAATAATTTAAGCTGTAAAACCTCAAGGGGAAGAAAACCCACTTAAACACTACTTATATTACATAAATATTAGATATTCAGTGAATCACCAACTTCAAAAGGAGCACCAACCCCTAGTTTAGTAGACCATTAACCCTAAAAGGAGCACCAACCCCTAATTTAGTGAAGCACCCACTCCACAATTAGGCTACAACCCCATAATATGATAAAGCATCAACTCAACCATATGAATATGAAGATATCTGAGTATTTTTTCTTCCACAACTAATGGAGATCATAAAATCATCCCACACTTCTTCAAAACCTCTTCAAACTCTCATTCCTTCAACTTTCTCTATTTTCCTCCTTCCATGGACTGATTTGGCTTCAAAAATTTCATTAAATATCTCTAAACTTCTTTATATTTTTTAACACGTCTTAATGTCTGATTTCATTCCCTTGATTAGATTTCACACTCTCATATAGGTCACATTTTTCCCTCTTGTTCAACTAGTTCAAATTTGAACCAAAACTTCACTTTTATATGTATTCCAACTCAAAAACATAAATACAGTCAGTCATATAATAATATATCAACCAATAAAACTAAAAATATAACATCACACTAATTAAAAAATTATAATGGACCCATGTAGGTCGTTCATGCTCAAACACACCAAACAAGCTCAAAAATAGCTCAAAACCCCATCACCTAGATCACTAAAGACCAAAAACCTCACCACCATGATTATTAAATATTTAAAATTCTTAAAACAGGTAAAATATTACATAAAAACATCATTCATGGTCATACATTATCTTTTACCAATCAAATTCTTCATAACACTACCAAGAAGGCTTGTATCCTTCTCAAAACAGTTGTTTCCAAGAACCAGTCTTCACCTATCACGGTCTAGATCACTAAAAAACATCTCAACTATGGCATGTGAAAACTCATTGGAAATCCATTGACCTATATAATATATAAATTTTTATAGAACTCATGAAACATCTATACATGCAAACCACAGTCACTTTCCTCTTTACTGCAGTTGAGCTTCCCAGAGAGAAGTTTTAGAACCATAAATAGTTTATACCCTTTCTTACACTTTCAATACCTCTAAATTCCTTCAATAGATAAAAATAATAATCCTTATTTACTATTGAATATATATCAAGTGTCAAATAATTTAAAACATGCATCATGTACCTCAATCTTTCAACCAGAGTAATCATGTCCTAAAAATAAACAATCTTCTTCTTCACAAACTGAGATGGATGACCTATCAAAACAACTTATCATGGGAAAAAAACATATATCATTAGGAATACCTCTTAATCCTATTTCCATTTCATCTTACATTTCCTACCAAATCCAATCGTATTACCTTTAACCATGTTCATCTCTAAAACTACTCCTTTAGGCTTCTAGGACTCAAGAACTAGTCTTGAGGTCAACTTGTTCCATCACCTACAAAAAAACTTCCAATATTATCAAAAGTATTTAAAACCATTATACATGTTTTATAATCACTCATTGACATTCAAAAATCATGAATAACTTATAACAATCACCATACCTCATGAAGCAACTCAAGACCCTTCTTAACTAGGCATCTTCTAGATTTGACCTTCAAAGAACAAGCCATAACTTAATCATTCTTCATCAAAAACAAATTTTTGATATCTCATTAGAAATATATTTGAACCATGATCACAAAAACAATTGAACAAAGTCCCGATTCCATATGTAGCTCTTGTAAATACACTTATACCATAAACTACTCCAAACTTATGCAAAAACCAGTCCTCATAAATACACAAAAATTTCCATTTATAACCTAAAAAATGATCTAAAAATATTATGGACATGTAGGAAAAACTCCCAACCTAAAACCAATGTAAATTTATTTCATACCTTCAATAGAAAACTTTTCCTCAAACTAAACATCTTCAAAAACATGCATTTTTAGTGGGGCCAACAAGCAGCCACAAGAACTACCATACCTTTCTAGAAATAAAGAGGATTCCAATACAACCTCAAATAATCAATTTTTAAAAAACAATCAAAAATGATTTTGTATACTCTTTTTCTCCAAGTCGCTTTGAGCTAGGGTTTAGCTAGGGTTTCAAAGCAACTTATCTTCTTAATAATCGTTCATAAAAATGTGACAATCAAACCTTCATTATTTTTGATAAAAATTATTAGTTAAATTTAAAAATATACTTGAAATCCTTTGGGTCCCATGAAAAACATACAATCCACAATGAGCATTAGAATACTTTTACCTCAAAAACACATTCTAGAAAACTCGGTTTTACCAAAACTAAGGTATCTTGCAAAATCTTCTTCAGAATGACTTGAAATTTGTCATGAAGCATAATGACAACATCCTATAACTATCCATAATCACCATATATCTCAAATAGATCTAAAAATCTTTATCCATAGTGACTTACCTATGTAATCCTACCTTTTCACCTTCTTTCTTCCCAAGGACCATGAAAAACCATCAAACCTCTTAGAACTAACCTAAAACTCATCATACATATCATATAAACTAGCACCATGTTTATACCATGCTCGGATAGTACTTGATAAGCTCCAAAACTCATGCCCCCATACCATTCTACATGTTTTAGGGTTAGGAATATGCCTATAATGACTGCTTGCTTGACACCATGAAATCACATGAGATGACCTTATAGACAACATGAAGGCTCTTAGAGACTCTTGAAACATCATACCAACCATGATGGACCTCATGAAAACCTTCATTCAACTTGGGTGGAATCAAACTATTACTATGCTCACTAAACCATGTACTAGGACCTCATAAACCATCACCAAGCATGGTCACTACCAATAAACCTTCATATTTGACACTCAAAGACACCTCATGGAGACTCACACAACATCGTGACACCATTTTCCATTAATGGATTTGAAATCAATGAGAACACTAAGAAATAATGGATAACATGTTGATGATAAATGTTTAGCATAAGAATGAGTGAACAACTCGATCAATTCAATTTGTGGGAGGGAAAAGGATAATTGATTAATGATACCCCTCGAGGGGTGATGAATTCTATGATAGATTTGTCTTTGAACTACTTGATGGCATAAAGGTTGGTAATGGTAAATTTATGGGTGATGTTAATCAATAAATATTCTAAAAATATATATTGAAGTTATGCGAAGGAAAAGAGTGAGTATTGTTGGATACTATTATACCAATCTAATGCAGGGCTAGTTAAGGACATAGGAAATGTTCTCAGCATGATGTCCTAATCGTGTGTAATAAGATAAAAGGCATGATGTAAATCTTGAATATGTTGTGGAGGGTCCTCTTTATTATATAATTTAAGTAACTTTGGGAGTTCCTAGTGCGGAGGGTAAGCTTTGTATGGTACGGAGGGATGGATAGGTTCATTTAAAATCTTCTCATATGAGAGGGTGTTTCGGGACCCACAAAGGAATATTCTAGACTTGAGATCATATTCATCAATTCTTACAAAACATAATTTTGTGTTGATTTTTGGGATTTTAATGGCGATGGCCCAAGTTGATTATATGTATATGGGTTTTCTTGTTCATATAATTGATACGATAAAGGGATATTGTGTTGGATAGGAACACTCATGGGAATTTTATATGGTTTCTGTGAAACTAGAGGTTGTGAGGGTTGGATATATTGATATTGGATTGAGATCGAGGTGTTTATAAAAATTTGTGACTTTTGGGGTATATATTGAGATAAGATGGAGGTATGGATAAGGGGTTGAGATTTTTGTGGCATATGTTGTGATGGGATGGAAGTACAAATGAGGGGTTGAGATTATTTTAGTATATATTGAGTATGAATTTTTGAAACAAGGGTAGTGTTATCACCAAATCATAGCACCCTTATGTTTACACAAGTGTATATACTTGAGCTCACGGTGTGATTGGATAACATGGGTACTATCTCAAGGTTGTGGGACTTTCTACTTGAGATAGACCTCCAAAGAAAGTTGGTTCTTGCTCCTAAACTACCGTCCACAATCTAATCTAATTCAAGTAAGACTATATTTCTTAATCTAACTTTCCAAGGGACCAAGGAGAGAGAGTGCATGAAAATGAAAGCCTACACTAAAGTGGTGATACACTAGAAAAGGAGGGGTGTGAGAGTAGTCTTCCAATGCGTGAGATACATAAGTAAGGTACACACTAGAAGGGGTGATGGCAAGTTCTCCACAATCTAGAAAAATGCATTCACAACAACATCTCAAACATACACAATGATAATGGATCCCTGCAAGAGCATAAAAATAGACACAGTATTCTTATAATGAAGGTTGAAAGGGAAATAAGAGTGCAAACAAACACAGCAAGGGAAAATGCATCCACAAACTTGTATTTTATCGCTTCATGATATGCACAATTTAATCTATTACAAGATAAGGTCCTAGATCACCATGCAAGGAGTCCACTACAAGGGTCTGCAACACATTGGCTTCACAAAGAAATTTTTATAGATCTTTTCTACAACTAAAACTCTCCCCTTTACAATGAGCTTAACACTCCAATTTATAGAAAAATGAGAAGAGAGAGAGAAGGGGAAAATGGAAATCCCGAAATCTTTCCTTCAACCACTTGTAAGATAAATTAAATGGAGTGAAATGATTGTATGTTACTTGCAAAAGGCTCCCCATATTGTCCCAGTGTTACATTGCTGAAAGAAAGAATGATGACCATGCCTCTTAATTGCACTCCCAACTACCAAATAAAACACTGTCAAGAACCCGCCACGTTTTATGAAAAATATCCATTGATTTCTCATCAAATCCCAAATTTCTTGATTGTTGTGCATTGGGATCAGAGCCATAATTCCAAGGGTACTAATTTCATGTGATTTTGTTAATAAATGAAAAATTTATGACCTTTTGAGTGCAAGTAGCTATTTTGGGTCTGACAAGCATTTTCTATCATTTGACGGGAATGAGCATTAACTGACTTGGAGACCAATATGTTTCTTTTATTTAAATATATCTACCCTCATTAAAATTAATAAATCCAATTTTTTGATGCATAGGACATCGTGCTTGTTCCAGAAAGTCAAATTTTATGAAAATCGGAGCTCGGAGTCAAAAGTTATGGCCGTTTGAAGTTCGGGAGGTCAAACTTTGACTTTTCTCTTTGTTGCAGCTATTTCAGCAAAATTAGGTCTACGTGTCTTGGCTGTCCTAGACACATTCTTCTACATCAGCCGATTTGGGATTCCTTGTCCCTACGCATCCGTCGTTGATCGGGCCATGAGGGTTGTTGACTTCCGCATTCGCCACATCCCATGGTCCCTTCTACTGACCTTTTCGCCTTCTTCTCGTGCCCCGCACGTCCCAATGTCCCAACCGTCCCGAAACATTTTTCCATGCCACTCATAATGTATTGACTTTCATAAAATCAGCTGATTCACATCCCACGCGTACTTTTATCTTGGGTGTCCCAGACCACGCGGAACAAAAACTTCCACATTTGTCGATTTTCACTGCCTGCGGCCATTTCAGCTTTGTGCGTCCCACGTGTCCCGACGTCCCAACTATCCCGTAGACCACCTGGGACAAAAATGTATGATTTAGCTGATTCCTTTGTATTTCAGCCCCAAACTTGGTACGACAAACCTTGGTACGACCCACAACCTCCAGACCCACAATGCATTAAAACAAGCCTGTGACTTCATTTTTGGATTTTTTCAAATTTTTGCTAACTTGTTGGATTTTTCCTTGGATGGGGAGTTAGAGAGATACCAAAGGGACCCCAAAACATGATTTTGGGCCTTGAATCAATTCTACTTACTTGGGACTGAATAATTTGGTACATGTTATCAAAATTACCTTGAGGGGTGAATTTTGGATAACATGTAGTCGATACCTATTATGAAGAAGGATGTGTGCTAGCAATATAACTTATGTTGATAAGGGGTACTAACATGGAGATGGAAATGACTATACTTTGAGCTATAGAGGTCATTTTTATGACAAAGTATAAGAGGGGTTGTGTTAGGGATAACATCCGAGATCACAGGAAGTGTAGAAGAGACATTGGAAGGTATGGGGCTAGATGTGGAAGGAGATGTGTTTATCTTAGTTTGCAAATATGATGAGCCAGATAAAGGATATTGTGAGTAATATGGTTGTTGATTGGTTTTATCTTGTGACGAAACAACATTAAGGTCAAAAGTGATGATAGGTACTGATGATGTAAGAACTAATGTTTCTAGTCCACCAATAGTGGAATAAGGACTAAAGCTGTTGAATAATCATCTTGTGATTAATTTCGACAATTCAAGAAGTGCTAAAAGTGACACTTTGGAGATAGGAGGTTTTTTTAGATGTGGGTTGTTGTAGGAAAACACTTTGGGAAGCAAGATAAACATTCAGGGCCACGGTTTTGAATCCATAATCTCTATGAATACTGGATCACTACTATTAAAGAAATAGGGACTAGATGGTTCTCATATTTTGAAGTTCTGATTGGTGATAGGAAAGTTTGGGGGTTCTTGATTGGTTGTTGGATGTGATCGATATTTTTCTAGTTATAACCATGAACTAGATGAACAATCACTAAAAAGTAGGAAAGAAAAGTTAAGTAGTTGATTTTTCAACATAAACAAGTCACACAAGAGACTTTTTTATTATCTTGATTAGATTAAGAAAAGACGAAATGTGAAAAAATGTTGAAAAGGTTCTAGGAAATGGCAATCTAAGGATGGTTTCGGGTGAGCTATAGGATGGAGTCCTTGATATACCTAAAGGTATGTAAGGCCTAAATATGTGTTGGTGTTGGTATGAGGTGTTGTATTGGGGCCCACCACCTCACTTCACGGTCCCCCAGTTGCTAAGTGTATCGGGTGCTTAGCCAATATACATCACACCAATTTATTTATACTCGGCTAGAACCGATTCGAGCTTATCTTCTTGGTGATGAAGTCCAAGTAGGTTCACTTGGGGAAGGAGTGTTTTAGATGTAACTTATGTTTGATTTGGTTTGGTTGTGTTTGAAGGGAGTTATGTGAATGCAATTCCTTAAACTCCTACTTAAGCTATGTGATCAGAAAAATATGAGTGTTCTTTTTAAATTCCAAAGGAAATTTTTAATTTGATGAGAACAAACACACAAATGCAATGCTGAAATAGAAAATGATAGAAGAAAGGAGTGTACTTGTGATCACTTTTCCTTTTAAATTTTAAATTTTAATATTTTTAAGAAACAACAACATGCTCTAAGATGAAAATTTACATGAAATAAAAAACAAAATAAATGGAAACCAAAAAAGGAAATCTAAAATAAAAATAGACTAAGAGGTCCCACTTTGGGCCTTCAGGATGTTTAAGGTAGTTTTGGGTTAGTGTTATAAATGCATAAAGTACCTAAAACTCAAATGAGAAGGGTTTCTTGGTACCTACACCAATAATAAAAATGTTGGGATGATAGAATGTGGACAAGAAATGTGAAAATAATGCTCCTCCTTTCACATTTGACATGCAAGAAAAGATAGCTAGACAAAAGATATTATATAAATATGATAACAAGTTTCTCGAAAAAGGAAAATCCCAGGAATCCAAAGGGACTTCCTTAAAGGGTGTAAAATAATTTGATACAATTAAGTTGATTTTAAAATGATAATGAGACAAATCAAATTAAATATAATTCAGAATTCAATATGGATAAAAAGATCATGTTTAGCTTTGTAAGCAACCTAAGCGAGGTTGTGGGAATCTCAAGTCTTTGAAGTAGTTGTCTTATAACTCCTTGATTTCTTCTTGTATTTCTTGGAGGATCTCAAACTACTCTTCAATGTTTTCAAATTTTAGTGAGAATGCAATGGTGCATAAGGTGAGTTTGTAGAGGATGTCAAATTTTTTCCACACGAATGGGTGTTAGATGATTGAAAGATTGTATATACTAGTGATAGGTTAAGATAGACCTAGTAACAGTTGTCTCACAAAAGATCCATTCTTTTAAATAACTCGTTAGATAAAAAATAGATTTCTAAATATGTATAATATAATAAAATTATTATAAATGGCAGGGATCAATGGAGATCGTAGAGATAAAATGTTTTTTTGATATGGTACGAATAAAACAAACCGTAAATGAATGCAAAAGGAAAGTGGTTCTACAAAGGTAGACTATGGAGAATCTAGGATTTTGTGAAACTCATAAATAGATATTCAAATTTTTTTGTGAGGCATGAATATAAAGCAAAGGGCTATGGACACCGAACAACGGTGATCTAAATTGACTACGATCAAGTAGAAAATGTTTGTTGTGATAAAAGGATTAATAAAACAAATACTAATAAAATACAAAGAGGATTGACAATACAAAGATGAGCTATAGGGGATCTAAAATCTTGTAGGGTTCTAGTAATAGAGGTTTGGGATTTTTTAGGAATATAATGCAAGAAGAAAAGTCCAAAGGACTGTTAGACGGAGGTCGAGGGTCAAGGGTGATCCCTATAGAAATCAAAAGTATTTAGTGTGTGGTCTAAATGATTGAATGAGAGGAGTATTTTAGGAAGCATATTTAAGATGATGATAAAGAAAAACTTTGGATTTCCACTTGCTTATAAAATAAGATAACAAATTTATAGAAATTATAATACTAACCTTGATAATGAACTAGATGATACCAAAGCTCCCAATAAGGTTGACTAGTGATTTGATGGAATTCTTAGATTCTTAATTGCTCGATAGTAGGATGTTGATAGCCTTGAATGTGAATATGTCATATACAAGATCAGCAATTTTTCCTTTCACATGGGTTTCTATTAACTAGATAAGGGAGATAGAGGTTGGCTAAATAGAATTGATGACATCTGCAACAATCGTTGGTGATCACAAATCACCGTTGATTTTACCACAGAGGTTAAAACCAACAAGAGGAAGAATGGAAAATGGTTAAAACCACTTTCCATCTAGGATATTAGGTTGTTAGGAAATGGTGGGAGGTGGGGATTCGAGTTGTAAGAGGTTAAGGGGTTGGGATAAGTATGGTAGAATAGGTTTGGTTATTTTGAGTGATTAGGGAGGTAAATGAGATTTTATGCATCTAAATGGGATTTATGAAGGTAAATTACATGATACTTAGGATATAGATAATAATGATAGGTAATGATAATTTAATTGATGTGTTTTAGGTCACCTAGGGGTGAAAAAGGGGTGTCTACAACAAGATCTATTCATCCAAAGTCTATTTCCTCCTCTACAAGAATGTGTGCTCTTTGATTCTTTTCATTTTTTTGATCACTTGTTTCATACTTTTAAAGAATGTAAAACCAAGTTATTTTTATGGGAAAGCTTAAGTATGGTGTTAATACTTCCCATCTCCAAATCAAATCTACATTTAAGAACAAATCTAATGAGAAAAATCATATTTTTGATTATGTATCTCACCTAAAAAATCTCAAAATACAACGTACATGGTTCATTTTTGCTATATTTCCATATCCCCCTCATACCTTGTTACCCAAGCTCACTAAAAGCAATTTGATTTCTCTTCCATCCCCTCTTGAGCTAGATCTTAATCATCCTCATGGAAAGAATTTTGATGAATATCCAAACTATGATTATCATAGATGTAATGGTCATTCTAGTGATAGACATTTTAAGCTTAGAAATTTGATTCAAGACTTTATTAATACTAATGCACTCAAATTACCTAATCCTAATATTTCTAAATCTACAAATGATAATGGAAAACTTAATATTTTCAATGACCTGTTACCTAAACATGAAAAATTAGTTATATATTTTTATTCTTATCATGTTTATTGTGTGGTTTGTCCTCCATCATCTTCTAACCACCCTCTTAGATTTCTTGTTGGTACTATTGATATTGCCCAATCTATTATTAATTTCATTGATGAAAATTTAAATGTTTTTATTTCATCACATAGACTTCATATTAATGTATTTTTTCATACTCATGTTGTTAAAAATGTTATGGTGCATCCTACTTTCAAACATAATGCATATTCACTATATTTCTTAAAAACTATTGGTTTTCTATTATCTCATATGACTGTGAATCAACTACTTCTTGTGGGTGTGTGATCCTCCCAATCACTATTGGTCCTCTTGTTAGCTTTATGTATTTATCTATTGAATATGATGTTATGCATTATGAAATGTTCTTAGGACTTCCTTGGCTTAAGGATACTAAATCCATAGTTCATTTATTTCTTAAGTTCATACATGAGTATCACCTTGTCACTATTTAAGGCATCCCACCACATACCACTTTATATTTGGCACCTAAAACTGTCACATCTTTAGTTACTACTACCACTAGTACACTTATGCACCTCTTGATTATGGTCCCATTTCTTTGACATACACTACTTTGGTATCTAGAGCTCCTACCACTTCTATTACTAGTTCCACATATTCACCTAGATATATGTTACTTGTGATTTATGCTTCTAGACCATGACATTTTTATTGGCTCTATAGCCCACCTCACAGGACTAGGTACCCACACAAGATACATTCTATACATGGTACATCTAGGCTCACTTCACGGTCTCATTCTCCACATGAATGACACAGTCCTACTCCACATGTCATTACACATGTACTTTCACATGACACTAGGTCCTTGGATCATGTTCACATGCATTCCTCTTTCACATTAGTAGATAGTGGGCCCTTTCCCCTGTATTCATAGGATAGATCACTATTTCCTTTACACTAAAGTGGAATCTAATTCCCCTTTGTTACCTCTTGACACACTCTTGTTCTAGGTTTAAACATGATTGTTGAGGGTGCACTTACCTACATGAACCTCACTTTTCACACATACACATTGGGGGAAATCCTTGCTTCCCTTCCCTAGTCATAGGATCTCATATTATAATAATAAAAAATAGATATTTGTAAAATTAAAAAATATTATCTTAGATCTTGTTTGGATGTATCTTTGCTTGTTTATACTATTCCATGTTGCATTTTTCCTATCATGTTAACTTGATTCATAGTATGCTCTATGCTTTTACATATACACATGTGTGTTCACATGGTACTTTGAGGTGAATGGAGACTATACACATGTTATTACATGATGCATGATGTTTGACATTATTCTCTACCGGTCGCGTCAAGGATCACCGGGGCATATCCCTTTTGTAGTGCCCACTTCCCTTTTGACACCTTTTGATGCTTATTCTGATATTGTGATTACATGATGGACATTATTATGTTTTGATTTAGTATGATGTTAGACATTGGTCATGGATTATTGTTGATCTTGATTTGGTTATGATACATGATGATTATTAGAGACACTCATATGTGGATGATGATATATTATTTGACATGGATGTTTTATGAATGTTGTTTAGACATGTGATTTTTGGATATTATGAGTAGATCTAGAAAATGGATATTATATGTTGATGATGTAGTTGTTGATATGAATTGTATGTGATAATGTTAAATTTCCTTGATGTTGTTGTGATTCACATATTTAGATGATTTCGTGATTATATTTATATGCATTTTGGATGTTCTAATATGGCCACGAGGCCGAAGGAGGTATTTTTGTTTTGCAAGTTAAAAATCACAACAAACATCGGAGGATTGGAGACCAACCACAATGGAATTTTAGGTGAATTCAACAAGGTCACCATGTCAACTTGTTTTATTGTGTTGTGTTTGTTGTTAGGTATTTCCATGGGGATCACCTTTATATGTGACCATGGGTTTGTGTATTTTATTAATGAGGTTAAATTTATTTATTGTTTGTATGTATTTTATTGGTGATGTGTTCCTTTATTTTATTTAATTAAATTGTGGAGAATTAATGTGGGAAATCATATGATTAAAATTTAAATTAATCAAATTGGGATATGAGAAATTAATAATGGGAGTTGTTGGATTTTGTATTAATTATGTAGGGATGTGTAAGTTTGTGTAGAGTTGTGTAAGTCTGATTTTGGAGTATGAAATACTCCACCTCCATGGAAATTCGAATTTTTCCTTGGGGGATGTTTTTTGAGGCTTGTGGAACAAGTAAAACTTGTCCCATACCTTTCAATTTAATTTACCAACCATACTTATGGTTGGAGAGGTGATTTTATACTTTTTAATGCATTTTATTAATCATGTTGCATGTTTTGATTACACTCTCTTACATCTTGTTTATTTTGTAGTCCTTTGGGGTGTGGGCTTTTTGGAGTGTGCAAGTAAATTGTCATATTTTCACCCACCTCTTTATTGTGCTTGGGAGAATGAAATTTTGTCTTTTGTGTTTGAATTTGAGAATGTGTGATGTGGCATCCTACATAGATCCAAATCATCCTCTTCTCTTCCCTCTTCTATAAAATTTAAACTCTTTGCTTGTTTTGGGTTGTTGAAACATTTTACAAACTTCATTGGAGGTGCATTTTTCTTGTGTTTAGAGCTCTTTCTTTTGGAAGGAGTTTGGAGTAACTTTGCATGTTTGGAGATTGTTGTTTTGGGACTTTGTTTTGACATTAACGCTTTTTGTTTGGAAATAAAAGCTACCGTGAAGAGGTAGGAGTTTAAATCTTATTTTATGTTGTTATCTTCTTGTTTTGTTGAATGAATGGTGCATGTTTTTGATTTATTTGTTGGATGGTTGGGTAGACTACCATAGGAATGGTGTAGGAGAAGGATATAGGGAATCCATGTGGGGGCATAAGGAAATATGTGGGGGAATAAAAGGGATTTTGGGGGCATAAGGATATGTGAGGTAAAATTTTATTGGCAGTTTATTACTGGTGGATGCCCAATTCCCATTTGGGAGGCATAAGTAGCTTCCCCCATAGACCTTGCTCCTTTGGCTTGCATGATCAAGCCTGAGTTTTGTTTGAATGTTTGCAAATGCAGTTGAAAACTACTGTCTTGTTTGGACTATGTTTTATAATGAATTATGCATGTTGAAAGAATGTTGTGTGTTGTGGAAGCCAGTTGTTGCCATGGGTTGAATTACACCTCTTATTGTATTTTGGTTGGGGCTCGGGGGCCAATGATGAAGGAAGGCTTCTCCTTTCATTGGATGTCTTGGTTGGGTGGAGAGTGTTTCCTTTCCCCCTCTTTTGTTGTGATCAACTTGGAAAAAAGGAAACTTGCATGTTGTTGTTCTGGAGTAAAGGAAAATATAGTCTTGATAGACCCTTGTGAAATATACTTCATTTGTAACTTTTCCCACTTGAGGTAGATGAAATTGTAATATGTATTTTGTGAATAAAAGATGTATGTAGTTGATTATGGAAGCATGTGTATTCAAATTGTGAAAGAGTTTATATTATGTACTTTTATTGGAAAGAAATAAATAGAATTATGTTATTACAATCAACATTGAAATATGTAAAGTATATAATTGGAATTAATAAAGAATTGAAATACCTTCTCTCATTTTCATCGTTGGTTTGAATTCAATGTTTCATTGTATGGAAAAAGAGTTAATTAAATCTCTATTTGAAAGAAAGAAACGTATGTGAGGAAAATACAGTAAATTGCCTCTTTGGAAATATATAAAATTGAAATCAGAGTTGCATTTTGGGTTTAGAATAGTTTGATTTAAGTCATTTAAATGTAATGGATTAGTTTAGAAATGAAATGCCACACTTGAATGATAAAATTTATATACATATTTAAAAGAAATGGATATCTGTTATAAAGATTAATACTGGCAAATAAATTCAATCAAATTGTATAGTTCAGACTGTACTTAATAATCAACTGGAAAATGATATGATTTAGATGTTAAGACATCAATGAACTCAAATTGACAAATAAAAATTAAGAAAACAGATTAAACATTACAAAATCGAACCCAATCCCCTTTCACAATCGTTTTTCACAATTATCGAATAATGTGAATTGAAAATCAAACAAGAAAATATACCTTCCTAAAACACTTTAAGTCCTTCCTAGAGTAATCCTCCATGTCTGTTTGGCATGTTGAGTGAAGAAGGAGATCAAATTGAAAAAAAAAATATAAGTCAAAATTACTAGTTTGCTATTTAAAATCATGCAGATCGTTTTTGTAAAAATGACCCTTAAACTTTATCAAAAAGTAAAAATTATGATTTATGTCCAAAGAGGGAATCGAGAGATTTCCATAAAGTCCTCGTTTGCCAAAAACTGAGATTTCTAGCTCAAGTTATGACCCTCTGAATTTTTCCTATCTTAGCGGGAGGAAAAAATTTCCCTGATGGGCCCGTGGCCCGAAAATTTCTCGTCGAATTGTCCTTAGTAAAAATTTTGAAAATTTTGCTTGGGAAAAATTTTGAAATTTCCTCCACTAGCCTGTAGCCAATCATAGGCTACCACATGTCCTCACGGGAAATGGCGGAGGCACGGCATCATTTTAGCCTTGGGCCTTTTTAAAATTTTTGGAAAATTTTTATCGTTCTCCTGCAGCCCGCGACCTATCACAGCTGCCATGTGGAAGCATCAGTGACAACGGAGGGGGTGGAACCTCGTGACTTTTTTTCCTTTTGATATTTTTCTTTGGGAAAATTTCCCTATTAACCTCCACGCCCCCGCATTCCCGCCTAACTTTTCCCTTATCTCCCCCTTTGGCAAAATTTCCCAATCGCTCCCGCCACCATGCCTCTCCCTCTCCTTTGTCCCCACAATGGCCTGTTGAGCACCACATGTTCCTAGTGGACCCGTGGGTGCATGGGAATTATTTCTATTTCTCTCCCTCTTTAGAGAAATGCCCCAAACTCTTCTCGCCACTCGCCCTTCCCTCACCCTTTCCCGCTTTGGATCAAGACCCGACACGTGTCCTTGGAGGACCTACAGAGGCACGGGCGCAAATGGGAATTTTCTCCCACGTAAGGAAAAATTCCAAACGCCACCCCGCAACCCACCAACCCAAAATTTATTTTCTTCCCCACTCGACATGTGTCCCCTTTGGGAAAATTTTACCCCTAAGCTCCGTCGGTCCATAATTGGAGTTCTACAAGGAGTTAGGAGGACTTCTTTATATCATTGGAAAGGTGAGAAAATTTCCTATCCAATGGGAATAATTTAGGGAAATTTTGAATGCATTAAGTGTGAGAAAAATCAAGTTGAAAATATAAGCCTATTAGAGAATGGGTATGGTGATATTTTAACCCCTGAATCTAACTGAAACTTCTAACCCTAAAATTTGGACCATGTGACCTCTGGAAATTGATAATAAATGAAAAGTATGTTCTAGTAATTTTAGACTTGTTCAACCTGTTAGTGTAAATTGTTGTCTTACAACCTGGTTATAGAGACTCCTTTAAACAAAAAAATTATTCCATAATTTTCCTAACTAACCCTAGGTTGTTTCTTGGGTCTCAAGTGGGTTGTTTTAATGGGCATCACACTTGGTATCAAAGTAGTGGTTCAAAATCTTGGACCATTGGGCACACTAGAAAACTTGAGACATGAAACTTAAACCTAGCACATTTTCTTTAAAATCTAGAAAAGACAAATTAATTTAGAAATTGTATATTTTAGCAAACATGGAAATTGAATAAAACTTAGCAAAACAAACTCTCACTTTAGTCTATGTAGGAGGCATAGACAAAGCAAGAGAAACATTCACAGAGACTCAGACTCGCCACCACCACCACCACCGAGATCGTGTGTAGCAGTTATCCTACCCCGGATCTTGCATACCCTTCAGGATGTCAATGTCACTCTATGAGGAGGATTAGAATGAGGACATACAACTAGTCATGACACAGAGCCCCTTCCATTGAGGGTTGGGTATCTCCTCAACCCAGCAAGGAGCATAGAGGAGAGAAATCCCATGCGAAGTTAGCTAGAGTATAGTCACCACCGAGGGGATAGGGTGACAGAATTCCAATTCATATAGAGAGGTCTCGAAGCCTTAGACTTAGGGATGAGCATGCAGAGAGACCTAGAGGCCGTCAGACCATAGCTACATATCACATCAGGGAGATCCTAAAGCTTCGGCCCTCACATTACATAGGTGATACAGGTGGATTTCAGGAAGAAGCATAGCTAGTGAGCTTGAGTGGTTGCTTCAAGCTTTGTCCTTGTTCTAGTAACATGAAAGCTCGTGTTGCGATCCATTTACCGAGGGATGGAATAGGAGTATGGTGGAGGACAGAAGAGTAGATGATCCATGTAGATTCAAAGATAGTGACCTGGGAGCTATTTGAGGAGAGATTCATGAGCATATATTTGTCACAGAGGTTCATACAATAGAGGATCGATGAGTTCCATGACCTCCGACAGGCATCTCTTTTAGTAGTAGAGTATGAGAGTAGATTTCTGGATCTACTTCAGTATGTAGAGTATATGTAGGATGAGCAGGTATGGATTCATAGGTTCATATGGGCCTAAATTTAGATATTGGAGGTGTAGTGTGGATCCACTACCCACATACATTAGTTGAGGCCGTCGAGAAGGCCTATATTGTAGAGGAGACTCAAGGAAAGACCCAGCAGGCTAGAGACCGAGTCAGGAGCCACATACAGTAGATGCAGGATGGTAGATTGAGGGGGTCAGTACCCCTTCCTCATGGTGGCCAAGGTACAACACAATCATCCTTTAGGCTGTAGTAGTAGCAACAGCAGCAGTCCCGCCCACCTCATAGACCTCCACAGAGAGATGATGCATAAAGAGGTCAGAGTATGGGGCCTTCTCCTAGGGGTCCCATCAAGACACATGGTGGACCTAGAGCTCGGATCGGCGGGAGCTTACCAAAGAGAGACCATAGAAAATCATAGTCGGGTCATTAGGATCCATGCCATAGACTTCAAGGAACTCACCGGAGGTGCTACTCATTGGGGAGGATCAAGAGGATGTTTTGGTTGTGGAGTTACTAGAAAATTTTGGAGAGATTGCCCACATAACCCTCATAACAAGGGTAAGGCGCAGATCTCTAAGCTTACGGTTGGTGATATGGGACGTAGCCATAGGATTTATGCAGTGGTTGAGAACCACTATAAAGAGCATTAGAGCATAGTCATTAAGACCACAGGTAGCATTGGTGGTATTTCTACCTCTGTATTGTTTGATTCTAGTTTTTTTATTCTTTCATTGCACCATCTTTAGTAGAGTGTTGTGTCAGTAAGTGGTGGCGATTAGGTAAGGTCATAGTTGGGATGTCGAGATGGCTTCTAGAGCCAAGATCTCTATAGACTCCTTAGTTAAGGAGTGTGTAGTGGATTTAGGACATTTCACCACTACCTCAGATCTTGGTATCCTTCCTTTGGGCTCGTATGGAGTCATTTTGGGTATGGATTGGTTATCTGCACACATGGCTAGGATGGATTATTACCACAAGACTATATATTGTGCAGATGATTTGGGAGTTGATTCGGTGATTTTAGGGGTCAAGAGACCCGTTTCCATTCACACCATCTCTATTATACAGCTTAAGCGGTGTGTGCGTCGGGGTAATTAGATGTATGCTATTATGGTCAGTGATAGATTAGAGGATGGGTCTAGTGGACCATTGCTAGATGATCATCCCATCTTTAGAGATTTTGTAGATGTATTTCTAGGGGAGTTATTGGGGTTACCACCCCCACATGAGATTAATTTTCATATAGATCTAGTTCTTGGAATAGAGACTATCTCACAAGCACCTTATCGGATGGCCACCCAAGAGCTCTGTGAGCTCAAGTTACAGCTTGAGGGCCTTTTAAAGAAAGGCCTTATCCATCTTAGTGTATCCCCTTGGGGTGCACCGGTGATCTTTTTGAAGAAGAAGGATGGATCCTTGTAGTTGTGTATTTATTACCACCAGCTAAATAAGGTAACGATCAAGAATCATTATCCTCTTCCATGAATTGATGACTTGTTTGATCAGATGAAGGGAGCCACAATTTTCTCTAAGATTGATCTTAAGTAAGGGTACCATCACCTAAGGATTTCGGAGGTGAACATTTATATGACCACCTTCCGTATGAGATATGGGCACTATGCGTTCACAGTGATGCCTTTTGGTTTGAATAATGCCCCCCACAGTGTTCATGAGTTTGATGAATGGGGTATTCAGGACCTTCTTAGATCTCTTCGTGCTCACCTTTCTTAATGACATTTTGATATACTCACGTATGCATGAGGATCACGAGGGGCACCTTCACAAGGTTCTTCGGCGTCTTCGGGAGAAAAAAATTTACGAGAACTTGGAGAAGTGTGCATTCTTTTAGACAGAGGTATAGTATTTGGGTCATATCATTTCTGGGGAAGGTATCGTAGTCGATCCTTCCAAGATTAGAGCCATTATGGATTGGCCAGCACCCACTACAGTGACCGAGGTGCGTAGCTTCATGGGATTAGTAGGATACTATCGGAGATTTGTTTAAGACTTCTCTCAAATTACGCACCCTATCACTTCCCTTTAGAGGAAAGGGAAGAAGTTTGTTTGGTCAGACAGATGCGAGTAGGCCTTTAGGACACTAAAGGAGTGCCTCACTACAACACCTATTCTTGCAGTGCCGGATCCATAGGGTGAGTTCTTTGTTTGCACGGATGCTTCTTTAGTAGGGCTTGGAGGTGTGTTGATGCAGGAGGGTAGAGTAGTGGCTTTTGAGTCTTGAAAACTCAAAGATCATGAGCTTAATTATCTAACCCATGATCTTGAGCTTACGGCAATTGTGCATTCCTTGGTTTAATGGAGGCACTTTCTTCTTGGCAGGAGATTCACACTCAGGATAGATCATTTGAGTCTTCGCCACCTCTTCACGTAGCCCAATCTCAATGCTCATCAGCGGCGTTGGATGGAGTTACTTTGTGAGTATGACATGGAGATAGAGCATGTGAAGGGGAAGGAGAATGTGGTAGTAGACACTCTCATCCATGGAGACATGTGGTTATGGCCACCTCAGTTAGCACAGATATGTGGATTAGGATTCTTCGAGTAGCTTCTTCTTAAGAGCTTCTACATTGTAGTTCAAGTAGAGATTGAGTCACGAGACCCCTTGAGGGGAATTTTGATGGTTTTCCTTAGAGATGATGGTATTATCAGCACAGAGACCGGATATATGTTCCCAAATGGAGGCTTGAGAGAGAACATCTTGGTAGAGGCACATCGTGCACCCTATTCAGCCCATCTCGGGGTGAAGAAGATGCACGCCACCTTGAGACAGTTGTACCATTGGAGAGAACTTTGTCAAGACATGGCCCAGTTTGTGTCATGATGTTTAGAGTTCCAGAGAGTTAAGGCTGAGCATCAACATCCAAGGACTTATTTATCCTCATGTTATACCAAAATGAAAGTGTGACACCATTTCCATGGATTTCATTGTTAGGCTACCAATGTCGGGATATCACCATGACACCATTATGGTCACGATTGATGAATTGACAAAATTGGCTCACTTTTCTCTAGTGAAGACCACTTACACAACTAGAGTAGTGGCACGAGTATATTTGGATGAGATTTTTAGGTTGCACAGATTCCGTAAAAGATCATTTGTGACCGTGATCCTTTGTATACTTCACATTTCTATACTACATACGCAAAGTATGTCCTTGGGGACAAGGATCAACTTCAGCACAACATATCACCCCGAGACAGATGGACATACTAAGTGGGTGAATTATATTTTAGAGGACATACTCGGGATGTATGTGATGGATCAGCAGTCTAAATGGGAGGAGTACCTATACTTAGTGGAGTTTGCCTACAATAACAGTTTTCAGAGTTCTATAGGTATGGCTCCTTTTCAGGCTTTGTATGGTAGAGAGTGCATGACACCTCTTAGCTAGGATAGGTTAGAGGACAGAGTATCTCGTAGACCAACTCTTTTATAGGACATGGAGTAGTAGGTGGTGTTGATCAGGCAGAGATTACAGGAGGCACAGACAGCGTAAGAAATATGCAGATCAACATAGGATCGACCGTAGTTTCGATGTGGGCATGAAGGTGTTCCTTCGTGTCAAGCACACAAGATCCCTATCTGTTATAGAAATGGTTCTAAGTTAGCTCCTAGATTCATTGGTCCTTTTGAGATCTTAGAACATATCGGCCCTTTAGCCTATCATTTATCATTGCCACCCAACTTGTCTCGCATACATGATGTTTTTCATGTTTCAGTTCTCAAGAGATACATTACAAATCCTTCTCATGTGTTAGATTGGACATCATTGCAAGTGCAGGATCAGAGGCAAGTGATGGTGGAGCCCATTCACATCCTAGATCACAGGACCTTGGGCCTTTGAGGTAGAAAGTTTGATCAGGTTTAGGTGTAGTGGGACAACTATGATGAGCCGCAGCCTACATAGGAGGATGCTACTTCATTACGAGTCTAATTTCCACATTTGTTCCAATGACTTCTAGGAGGAAGTCGAGTCTTAGGAGAGTGGGATGTAGTGCCCACTTCCCTTTTGACATGTTTTAATGCTTATTCGATATTGTGATTACATGATGGACATTATTATGTTTTGATTTAGTATGATGTTAGACAACTTTGGTCATGGATTATTGTTGATATTGATTTGGTTATGATATAGGATGATTATTAGAGACACTCATATGTGGATGATTATATATTATTTGACATGGATGTTTTATGAATGTTGTTCGGACATGTAATTTTTGGATATTATGAGTAGATCTAGAAAATAGATATTATATGCTAATGATGTACTTTTTGATATAAATTATATGTGATAATGTTAAATTGCCTTAATGTTGTTGTGATTCACATATTTAGATGATTTTTATGATTATATTTATATGTATTTTGGATGTTCGATATGGCCACGAGGCCGAAGGAGGCATTTGTGTTTTGGAGGTTAAAAATCACAACAAACATCGGAGGATTGGAGACCAACTACAATGGAATTTTAGGTGAAGTCGACAAGGCCACCATGGAAACTTGTTTTATTGTGTTGTGTTTATTGTTGTTAGGGATTCCCATTGGGGATCACCTTTATATGTGACCATGGGTTTGTATATTTTATTAATGAGGTTAAATTTATTTATTGTTTGTATGTATTTTATTAGTGATGTGTTCCTTTATTTTATTTATTTAAATTGTATAGAATTAATGTGGGAAATCATATGATTAAAATTTAAATAAATCAAATTTGGATATGGGAAAGTAATAATGGAAGTTGTTGCTTTTTGTATTAATTATGTAGGGATGTGTAAGTTTGTGTAGAGTTTTGTAAGTCTTATTTTGGAGTATGAAATACTCCACCTCCATGGAAATTCGAATTTTTCCTTGGGGGCTATTTTTGGAGGCTTGTGGGACAAGTAAAACTTGTCCCATACCTCTCAATTTAATTTACCAACCATACTTATGGTTGGAGAGGTTATTTTATACTTTTATAATGCATTTTATTAATCATGTTGCATGTTTTGATTACACCCTCTTACATTTTATTTATTTTGCAGTCCTTTGGGATGTGGGCTTTTCGAGTGTGCAAGTAAATTGTCATATTTTCACCCACCTCTTTATAGTGCTTGGGAGAATGAAATTTTTTCTTTCTGTTTGAATTTGAGGATGTTTGATGTGGCATCGTACATGGATCCACGTCATCCTCTTCTCTTCCCTCTTCTATTAAATTTAAACTCTTTGCTTGTTTTGGGTTGTTGAAAAATTTTGCAAACTTTATTGGAGGCACATTTTTCTTGTGTTTGCAGCTCTTACTTTTGGAAGGAGTTTGGAGTAACTTTGCATGTTTGGATATTTCTGTTTTAGGACTATGTTTTGGTATTAAAGCTTTCTGTTTGGAAACAAAAGCTACCATGGAGAGGTAGAGTCTAACTCTTATTTTATGTTGTTGTTTTCTTGTTGTGGTGAATGAATGGTGCATGTTTTTATTTATTTTTTCGGCTAGTTGGGTTGATGCCATAGGAATGGTGTAAGAGAAGGATATGGGAAATCCATGTGGGGGCATAAGGGAATGCCATTGGCATCAGAATTTTGTGGAGGAGTTTGGGTTTGGGATCCACCATGGAAAATAAATAGCTTGCATTTCTTACTTTTTCGGGGGGCATAAGGAGGGATTATGGGGGGCATAAGGATATGTGAGGTGAAATTTTATTGGTGGTTTTTATTCTTGGGTGGATGCCCAATTCCCATTTGGGAGGAATAAGTAGCTTCCCCATAGACCTTTCTCCTTTGGCTTGCATGATCAAGCCTCGAGTTTTGTTTGAATGTTTGAAAATGTAGTTGAAAACTATTGTCTTATTTGGAATGTGTTTTATAATGAATTATGCATGTTGAAAGAATGTTGTGTGTTGTGGAAGCCTTGATTGTTTCCATTGGTTGAATTACACCTCTTATTGTATTTTTGTTGGGGGAAAATGATGAAGGATTCTCCTTTCATTGGATGTCTTGGTTGGGTGGAGAGCGTTGCCTTTCCCCCTCTTTTGTTGTGATCAACTTGGAAAAAGGAAACTTGCATGTTGCTGTTCTGGAGTAAAGGAAAATACGGTCTTGATGAGACCCTTGTGAAATATACTTCATTTGTAACCTTTCCCACTTGAAGTGGATGAAATTGTAATATGTATTTTGTGAAGAAAAGATTTATGTAATTGATTATGGAAAAATATGTTTTGAATTGTGAAATATGTTTATATTATGTTGTTATTGGAAAGAAATAAATAGAATGTTGTTATTGCTTTCAAACATTGAAATATGTAAAGTATATAATTGGAATTAATAAAGAATTGAAAGACCTTCTCTCATTTGCATCGTTGGATTGAATTCAATGTTTCATTGTATGGAAAAAGAGTTAATTAAATATTTTTGTTTGAAAGAAAGAAACGTATGTGAGGAAAATGCATTGAATTACCTCTTTAAAAATATATAAAATTGAAATCAGATTTGCATTTTGGGTTTAGAATAGTTTGATTTAAGTCATTTAAATGTAATGGATTAGTTTAGAAATGAAATGCCACACTTGAATGATAAAATTGATATACATATTTAAAAGAAATGGATCTCTGTTATAAAAATTAATACTAGAAAATAAATTCAATCAAATTGTACAGTTCAGACCTGCACATAATAATCAACTTGAAAATGATATAATTTAGCATGTTAAGACATCAATGAACTCAAATTGACAAATAAAACTTAAGAAAACAATTTAAACATTGCAAAATTGAACCCAATCCCCTTTCACAGTCGTTTTCTATCAATTGTCGGAAAAATGTGAATTGAAAATCAAACAAGCAAATATACCTTCCTAAAACACTTTAAATCCTTCCTAGAGTAATCCTCCATGTCTGTTTGGCATGTTGAGTGAAGAAGGAGATCAAATTGAACAAAAATTATAATTCAAAATTACCAGTTTGCTATTTAAAATCCTGCAGATCATTTTTGTAAAATTGACCCCTTAAACTTTATCAAAAAGTAAAATTTATGATTCCTATGCAAAGAGGGCATCGAGATATTTCTAGAAAGTCCTTGTTTGTGAAAAACTAATCTTTCTAGCATAATTTATGACCCTCTCAAGTTTTTCTGTCTTGCCTTAGCAGAAAATTTGGGAAAATTTTCCCACTGGCAGTCCGCATGCTCAAAAATTTCCGTCAAATTGTCCTTAGTAAAATTTTTTGAAAATTTTCTCGGGAAAAATTTTGAAATTTCATCTGCCATATCGCATCCAATCATAGGCTATCACGTGTCCTCGCGGGGGTAACGGTGGAGGCACAAAGCATCATTTTAGCCCTTGGTCCTTTTAAAAATTTTGGAAAATTTTTATCGTTTCTCCCCGCCGCCTACGACCAATCACAAGTCAGTGTCATGTGGTAGCATGGGGTGAAAGCAGAGGGGGTGGAACCCTCGTGACTTTTTTTTACTTTTGAGATTTTTCTTTGGGAAAATTTCCCTATTAACCTCCATGCCCCCACATTCCCGCCCTGCTTCGGTGATGACCCTTCTGCAGATGCACATGAGACCCACGTGCCTAACTTTCCCCTTATCTCCCCCTTTGGAAAAATTTCCCAATCACTCCCACCACCACCCCTCTTCCTCTCCTTCATCCTTGTGATTGCTCTGCTTAGCACCACGTGTCCCTAGCAGACCCGCAGCATGTGGGCGTTATTTTTATCTCTCTCCCGCTTGGGCAAAATGCCCCAAAATCTTCAGCCACTCGCCCTTCCCTCACCCTTTCTCACTTTGGATCAGGACACAACACATGTCCTTAAAGAACCCACGGAGGTGCAGGTGCAAATGGGAATTTTCTCCCACGTAAGGAAAAATTCCAAACACCACCCCATGACCCGCCAACCCAAAATTGCTTTTCTTCCCCACTCGACACGTGTCCCCCTTTGGGAAAATTTGACCCCTAAGCTCCGTCGGTCCATAACTGGAGTTCTACAAGAAGTTAGGAGGACTTCTTTATATCATTGGAAAGGTGAGAAAATTTCCTATCCAGTTGGGAATGCTTTAGAAAAATTTTGAATGCATTAAGTGTGTGAAAAATCAAATTGAAACTATGATCCTATTAGAGAATGGGTATGGTGATATTTTAACCCCTAAATCTAACTGAAACTTCTAACCCTAAAATTTGGACCATGCGACCTTTGGAAATTGATATTAAATGACAAGTATGTTCTAGTAATTTTATACTTGTTTGAACTTGTTAGTGTCAATTGTTGTCTTACAACTGGTTGTAGAGACTCCTTTAAACAAAAAAATATATTCCATAATTTTCCTAACTAACCCTAGGTTGTTTCTTACGTCTCAAGTGGGTTATTTTAATGGGAATAACACCTTTCCATATTTAGGTGTTATAATTTCAATATATCCTAGTTTAATTTCTATTTCATTTAGATATATACATTGTGACATATTATCCATTATTATAACAAGCTAACGGGTGCTTCATGTGTAGCATTTGTCTTGTAGGATTAATTCCAACCATGGTTATATGCTTATATTATTTTCTTGTGCCTTGTCTTATATGATTGTGACTTGTTTTCTAATGGTTGTGGTTTATGCCTTATGATTTCTTGTTTACTTGATTATATGGACTGAAGGCCTTGAGTTTCTTGTGACATCCGAATGGTGTCCTATTTTTTCCACTAGCTACGTTGTTCTCTTATTATGTTATTACATGTTTGACTTATTTATTTTATATTATGTTATGAGTGTTTGTTACTAACACTTCTTGATAGCTTTCTTTCCCTTATTTTACATGTACCATGGTTGTTACCATGTACATTCCCATCTCCCTCTCAAGGGAAAAATTTTTCGATGTGCACATCGATTCAGTCCTCTTGTTTGGTTCATGTTCACATTGATCTACCTCCCAAACCCCAAATGAGGTGGAAAACATCAGGTGATTATTTAACCCTCTCAATAGTTCAGAAACCAAAAATGGAATGGTATAGAGTGGAATTGGGAAAGAACAAAGACTCAGAAAATGGTTCAAAATCAGACATGAGCCAGAAATAGCAAAGGGACGAAAGCATGAAAATTAGATAGGAATGGTGGGTGTTAGTGTCCCACCTGGTAAGTTTTATCCTCGGGAAAAAATAATGATTTTAGAAGTTGGAACAGTTTCTCAATGATATATTTTTACAAAATCTAGCAACAAATATTGATTTAGTCTACTATAAAAATCAAAGGAGCCAAATTAATGCCATGTTTTAAACTTTAGGTAAGGGAGCTAATTAATCTTCTTTCCCCATTCATTATTTTCCTATCATTATCTAATAAGGAGTGACACCTAGGGAATATGTAGGGACAACGATATGTCTAGAATAAAGTTCCATTCATTTCCGAGTTACAATTTGGATTGGTGACCATATATAGTGGAACTTATTTGTGGGGAAGCGTCATGAATAGAGGGTGAAGTTGACCACTCTCTCAAAACTCTTCCTCTAGTGGTAGGACACCTAAATCCTAAGAGTATTAACATTAGTTCATGAATTGATCACTACCAATCCATTCTACCATCTCCTATAAAATTTCTCTAAGGAAACAAAGACACAGGAACATTCTATTCTTTTTCTCTTGACATTCAGGTGTACTCTATCCTTGATTCACTTATTTATTTTACACATTTATATTCTAATTTCTCTAAGTTAAAATTAAATTTCATATACCATGAGAATTGACTACACTTTTCTTCTTTTATAGGTTCATCCTTATCTCAATAAAAGGAAACACAAATGGAACAAGGAACAATCTCAATCAAAAAATGCTCAAGAAAAGGAAATATTCAATTACAAGCGTAGGTATCCTTTCCACTACATTCACAATTCAACCCTAGGGTTCTAATCCCCTCTTAGACTCTACAATACACATCTTACAATTTCCATTTAACACATTATCAGTTATAACCTCCTTTAACTCTCCATAAGGTACACTTTTCCTATCTACTTTATGTTACTGAATATTCATTCACCAACATAAAGTGGGGGTAAATATAGACACAAAATTATTCACTTATTATTATTACATTATGCCTCTACTGTGTCATTATAGGAATAATTATTAGTTGACCCTCTACAAAGTCCTTCTATATATGTTGATTGAATTTTAATTGCAACGTGGTCTTACACTTTCTAGATTTATATTTTTGTCATGTCACATAGATCCTCTCTCTATCTCGTGTCCTAGTTTATATTTCTTGTCTTAACGATATTAGCGCCAGAAAGAACACTTGTGGCTAGGCACTAGTGTCCCTTCCTGGAACTTTTGTCCACTCTTTCTTATATTTCAAATTATCACTTGGCACCTAATTTTGGATCTTTTCTAATTCTTATTTCATGTTTGGGGTCATCCTTTGGTGTCACTAAGTTTTAAAATTCAAACAAAGGAGTCATATATATACACAACCTACTAACTATTCTAAGGGGCAGCTGGGTTACTATTTTTATCTACTACTTGGGAAAAGGAATGCTTGAAGACTACATTTGGGTTACATTATTCACTGCATAGGAAGGGAAAATTCTAAATTCCATGACACACATTATCTTGGGGGGAAAGTAGTTGTATCTCACTATCTTGGTATAACTTTCATAAGGGCAACCTATCTTCAAGGGACATGATTATATCACACACACTAAAATTACATTGAGACTAAATGTATTGCAATGCTTGGTGATAATCACATTGGGGTGACCTACCATCGATGTCATTCCAAATAAAGCATGTGCATATTTTATTTAGTCTAATATAAGTTTGAGCCTTATGCAGAAGTTAGGGTTTGTTTTGTAAGTACATGGGCAATAGAAAAACCCTATAGTAAAGTGGATGCGATACTGAGTGAAGTGAAGGTGATACTACCATACCCTTAAAGAACTAGATTTTCACTCACTACCAAGAAACTAGCACCCAATTCAGACACTATTGTGCTGGGGTGATATTGTCCCCTTAAAAGTGATATTATCTAGTACACATGTAGATCATTGTCTCCCATAAAAAGCATGCACAATCCAAATTTAGCATATTTCACCATCAATCCAACCCATATTCATTATATATAGCTAGATATCAGCTAAGTCACTCTCATCCTCTTGTTTTTGTATTTGTTTTTCATTACACATTTTTATATTATGTGTTTTCGATATAACATATTGATCACAATTTCTTTGATTAAGATTTATTTTTTGTTAAATCACTCAACACATATCACCACTATGGTTCTTCTTACACTTCAGTCACATTTTATGAAAAATTTGATGTTTGACCCTTGATGCAGAGCTCCTAGACAAGTTTCATACATTAATCAAGATAAGATTACCTTCATTCAAATGGGTACCTGTTTTAGAGGACTTGCCTTGGTCTATAAGGCTTGGATAAGCAAGAAAACTACCTTAAATTCTCTTATATGTCTTATTTCTCACTATACCCTATCTTATTTACTCCTAACAAAGTTATATTGACATTCAAAATGTTTCTCAATCAAATAACTATCCAATTCCTCTTCCTAACCCCAAACCATCCGAATGCACTTCAAGTATGACTAGGCAACAACATAGAAAGTTTGTTATTTTTTATCTCACCTAGAAACTACCTTTAATGTAATATTTCATGAAGTTAAATATAATGATGTCATTATAGTAAAGGTGATTAATGATCAAGAAAACCACCCTTTAACTATATACTTGTCAAAATTGTCCCTACTTATCTTAAGAGCATTTCTCTTGGATGTCACATGGCTAGACTGATATAGACATACCCATAATGATGTATAAGATTCTTAAGGTACCCTTTGTGTCCAATACTATGTATGATAAATTTTAATACCCAACTCCTTACCCTCTTCTCTTAATCAACTTTTCCTCTTTTCTTACTAATTGGACTCTACTAGCCCTTCAAAGTGTCCTTTTCCTTCTTGATTTCTCATACCCGACGTTACAAACCTTGATGTACAACTTTTCTACCACCCATTATCTTGTTTAAAATTTTACCTAAGTTTCAAGATCTAAAACCCCACCAAACTTCCTCCTCCTTTGTAAGTTTACCTTTTCAATTAGGCTTGGATTTGTGTCATTAATTACCTAAGTAGACTGTTAGAAAAATCTTAAAACTTACAACTCTAAAACTTAAATTTCTTCAAAAATATGTTTCTACACCTCATCATAGTGATTGCTTCTAATTTTCAACATTTTTGACTGGATATAACTCTCACAAATCTACTTTTGATTTCAAAACCCTATACTAGGGTTCTCTCATGTCTATGTTAACCGGGGAGGCTCAAAATAACTATAACTTTTTTTAATCTCTATTTCAAAGCATCAAAAAAATTCAAGAGGCCAATTTCACGTATATTCACATGTCTCTTTTATCGGTGAAGCCTCGTGCATCCATAACAACATGAAATTCATTTACTTCTTAGGTTATCAATCGAAGGAAAATAGGGTGTTTACTTGCAATGAGTCTTAGACTTAAACTAATCTAATCTAGATGTATGCTCATATTCCCTAAATATCATCATTCTTTATTCAATAATTACAATTTATTCACATTTTTCATAACCTCAAAACTACATAGAATCCATTCACATGTAATTTCAAATGGAAATTTTGTGTTTTAATGAGTTAGTGCATTTTTACTCAAAGAAGTAAATCATACACATGAAGTATGCTCCTTATACATATTCTTGGACTAGTAATGTCTTTCATACAATGGTATTTGCATCCATACTTTATAGGAACCAACAAGAATTTATAAACATCAAGAAAACACAGTTCATATTTCACTTGTTAGGGATAAACAGATTATACCTTGATCAAGTTACATTACTTTCTTGAGTTTTAGTCATTAGAAACCATCTCCTAGTGCTTTGAGAAATATTTAAACATCACAAAATGAATTAATCTTCAATGCAAAGATCAAGATCCTAATCAATGTAAGCATACATAGTCTTTATTAAAAACCATATCTTCTCATATTTAAACTATGTTAGGAAATATAATGTTTACATTATAATGGGATATTTACCGAAAGGTAAATAAGTAGTTTATTAGTTAATATTTAATATTGTTATATACAATATTAAATATTAGGTTAGAATTTATATTGTTAAGATATATTGTTTATTGTTGTAACAATATATCGTATTTAGTGGTTTGCTGAAGTATAGGATTTCGGGTATGAGAAAATGGTGGAGAGATAATAGGAATCACATTCCTATATATTTGTATTGTATCCCGAATGAATATATTGAGAATACAGATAAATATAGAGAATAAATCAATGGTTTTCTTTGTGTAAATCTACTACATTGTACAATATTTTGGTATCAGAGTGACTGATTTGTGTCTCTTGGGTAGTGTAATATTGTGTATTGTCAAGATGAAGTGATTTTTTTCTAAGGGGCATAAATTCTAATCCATCACCCCACCATATGAGAAGTTTTATAAATAGTGGGCATGTGAATTAGAGAGAATTTATATATTCTAGTTTGTTCTTAAAATTATTTCATAACTAGGCCGCATCTGTGCCTGATGGAGTTCAGTGAATTTGATTAGATATCAATTGTTTATAAGATTACGTCAGGGTTTTGATATCTCACCTGGTGGAAGTTTGAGGAGCATTACAATAGTGTTTTTTAAGATTGGAATTATCTCAGATCACCTGTATTAAACTCATCTCTGCAAAAATTTGTATATCAAGTACCAGTTTTAGTCTTCCATCAATGTTTGGGCTTCATTTTCTGCCATTTCATTGATTCACTTTGCATGCCTATAGATCTACTATTTCTCTTGATATTTCTTTTTTTTATCCATCATATATGTGCAACTCTTTGCACCACACTAACGTCTCTGTGCATTATACTCCACCCATCACATTCTTCTACCTCTACAAGGACATTCATCCTGGCTATTTAATCAACTCGGCTAAGGTTCTATGATCCTTCGTGATCTACTCCACCCATTTTTTACACTCAGATCAAAGAATTTGATGTACGGCTCCTTCAATTTGGTCGTCCATCGTTGCAACAGGATTACAAGAAATTTTGCATCAATTACAACCTGGATTTTAACATCATTGCATGGCCAAACCAGTTTCTTGTAAGCTCGTAATTTTAGGTATTTAGGTTTAAGTGATTTTAAATTTTATTTTTGATAGTCATTAGCATAGTATGTAATTATTTTAATGTCCTTATGATGTATTGTAAATTGATAGTTAGTATAAAAAGTATTTAGTCATTGGTATTTTTGAGTCACAAAAGTTAAGTCATATAATTGTTTATTATTATTCCTAGAGTCTAAAGGGTTATTTTGTAAGATGATCTTAGGATTATTAATATTATCTTGTTTAAGAGTCACTAAGTCAATATTAAGTTTATAGTCAAGTTTAAATAAAATAAAATAAAAAAATTGGTCATGTTGTCTATAATATCTTGTTGTCATTGTTAAAGTAAAAGAGTAATTACGGTCAATTCAAGTCAAGTCAAGTCAAGTCAAGAATAAAATATTGTAAAAATAAAATAAAAAAATCCTCACGGATGAATTTTTGGTGTTACCCAATGTCTGCGGAAGAATAAATTGTTTCACATTGCAGGAGGGAAGATATAATAAGTTCAATGTGGAAACAGATGTACTTCATATCCAAATCGCTAAGTTAGCAACATGTTATTAGAGGATGGAGGCATCAGAGGTGGAGGTCGAGATAGTGACCTCTTGTCAGTCATAAAAAATGTGGCCACATGAAGTGGTCGTGGAATTTTATGGTGTGAATTTCCTTTCAGTTGTGTGCTTCAGTTTCAGAGTACCTATTTTGTAGTATAGTGTGGATTTTAGCATTTCAGCATGGTTTCAAAAATAAGAGCATATGTGGTATGTTCCTGTTCACTGGTATGTGGCTATTCCTACATAATTTCCCAATGCTATAACATAGTGAAGAACAGATAGCACAGTGAAAAGAAGCATCATGAGTCTTGATGAGTAGAATAATCAGATGTGTTCTTGTTCATACATAGGTTTGTAGTTAGCCTCCAAAAAACCATTGAAGGCTACTCAGATGTGTTCCTTCTTGAGTTCCCACACTGCTAGGTCAGATGTGTTACCTAAAGTGACTGGTTGATAAGCAGATGATTCATGAGTGTGTTCCCATCCTCATCAGTTAGAATTGATCTTGATAGTGAATGGTTGATAAGAAGTTGATGTTTTCCTTCTTCTACCTTCAGTTTGAGTGTTGTACCAAGATCATGAGTAAGCACAGTGACAAGATGCAGAGAAAGTGTGAAAGTCGTTTGCTACCATGTAAACATTAAGGGGGATGTTAGGAAATACAATGTTTACATTATAATGGGATATTTACCGAAAGGTAAATAAGTAGTTTATTAGTTAATATTTAATATTGTTATATACAATATTAAATATTAGGTTAGAATTTATATTGTTAAGATATATTGTTTATTGTTGTAACAATATATCGTATTTAGTGGTTTGTTGAAGTATAGGATTTTGGGTATGAGAAAATGGTGGAGAGATAATAGGAATCACATTCCTATATATTTGTATTGTATCCCGAATGATATATTGAGAATATAGAGAAATATAGAGAAGAAATCAATGGTTTTCGTGTAAATCTAGTCTTGTATAGTCAAACTATATATTCAAACAAAGTTTCATAGTTCATCCTCCACTTTCCATTCTTCAATCCTCCTTCCTCGAGGAATGATCTAACTACTTCTCCTTTCAATATTTTTATCTCATTTATTCTCCATTTATAACCCTAACGAACTTTCCCCTATAACTCACATACCCATCCTCAGCTAAAATAGCTTTATTACATCATTTTTTCATTTATGACTCTTTCACTCCTAGGGTTCAATAAATTCATGACTAGACTCCTCACACGACTCTTATTTACCTCTAAGACACTTTTACCCAAGCTAACAAGCCGAGATACCTCCTTGCATGTTTTCAAATTTTTGAATTTATAAGGAGGGAAAGTAAATTTTTTGAATTATTGATCCCCAACGACTCTTCAACATGATGTCTACACATCCTAAATAACTTGACATGACATCATAGCTATATATGAATGAAGGCCTCTCGTTTTAAATTTTTATTTATTTATGCCCCCGCATCAACCCTCCATCATATTTGGTAGTTACTTTACCTCCTCATAGGGTTATCTTGGGATAGATATAATGTTATCCCCCGTATCCTAGTGACATGTTATGTTTATAATTTCAACTTGATTGTTGAGGAGTTGTTCCACACACACACACACACACACACACACACACACACACACACACACGGGGGAATCAATATTGCTTCTTATACTTTAGTTACATAATATCTGTCTATTCACTTCCATGTGAGAATTATTACATCACCTTTCCTTATCTTCAAAGAATAGGTTTTCATCTATTCCCTAAGGGAGGGACTCAAAAATAAAAAAACATTCAAATATTTTCAAAAACACAAAATCAAGATTTGTTTTTATAACATACATTGTTTACACCATACATTATACAATTTATTTATTCCTTTGGTTTGATATAAAATATATTTTCTTTACATGTGTTCATGTGGTATATTGAGCTTGATGCGGTACATTCATAAAGTGATACAAAATGATAGGTGTTGGTCTCCCTAATCTTAGACTGTTAAACTCTAGGGACATCTACTTTTACATAATATCTCCATGTGTTATACTTCCATTATAGTTTCTTTCTTTCCTCATTACACTTGGTTACATATATATTATGTATTTTATATTTTTGGACTAGCAGGACTAACACATGTGTCTTGTATAGTGCTTATAGTTATTGATATCCCTTTTTATATCACATTTTATGTGTTTTTCATCCCATTTAGATACACTTGATTTTCCAACTTGTTTTCTAGTTTTGTGTGTATGTGCATGTTTGTTTTATATTATGATTATGGCCTAAGGGCCTTGACTTCCTTTTGACACCACGGGTGTCCCATGTTTAAGGCATAATGCCTTGTATATGGTTGTGTATCTCTTATTTTTCAGCCTAAGTTCCTTGATTATCTTATGACACCGTGAGTGTCTCATGTTTGCAAGCATTTATCCTTATGTGTGACGTTTCTTGTCATGTTTTCCATTTTTCTATATTGTATGCACTTTTTCTCTACCAACACATATTTTTCTGTTGTTATTATTACTACTTTTTTGTATTAACATTGTTCTTGTTATCATGCTTTTATTTTTGGTGCTCTTGTTTTACACCATGATTTTTACCTTGTGAATCCCATTTACGGGAACATTTTCTTCTTGGTGGCCACCACATAAAATTTTTAAAGGTTTTATACACATTCTCAAATACTCAACTATGATTTTATGTATTTTATTTTGAGTCACGCTTTCAAATTCTTCATCGCACACACCTCAAAAGAGGGGGAAAACATTCAAGGTTTATTTTACATTTCTAGCAGAGACATGATTTTTTATGGGAATAGACATATGCATGGGGAAATGCCTTAGAATTAGACTTAGACACATGAATTTAGAAAACTCTATAAGGGGTAAAATCATACATCCTAGATAGGACCATACGAATGGTTATGACCCTATCATACGGTTTTTCCTAGGGGAATTTTCTCTAGATCTTTCAACAATATCATGTTTTTCATCAATGTTACAACATTTTAATATGGTTTCATACTTAGTTTGACTTAGTTTAGCACACATTCAGGTATTTCATTCTCTCTTTCTCCATGGTACTCAATTTCATCTCCAGTTTTGGGCATAGTGGGGGTATGGGTCTCTTTTCTTCACTCATATTTTAGCATATAATCATTTCTATTCAGTTTCTACTTAGTTGTGTGGTACATGGGAAGAGTATTGGGGAAATTATTTCTCTTTTCTATTGTGTGTCCTAATTTACAAAATTGGGCTTATAGCCATTTACAATGGTATGGTCCATGGGGTTGTGGAAGATGTCAAATTGGTTAATTTTTTCGTAGGAATACTTTTTTATCCTCTTACACTTAAGGGGATGATATCAAGGTTGTTTAATTACTTTGATAAATAGTCTTCTTCCTTGGCAAGATGCTTCAGCTCCTATTTTTGGTTCTTCACTTTAGAATTCATGTGTTGGGTTAGTACACCTAACACAATGACCTCTCCTTGGAAAAAATTGGGGACCTGGTCACCCCGATTCTTCATCAAAGTTTAAAAATCAAGAATTGTAAAGCACAATAATGTGAGAACATTCCCTTTACAATATAAATAAGTTTATTATTTCCATGTTTTACATATCTTTTGGAATTTCTTGTTGCACATTTCTTTACAATTACTTTCATTATATATTGAGTTAAAATTTATTTTCCTATCTTGGGCATTGACTACACTTTGTGTTGCAAGTTTCATTTTGAAGTGTGCCAACACCAAAAAAAAGGGATACGAAAAAAATAAATTTATTGAGAGAAAAGAAAAAGTGTGTCTACACACTCAAGTATATTTTCCTTTAAACATGCAATTTAATTTCATAATTAAAGTGGGAAAAAAATATAAAAACTTAAATTTGGCAATCTATCATTGATAATGTTGATCTTGACATCACACACTTGCATGTACAAATGCACTCTCCTTGCTCTTGTTTCGCTCACCCTAAAAGTTCATTGATTACTTTTTAATCTTTGCACATCTCTTTTTCATCAATTTAAGTTTGATTACACAAAACACATATATAAACAACCATCCTCTAACCCATAAAGTCAAAAAAATTCCCTCATGTTCAAAACCACCTTTTTTGGTCGAGTTGCACAAATCTATAAGCCAAACCTCTTGTACAATTTTGGAGTGACATATTTTGGGATAATTCTTTCAATTCTATCACATTCTTATGAGTAAATATATCCCCTTGGTCAATATTTCATGACATGACAACCTTTAAAAGCATGTATAAGCAAGTAAATCATACCTCATTTAAGAACATGGTACTTTAAGAACTCCTCATGTAAAGGCAAGCATAAAAGGCACTCCAATCTCTCTAAACTACAAAATAATTCATTCACATCCATTAGGGTAGTACCCTCTATAGGTTTAAAGTCTCTTTCCAGGTTTAGGAGTATCCATATTCACTCTACAAGCAATAAAAGTGACCCTTCCCAAGTATTTGAGTAAGTGTGAAACTCAAGCAAAACATTTTCAAAGCATGATTGTCAAGTTTTGATCGTAATATGGTAGATATCACATACTAGGATAATGAAATATGGTTTAAACCCTCTTTGGAGTAGTGGTAATGTTGGTGGTGCACAAGGGTGTTCACAACCCACCTAACCTTTTTGTAGGAACTCCTTCTTGCACTACAAGGGTTATAGGGTTTGAGTAGAGCATAAAAATCCCTTTTGAAGGTGAGAAAAGAAGATCGACACACTATGATACTAATTTTTAGCAAGGAAACAAACTTAGAAATTTGTATACCCAAATTCCAAGTAGGTCCAAGACTGTACAAAAGGGTCAGGACCATACAAACATTTTTACTTAGTCATACATTTTTACGAGTTCAGTTTTAGGTGTCATTTTCTATAACGAAGCATTTTTAGTCTTAGATCAACCTATTCTTGCATTCAAATCACGTATACTCTTCTAGATCCACCCAAAATGAGTTAAGTGTAATTATCCCTTGTGTTTTTGATAGTTGTTAGATCAATAGTCACTTTAAAAATTGTTATTCTAATTTGTGAAATTAATGTTGGAAGTTAATTAAATCATAATATCCACCTGTAAAATTATTTCAATACTTTTTATGTATGTTAGTTAAACATTCATTAAAAAATTAAAATTGAATGAATATATATCAAAAAATTGAAATCACGGTCATATTAATTCATTAAATCAAGTTATACCCTCACATTTGAGAATCCCAATTTTCAAATCACTTGCACATATTTCTAGGACCATAGCACCCAAAAAGGGCAACCATATGCTATGGACCGACCTATCCACTTTGTTCCATTTCCCTCCAATGGTGATTTTCTCCATTTTAACTTCTTTGTTACATTAATAGTCATATTTACCCAAGTTTTCCAGATCCACACTTGCATATTTAAACAAGTAATTCATCTCTCATTGAAGAGGAAATTCTATATACTTGGCACCTAGCATTCCAATGAGAAAATACTATGAGAAATCATAAGAAAATATACTCCAAGACTCCCTTGAGCTCCATATACTCTACATACTCATTCTAGGGTAGTCATCCACTCGATTTCAAAGTACAAAAATCAGATTATCAAAATCAAGTCAAGATAGGGAAAAGGTTCAAGTATAATTACATTGGTGCAATTTCATGGTTAGAAAACTCGGGACTTGAAGCTTCCTTTATGTTGAATCTTATATAATTTCAGTAGGTGTTGGACTAAATTTGGCACTTGAAGCTTCCGGTCAAGTAGAAGCTTGCTAAGGACTAAGTAGGTGCCTTGTTGAACTTTAGAGTTGTAGCTCCATGTTAAGTAGATGCTCAACTTGAGATCATTGTAATATTTACAAGACATTCTTTTCCAATTTAGTAATCTGATTTCAATGGTGTTTTCTCCCTTGAAGGGTTTCCCTAATTAAATCTTGTCTCACTATGTTTACTCTCATATTTAATTCTTTTGAATGTTATCTTGGCTTAACTATCACAAATTAAGTAAAGTTAATTGATTGTTAAAGTTTGAATAGACATTGATTCACCCCCCTCACTATCCTAATTTCCAACAGAGAGTGAGTGTGCAAGAGTTTATATTCAATACAATTAGATGAAAGACTGAAAGAGAGAGAGAGTTAAAGAAGGTTTATTTTAATGAGGGTTTGAAGGAATTTGGAGCTGAATTTTGGGATCACTATCAGTTGTGGTATCAACATATTTTCAGTGGTCATACTTTTGAAAAATATCTTATGATGAGTCATATTCATAAGATTCTCTTGTTATGAGTAATATCAATAAGGGTTTAGGGGTTGGTGCTCCTTGTGGGGTTGGTGTCTCACTAAAGAAATATCTTGTGATGTGTAATATTCACTTGAGTATTTTTGTGAGTAATATCAATAAATATTTTAGTGGTTTTTCTTCCCCTTGAGGGTTTCCCACTTATATTTGGTGTCTTGTGTACTCTCTCTTGTGTTTTGATATTTTGAATGGTTAATACACATAATATGCACATTTATGGTTATGAATGATGTATGAAAACATTAATTGATGAATGTATGGTTTGGTAAATGAAGTAAAATTATTGTAGGAATTATTCATCCCCCTCTCGCGATTAATTATGCTTCCAATAATTGGTATCATAGAAAGTCCTTGAGAAGTAAGTTTCACCACTTGAAGGAGATCCTATTGAAGCACAAGTATGGTAGATTATCAGGCTCAAGTTGATGAGAATCCATTAGTTAGATTGAGATATTTTTGAAACCCTTAGGGTTTGACATTTAGCAGTCCATCTATGAAGTGTGTACTCCCTCTCCAACAAAGTAATATTTTATGATAAGTTTCATAGATGATAAAAAGTAGGTTATTGTGTTGATTTTGAAGTAGGGTGTTCTATTGGTGAGGATGAAGACCTAAAAAAATTATGATGAATATGACTTAGAAGTTGATTATGATATGTGTAGACCTAAATTGGATGATAAAGATGTTGATGAACTAAAAGAAGAGTTTGAGAGTTTTTATAACCTATAATGGAAGGAAGTGGTATGAAACTCTAACCATGGTAATGAGATATAAATATATCCAAGATTTTCTTAAGGAAAAGTTTTTGTTCATGAGAATCAAATTATCTTGTTTGAGGAAAGTTTAAGGTTATATGCATGTTTTAAAACCAAGAAGAAGTTAACATTCTCAAAAGAGGATCTATATGATGTTCCCTCATTATTTTATGCAAGGTATGGATGGTTTATTTATGAATATCTTTTCTTATCCATGCAAAATGATCACAGTCGTAGAAAAATGGAAGGAAGGAAAAATGATATGATTTGAGGTTTTACGTGTATACCATCCATCTTGTATGTGTATGTGTGTATAGAGGTCCATGATACTATTGATTCATCAAAGTATGTCATTGTCATGCTTGAGGAGCTAGTTGTGTAAAGGTATATCATCTTGTTTTCTTGAAGAATCTCATTATGTTATTGTCTTATACACGAACTATGTTAGCATTATGTTATGAAGTCATGTAAAAAGTTTCATGTTCTAAGTTAGATTCTTAAGACCAATGTGTTGGGTATTCATAGAAGATTTTGTGTCATCATCAAAATTTGTTTAGGCATTAAGTCTTGAGGTCATGTCCTTGAGTAAGTCCGAGTGTTCTTATCTATTTTTTGTGTGATTATTGTTTAATATTTGTTATCAAGATGGGTCTTTGTTACCTTGAGGGTTTTGTATATGGTTTTTTCACACATTAGAATGAATCTTAGTAGTTTGATTACTTTAATTGTGTCAAATGAAGATGATAAGATCTACTTACAAGTACAAAATAGAGAAATAACATGATGATTTGAATCTCTAAGGGTGTGTTCATGTTGTCAAAATATTGAGATATGTTTATAATGAATACAAGGATGTCGGTTTCATAAAAGAGAAGTTTTCATGACTTAAAGCTAATAAAAGAGTTGTCTAATTTTATAAGGATTTGTGCTCGTATCTTGAGGAATATTATGAATTTCTTGATCTACACATCAAGGAAGAGTATAATTATTGTTAGTTGGAGACTTCTTAAAGAGAAATGAAGGTTTGAGAGTTGTGATTAGAATCTGTAAAGAGAACTCACTATATGGGTTATCAAAGTTAGAAGAAGGTGTTCTGAGTTCATTATTCAATGTATGCAACTCACTACTTTGTGGTATGTTCAAGAATATGATGACTGAGGTATGTGTTCAAATTTCATTAGTACTTTATATGGTGTGTCTTAGGTGTCCGAGGGTATTAAGAATCTTACAAATGCTACAAGGATTTTTAATCGTAGTATGGTCTATGAAGGGATCTAAAAATATATGCAAATGAATTTGAGTCAAAGACAAGTGTAGATTCCAATGTTAGAGCATGGCATAGGTTTTCGTGAATCTGTAGAAACAAGAAGGGATTTGTAGTAGTATATGAGGATGGTATGACATTGGGAGAAGTTTCAATCACTTTGAGTATTAGGTGACTTTGAGGTATATAAATAAGTGTAAAAGCTGATTAAATCTGTCAAAATCTTAATGGCTCCCGAGATGGTTACAGGATTGATCCAAGAAGATATAATTTGTATCTATGTCGTGAGTTCATAAAGGTCTGATTTTATACACAGGTTGGTGTTCATGAGACAAATTTAAGCATGGATTGTGTAAATTATGGTTTTTAGATATGCTCTCCATGTGTTTAAAGGTATGTACATGAGTTAACTATGCTTACAAGGTGGTATTTGGTCTCTTGGTTCAAGCTTGAAGTGTTTATGCTTCATAAGAGTTTGATTGGAGAAATTAAAGGAAGTTAATTGATTTTACGAGGTGATATTTCTCTTCTGCTACATTTTTGTTGACATTCTGTTGTGTTTTTGTTGTAATTATGTTGCTTTTTAATAGGTTAGAAAATTGGGTTTCTAAGTTGATGTGCAATCTATCTAGCTTGTATATGATTTTTAGAGGTCTTAGTATGATGACATAGGTTGAGGGGGAGTTGGTGTCACTCTTCTATCAGGCCATAAGGGTATATGAAGACCTATTTCTCTTAAGATGTGAAGAAGGATTCTTAGCGAGGTCTTGTAATGATGATTTCATGCAAATATTACTGGTTACCAGGGTACAGTGACTAAGAAATAAGTGAAAAAGGTAACCTACAGGTTACGTAGGTGGTGTATAAGGCAAGGGGAGCAAGTTTTTGTGCTCAAGATCATGAGAAAGGTGACATGAAAAGTTCTTGGGTAGAGTTAAGAGTAATGCAAGATATACTTGGTTGATTATTTACTTCTAATTTGTTGTATTGTTTCTTGATAAGATGTTGCATGTTCATGGTAGTCAAAATATGGTATGCTATAGGTTTTATTATCTCACCAAGACAGGGGGAGCTTGAGTTTCTTCTCTAGTAGAAGTTTCAGATGTCTAGAAGGTATGTAAGGCAAGGTGATTGATGAAATTCAAGTCCATTCCAAAGGTATATGGTTTCTTGACTCAATAGTTATAATGCAAAGCATGTTTTTAGGTTGAAATGAATGAGAAAGTGCTTCAGGGTAGAGTCAATATGGTTGAGTCATCTCTATGACTCATATGTAAGGTAAGTGGTCCTAATTTTTGTTTTCAGTTAGAGAAGGATAGTATGGTTCTAGGGGGAGATATAAGGAGTGGATTCATGTTGTGTATTGGTTTTCATGGTTGGAAAATATTGGTTTAAATTTATCTAAAGATGTGGTTTAGGGAAAATGGTCCTAAAGGAGGTTTTTCAAGTATTAGAGGCAGATTTTGTGATTTCTTGCATGGTTCAGACCTAGATGGAGATGTTTATCATGAATGAAGAAAAAGTGAAGGGCATATCTTCTCAAGGGGTGGTCTTTTAGGATCATTATAGGTCCATGGATCATTCATTTTGATTGTTGAGGTCAAACAAGAGAAACTACAATCCAAGGGGGAGTCTTTTGAGCAAGTAAGTTGAGTTTGTGCATTGTGTCATATTGTGTGTTGTCATTTTCCATGTATTTTTATCATTATATAATTTTTCATATATGTCAAAGGGGGAAAATCATCAAAAACATGGAAATGATTCATGTAGGAGTGTTGGTCATGTTGGTTGTCGTCAATGAAAAAGGGGGAGATTATTGACCATTGTGTGTTAGTGTTATCATTGATTTTAATTCCATTGATGGAAAAGGGTTTCATGAGGTCATGTGAGTCTCCATGAGGTGTTAGTCAAGTGTTAAACATGAAGGTTGATTGGTAGTTTCAAGTTTGGTGGAGTCATATGTTGTTCGGAGCATGGTTTGGCTTGCATAGTCATGGTTTGAGTCCTCCCAAGTGATTTCAAGGCTTTCATGAGTTGACACATGGTCATGAGGTGTGTTAGAGGTGTATATGATTTTGTATTTGGTCATCATGGTCATTTCATGAAGTTTCATGGTTGAGTTAGGTCATTCCAGAACTATTCCTAGCCCTCTATCATGCGAGAATGGTATATAGGTATGATATTTAGAGCTAATTCTTTATGGTGGAGCATGTTTGAATCATTATGGTAGTGTACCTAGAGTGTATGGTGAGTATCAAGTCATAACCCAGAGGTATGATGCATGTATGAGGTCCTTGGGAAGTAAGCATGTGAGAAATAGGCAAGTTAACATACATACGTCTTAATGTTTGGAGTGTTTTAGAGATATTTGGGCTAGATTGTTAGTATGGATAGTTAGAGGATATTTTCATGATGTTTCATGACATTTTTAGGTCATCGAAGAAATATTTGTAAGATATGTGACTTTTGGAAAAAGTGGGTAAGTTATAGAGCGAATTTAAAGCAAATATGGATCTTCTAATGCTCATTGTGAATTGTATGCTTTGCATGGGGACCTGAGATCTTTGGCATATCTTCTTATGTAAGTTTTTAAGGTTTCAAAAAAATAATGAGGTGTTTTGATCATCTATTTTTTATGAACAATCGTTAAGAAGGTAAGTTGCTTTGAAACCCTAGCTAAAAGTGACTTGGAGAAAATGAATTATAGTGATAATTTCTTGATTGTTTTTTCAAATTTTATGATTCTATTTTGTATAGGATTCTTCCGTATTTCCATAAAGGTGTATTAGTGCATGTGAAAATATGTGGGTCCCACTTGAAAAGGCTTATTTCTGAAGAAGTTTGGTTTGTGGAAAATTTCTCCAAATAAGGTAAGAAATAAATTGAAATTTTTTAGATATAAATTTTTCTACATTTCTATGATATTTTTAGGTCATGGTTGAAGTTAAAAATGGAAAAGTGTGCCATATTTATGTAGACTATTTTTTAGGTCGGTTTGGAGCAAACTTGTAGTAAAATTGAAATTTTAGGAGATACAGAATAGTTAGAACTCCATTATAGTTGTTTTGTGATCCTCGTTCAGAGATATTTTTAATGGTATATCAAATTTAATTTTTGATATGGTATCACAAAGTTTGATCTATTCTTTGAGGGTGAAATTTGGAATATACTTGATATATTAGGGTGTTGAGTAGCTTCAAGAGGTAAAAAGTGAGGTTTCGAGTTGTTCTTGATTGGTGAAATTTTTGATTAGTTAGAAATAATTTGTAATGGTTTTCCATTCCTTAGTTAATTTTTTAAGTGTGTTTATATTATGAATCAAGATGGGATCAATGTCGGTTCTTGAGTCATAGAAGGCTTAAGAAGCGGAGTTAGCGAGATTGTCTAGGTTGAAGGCCTTCCACTTAGAGTTGGAAGGAGTTATAATATTTTATAGAAAGAGGATTCAAACGTATTTCTAGTGGTATTTTGTTTATGTCTTGGTGATGATATTTGATGGGTCTTTCAGGTTAGTTTGTGGAGAAGAAGGATGTTGATTTTCGAGAACATGTTTTCTTAGGCTAACAAATTGAATTGATTGAGGCATGAGATGGATGAATTAATTCTTTATATCACCTAGAATGTGATAGGAGTTAATCTCATTCCTTATGAAGTCATCTTTAGGTCTTGGAAGTGACATAAAGGGTGAAAACTAATAGATTTTTCAATACTATGTTGCCCCTATTGTATTAGTGGTCGTTGTCATTGATGTCACATGGAATTAATGGAAAAGAGTGAAAGAGCATATAGGTCAGTTGTTGTTCAATGGTGCTAAGTGGTTCAAGATGCTTTTAGGAAGCTTCAAGCATGTTGCGGGGATTGGTCGTGAGGCATGAATTCAGTGGAATCATGGACTGGCTGGTGTGTTTAGCTCGGATGTGCTACAAGTCGATTTGATGATTTTAGAATGGGAAAGATCTCTTACAATGTGTTACTGAGATCATTTGGTGTAATTCTCAGTTCTAATCGGCTCATTTAGGCCTTTTTCTAGATCTTGGTGAGGTTTGAAAGGTTGGTACATGTCATGAAAATACCATGTGAGCATGGAAGCAGCTTTAGGAATGGTGTATATTGCGTGTGTGAGAAAAACCAAGGGCTAGTTTAGCTCATGGAAACAAAATTAAAAAGTTATCTAAAGTTACCCTTGAGGACTGGTAGTGATTGTTGAGGTAAATGAGATGGGATTGATATCTATAGGAAAAACTATGACTAACCAACACATGGAATGTGTAGAGGGGTTTCTTTTAGTGCTTCATGTCAAATTTCATTGTATTTTGGAATGTTTTTTAAAACTTCCCTTTTAAAGAATGCAAATTGAGAACCCTAGATTTTTAGCATCCAAGAAAAAATATAGTTCCTTCTTTAGATAAATCATAGAATGAATTTTTGAAGAGAACTCTAAGCATGATCTTTTTCAAAAAATTTAAGGAAGATTGGTTTAGAAGTAAGGAAGTTATGAGCATTTTTCTATCATTTTTTTCCATCTCTCTTGGGCTCCTTCTTCGGTTGATAGACTTAACATGAGTTTTCTGAATCTAAATCACTTAAAAATGTTTTTACAATCCTCAAAAGCATATAAAACCTTTTCTAATTCAAAATGATTACTCCATTGTATCGCAGGGTGGATTGTGCCATATAGGCATGTATGTTCTATTATGACTTCCTTCCGAGTATTGTTCATGTATGTTATAAAGATATACTAAGATGAATTGGTTATCCTAAAATCCTTACTTGTGTTTGAAATCAAGTGAATTATGAAGTGGATCAAGAGGTACTTGTGAATTCATTCTAAGGCATCTTGATTAGTATCTATGAGCTCCAGTTGAGCATATGATGTTACAAAATGGTTCGAGAATATAGATGTACTATTACAATTACTGATCATGATTTTTATGTCCTAAATGAATATTGTGTAGGTGTTTCAAAAGATAATTGTACTAACCAATTTGTGAAGCATGTCTTGGAGTATGACTTTCATATTTTTGGTGTGTCCAGGATACCAGAGAAGAAAATTGAAGACCTAAAATATGAGACAATATTTGTAGTGCAAAGGTATGTCCTCATCTCGGAAGAAATATAGAAGTGTATCCAAAATATATAATTAGGGTGTGTAATTCAAAGTGCCTCCTCAGTATCAATTGATAAATATAACAACAAAATTTGGACAAGTTTAAATAGATATCATAAAGTAGACATAAATTCATTCAAAATTGAAGGGCCACAAAGATCTGTGATTGCCAAATGGGATAACACGGATGTGAACACTTGGTCACACAAGGGAGGAATTCCATGGACTCCAATAAAGTTTCATATTACAATAATTATGTCATCTTCTACAAGTTCAAATGAAGTATTATGTTTTGGTGAAGGTTGAGAATGTGTAGTAGTTCTTGTGGTAGAATATAGGTGCTTGACAAGATAATTGGTATGGGTTGAAGTAAGACAAAGAGATCCTAAGGTGTATGTACTTTCATTGTGAAGTTTATGTATGAGAATAATGGTCTTGCAAGTGTTTTGATGTTTGTGAAAGGTCAACCCATGATCATGTGTTGAGTATACAATGTAAGCCACAGATCAAAAGTGATGCAGAGTCTTCATAAATGATAAACCCTTTAAAATTCTCTTAATATGTTACCCACAGTTAGAGTTGATCGGAGAATCCGAGAAAGATCTTTTAGAGTTGCAAATTGTGAATTTCATCAAAAAAATCGAGTAAAAACATGTTTTTGTTCTGTCTCGAACATGCACAATCTCTCATACTCTAAACCTAGGGTTTCACGAATGGAAATTCTCCTGTGTTGAAAGATAACCAATCAAAAATCCCAAAAATGTGAAGAAAACTCAGAACGAGGTCATAAATAGATTACAAAGAAATTAATCATTTTCATCTTGAGTTGAGAGTTTTGTTTATGATAGTGTATGTGTACAGTCATTTTAGGACTATAACTTAGGTTCTTTTATCAAATTAAAATCATTTCTTGAAAATGTAGAAGTATATCTTGTTGGAATAACTTCAAGGAGGATAAATGAACCTTTGAGAGCCTCAAATCTTCTTAAAGGGCTTATTTTAATCTATTTCCATGTGACAAAAGCCATGACAAGGCTAGGAAAAATGCTACACTGATCTTGGAAAGGTGCAAATTTTCTTTAACAAATGTCGGAACAAGGTTATTTGATTATGTTGTGTATTAAGAAAGTTATTTTTAAGGGTTTAAGTTTTGTGCATGTAGTTGTCATGCAATTTTTCTCTAAAACATGTACTATGACTCTTTCTTAGTCCTTCCGATAAACTAAATAGTCTAATAACCTAAAAAGACCACTTTGAGAAGTTGAAGAGTTATGAAAATCTCTAGTTCAAAATGCTTGAGCTCTTAAAGAATCCAAATGATCAAGAATATCATAAAACATACAAATGTAACTCCTCCTCCCTTGATAGTTACTTGTACATTTCATTCATGATGGGATTGCATTTATCCTCTATGATTAGTTATATTTTGAAATAAAAGGTCAAGTTTAAAATACAATGTGTCATAATGCAGTTGTAAGAGGGGTTAGAGAAGTACCACAGGTCATCCCACTCATGCCAAGCTTGAATCTATCTTAAGGATGAAAGGTGAATAGTTGGATAATGTCAAAATGCAAAGACCTCGAAACATAGAAGTTGAAGCTTAAAGTCCTGAAAAAACAAGAATATGAAGAGTTCTCTTTTAAATGTAATACTTAAGAATACAAAAAGGAAATTGTTGTATTTTTTTGTGAGTGAGAGTTAAGCTGATATTTATGTGTGTTATAGAAAAGTGAAGATGAATTAAAGAGGTAGATAAAATTGAATATATAGATACATATATAATAGAGTTACAACAAATTGAAGACATATATACATATATAACAATAAGAAGGCATGTTTGCAAGGATAAGATACTAAGATACTAGAAAGGACAGTATAGGAATACTTAATTATCCTAAAATTGATTCTAAAGCTTAGAGGATGTTGAAAGATGGATGACAAGTTTTGATAGTGAAAGCGTAGAAAAGTATACGTTAGAAGTGCGAGGAGTATGTAATGAAAAGGTTAGTGATAGGATCTGAAAAGGTCGGTGACAAGACCGAAAAGGAATATACCTTAGCCTTAGTTCTTTAGTTTGAAAATGCAAGATAAGATTGAAAACTTAGATATGACTGAGTGTGATGAAAAGTTACGTGAGTCGATAAGATAAAGTTGTAGAGATTGGAGAATGCATGTTGAAAAGTGAAAATAATAGTAGGACAACCTAAGAAATAAGTGTTCATTCAAGTTAAAACCTTGTAATGATTTGAGCCTACAAGTTTAATACATGGTGAGTACATGAAAAATACTCGGATATGAGAATTTTACACAATTTTTTTACCACATATGATGAAGAAATTCCAAGACTATGAATTGTAGAGCCTAAGAAATGATGAATAGAGACCAAAATCATGATTCAATAAGCCTTGTATGATAGAGATTGGATGAAGTCGTGTGATTAGAAAGGAAGTGTATCAGATCAGATTTTTGGAGTAGAGGGGAAGAAGAAAATTGTGTTAATCTAGAGGTCATTATCAGGTTTATAAGATAGTGAACTAAGTGTGACCAAATTTTTCCATCAAATCTAAGTTGCAACTTAGCATATAGGGGGTTGCAACCTCTTTGTAAGTAGTTGCTTACTAAAGATCAGTTGTAGCTGGTTAAATTATAGGGTTTGAGTTCTCCGGATTGATTAGCATCTTTGTAAGACTTAGGAGTTACAGCTCCATGTTGAGTAGAATCTCAACCTTGAAATCAATGTAACTAATATAGGGCATTTGGTCCTAAGCCTAGTTCTTGGTTTCAGTGGGTTTTTTCCCAGTTTGGGTTTCCCACATTAAAATTGGTGTCTCTGTGTGTACTTCCTTGTTAATTTCTTGTGTGTGGTTTTATGTGTTAATCATAGCTAATTTGATAAAGTAAATTTGAGAAGACATTGATTCACCCCCCTCTCATCATTGTCCAAGTTTCCAAAAATTGGTATTAGATCCTAGTACTTTTGAATCAAGTCTAACAACTTAGAGTAGGTCCATCAATCATAAGCATGGTTATTGAATTTATTCCTACAAGTAGTTCAAGAGACAAATATGTTAGTGAGGATTAAATCTCATATGAATAGAAATTAGAGGTAAATCTTGAAGCAGAATATATAAGTTCTCTGGATGAACTGATATATATAAGGAAAAAGAACAAAAAATTGAAGTTCAAGATGAATGAGTATGAAGAGCATATCAAGCTTGTTGATTAGATGCAAAAGCAGAAAAGTGCAAAAAGATATAAATATAATAAGGCACAATTAGAGTTGATTTTAGTATCGCTTAGAGACAAAGAGAAAGAGCATCTCAAAATTAGTTCAGAGCTAAAATCTCGGGTTGAAATAGTGACAAAATATTTACATGCCAAAGAAGATGCCTGCATGAGATATGAAGAAGAGTTGATATCTTTAATATCTTAATTAGAGAAAGAAACAAAGAGACTAAAGATATATAGCAAGTTAGAAAAGAGCTCTGAGGCTCTAAATGAAGTGTTAGATAAGCAAAAGGAAACAAATGACAAAATTGGACTAGGCTTCATTAAGGAGCCTATAAAGAAGAATGAAGATGACAAAGTTGGTTCAAGTGGACAGTCAAACATGAAGAAAACTAAGTGGAAAAATTCAAGAAGGCCTAAACCTATTAGGAAACCTAATGCTTTTAGGTATGAAAGAAATTTTAATGGATATTGTTATTCATGTTATGGTTTTGGACATAGAGCTAGGGAATGCATGAATAATTTTGATAGAGAACACCCATGGAGAAGCTATAAAACTGATTATGAAAAGAATATAGTGTGTTTCAATTGTCAAGGAAAAGGGAATATTGTCATGAACTATTTAGAAGAACCTTTAAGTCAGTTTTGGGATAAAGAACACTTAAGAGGCATGAACATGTTAGTGTGCTACAACTGCAACAAATTTGGTAACTATGTTAAGAGGTGTCATGATTTCAAGGCTAAAAATTTTGATAGGAATGATAATTCACATCAAGCAAGAGGAAAAAGTAATGTCATGTGTTATACTTGTCACAATTTTGGGAATTTTTCAAAGCAATGTTATTATCATAAGAAATATATGTACGTAAGCATGTATTATACCTTTAGAGGGCAAGATAGGAAGGAATCTAATGTGAATATCAATCCTAGAAATGAGACTAAGTCAGTTATAGTTTAAAAACTCTTGAAAAGAAGAAAGATAAATGGATATAAAAGGTCAAGGAAGCAAACCCAAGAGTTGAGGAAGAAAATAAGGACAAGAAAATAGTGTGGGAAGATGATGCAATCTCAAGCAAGACACCAAGATTTGATGATCAAGCCAAGAAGAGTGAAAACAAGCCAAGGACCATTCATGAAGATCACTCACTCATAGTTAGGAGAGTACAAGGAAATGGAACAAACCATACATGTTTTACAAGTAGCGAAGTCTCTATAAAGGGTAAGTGCAACAAGTTGGTGGACATAAAAACATGAAATTTACATACCACGATCATGATTTTTAAACCGCAATCGTGGAATGTTTTTTATAGTTTTAAAAGTGTGATCATGGTTTAAAACTGTGATCGTGGTTTTAAACCATGATCGTGGTCCTCTCGAGACAAAAATGCGGACCCATGACTCCTCATTTCCCCCCATTTTCCCCTGTGAACTGCAATTTCTCATAGACCTTTGGCACTCAAGCTTTGAATACCCCCTAAAAATTGCTCTTAAACTTTTGGATCACAAAAGTTTCAACAATGCCACCAAGATGAAGAGGTAAGCCCTTTATTTTGATCAAATTTCTTGCATTTCAAAGGTTATTTTTTGTGTTTTTCATGGGTTTTTCATTTGTTTGTTTATGTATACAACTTTTTTGTTTTTCAGTTGCTCAAAAAGTTTGTAATCCTACAAACCATCTAAATATTCCTCAAAACCCTCAAAACATTCCTCAAAACCCTCCTCCAAACATAGATCCACCTCTTGTGGCTCCTTTTGTCCCCATGGAACTAATAGGAACATAAGCGATATCGTTGGAAGAATCCGACAAAATAAAATTGCCATTAAGAACCTTATTCAGACTATAAGACAAAATCATGCCACAAATATGTCCCACATGACTTTAGCCAACACATTACAAACATTGATTGGTGAAGTTGAATCTGCAACCAACCAAATAGATATATGGAATACCTTTAGAGGTGATTGTAAGTAGTGGTATGCGAGATAAATTATCCCATGCAATCTGTAAGAGAAAAAATATATTACAAAAGACCACATTTGTGCATTATTTATCGACACGAGAACTAATGCGCCCCCCATAACTACTTGAAAGTGGTTCCCAATCCATTGGTGCCATGATGATTGAATCAAGAAAAAATTTTGGGACTGATGGTGGATGGTTTTTTATTATCCACCATGAAAAAAAATGAGGTTCCTCTCTATTTTTGAAGAAATTATATTGTGAGTTCATGCTTAATGAGGTCCTAAATTATTTTGACTTTTCTAAGTTTTATGGGTGAGGAGGTGGATCTACATAGAGTAGACCTGTTGCACGCATTGGTCAACCAAGGATCCCCCATGCCCCAAAACCCCCATTGCCTTTAGTTATGCCTCCTACAGTGAATGAGGTTGTGGAGATTGACACACTACATGCATTAAGGAGCTTGCTAACACTCTAACCCAAACATAGTGACAAAATTACATCCGGTGATGTTGGGGGAGGCATCAATTCTAGGGCACCACACCACTATGGATCATGTGGTTCCGTATGCACTTTGTGGGTGAGACATCATTTGCTATATCACATGATTTCTTTTCTCTAGATGAGATGATGGCGGATGTTTTTGGGCTAGTGCAAATAATCTTGGTCTTTCATAGGTAAATGTCAAATAAATATTTATATATATATATATATATATATATATATATATATATATTTATATATTTACAATAGTTTAATTAGTTTTAGATTTTAATATATATGCATTTGATTACATCATGTATATACATGTAAAAACTATTTTTATTTATTTTAAGCAAGAAGAGCCGGTGAAGGACACATTCGGTGTCAACATGCTAGCTACTCTTTGTAGTTGGGCATGTTACGAGATGTAAGTTTCAAGTTTTACTTACATTTCAAAAAAATTTATTGCACTTTTATTATTATAATGTTTCATGTGTACATGTACATATTAATATGTTTTTCTTTTATACGCAGGAGCCTGGTGGGTCATCATCTACTCTGGGCACTAAGGCTACTGGCATGCCTCATGTGACTTTTACACATGTTAGTTTCTCTTTACACTTTTTCTAATTGTGGAAGTTCAGTTGTGTATCTACTCTTGTAGGAATTTTGGAGACTTGAGTAACATTGAAGCTTCCCTAGAAGATCATTAAACCTAGATTCCTTGGTTGGTTTCTATTAGCAAATTAATATGTATTGGTTTGTTATGTGTCGATTATGCTTTGGGTCTATTATGTGGCAGTCATGTAGATTAATATTAATTTGTACATATTTTTTGTATAGCTTATCAACTGCTAGATAGAATCCTCCATATAAGTAGATCTGTGGAGGCTCTTTGAGATACTACCATAGCATCTGTAGATCCACTAAGGTACAATTTTTCAAATTTGTTAAATTTTGGAGGAATTTTTTCTTATTACTTAAATCTACAATATAAAATTTTGTACATGAAATATTTAATTTGAACTATTATTTGTATGTAGCTTACCCTCGTGATTCTACTATTGACCTGTGTTGCATTGATGAAAAATTGATAGGGATAATAATATTGTGGTAAGATTTCACATGGATTAACTAAATTCTACATTTCTAAATTTTAAATGTATTTTAAAAATTTGGGTGTTAAAAAATTGTTGTTTATGAATGTGCAGGCTAGGTTGCAGGCCTGCTTAGAGATGCCTAGGACCACACGGATGAAATCCATAGTGGCATCTCCCTCCACTACCTCCCCAGTTGTGGACATGCTTATTCTAGTAGGGTGAAGAGAGGGAAGATGTTTCATGATTAGATTCATAGGACCTAGATGTAAATATATTTATGCCATCTGGTCCTATTTCATGATTCTTCATATAGTCCATGTATATAGCCATATGCGACCGCATGTGGTCCTATATATGACACACTTAGTTTGATACATGTTATGAAATTATATTTTCAGAGACACATCCAACACACTTATTTTGATATATTATATCCATGTTGGTTTTCATAATGATATTACTTCTATGTTTGATTTGATTTCATTGCACATGATATCCTTCTATGTATGGTTTCATAACCGTATTAATTCTATGTTTGATTTGATTTGATGGCCTCGATTATATGACCATTATGGATATGATATATATGACCTATGATCTCTTAAATGTTATTATTAAATGATAAATGATATATGATGTTAGGTTATATAATGGTTTTGAAGGTTCTTCGGTGCAAGATCATTTTTTTCAAGAGATTCAAGTGTGGACTTATATTAATTTTCTTATCTTAAGCATGTGGTTAACACACTTCAAAGTGGGGAAAAATGTACACAATTAAAAATGGTATTGAGGGATTTATTACAAGTCATTTTATATGTTTTTAGTGTACTTAAAATTTATTTTTTAAGTATTATTCCAAATTAAACTTGTTATTGATGTGTGTAACAATAAGGTCCTAATTTGAATTCACTTGTAAAAAATACAGAAACATTATAGAACTTAGTTGGCACAAGATATGAAAAAAATATTCTTAACACTCTATTGTGTATTAAAATGCTTTAAAAAGATATCATTTAACCATCATTAGAGTATTTACATGGTAATGTGTTAACCTTGTTGCAATCTCATTGATGTGAGCCGAGTAGCACGAGAAGTCATACCCTTGGACGTCATGGTCCAACAAACTGTCACCACCAACGCATTTGATTGGGTGATATATGCCTTCGTGTGTTATGGTGGGCTCTAGGGAGGCCCATTTTGGAGTCAAAACACCTAATCTAGAGCTTTCCTAACATTCCTTGAGCCTTCGTGCAATAATTTTTTACAAACTTCCTTTTCTAGCGGTCTAGGAAATGAATGTAGGAGAGTAATGAGAAGTCATTCCTTGGGATGTCGTGGAACCAAACCAAATGTGCCAACACATCTGGGTGGTCAAGTGAATGCTAGAGGAGGTGATGTTTTGGTGTGCAACAACGTCGTTTCTTCAAGGCTACTTTGTTTGGATGTAGTCCCTTAAGAGCCCCGAGACCAAAAAGCTGTTAAACTTATACGGGTGACTACTCGGACTCCTTGTCACTTAAAGATGTTGGATCCTACACCTCAACATAGGAACCTTTTACAATAGGTTTTCTTTTTTTTTTTCTCTAATCGGTGCTTTCTTTGCGCTTAGAAATAGTGCATTTTGAGCGAGTATAAGGCTATCAAATGCTATATTTTGAAAATGATGGGTCGTGGCACCAAACTAACAACACCAACACATCCGGGTGGCCAATTGAATGCTAGAGGATGTGTCATTTTTGTGCACGAAAATTCGTTGCTTCCGTGCTACTTCATTCGAGCGTAGTCCCTTACGAGCCCACGAGACCAAAAATCATTCAAATTAGACGGGTGACTACTCAGACTCCATGGAACATAGATATGTCTTTTTAGATCCTACACCTTAGCGTAGAGACCCTCTATAATAGTCTATCTTAGTTTTTCCATCTCTAATTGGTCCTCTTCTTTGCACTATTTTTCACAAATGCACAAAATAGTGCGGTTTGAGCTGATGTAAAAGGTCATCAAATGCTATATTTTGCAAACAGTGGGTCATGGCACCAAACCAACTATGCCAAAATTTCGGATAGTCATGTGAACATTAGAGGAGGATTCATTTTGGTGTGTGAAAATGTCTTTACTTTCGGGCTACTTCGTTCGAGCATAGTCCTTTAAGAGCCTTGAGACCAAAAACCCGTTCAACTTCGACGGTGACTACTCAAGCTCCATAGCACCTTGAGACATCTCGTTAGATCCTACACCTTGGCATAGGGACACTCTACAATATATTGTCTCAGTTTTTTCCATCTCTAATCGGTGCTCTCACTGCCCTATTATTTGCAAACGCATGAAATAGTGCGAGTTTGAGCCGATGTAAAGGTGTCAAACACTATATTTTGCAAATGGTGGGTCATAACACCAAACTGACAACTCCAACACATCTAGGTGGTCGGGTGAATGTTATAGTAGGTTTCTTTTCTTTGTGTGATAAATTTTTTTCTTCCAGGCTACTTCATTTGGGCATAGTCCCTTAAGATCCATAAGACCAAAAATTGTTCAACTTTGACGGGTGACTACTCCAACTCCATGGTACCTAGAGATATCTCGTTAGATCTTACACCTTAGCGTAGAGACCCTCTATAATAGTCTATATCTATTTTTCTTTCTCCAATCATTTCTCTCTCTTCCCTATTATTTGCAAATGCATGAAATAGTGCAGTTTGAGCTAGTGTAAGGTTGTCAAACGCTATATTTTGTAAACGGTGGGTCGTGGCACCAAAATGACTATTCCAACACGTCAAAGTGGTTAGGTGAACACTAAAGGAGGATTCATGTTGGTGCGTGAAAATTTCATTGCTTTCAGGCTACTTCATTTGGGCGTAGTCCCTAAAGATCCCGAGACCAAAAACCATTCAACTTCGACTTGGGTGACTACTCAGACTCCGTGGCACCTAGAGACATATCGTTGGATCACCTCAACGTAGGTACCCTCTACAATAGCACTTTGTCTCAAATTTTTCCCTCTCCAATCGGTGCTCTCACCACCCTATTGTTTTCAAATGTGTGAAATAGTGTAGTCCGAGCCGGTGTAAAAGGTGAAACGCTATATTTTCGGTTCTCTACGCTCCTGGTTCTTCCAAGATACCTCCTGGAGCAAAACCCCCTCTACAGTACATAAATCATTGTTAATTGCTTCTCTTTTCTTGTAAAATAATTAAATATTCTCTTAGCTTCGAGAATATAAAATTCTCTACTAATGATTACAACCACGTGAAGGTGGAAGCTTTTCTTGCACCACTAACTTGTATAAAAGTGTTAGTCAAGGAAATTTAAGTTTCACATCAAAACCATACTATATATATACAAAATACACAACTTTAATAAAATATATGAACTTGAATCTAGAACTAAAAATTTAAACAATTTAAAGAAAAATTATATATACGGATGAGCTCAAGTAAATTCATTTCAATGTCCACCATCGGGATGTGAAAGTGTCCAATCCTTTCTAGCACCACTAACCTACATAAAAGTGAACTAGTCAAATAAATTTAAGTTGAATCAAAACTATGTATACTAGATATATATAAAATACACAAATTTAATAAAATATATGAACTTGAATTATCCGGTTGACAAATTTAAACACTTCAAAGAAATTATATATACTAGACATGAGCATATAAATTCATTTCAATGAACCATCGTGGATTGAATCTACTTTGAATAGCGGACAGAATGCTTCATGATCGACTCTCGAACCTTCTAAAGAATCTTGCTATTAGGCCTTCCTCTATATCTATACATCTAAATATTTTTCATTATAACTAGATTTGAATATAATATTATTTTCATGTGTGTCTCAAAGTCTTCAAACACCCAAAAAGAGGATATTTTTAATGGATACCATCGAAGCCAAGTTCCAAAGTAAGTACCACTAACCCTCTAGGGTACTCAATATCTTCACCATCTATAATAGGATAAGTTAACTTATTTCTTTCCTCGATGCAACGACATAAGAAATAGTTTGTTCCTTCTTAATTTTCTTTTATTATAATAACCTATGAAACACATGTCCTACAAAAAAATAAAGGTTTTAACTCAAATTTAAATTACATATTAATTTCAATGGACATAACTCAATACAAAAATTGTAAATAACCATTTACCTTATCGCAAAAAAAAAAAAAAAAATCAAATTCCTTAGATGTTGAAACTTCATCTACATAAACAATTCGTAATGCCTATAGAGGTTGAGAATTGGGAAGTGGAGTTAGAGGCCTACAAATCCATCCATCCACCCATTCTTGTGAATCACACTCAGTAGTGAAAAATTTGATACAAGATACAAAAAAACATGCCAAATTTTTTGTCCATGTGGCCCACGAAGTAGCGTCTGAGCTACAAAATGAGTGCATATCACTGGACCCTGTGAGTCTCATACAATCCTCGTAGTTAGCAATTTTGTGTTCCTCTATCAACCAAAAATATCTGTGAACTATGGAATTTTCTTGAGAACCTCGGGCCATGTTGTCAATACACCATTCCACTATGTTGTTTGCATCTTTTAATTTAGCACCATATTTGTACTTTAACTCTTCTCTTGCAAGAGCTCTTTTCACACATGCCCCTACACCTTTATGCTCTCCTTTTCTATGTCCATCCTCAATGAAACTCCAAATATATTGCACACCCATCTTGACATGCATATTTCTCATCCAATAAAACATTCATGCATTCTTAAACTGATACATGCAATTATCTGAACATAAATAATGTTGTTTGAAGTGTAAGTCCCTATCGGACAAGTTTCCATAAAATAACTAGAAACACCCTTGCACAAATTTGGTAGAATGAGTAAGATTGTCACCGATATAAAAGTGGTACTCTCTTTTAAAAAAATTATCATTCTCTGTACTATTAAGAGAATGTATAAATGTTATATGCACAAAAATGGCAACTTGTACTGAGTTGTAATATTACAATTTAACCTCCATTTATGGTGGTAATGTATAATTCTCTACAAAATTGACCACTGAACCAATAGTACCAATAGGAAATTTATCCTTGCATATCTTGAAATGTTCATCCAACCATTGAGCTCTATGTGTATGCCTAGCATACTCATAAACAATTTCATCATTAAATTTTCTCATAAATTGAAAAATAGTCATATGTTTTGTAACTAGCTCACACCGTTTAGACTCCTTTCCATCTTTCAATTGGTATGGTACTTTGAATTATATTTATCAAACTAAACTATATTATGTCCGATTGCACCTTCAATTTTCTCATGGATACAACTTTCTAATTTAGGTAATCCATCACATGTACCACAACTTCCATCTAAAAAAATCCTAACAATAAAAAATTGTCCAACTTCTCTTTCACAAAATATCGTAGGAAAGAAATCCACGGGAAGATATTGGTGGAACTTGAACACCTGATTTTGATAAAATAGTTTTAAAATGAAAAGTAGAATGAATATGTAAAAATTTAGTATAATGCATTGCAAATTCATTATGCTTCCTACAACAACAAGTGGTGTGAGCATGGTTGATTTTCACATAGAATGGTTTCAACATTTCAAAAAAATGTTGACTAATTTTAATTTCTAGATGCTCTTGTTCAAACTTACAAAAAAATTGAGTTTGAGTCATATCTAAGAAATGATTTGGATGTGGTTCACAATTAGTAGAACCAACTCTTTGTTTTACAACATCTCTTGTATTAGGTGAAAATCTAGTGTTATCATGCCAAAATTGAATAACAACTTCTCTTATAGCATCAGATTTATATTTGTCCTTACGTGGTGCTCTAGCAGAAAATGCCCAAAAATCAATGTTATTGAGTGATTGAAGGATATTACATCTTTCAATTGCTTTCATTAGAGTTTTTCGATTAAATTTCAACATTCAACTTGTTTACATAATCAAACATTGATTTTTATTGATTCACTTACAACACTATTAGTAAGTACACGAAGCACAATATTACTATCCCTAGTGCATCTCTTGAAACCAACAACAGTGTGATATGCATCATGAAGGTTTTCAACAATTGTAGAGGTTTGACCACATATATTATATGTTTTCAATCCCAAAGTGTCTAATGTAGGTCTCATTTTAATCAATTTCATCAAACTAACCAACAAATGACATCTTTGGGAATCATTTAAAATTTCAAAATGATTACCCCAAATTTTAGTGGCTTTTCTTCTTATTTTATGTTCAAAAAGTTTGTCAAACATTGGTTTCAAAAAAAATTCATCAATTTCAATAAAATAATTAGGTTTCTTACGTAAAATCCTAGGAGGTGTTTTTGTCAAATTTTTCTTGTCTACAATTTTAACGTAAATTTCATTATTCACATTTTCATTGTCTCCTTCAATTTCAGCATCGATTACATTACGAGTATTTAATTATTCTTCAACATTGATAGTAAAAACATCTTCGTCATGAGTATTTAATTCAACTTCAACATTGAGAAACATTACCTCGGTACCTCATTTCTTACAATGGTAGGGGTTGAAGATGAACCTCTTCTTGATTCATGAAGATTCCGCATTCGCTCAAAATTTTGAAATTTGTTTGCCTCTAATTAAATGACGATTTTTTACTTAATGACTTCCTTTTTTACTTCGTTTCTTGTCTCCTATGATGTTTTACTTCCGGTGATAAGAAAAACATGCAGAAAGCAACATAATTTCTTAGTAATTCATACGGTAAGGTCAAATAGTAAAAATCACATGGTAATTAGAACATTAGGATGTGTGTAAATATGATTTAAGAACAAGTGATAGTGTTTTATAAACCATGATCATGGTTTATAAAGCATTATCACGGTGCTTGTTATCAAAACCATGATTGCAGTTCTATCTATATCATCAAATCTAACCCTAAGGCTTGGGAAATCTTTTTTTTTCCAACCAAAGCTATGGGAGATCATTAAGGCATGTAAAAGTTAAAAAACTTCAAATTTTCTCTTCCAGACTTGAACCATGCTTTGAAAAACTCAAAAAAATCACAAAAAGGTGCCATTGTGTAGGGGATCTGTTAGCTTTTTAGAAATATTGATTTTAAAGTGAATATAATAAGATAAATATCATTTTATAATTTTTACTAACAATAGGTCTTTAAGACATTTTTTCCCGCAAATGTTCATGTCTACGTTTAAGACTACAACTTTTGTTTCACTTATCAAAATGTGATAAAAATTATAACATCCCAAGTGTGATAAAATTCTATACATGTTAAAAAAAAAAATTATTTCTATACTTTTTGATATAGTTATGGTGGGAAATTGGAAAGCGCTCCATTTTCTAAAAAAATTTCAGACCACTTTCACAGAAAAAATTATTAAAAAATTTATTCCTCAAAAAAATACAAAATAAAATCCATCCCAAGATAGACAACGACATATAAATTTTTACCAAAGTAAAAAAATAACAAGATTTGGTCATCCAAATCACGGGAAAACGGACTACAATCTTATAGGTTTTTTCAAAAAAAAAAACCAAGTCATATAATTTTGAGTGTTTAATATATCTAAACTTCCTTTTTTTTAAAACATAGTAGTTTAGAAACTAGATTTCGGATGTTAGGATTCATACTTATATATATTTTTCTAATTTTGAGTGCGTGTATTGCTAATAATCCCTACAAGTAGAGATTTTTTTATTTTTGCAATATGACGTCCACTTATGACCCCCTTTTTGTTCACCAACTTGTTACACTTACCCTAAATGAAGTTATAACATCCAACAATACATAAAAAAACATAGACAAGGCTTCACATGAGAGAAAAATAAAGAGTGAGTCATCAAGCCTCTTTGATGACTTCTTATTGTTCTGAGAAAGTCTATCAAGAATAGAGTGCCTTCTCTAGGCTTCTAGAAGCCATACTCTTTTGGAAGAAGCATTGGTTTGTTGGAAGGATTCATCATTTTGGCATGTACTAAGCTTCTCTAGCTCTTCAATCCAATAGAATTAGCTAATTATGCTCAATGTCAAACTTCCATTTTCTCTTAAAAGTCCTTATGTGGGTTCAAGTTGTTCAATAAAGGAATTTCTACATTTAGATACCTTCTTACTAATTACATAATGTTTTCCTTGGCATGTTGTCAAAAAATCATTTCATCTTTCAAAATGTATAAACACATTATTGATTCCATTATTTCTCTAGTTGAAGAGAATGTATTTATCAACATGTATTCTTAGATCCCATACAACTTTAACAAGGACTCGAGATGGTGAATACAATGGAATCTGATTAATTCCCTCTAAAATAAAAATTTTAAAAGTTAGTTCTTAATTATTTTTCTCATTATCTTCTTGATATATAGGGTGTCTACATAAGGCATTTGAAATATGTATAATTAAAGTTATATGGTTTGATAGGTCTATCCTCTAGAATTTTGTTTAAGGGAATTAACTTATGAAGTCTCATCTCTATCCCCCAAGAAAAGTGTCTAAACATTCTAGGTGTTTGTCACTTATTCAAGGTTTCATTTCTTTACTAGTCACGTGTCATGATGAAAATTACCAGTCTAAAATAGGTATGATAAGTGTTGGAAATTTTTCCTAAACTAAAAAATGAATATGTGTCATGTGTTTATTGACTGTGATAAGGATATCCAATTGTAAAAAGTTTATAAAAGTTATATTTAAAGTCGTGTGGTCATGTTTGGATCTATGTTTTTCTATGTGCCCAAAGGAAGAGTCTCAAACAACTAAGTATGAACTCAGTTCTCCTTTGAGTCATGTAAAGGAAGAGGAGTACATCTAGTCAGGTCAGTAGACTTGAAGAAATGGTTGTGGTTTCTATAATTTTAATGCTTGTATAAGCTTCATCTTCATGAAGAGGATAAGAGGGTGTTCTTGAACAGAGTCTATAGGAATTACAGTTCTTAAAATAGGAAGAATTCAACCATATTTCTTTCATATTTGTAGGTTTCAATGAGAATATTGTTATAATATCTCTATAAGTATGTCACATGTTTCTCTCCAATTATTGCAAAAGGTATTGTTGCATGATGGAGGTGTTAGGGAATGTTAATTTGAAATTCATCAAAACTTTAAACCGATAAGTTTCAAACACAAACCAAATTCCGAGTTGTTGAAGGTTGTTGATCTAAAGAGCATGATTATGAACACATGACGAAGTATTAAACTCTGAGTTTATTTGATTTCATAAGTTTCCTTGAGTAGGTACGGATATGATTGATGAGTTTATCTCATTTTAACAATGAGTGAAACATTAAAATTCATTGGTTTAGATTGTATAAAAGTATTATTAGCATTCGAGGTATGTAAAGAAGTTGTTGATTGTCATGTTGATATGGAAAATAATTTGTTTTGTGAGAAAGTTTCTAGCTATAGTGTTGAATATTTTTCTAGAAGAAGGATAGATCTAATGCATGATGAAGGTCATGGATGGGTTAAGTGGATTTCTAAAGGAAAATAAAGAGAAGTTGTGAAGAATGTTAAACTAATCGAAGCTTATTCTTGAGCATATACAAGAATAAGGAAAATGATTCATATTTTGATAAGAGAAGAGTGCTAGTGTTCGGGGGGATTAGATTATTCAAGTAAAAGTCACTCAATATATAAGAATGATAGGAGGAGGAGCTAAGGTGCCAAAGTTGCTCCAAGAGGGCTCGGTTTGAAATCATACATGGGGATTTTGTTTTCTAATACCAGCCACAAATCAAGAGGTCTAGCAAAGATAGTGGGAGAATGTGAGGTCTAAATACTCATGATTTTATCTCAGAGGGAGTGTTGCAGGTGTTGAATGGAAGGATAATGGTAGAAAATTAAGTCTCTTCGGGGAAAGAAATTAGTATATTTCCGGGGAGAACCTTAAGGTATGAGCGTACATCCTATTTTATTGATTTTTTTCAAGATAATCAATTTATTGTGTTTTTACACCTTTTTCATAGATGTCAAAGGGGGAGAGAGTGTGCTAGAAACTTGATTTCATGGTCTGAAAATGTCAAGCATGCCAGTTTTCCATCAAATTTTCATCTTGTTTCCATCAATGACAAAGGGCAAGATTGGTGCACCCTATTGCATTGGTGGTTGTTTTCATTTATGTCAGATGGCATTTATGGAAAAGGAAGAGTGAAAGAGCATACAAGTTAGGTGGTCTTCAATGGTGCATAGTTGTTTAAGTTGGTTTTAGGAAGCTTTAGGCATGTTGCAAGCTTAGTCGGTGAGGCGGGATTTTAGTGGAATTAAGGAAATGGTTGGTGTACTTGTCTTTGAGGTGTTATAGGTTAGATTGGATGATTTCAGAATGGGAAATATCTCTTACGAGTTTTTGTTACAAGTCATTTGGTGGAAGTCTCGGTTCTAACCGACTCATTTATGCCTATTTATAGAGCTTGGTGAGGTGTGAAAGTTTAGTACAAGTCATGAAAATACCATGTGAGAAATGGAGAAGACTAAGAATGTTTTATATGGCATGTGTGAGAAAAACAAGGCCTAGTTTAGCTCTAGAGGCAAAATTCAAAAGTTAGCCAAAGTTGGTCTTGACAACTAGCAGTGATTGCAAGGTAAATGAGATGCGTATGAGCTCTACATGAAAACAAATGAATAACCAAAACATGGAATTTTTATACAGGTTTCTTGTAGTTCTTCATGCCAAATTTCATTATATTTTGAAATGGGGATTTAAATTTATTCAAGTTTTTCTAAAACTAACCTCTTAAAGAATGCAAATTAAGCACCCTGGATTCTTAGCATCCAAGAAAAAATATAGTGCTTTCTTTGGATAAATCATAAAAGAAATTTTTGAAGATAAATTTGAACATGATATTTTTCAAAAAAATTGAGGAAGATTGGTTGAGAAATAAGGAAGTTATGAGAATTTTATTATTGGTGTTTTTTTATCTCTTGAAAGGCTCCTTCTTGAGTTAATAGACTTAACATGAGTTTTCTGACTCTAAATCACTTGAGAAATGTTTGTACACTCCTCAAAATAATATTAAACCTTTTCTAATTAAAAATTTTGACTCCATTGTATCTCATGGTGGATTGTGCCATATAGGCATGAGTGTGTTATTATGACTTCTTTCTAAGTATTGTTCATGTATGTTATAAAGATATATACTAAGATGAATTGGTTCTCCTAAAATCCTTACCCATGTTTGAAATCAAGTGAAGTATGAAGTTTCTCAAGTGATACTTGTGAATTAGTTTTAATGCATCTTGATTAGTATATGTGAGCTCCAACTGAGCTTATGATGTTACAAAATGGTTTGAGGATATAGATGCATCTTTACAATTACAATCATGATCATTATGTCCTTAATGAATATTGTGTAGATGTTTCAAAAGAAAAGTGTACCAAATGTGAAGCATGTCTCTGAGTATGAATTTCATAGTTCTAGTGAGTCAAGATACCTAATGAAGAAAATTGAATACCTAAAAGTTGCACAAGATTTCTAGTGCAAAGTTATGTCCTCATCTCATAAGAAGTATGGAAGTGTGTCCAAAATCTATAATCATTGTGTGCAATGTAGTTCTTCAAAGTGTATCAGTTGAGTAAGATAGAAACATAATTTTAAAAGGTTTAAATAGATATCATAAAGTAGACATAACTCCATTCAAAATTGAAGACCCACATTTTGTGATTTCCAAATGGGATAACACGGCTGTGAACACTTGGTGAGATAGGGAGGAATTCCATGGACTCCAATAAAATTTAATCTTATACAAATTGTGTCATCTTATGCAAGTTCAAATGAAGGATTATGTTTTGGTGAAGGTTGAGAAGGTGTAGTAGTTCTTGTGGCAGAATATAGGTGTTTGATAAGAAAATTGGCATGGGTTAAAGTAATACAAAGAGAACCTACAAGTATGTAACTACCCTATGAAGTTCATGTATGAGAATAATAGTCTTGCAATAGTTTTGATGTCGGTGAAAGGTCAACCCAAGACCATGTGTTGAGTAGAAAATGTAAGGCACAAATCAAGAGTGATGTAGACTCTTCACGGATGATAAACCCTTCAAAAGTCTCTTAACATGTTACCCATGGTTACCTTTGATCAAGAGAAGATTGAGAAAGATCTCTTGGAGTTGTAAATTGTGAATTTCATAAAAAAATTGAGTAAAAATGCATTTTTGTTCTCTATCAAACATGCACAATCTCTCATACCCTTAACCTAGGGTTTCATGAATGGAAATTTGCCCATTTCAAAAGGTAACTAGTCAAAAATGCAAAAACTGGTAGAAATATCTGTAAGGAGGTCATAAATATATTACAAAAGAAATTAATCCTTTTCATCTTGAGTTGAGATAGTTGTTTATGATAGTGTATGTGTATAGTCATGTCGGGTGTAACTCAGGATCTTTTCTCAAATTAAAATCATTTCTTGAAAATGGAGAAGTCTATCTCTTTTTGGAATAACTTCAAGGAGGATAAATGAAACTTGGAGAGCCTCAAATTTTCTTGAAAGGCCTATTTCAATAAATTTCCATGTGACAAGAGCCATGATAGGGCCGGGAAAAATCCTACAATGTTGGAAATGGTAAAATTTTCTTAAACAAAGCTCGTGAACTAGGTTAGTTTATTAGGTTGTTTACTAAGAGATTTTTTTGAGCGTATAAGTGTTGAGAATGGATTTGTCATGCATTTTTTCTCTAAAATATGTACTATTACTCTGTCTTACTCCTTTTGAGAAAGTGAATGGTCTAGAAATTGAAAAGACCTCTTTAAGAAGTTGAAGAGTTAGGAAACTCTCTAGTTCAAAATGTTATAGCTCTTAAAGAAGCCAAATGATCAAGAATATCATAAAACACATAAATTTAACTCATCTTCCCTTGAAAGTTACTTGTACATGTAATTCATGATGGGATTGCATTTTCCTCTCCGTGATCCATTATCTTGTGAAAGAAAAGGTCGAGTTTAGAATACAATGTATCATAATATAGTTATAAGATGGGTCAAAGAAGTACCATAGGTCATCCCACACATGACAAGATCGAATCTATCTTGAGGATGAAAGGTGAATAGTTTGAGAATTTCAAAATTAAAAGACCTCAAAACATATAATTTTAAGCGTAGAGTCTTAAACAACAAAAAGAATATGAAGATTTCTCTTTTGAATGTAATACTTAAGAATACAAAAAGGAAATTGTTGTAGTTTTTTTGTGAGTGAGAGTTAAGTATATTTGTATGTGTGCTATAAAAAAGTGAAGAAAAAAATATTTATATAAAATTGAAGACGGAGATACATATATGACATAGGTACATCAAATTGAAGACATAGGTACATATATAACAATAAGAATGTATGTTTAAAAGGATAAGAGACTAAGATCTTGGAAGGGAAATGTATAGGAATACTTAATAATCTTGAAACTAATTCTAAAGTTAAGAGGATGTTGAATTATGGATGAAAAGTTTTGATAGTGAAATTGTAGACAAGTATACATCAAAAGTGCAGAGGTATGTAATGAAATTGTTAGTGACGGGATGAAAAGGAATATACCTTAGCCTTAGTTCTTTAGTTTTACAATGCAAGATAAGGTGAAAACCGAGATAGGACTAAGTGTGATGAAAATGTTAGTGAGTTAATCAAATCAAGTTTCAGAGATTGGAGAATGCATGTTAAAAAGTGGAGATAATATTAGGACGTCCTAAGAAATAAGTGTTGATTCAAGTTAAAACCTTGTAATGATTTGGGCCTACAAGTTGAATACATGATGAGTAAATGGAAAATACTTAGGTATGAGAATTTTGCAGAGACCTTTTACTACAGATGATGAATAAATTCCAAGACTGAATTGTAGAGCCTAAGACATGATGAAGAGAGACCAAAATCATGATTCAATAACCCTTGTATGATAGAGAGTGTATGAAGTCGAGATGATCATAAAGTAAGTGTATCGAGAAAATTGATAGAGTAGAGAGGAAGAAACAAAGTGTGCTAATATAGAGGTCATTATCAAACTTACAAGATTGTAAACTAAGTAATACCAAATTTTTCCATCAAGTCTAAGTTGCATCTTGGCATAGAGGGGGTTCAAGCTTCTTATAAGTAGTTGCTTACTAAAGATCATTGTAGCCAGTTAAATTATAGGGGTTGAGTCCTCTAGACCGAGTTGAAACTTGGTCAAACTCAGGAGTTGAAACTCCAAGTTGAGTAGAAGCTCAACCTGTGAAATCAATGTAACTGATATAGGGCATTTGTTCCTAAGCCTAGTTCTTGGTTTCAGTGGTTTTTTTCCCAGTTTGGGTTTCCCACATTAAAATTGGTGTGTCTGTGTGTTCTTCCTTGCTAATTTATTTTGTGTGGATTTATGTGTCAATAATAGATAATCTAAGAAAGTAAATTTGAGAATACACTTATTCACCCCCTCTTAGTGTCCAAGTTTCCAACAATATTGCTTTCTAGGTAGCTTAATCGGTGAATATTAAAGTTGATGTGGTTTGAACATATGGATGTTTCATGAGATCTAAATTACATGGATTATTTCTACATGTCCTATGGATTACATATAGTGGTTACATTCTATAGTTGATTTGATCTTAGGTGGTCTTGAGGCCCAAAGGTAAAGACATGATCTTTGGAAATAACTGTTTGGCAAAGGATATGAGCCTTTTGGCTTATGTTATGACTTATTTGATCATTCCAAGATAATTAATAAACATGTATGATGTTTTTATGATATATTAAACATGTGTGATGAATTTTATAGCTGAAATAGTCATTTTTTTGGTGTGAGTGGATTTTTTAATCCTAGTGATAGGGTTTTGAGCTTGTTTTGTGCAAGTTGAGTGGTTTTTAGCCCGGCCAACCTATATGGGTCAAATGTGAACATTGTAATGAATGTAATGATATTTTTTTAAGTTTTTTTTGTCAAAATTATGATATAGGATTGACATCTCTTATGTTTGAAATTTTTTGAGTACATTTTTGAACTAGTGGTGTATGGGTGAAAAGTGTGACCCATATGTGAGAGTGTGATAGGTATGGATGCATTAGTTGAATGATGAGGATGTGTGTTGCAGATTGAATACTAATTTAGAGCATGTGTGAATTTTTTTAGAGCTAAGACAAGTCCATGAAATACCTAAAGAGAGTGATTTGAAGAAGGTGTGTTTGAATAGGGGTTTGAAGGAGTTCGGAGCTGAATTTTAGGATCACTATTAGTTGTGGTATTAGAATATTTTCAATGTTAATACTTCTATAAAATATATTATGATGATTCATATTCATAGGAGTCTCTTGTTGTGAGTAATATCAACAAGGGTTTAGGGGTTGGTGTTCTTTGTGGGGTTGGTTCCTCACTAAAGAAATCTCTTGTGATGTGTAATATTCACTTGAGTATTTGTTGTGAGTAATATCAATAAAAAATTTAGTGGGTTTTCTTCCCCTTGAGGGTTTCCCACTTATATTTGGTGTCTTTTGTACTCTCTCTTGTGTTGTGATATTGTGAATGGTTAATACACATCTAATATGCACATGTATGGTTATGAATGATGTATGGACAACTTAATTGATGAATGTATGGTTTGGTAAATGAAGTAAAATTATTGTAGGACTGATTCACCCCCACTAAGTCCATTATGCTTCCAACAATTTTATACAATATTTTACTCCTTTAGAAAATCAACTTTTGCACATTATCTATTAATATTTGTATTAAATATCTTATGCACAAACGGTTAAATTGAAATAAGGATCTAATGAGCACCTCATTGGCTATGTTCTATGTTATAAGACTACTCACTAAAACGAATATTGTCCTAGCTGATTCGAATTGAAATGCCTATTTTTACAAATATTTTTCCTCATATCTAAGTATTAGTCATATTCGATAAATTTCATTCTTCAATCACTTGTGTCATAGCCTCAAGGACCATGAAGGCAAGATAATTTCTATGGGAAAACTCAAATATAGTAACCAAGTTTCTATTGATTCTAATGATAAATTCCAAAGTAAATCTACTTTCAAGAATAAACTTGTTGATGCCCAAGCATACGTTAAGGCCATTGTTAATGCAAAGTGTCCTAACCGATGAATCTCTAACTTCATACTCCTCAATGAAATTTTACTAAATTGTCTATGCCACCTCAAGTGGTGTTGCAACAAATACTTTACAGTAACCTTATCTCTCTTCCTCCATCATTTGATTTGGGATTTAGTCATACTCAAGACAAGATCTTTAATGAAAAAACATACTATGACTATCACCAATGTAATGGGAACTCTATCGATCGATGCTTCAAGCTTAAATATGTGATTCAAGACTTAATTGATTCTGATGTAATTGAATGGGATGAGCCTACTTTGTCTAAACCTAAAAATTATAATGATGATCTTAAGATATTCGATGAACCACTTCCTAATCACAAAAATGTTACATTTGAGGAAATTGTTAATCACACTTGTCATGCAGTTCCACCTTCATAATCTACCAATACTCCTCTAGAATTTCTCATTGGTGTTACTATTACTTTATCACTAGTTATTACTTTTACTAATGCAAACTTCTATGATTCTTTCACATCTTATAGGATTCACATTGATGTATCTATTGATAATCATGTTCTCAATAATGTTATGATCAATCCTAATTTCAAGAATAATAAATGCCCACTTCCACTCTTACACTTTATTAGATTTTTTATCCCAAAACAAGCTTAAGTACCTACCTCCTATGGGCATGTAACTCTTACCATCACAATCAAGTCTCTTACTATCTATATGTCATTTGTTGTAGCATCAAGAATCAAGCATTGTGACATGATCTTAGGTCTTCTTTGGCTCAAGGACATTAGGGTTGTTCCATCTATTATGCATCAATGTGTCAAATTCATACATGAGTATCATGTCATCACTATTCAAGGTATCCCACCTTGGACCCCTTTACCTATTATTTCTCAAGCTTGAGAAGTCCCTACAAACCAAGTGCACCCCACACTCTAGTTAGCATTATTCCTATTCCACCTACTATTTCAGTTCCTCCTGTATTTAGTGATAATAGTCTTACGGTTTTTTCACACACTCTTATTGTTAGTCCCGTACTTTCACCTCCATCTATTATCCTACATAGGTCTCCTTTACTTGCAGTCCCCATCACTCACTCTCATCATATCTATAGGTCTCATAGTCTGTCACATAGGACTAGGTCATCACACAAGGTTCATGGTACACATTGCACATCTAGGTATCCTCATAGGTCTATTTCACCTTCTGCACGACACAACTCCTTAAGACACAACATTCCTACACAAAATTTCACACACTTGATCTCACATGACACTAGTTTCTTGATTCATGATCACATGCTTCCTTCATTCACAATGGAAGATAGTGGGCCTTCACTCAATGTACTCATTGGATAGTCCATACACTACTCACACACTAGAGGGAATTTGACTCCCCCTCATTTCCCATGATACACTTTATTTATAGGTTCAACTTGATTGTTGAGGGAGTAGCTACACACCGAACCTCACTTTACACACACATACACTAGGTGAAAAATTGCTTTCATGCCTTTGGTTATATAGTCTATAATTCATTTCCCCTATGGGCATTCTTGGATCACCCTTCCTTCTGTTCGGAGAATAGGTTTTCATTTATTCCCTTAGGGGACTAAAAATAAAAAAAAATCAAATATGCTAAAAATCCAAAAACATTCATATATGCTAAAAATCCAAAAACATTCAAATATATACAAACATCCAAAAATATTTACATCACTCTTTCTTATTTGTTTTTATTGTATGCTTATATTATTCATGTTGCACATTACTTATCATGTTAACCTTATACATAATATGTTATATCATTTTTTATACACATGTACGTTCACGTGGTACATTGAGTTGAATATAGCATACGCAGATATTATTACACAATGTAGGATTTTTGACACTACTCTATGCGAGTTCTTCTAAAGTAATTTGGGGCATCCACTTTACACTTTCTCACATATAGGTGTTATTATTCCAATATTTACTACTTTAATTTCTCTTATCTCATTCACTCATTACATACATCATTTCATACTCTTTATTAGTGTGAAATGCTAATGGGTATTTCATGTATAATATCTATTTTACAGTTACTTCCCAATGGGAACCATTTTCATATTATGGCTTGTTTCTTATTTTACATGTTTTCTCTATGTTTTCCCTTATTTATAAACAATGTCATATGTTACATATTTGTTGCATGTTGGCCTTAAATTCTTTTATTGTCTTTGATATCATGTGTGTGAGTCCCATGTATGTGGCATCTTGTTTTCCATGTTATTCTATTTGTGTGCCCTTACATGCTTTTTTTATATACTATTGTGTTGTTTATTTATTTCTTACTACTAAAAATTTTCTAGTTTTCCTACTATAATATTGTATATGCACCATGATATACACCATGTGCACTCCCTCTTTCCCCTATAAGAATCCTACATCATATGTACAAATCAGCTACATGTCCTCTTATTTAGGCTACACTCACATTGCTCCATCTTACATTCTCCAAACAAGAGGAAAAATTATTAGATCATATCTCACCCTCATGGTTGTTCAAAATCAGAAACAAAATAACAAGTAAAAAATCAGACATTTTAGAGGTTCAAAAAATGGATCAGAAATAGACGTGGGTAAATAAAAATATAGGGACCAAACCATACACTTCAATCGGGAAAAATTCAACAATTTTCTCATTTGGTATAGTTTCTCTAGAACTTTTATAGCCTCTTTACTTAGTTTTAATGATAGGATGCATGGTATAGTTTATATTATGGTGGCACAAGCATACGTGCAAGCTAACATTTTGCCAAGTACATTATGTTATCCTTTATAAATCAATTGGGTTTTATGTTCATATAGAGTTTCAATTATCCATGGTTTGTAGGAAGTTTTATGGTGATCGTTATCCTTGTAGGCTTGACTTCCCATTGCTCATATTTTATGGAGGGATGTGGAGAAACTAGAACACTCTCCATACGATTTGTTCACCATGTGAGGTGAATTTGCACTTCTTTTTATTCTCCATGTAACATTCCACTTGGGGATTGATCACCCTCAAGTATTTCCAACCAAATCTAGCACAAAGCACATAAAATATCCATGACAATGGTAGTAGGAGTACTCTTTCCCCCATTTGTAGGAAAATTGGTTGTTAGAGACAATCAACAGTTTAGGGGACAATAGTCCCTCATCTTTGATGGGGAGGCTACCTTATTTAACCAAAACTTGAGTCTATAAATATTTACAAATATACAGGCTAACTAAATCTGAATGAGGATATTAGTGCATATGATCGACTCCATATTTTCAATGTGGAAGATATACAAAGCAATGGTTTTTTTAGGAATAACAACATATTCAAGAAAGAGGAATGAGTTCGGGGCACAAAGTTTAGGCTAACTCATCATTCAAGGATACATGTAACCTCCTTGGCTATGAAATATCACACATTAACTGTAAAGAGAGAAGGGAAGAAGTGCCACTTTCAAATAAAGATAATGCAAACTTTCATTTTACTTATACATGCAAAATAAATTCAAGAACATGTGTGTTAGTATATATGAAAACCCATATTACATAAAATGCAGATTGACACAAAGTTCAACACATCTCATTTCATGGATTAAATGAAAAGTTTCAAATTTCACATATATCAAACTATAGACAAAAAATCATGCACTTTGATTCATTATTTAGTCCAAGTCTCATATTACTATTCATATGGTTCTTAAGTTAAAAGAGTAATAATTGACTCATGTCTTTGGCCATTTTAACATTGTTTTCTATCGTATTTTTGATCTTACACCTACACTTGCCTAGGTGTATTATCAGTCTACATTTTCCAATTTCTAAATGGGGCACCTAGCCTAGATCGGGGTGCTGTGTGCCCGGTCCCCTTTGGGTTACTCTAATCCTTTTTATACTTTACTCTCACCTTTTGGGCACTTTACAGCCATTTGATCTTTCTATTTTTTTTTTTGGCCTTTTCATGGTTAATTACAAAATTAGAACAAGAGAACCATATAAATATAAACTTATGTGACCATAATGAGGGACTAAGTACTAAGTATTTACTATCGCCATCTAGAGTTGCATTTGTAAAATAAATATAAAGCTACATTTGCATACATCTAGCTCCATGAAAAGGCACATAAGGTTGGTTCATCTGCATCACACTTCATAGGAGGGGAGTTTATTATTTCCATTCACACATTTACTACATTCTACATCTAGTTATTTTCTTGTCACTTCATAAAGTGTGAATGGCACAAGAGCAACCTAGGGCACAATTGCACACACACACACACACCTAGAACTATAATGGGGCTGAGATGTAGTGTAATGCTCAATGATAATTCCATCCATTTGGAAGCTGGGGATAGTTTGACCCTTTCATATGCATCTTTATTTTTAGGGGTTTGATGCTTTGTCTGGGGTTTTACAGGTGATTCTTATGCATCCTATTCATAGTGATATCCAACACACTTTAATGACATTAGTGTAATAGGAAGTGAACACATGAAAACATCCAGCAACACCTCATAGGAGGTTTTCTAGCCATTTCTACAAACCAAGGCACCCATATCTCATAAAAGGGCAGCCATATCCCTTTCCAAGCACCCTAGTCTAGTCAGATAGCTCAGATCTATGCTTTCTTGGGCTTCTGAGTGGTCATTTCCTCCTCCTATTCACCTAGTCTACACCGTGACACAGTCCCGCAACATCTAAGAATCAACTAAGGATTTTCTTAACCCGTCTTGCATATTAAGGTTTCACATTTTCTAGCTTAGTTTACTTGGGTGTATTTCAATATTTTATTGTTTCATTTATTCAGTTATTTCTTTTCTCCTATAACATTAGATTACACTAGGATAAATCTTATTTTAGTTAATATTTTTGTGAACCCGATCGATCCAGACTTTCTTTTGATCATGTCTTCACCCTATCAAGTCATGGCTCAATCATCTTATCCTACTTTTTCACCTATTAAGATCTCTGGTATAGTCATTATTGTTGCTGATTTTATGCTAGTGTGTACTCAACATCCCCTTGTTTTGTTACGCCTAAGGATAATCCTTCCATCATTGTATTATCTACTCTTCATACTTATCCTCCTATTTCTCCACCTGCTTCTATTCATTTCCCCATCACTTCGGTGGCTCCTCCCACTACTTCTAAGGGCTATGATATCATCGAACAACTTAAGAATACACTGCTAAGATTTCTCTTTATGACTTATTACGTAATGTGCCTGACTATCATCAAACACTAGAAGTAGTCCTTCGTACTCATTCATATAGAAAGTGATAACTTTGTGGTAGCCTTTACACACCTCATACAGTCTCTTCAAAATCTTCCACATGTTATATCCTTCACTGATGAGGATTTGTCACCTTTTCTAAAAGTAATCCATGCGTACCCTTGCTCATTACCATTGTCATTAGCACCACTTGCATCAAATGAGTACTTATTGATAATGGAATAGCCATCAACTTGTGTGCTTATTCTCTTTTAAAATAACTAGGTATTAGTGATAATCTCATTTCTAATAATTCTAATATCATCTAAGGATATGACTCTACCACTCACACATGTTTAGGGATTATTTCATTACACATCTGGGTTGGGCCTAAGACCATTCTCACTAACTTCTATGTTATTGATGTTGCGTTTCAATTCAATCTATTACTAGTTATACCGTGATTCACACAATGAAAGCGATTACATTTATTATTCACCAATGTGTCAAATTTCTACATGAGGGTGTCAAATATACTATTCTTTGTGACCATCATCCATATAAATACTATGACCATGATCCCAACACTACACTTCCTATTCCAAGGTCTAATACTACTAAGGAGCCACAACCTATTGATGAGATACCACACTTACCACCACTTAAGGGTGTCATTTACAAGATATAATTTACACCGGCTACATCTATGCCTCCCCCTGCTACTACTACTGCTATGATTGTTTATCATGTTCCTATCTCTACATCAGATTTTTCTTTAAGTCCTCCACCATATCTAATTTCACCTTCATCACTGCTGCCTCCTTTCACATGCACACTTTTTGTGAATATTTTTATTGGGAGCATATTCTATTCGACCCTACTTGCGATGATAATATATATACATGAGGGATTGACTCGTCTAGGTTTTTCTTGTAAGGACCTTTCTCCTCCGCCACATTCTTCTCATCTTTATCATGGCTTTGTTTACATTACTACCACATATGGTATCCATGTCTTTCATCTCCAAGTATTTCTTGTACAACATTCTCGCCCTTCACCACTTACGTTAGGACAATATTGGCTTGATTACATTGGGGGCATAGTCGACCCCGATCATATGAAAATTTAATATTAGAATTTCATAAATTAAACTCAAAAACATACTCTTTGTTCTTACTATTACATAGGAAGTATTACACCCATTTATATAGGAGAGGTTGTTCCTATATTTAAGGAGAGATAATCTCCATAAATATCTCCACATACAACTCCTAAAACAACTCCATGTTATTTTACGTGAGTTTTTGTTTTCTCACAAAACTAATATTGTTAATGAGTTGTTTACTCAACAACTCATAACAATATTTACTCACCCACTCATAATTACATTTACCATAATGTAATTAACTATTACAACTCATATTATATTATCCTAGATAATATAATCACTCACATAATATTCTATTTTCACACTACAATATGAATATTCATAATATTCACCCTGTTAGTGTGAACATGGGGTAAGAGCACCTAAAGATATGAGTATGACATAGCTCTGCAATGGCTATTGGATATTTCTGCACATGATCACCTTTCTCGCTCATCGTTGATCATGATCACCTCTCTGCATGAATCTATTCACCGACTCGATCATCTTCCAATTAATTACGGAAGACAAAGGATCATACAATAATCAAAGGATCATATGTATAGGCTTCCCTCCTAAATAAATTCTTACAATCTTGCTTCTTCCACACCATATAGACATCTCAAGAATGATTGTAAGAATCGCATATAAACACATCATTGAAAAATGAATCACACCACACCACATCAATGTGTGGTCCCATCATCGGTGGATGATGAGAGGCACTAAAATTCTTCCTTCCTCTAAAAAGTGAACTATTTACTATAATAATTCCTCATCACTAGGACAAGAAATTTCTTCATCATTAGAGTATTCAACCCAATCATTTTCTTCTTCGACAAAAAGAGATTTTTGATATATTTTGTCATCAAGTAGATATTTTCCCCCTTTTTATAGTTCAAGGCTACATTTCCTAATTCATTATAGTAATAACATTTCATTTTACCTTTAGAAGGAAAGGTTTTGGTTTGAACTTCCCTTTCTTAGATGAAGTACTTGTTTTATTATGTACATACATTACTTCATCATATTCTTCATAATTACTCTGATCAAGTAATGTGGAGATTACTCCTAAAATAATTGTTACCTTTCTTAAAGTAAACACAATATTTTAATAGCTTTTAGGATTACTATTTAGGAGTATTTTTTAACATCATCATCATTTCTTGACTCTTTAATTCCAACTAGTTGATTTAGCAAAGAGTGGAGCTTACTTATGTGATCTATCATTTTGAGTTCTCTTCCATTTTCAACTGTACAAGCATTGCTTCAATGCGTCTTTGTTGTTTTTGATTTCGTAACCAAATAATTTGTTAAGAGACTCCAAAATTTCTCTTACAAATTTGGTTAAATCCACATGATACAAATAAGCTTTTGATAAGCCCATATCAATGGTACCCAAATCTCTCTAATATTTTACATTTTATTTATCTAAATCATTCGCATTCATTAGTGGAATTGCATTATCTTTAACTATATCCCAATAGTCATTTTCGATTAAATGCAATTGCATATGTAGTTTCCATGTATAGAAATATTGCCCTTTAAAATTTTCAATCGATTTATTTTTTCCATTATGTATACAATACTAATCAAAAATATATAATTGAATTAGGTACTTTAAAATTTAATATAGAATACCTTTGAACCTATAATCAAGCCAATACTATGTATTAACAATTCAACATTATTGGAAATTGGAGAAAACTTTTAGTAGAAGAATTGATGTCTTTGAATATAATAGTTACATAGTGAAATCTATATTTCTTCAAAACTACGAACTCGGGTTCTCGTTTAAAAATTTTGTTTTAGATTTTGTGACAAACACATGGTTCATCGTGAAAAATTATTTTAAAAAAACAAATCCAAAAACAAAAATACAAATTATTCTTTGAGACAAATTTAATCGGAAAATAATGAAATTTTCCTCAATAGACCGCTCTTCGATACCAAATGAAAAATTAATATTAGAATTACATAAATTAAACTCAAAAACATACTCTTTGTTCTCACTATTACATAATAAGTATCACACCCATTTCTATAGGAGAGGTTTTTCATATATTTAACGATAGGTAATCTCCATAAATATATCCACATACAACTCCTAAAACAACTCCATGTTATTTTACGTGAGTTTTTGTTTTCTCATAATGCTCTTATTGTTAATGAGTTGTTTACTCAATAACTCATAACAATATTTACTCACCCACTCATAATTACATTTACCATAATGCAATTAATTATTACAACTCATATTATATTATCCTAGATAATATAATCACTAACATAATATTCTATGTTCACACTACAAGATGAATGTTCCTAACATCATACCGATATATCATTTCCCATGCCCTTTGGTCATGTATTCATTTCAATGATTATTTTCTTGGATATACATAGAATCCTACTCACAGTATGCACACAGTGTCCCTTACCACCCTTCACTAATGAATAATATGCTATGGGTATGTATAACCTACGCCTTAATGGCTCATTACATGACCAACCCGACACTATCACTTACTAGGTATCGGACACTTGTTCATTTGGTTTTGACCATGAAAATGATGACCTCCTAGATGATATTACATGATTGAATTCTAAATATTACATGCTTAGGGGGAATATCACTCAAACACCCACACCCTCATCCTAGCATTGACACATGTTTCATACTCACATTATCAACCTCCTAGCATAGGCATCATCATCTACACATTAGCATTGTCATTACCCTATGACACACTCTTGTGATTTGGTTCACACTTGATTGTTGAGGGCATTATATACACATGAACCCCACACACTACACAGTAGTCACTACATATTAGGCATTGCATATCATCACATCTTCCTACATCATCTACATATTTCACACCACATTAGAGGCTATTGACATTACACTTCATCATACATTCTACATTTTACATCCTACATCTTGTCCTACATACATCACCACATAGCTATCACATATTATGTGTTTTTACACCTCATACATGTCATCTTACATTGCATCTTACATATACTATGATACACATCTTAGGTCGTCTACACATCTCACATTACATATCATACACTTTCCTATGCACATTACGCATTTTACATATTCTCTTCTACATGTTGCATCACTACCCAATGACGCACTCTAATCTCGTGGTCCATCTTTGGACTATTTAGGTATACATCACAAATGGACCTCATCACCCTTACATGTTCATCATTCAATCTCTCTCTCATGTGACATTCCTAAGATTAGTGATAATCACTTTAGGCTATAAGGTCACTTCTTTTAGTATCATCTCGTCATAGGCTACATCATCACTTTCTCTTACATTTTTAGTGGTATAAGCTTTATGCTAAATCACTATTGAGAAGACAAAGTATGACACTTAGCAGAAGGCACATAGAAGGTTCATGCATGGGAATAGGGTACGTTCAAAGGCGTAGAAGGATAGGGAAGGAAACACGCGTGAAAGATAGGGATGATTTGAGACTTAGCCATTTTCATGATTATGGGCTATTTTTGGAGATAGCGTGTAGAGCACACAAACCAAATAAAGACTTGTGCAACACGCATAGGCTATTTTTGGAAGAGCATCTACTAAGTGATTTGTATGGGTTTGAGTTAATAATATAATTACTACTTTTAGTTAACCAGAAGAGATCTATTATTAGCGCACTTGCATGTGTGTCTATTATTGTAAAGGCGCATGGCTATTTTCAGCATGCAACCTATTTTGGGAATTATGTAAGTGGTGAAGGGAAATTCCCCACCCTTATAAATATGTAGTAATCTGTGTAGGTTAAGGGGGATTGTATATGAGCTATTGTGAAGTTTTGTTTCCAGATCGATGCATGCATGTAACATCCTCATTTCAAAATACCAGAACAAGGGAAATTTTTTTTTTTTTTTTTTTGATAATGTTCACTGTTATGAATTATAAAATTCAAACACACGTTCAAGTTTTAATAATTGTTCTCTGCCCAAACAACACAGTTTGGATCACACAATTTCTTTTTAAAACGAATGTTCCCTGTTCACATATTTACAATATGGAACACACATTCAATGCCATTCAATCTTATAACAGATTCTATATGCTGCTGTAAATGACTCAAGGAACTACCGATCTTCCATTTTCATGGCTCGGAGTTTCAACGATCCTTCATTTCATGACTCGGCAACAACCGATCCTTCATGTTTGTTTATGCATGGTATATTCTATATACCTATTCTCATAACCAATTCCGGTTATCGAAGTGATCCATTTAAGAAGCCTATCTGAATATCTGTTACTGATATTCATCTGACATCCTGCATCTTAAATTAAGTGATAAGGACAACGCAACCAAAGAATTGCGATACTTTGGCCAAAGATTTTCACATGCTTTGCATGATCATATTCCTGGATGTGATACACATCTACGGAATACGTCCTTCACCTCACTTCACCTGTTATCTAGAATGGTCTTTCCTAGTTCCTACCAGTCCTCTTCGTTTAAGGTCAGTTTTAAACTTTCAATTTTACCAATTAGAATATGAACGAATATAAGAAGGCACTCCTGATAACTAAAGATACGTAGACATATGGTGTCATTACCCCATGACTCCGTGTGTCTAATTATCTTTAGTATTCCGGAGTCACTCCGTATATCTGATCATACTCTATCCCCTGCTAAGAGTTACACATTCAGCCTATGTATTCTAAATGTTTTAATTCGGGAGGGCATTGCAATATGTCACCGCAACAAGACAGTGTGTCGTCATGAAGACCCCATCTTCATGGAGACACCTTGCTGTAGCTGGCGTATGCCAATGTCCTACGGAATTCTCCCATCGAGAATACACATCCTGCTCAAGTGCTTCGGATATGATTTTAATAATTAAAATCAACTTTCAGCATCCACGCTGATCTCTTGATCCTCGTTTCCGTTACAGTTGTATAGGGCTAAGAGGGACTAAATCCATCCATTGTCTTGCAATGCATCTTCTCCTTCATGTCGAAGGGCTGCATTTCCTTACTTGGTTCACTTCTTAATCATTGGATTAAGCAATCCGTTCCGACGGACGTGATAAGTTTAACCTATTAAACTTAACCAAGATTTTCTCAACTGCAACTAAATTCAAAATTTTAACTTATTAGACGTCATTTAAACGAGGTCTAATTCCCAAGAACAGTATTCATTTGTTCTCCTTAACGTTATATGGTTAAGGTCCATTAGTTACGGATATACTTATCCTATATCCATTATTCTGAATTTATCAAACGGGATCATTAATGGAGTTCGAAAGTGAAGTTTGATTACCCCGGAGTTGATTGATATTCCTTAGCTCCTAAGCTAATCCTGAATACCTTCCGATTATGGAATCATATTCTTCTTAATCCTTTTTAATGTCAATTAAAAATTCATCTTTACCCAAGTATGAACTAATTGCATTTTTCAACTTAAAAGTTGCGTTTAGGTAAGAATAGATATCAGTTTCCATTTAGCATCCATCCAAGGACAAATAACAATTCCAAATCAAGAAATAACATTATATTTCCAGATTAGACAACAAAATCAAACTGATATAACTATTGAAAATATCACACTTGTAATTGTATTCAATATTTCAAGTCATAATCTGTACATTTGCCAATCCAGCTGATTGGGCATAGTTTATACAAAACATCCATACAACTCATGGACAGAAGAATATATTTTCTTCTTTTCACAATTCCTCGAAGAGGAAATAAAGCAACAATTACAATTCATCCTTTATTAATCAAGAAGCATCAGAAAACAGCCATGTCTTCATTCTAATCAAATTCCATCTACAAAATGATTTGCATGGGTCGGGATTAATGAATCGAGCATATTAAGCACTTATCCTTAAAATAAGGTGCTTCAACTAACTGTCTCAATAAAAGAACCCTGCTTTTATGAAACGACAGTTAAACATCAATCACAAAATAGGCACAAAAGAAAGATCAGCATAACAACTGAACTATCAAAATATTATCACAATCAGCAATAAGACTGTTGTCCTGTTTCCACATAATTTTAAACATATTGTTATCCTTTCCACGCCTTTCATTAATAATAAATGCAAAGGATGAAACTAACTGAAATGTAACTCATTACTTTCCTTTCAGTTCGTGTATTAAATTCAAAGCAATCAAGTACAGACAAGAAAGCGAACAGCAATGCATATAGTTGCTCCCATCTAAGCACTATAAAAATTCATTATTCACGAATTCCAGATTTCCAACTGAATGAAAGAAGAAAAGATCATTTTTCCAAGTCATTCATTCATATCTCTATTTCTTTCCACATGATATTTGTCTAACAAATGGAATCCAAACGAAAGACAAATCAAGATACTTGATTCAAAGTGAAACTTACAAAATCCATTCGGAATTCACTTTCCGGCAGCAAGAATAATTTCATTTATAATCAGCTTTTAAATGAAAACAGGGAAGAATTCGTGATAGAACAAGCAATATCAAGATGCAGACCATGTAATTGTTGTACTAGAAGATTCCATACTTCTCTCACTGTATTGTTAACCAAACAAACAGTTATACAATCACGCAATCACTTACTCATATGACCTTTTATATCCATGAACGCATACAATTCATAATAACCTATTACACATTGCTGTTACCTACAGCGAAACCAAATTCTTATGCACCGTAAAGTTCCAATATTATTTTCAGAGTCAAAATAGCAAAAAGATAAGAATTCATTTCTCTAAAAATTTCATTAAGAACAATCCTTTTGATCAAAATGAACTCAAACACCCAAATCGTGTTCATCTAAGCAAGACAACTCAAATTATAAAGATAGCAGAACAGTCATTCTTATTGAGAAGCAAACTCACATAGCCTGTACAATTTAAATCCAGTATACCACAACAATGGATATCCAATTCGAGTTCTATCTCGGTCAACTGTTAATTTCAAATACAGCATTCTCCATTCTCTTAATGAAGTACAGAACGCAAATATAATAATCATATTTCAATACCTTAATAAAGGCAAACCCGCGTAGGGCGCCAATTGCGTAATCTTGGTACAGTCGGGACAGACTCAGAAAACAAGCTGATTTCCACATTTTCCATTTATTTAAAACAGAAATCCAAGTCAAGTTCGCATTCACCAGACAATTCCAAACAGGAGGTCAAACCTCAACTATAGGACGCAATGAAATCAATTTTCCATTACAGCATAAGGGAATATAATCATTCTTTGCACAAAATACAACCAATTGTAATTTTGTCAATCAGTCTGAACAGGAAGACCAAACAGCATCTATGAAACACAATAAAACCACCCTATTCTCTCAACAAGGAGAAACGAAATCCATTAATAACTTCAGGAGGAAAACAATCAACTTTTTCCTACTTTCACGAATACCCAGTACGTATTCGTTTAGTTCCTACTCAAGAAAAAGGTACAAAGCAATAAAAATAATGCTAATACTTCGTTCCATTCGAGTTCAATTACTCAAAGGAAACCCGAATGCCACTTCCATCCAAAATCCAAAACAATACAAGGAAAAAGGATTTACTTTCTTAAAGAAATTTTCAATAAGAACTACTTCAACAACTATTATTTCCTTCCTTCCAGTTCGTTAGCAATAAACAATTGTTTCAATAGTGAAAACAACTCATAATAAGTGTACAGTCCCAAGATACACATAACGAATTTCCCGTTACTGTCAAACGACCAGCACACAGGAAGGTACCTCATTCGAGGAATACAAAAACAATTAAACTCAGCAGTCAAAGGCAATATTTCTTATTATTTCCAAAATGAGATTCAATGAAACCCAATTCATAGCAATATACACAGCTGTATCATCACTTCCCCTTTTTTTTTTACATACAAGGACAGTTCCCAACACAATAGCAAAGAAAAGATTACATTTAAGGAAACAATTTCACTATAAGGAACGATTACACGGCCTGTACCAATTTCAACAACACGAACAGTGAAAGAAATATCTATTTCAGACCTCCATACAGTCAATAACCAATACAATAATTCATCTCCAATTTGATTCGAGCAAATACAAATCAAAACCGAGCAACCAGAACGATTCATCATATCATTTTCCAAACAAAAAGAAGCAAGAATCGATGAAACCCAATTCGAATCGACTCGACAACAGTCACAGAATCAAAACCCAAGAGCAGGGTTGTTTTAATGAGACACTTAAACAAAGCAAGAGTTTTTAAAGAGAAGGGCTTAACATGCCTGTAATCTCTTCTCCTGAACTCGAAGAAAACTTCGTTTGCCACGTTTTTCCTTCCACAGAGAAAGACAAACTTCCCAGAACTCCTTTCTTCTTCAGGCTTAACAACAGCCTCCAAATCTCCAAGAAAATGTCAAATGCCAAGAGCTGGTTCGACTGAACCAAGTCTGAAAAACCAAATGCAGAGCAACTTTGCCAAAACCAAATCGAAACAATGAAAAATCAAATTCCCTCATACGCTTTCCAAGGCGGACTGGTCGCGGGGACCGAAAACAATTAATGCAATTAAGGCTCTGCCCTTTTTCCTTACTTTCCACGCCACCGCCACTTGGGTTGGCGAACTCAATTTTCAAATTTACAAGCAAAAATCAAATTTGGCTCTATCTCCAAATAGATGCCTCTATTTCCTACCTGCCCCGCCAAAACTGGCGCTGTCCACTTATGGACTGTTTATTAAATGCCAATGAATGCCCTTCCTTCATCCTTATCCCTTCCCTCCAAGGGTCTGCGCACCCCTTAGATTAGGATTAGTTTAGGTTGCATATAGTATTCAACCTAGGTCTTAGTTTAGCCTTAGGTTATTAGGGCTTAGGTTATTTTCCCCCTTTTTATTTTTATTTTATAATTTAAAAATCCACTTAGGATAGTAGGGTAGGATGCATGTTAGGACTTAGTATTAATTTAGGGTTTAATTCATACTAACCACTAACACTAACAACTTCCATCCAGCCTCCCTACTAACATTCACGTTAATGCAGAGCAGGACGTTCCGTCCTTCAGATTACGTGCCAAGGCCACCCGTGTCCAGGCATTTCTTGCCTCACGAGGTCCCAAGTTCGACAGTACAGGGTTCAAGAATCGAACCCCTGTCGTTGGCATCTACGTGCTAGCTGTTCACACCTGCAATCAGGCGCTGCACGTTCATAACAATCTCGGGTTCGGTTCAAGTGTGAATCGACACAGAAATCACAAGAGGACCTCAGCATACTTGGATCAGTGAAATTGATTCAAGGTATGCTGTCAATCAGCAAAGAGAGTTTAGCAAGTATACGACAATTTGTCGTCACATCAGCAAACACACAAGTACAATATTTGTTGTCCCATGTAACATCCTCATTTTAGACAATAGAACAAGTCAATTTTTTTTTTTTTTTGATAAATGCATCCTGGTTCTAAATACATAATTTAGAACTCACAAATCAAATAACCATTCATATAACAGATAACCATATGCAGCTGTAATGACTCGGAGTACCTCCGATCTATTCATTTCATGACTCGGTAATCTACCGATCTATTCATGAGTAATAAGAGTTGGCGTTATTATTTAACACTTCACTCCTGTGGTTCTCTTCCCTATTCTGGGATTCAGAATGCTCTGTCCAAGGAACCTAACTGAATAATTGTTACTATTATTCATCGGCATCTCATCCCTTAGACTAGGTGAATTAGGACAACGCAATCAGCAGCTTGCGATACTTTGGCCAAAGATTTGAAACATACTGCTTATGTCTCGTATTCCTTAACGGCATACTCGTCAATCTGGAATACGTCCTTCACCCCATTCTCATGTTATGTAGAATGTCTTATACCGACTTCTGTCAGTCCCTTTTATCCAGTTAATCACTCGGGAACGGATTAGTAAGGTAACCACGTTATATGGATGCTCCCGAAGACTAGGGATAAGATGACATACTGGGTCAATCCTAATTAAACCAGTGTGTCAAGATACCCCGAGTCTCCTAGGCAGCCATATAATGTGACCACATAGCTAATCGGTCCAAAAGTAACTTGTACGAGATCAAAGTGTAAATCTTAGCGATCAATGCAAGGGGTGTCGTCATAAGTCACCCGCATTGTTGTAACTTCGAGAAGATCCTAATCTTCTCGGAGGTACAACCCTGCAGTTGACTTGTGCCGTCAACCTTTAAATCCGCCTCGAAAAGATCCACTTATTAATATGCGTTACGCACATTGAGTTTAATTACATTAAAGACGTTTCCCCTAAGGTTAGCCTTTCCCAATCCCTGGAATTCCTCATCCTAGGATGACCTTTCTCAATAAAACCCATTACTCAGAGGAGTTATCAAGGTCAAGGTCTCATCGAGGAGTTCTTAGAATATACATGATTCTAAAACAACAGAATTGAACAATAAACTCATAACCTTCACATGAGATTGCCATCTGAATCCCATTAGATTTATATCAGTTCTCCTAACTGAATTTATATCATACTTACTAGTATAAAGATATAAATGATTAAGAATCCAATTTAATGTTGTCCTGTCATACTCAGGACTAGGGATTAGTAATTTAATCCAGCTTGATTAGCGTTCTGCTTAGGTTCATTTTATCCCTATCTTTTAGAAAGATAATGATTTAAATTTCAATTTAGCTTTCGATAGAACAAATTAGAACTACTAAGCACTCATAAGAATTCAATCACATTTTCATATATGCTTTCATTGACAATCACAAAAGCATCCAAATTACACAAAGATAACATTGCCACTCCGGTATATAAACCGAAGAAGGTCAACTAACAGAATTAAGAATACAACACATAAGTAACAAATACTTATTTCCATTCCTTTCAGAATTATACAATTACATTTTATGCAAGCAGCATACTTGATACAACGCTTAATGGAAAAAGAACATCTTTCCTCATATAGAACATTTAGAAAATCAAGCTGTAATTCATTATAAATCAAATTAAACAATCTGATCATCCGTCGATCTCGGCTTTTACCACTTACGGCAACCATCTGCAAAAATAGTCAACATGAGTCAGTTCGATGAACTGAGCATGATAAGCACTAACTTTTAAAACAATTGCAATCCGTCAATTGTTTTCATTAAACACCCTGTTTAAATGATATAAAATCATCAATCAAGTAAGCATGATTCAAACCAAACGTTAGGAATATATCATGTCTATAACGTGTAATAATAATTTTCGTTACAGAGTAGTCCTATATGCTCCTCAATTATTTCATCGAAAATATTAGGGATCAAGAAGAACAAAAGTATCCTAAGCAATTATTCATCGTAAATCCAAGATGAACAAACATCAGACATTCATTATATTCAACTTAAAGGAGGAATATCATATCAATCCTGATACTGTCATTATGTAAAAACAATTACAGATGCTAGCTGGACAATTATTTCATCTTAATATTTACAACAGAAGAGAAATAAACAAATTGAACATGATGCCCTCTGAACTAGCTCATAACTATACCTTCTGTCCAAAAGCAAGGCATTCACTTAATACACATGCAAGTAATTCAGTCAAGTCCATAAACAGCACACTGTTTTGTTAAAACTTACAATTAAGCAACTACAGTACAGTAGTTCCCATGCCGAACAACATGTTCATTTTACCAGACAGACTCAGAATGACCTTTCGCAAGAAGCGACGGACAAGAAGATAAACACATGCCATTACCTGCTTAGGTACAGTCAACAACTCTAACATTCAATCAACAAAAGAATGGATAACAATGCGAAGAAAACGTATCACGTCTTCAATTCCAATAACAACCTACAGCCCGTTCAAGCCTTTCTTACTGTGTAGGGTTTTTAGACCCAAGGTCGAGTTCAAAAGGGGTCTCCTTTATTGTCGCATGATGACAAGAGACTTGAAAACGTTAAGCCATGACATTTCCCTATGGCTAAGCAAGAGATTTTTAAACGAAAACCACGCACCATGAACAGTCACATTAAACGGGTGTGCAACCAGAAGAAAATATAACATGAGACATCGTAGTCACTACGAACGCAACGCAATCAATCGAAAGTATGTTGTCTCACAACCTACTTTATAGAAGCCATAATTCATGATGTCAAGTCATAAAGAAAGCCAACAAATCCAAGAACATTACCTGTTCATACTCGGGCTTCTACAGGCAACAGTGACATATATTACCATTCGAGGATTTAAAACTAAGTCCATAACCAGTGTTCACAGTTTAGCTTCCCAAAAGCCGACATACAAGATAACTTTCCATACTCACGGTACTCAACGGCGTCAAACAATAGTAAACCAACAGGCTTAAATTGAGACAATAACACTGTTTAATTATCAAGTTCCACTGAGTTTAAACAATAATAAACAAAATAATAAAATATGATGAATCCATCGGTGCCATTAATGGCAACATTTAAATTCAGGCAGAACAAATCAGAATACTGAATTTCCAAAACAAGGAATCCAACGGTACCCTTACCAATATTTTTCGCACAAGATTGCACAGAATGGAGACGTAAAAATACACCCAAAGAATCTATACCACAAGATCCTTGCGACACGACTGTATTCTTACAAAATAACAGAGGACGAAATACATGTTATTCCCTTAAGTCATTTGGCACATCAAATTCCAATATTCAATTATATTCAACTTCGAGCAGTGGTTCAAATACATATAAATCATTCAATCAACTCCACAGAGTCATTCAGATTATAACAATATAAATCTATATATATATAGCATACTGTTAACGGGTTTATACCCATAACCACAAAGCGAGGGAAAAACATCTCCGGCCAGGTTATAAAGACTACAGTAACACAGTAAGTTACCTCTTCCCAACAATTTAAAAGACAAAACAAAACCCAACGAGTATCAATAGCCACTATCACCAATAACCACGACAGAGCTTACAAAGGTTCAATATAACTGAACAATCATACGATATCCATCAGTATCCCTTCTAACAATTTCCACAACAAGTATTAACAAAATATTATATACATTTATATATATCAACATGCATCAATAGCCTGTACCCATCGGGAGGACAATTCGTGGACTCACACAGAGCAGGCCTAGCATAAAATCTTGCTATATTTTCGCATATAAAAGCCAGAATGCAAACACCAAGAAATATAGCAACCGTTCGAATATAACAACACCCATCAAGGTGTAAACAAAAAAATCGAACCAGAAGAGATACAGTACCAAAAATCACACAAGACCACCAAGGAAAAAATCATCTATTTCCATAAATCATTTGAACAGAGTTGTTCTAATGAAATCACTTGAAAGACAGCAAGATTTTTAAAGGTTAGGGCCTAACATGCCTGGATTTTTGCTCAAATTTCCGAAGCAGACCACTGGAAGAGCTCAGACTTCCTTTTCCTTTTCCAAGTTAGAGCGACCAACAAAATTTTGCTATCTCCAAGACATATATATTCCCCTTGCCAGAGAAAAGAGCTAGATACGCTCATACTCGCCATGCAACACCAAGAAGACTGGTGCGAAGAACCAGTGAACAGGCAGAAGGAAAACCGAAATTCACGATAATCCAAACAAACCAACAACTTCCCAATTTGCATGCCTTCACGTGAGTTCCGAGCTCGACTACCGAGCACATTGAATGCATTTACACCAACTTTCCCGCTCAAACTCCACTGCCACCGACCGCCAAAATTGGCGACAGTCAAATAAAATCCCCAGACCATTTTCAATTTTGGCGACCTGCCACGTCGGCTTAGGTTAGCTGTTCCTAAAACCTCACCAAGACCTGTCCTTCATACTTATCCAATGCATTAAATAACATAGAAAAAGCCGCCCATGGTTCGCACCCCTCCATCGGTCCCCTTATTCCCTGCTCAACAGTTAGGTTAGTATCTTAGGTTAGAATTTAGGATAACACCCCATCTAACTTCTATAAGCATAGATACTAACTTAGGATATTAGTTCTTAGCCTAGGTCTAGGTTAGATTATCACTAATCTAACCCCTAGGTTAGGTTTAGTTTTAGGTTACTAATCAATAATAATTCCAGTTAGGTCTACATTCTGTACGCTCAAAAAAAGACTTACAATCATTCATTCTCGAACAGGGTTAGCTTCTGTTCCGCCTTAGGCTACAGAATTATATGAAACCGAATTATTACCGGGTCCACGATCGAGACCTTCCAGATATACTTCCATATCGGGAACCAATCCATTTCACATGATCAACCTGAGTCATGCTCCTGACCAGCTTATTCAATGCTTCTAGACATTGCAACCTGTTCAAGGTCTGTAATTTTAATTCATCACGAACAAACTTAGAGCAATACTTGGATCAATTCCACTGATCCAAGGTTAGATCTTATAGGTGGATAACTCTATAATTCATTCCGAGATCAGATTAAACTCAGATGCAAAATGAAATAAATAAAATAGTCTAATCATATTCTGACTCAGTCAAAGATCTGCAAAGAAAATACAGTACATATCAAGCATGATTTCTTAATCGAGGAATACATCCTTTTACAAGAAATCACATATCAACACTTGTATGCTCAGGAGGAAGTAACAATAGTTCAGGGTGTTACATCCCATGCAATAAATCATAGCATACAAGAATCTAAGTTAAGAACTCATTCTCTTAAGATCGAACTTATCTTAACATGTTTGCCTTCATTTTAGACTATAACAGTATGTAAAACATTTACCAAGTTAACATACAAAATCAGAGTGTTACAATGCATAAGTTTATGATACTGAATATTGTAAAAAGATTTTGTGTATTTACTATGTTTAATATAATGGAGTGTATTGACTGATTCAAGGTGTTAAACATGATCATAACTAGTTCTTGCATGGTTGAATTCATTATGGCTATTGTTTAAATCCATTACTCCTTAGATCTAGATCTAGAATATGCTCTATAGAATTTTTATACTATTTATGGATCTGAATGCATCAAATCTTCATCTTGCTAACATCCTGCACAAGAAACCCTAAAGAGGGTCCTAGTACCTTTGTGCACTTTGGGTGAGCTCTCGGTATAGGTTGAGTGATGTACTAGTGTAATGGGTTATTTCGGTAAATTCTAAGTCGCATCATTGGTTTTTTTCTTTTCGGGACCTCTTTTTCGATTGTTTTCGGGATGGTTCATGATGAAGACATCTTGGTTGACCTTAGCAAGTGTTGAGAAGTGGATAAAATATCTATAAGAAGAGTACTCATGGAGGTTCAACATTGGATTTTAGTTTGATGCACATGCATGGGTGGAACAAAACTTGTACAATTGTTTGTATGAGAGATTATTTGTTATCTTTCCAGGTCAATTTGTATGATTGGCTGGTTTGCATTATGCATATAAATGGAATTGGAGGTATCGCACACTTTTCTAGACACATGAAGAATTTTAGGCCCTCTATGATGCTAATATGATTTGGACATGCACTGTGGATACTTGGTTTCATGGTGTTCTGAATAGTTATATCTTGGAGTATTCAATTTCCACTTATTCTTTCCTAGAGGTAGTTGAGTTCCAGTTTTTATGATATCCCAGGGAACTTACTTGCAAGGAATTCCACTAGCGATCAAGATCTTGATGGTAACTCTAAACTTGGAAGAAAAATATATGGCTAGTTAAACCCCACCATGCATGGGGTCGGGGAGCAGGTTTGGTGAAAGATGGCAGACCTAGCAGTGAAAGGTAGAGAGAAGAAAGGTGGCTTGAGTATAATGAGGCATGTGAGAGAGATATAGAGTGTTGTAGATCAAATGGCATTGTGGAGAGAGATGGCTCGTGAAGGATTTGGAGCTCACACAAAAGGCATGGAACCGAGCATTAGGAAATCCCTCATTTGGGAAAGTAGAGACAACTTTGGGCCAAAGCATTCGAATCTACCTAGAAACCTAGCCCTTGTGCTTGGTTTTCTAGTACTTAGTACATCAAATAGTCAGCAAGCTAAATTGGGTAGTAGGGAAGCAAGAGTAAGTCACATAGAAAGTACATTGATGGCAGGGAAAACATCTTCATTGTTGTTTGGAGGTACCTTTTCAGTGCATCATCCGCACGAGTTTGAGCGTGCATAATTTTGGAATCACTTCTAGGAGTGGTAACACTTTGCAAACCTGTAGGAGTTTAGTTCAGTAATATTGTTAGGACATAAGGAATTACATCTTGGTCCACTTTTAGCTACGGGTGGAAGATCGGGAGGCTTAGGTAGTTCTAGTTCCGGTGGATCTCGGTGGTTACGGGGCGAGAGGTAACATAGGAGGTTCGGATCAAGCAAGCAAGGTCTAGACCAACCCGAATATTTACATTGAAATGTTTCTTTGTCTTATAATGTATATGGGAATAAAGGATGCTTCTAAACATGTGCACATGTGTGAAATACTGTGGTGCACAAAAGGGATCATAGCTTCTGAGTGCAAGGCAAGTAAATTTACAACTACATTATAGGGACACGCACACAGTTAGTACATGAATTTTGACCTTGATCAGACTTGTGTAGATTATGTAGCATTCAAAGATTAATTCCTTAAAGAGTTCTATATCCTTGAGTTTGAGCAGAAGATTAGAAGTGTGCTCAAGGATATTAAGCAAGGCACTACTGAGAGTTTCAGGGAATATGATGGCCATTTCAAGACTCTGTTGTCTAATCTTTCATATGATATTCATGCAAGCTAACATACACAGTGGTTCATTGGAGGTATTATTACACCTTTTAGAAGGGTGTTGTCACATAAGACATACATTGATCCATGTGAAGCCCTTGAAGCAGCTTTACGCATTGAGGTAGTTGGGAGCATAGAAATTGGGGTGAGCCCATTTTTGGAAGCATGGATTACAGATATGGAAAAGTAGTTGGAGAAACTATTGACAAACTCAGTACATGAGACACACATGAGGATTTGGTGTAAAAATTGTGAAGTAGAAGGGAACACCAAGGATAGTTTTCCTGAAGATCGGTGTGTTCATTATTCTTTGGACCTGTGAGATATGTCATTTGAACCATGAGGCCACTGTTTCCCACTATTATAATGTGAATTAAGGAAGAACGTCTCTTGTTATTATAAAATTTATAGGTCCATGACTCACAATATGGAAGACTCTTTGGATGATTGGTCAGATCCATGATGCTATAGATATTGGTGTACGATAGAAGGAGTATCAAATAATTCTAAGGGTAAGGGTGAGCATCAGGATCGGGATCACAATCAAGCATGCTATGATCGGAATAAAGGGAATTTTGAAGGAGGTCATGGAAGAGGTCGAGGATACCATGGTGGATTTGGAGGCCAAGGCCATGGTGGTGGACAAGGTAAGTTTCCTCATGGAACATGTTATACATGTGGATCTCCTGACCACTACAAGTATGAATGTCCTCATAATATTACTTGTTCTTTTTGGGAAGAATCATAGTTATAAGGAATGCCCAGGACTTATATGAGCATCTTAGTAATCATCATAAACATGAAAACAAAAGCACATGGATGGTTAGGATATAGTGCGTAGTTGAAAATTAGTGGATGCCCAAGTTGGAACCGGAATCGATGTATTTCTGTAAAGATCACTACTGCACTAAAGCTACGCACACTAGAGAGGCATTACAACATAAGCCTACTATCACTAAAGAGGAGGTTCTACATGCACGGTACCTTGATCCCGACCATCAAAAGGATTATCAGGAAACCATGGAGGTCCTTAGAAATCTTCAGGGTGAAATACATTATTTAAAGGAGCAATCATGAAAGATGGAACAAAAGAAAGCAGCAGAGATGGTCTAGTCAGATATTGATGACTTGAAGGAGGTATGTAGAATGTTGCGCCAAGAGAATATTATTCCATTAATAGGGAGTTGGTGAAGAGAAACACTTTGTGCGCTAATACTAAGAATGGTGATATATCTTACATGTAAATCTTCCCCCATAGCTTATACTATGATAAGGAAATCACTCTTAATATTGTTGTGTATGGATGGATTTTGAGCAATATATTGATAAGTCATTGTGCTTACTTTAGATGCATGGGTACATATGGGGAGACCTACATTACAACCATATTCTAATGTATTATTATGTCTAATAAGAATAATGCCACTCCTATCGAGTTTTAAAAGATGCATCCATTACTATATAGGGGACCAAGTTCACTGGGGATTTTGAGGTTTTAGCACTTGTCTGAAGTACACAATTTCCCATCTCAACTTAGAAACCCTTGGTGTCATGCAAATAATGTTGATCTTCGATTCAACAAGGGATATGTCGAGTTTTGAAAATAAGGAGGAAAGATTTATTATCCCTTTAACAGATGGAAAATTTGTGCCCTACGTTGAGCCTTTTGGTGAGGAAGATCGAATAGGATTTATGTACATGTCATCCAGGACCCGAGAAGTTCTCAAGCCATCTAAAGAAGGGATCCTTCGGTGGGAAGATGCACAATCTATTAGCAATACTACAAGTATTGCTCGTGATAATTTGTCTCATGGTACTTATGAGTTAGTAGGGCACAAAGTAAAGAGAACATTTACAGAACATTAAACCTCGTTGCATCGGAGAACAAGTAACATCCCTAAACCTCGGTACACTAAGGAAGGGGACCCTATGGTATTCTTGCGTGCCATGGAGGAATAGTGGATGGACTGTTGAGAGAAGAAGTATCTTTGGCATATACCTTACACAATACATCAAAGACACCTTTGGTGGGTGGTTCACGGGGATAATCTTTTAGAATGGAATGAAGTCGGGATAGATCTTACAACTTAGGTTTCAGGAGTAATGCACCAACTCAAATTTGCACATATCATGATAATCAACATGTTCAACACCACATACAAAAGTGTGAGAGGCTCTAAACATAAGGGTAGGAAGCTTTAATATCATCACTATGGGTGCACAAACTTTATTCTACTTTACAAGGTTTCTCACGCAATTGGAATGTATATGCAGAGCTACATAAAGAAACTAGAAATTGTCAGATTTGATTATAAGTATGGTCCATAATTTTGGCTACTTCTCTACTAAACCTCCAGTAGAAGAGGTATTAAGGTTTATAAATTGGTTAATTATGGGAGATAGTGAAAATTTGAAAGAACTCATTTGGGAGTTATTTGATGGAAACAACTCGGGAGCGAGTTTTTCTGTAGAAATAGAGACAAATTCCACACTACTTAAGCATGTTTTCTTGAGAAAGAAAAAGGGAAGATGGTATACATGGTGGATGATGAAGAAGTAGAAGAACTACATATAGACCATTCAATGTGTGTGTGTGAGGTCTTGGACGGTGCGAGATAACACCAAACGTGCTTATTATGAACCTATGAGGACCAATAAAGTGAATATTTGTACAGATGTTGAGCCTAAAGAGGCAATAAATGGATATTGTTGGTCCGAATCTAAAGTAGCGAAAATAGTGGAGTTTCTCTGTGATTTTCAAGATTTATTTCTAGGGGCTACCATGAATTAAAAGGACTACATTCCATCATTAGGAGAAATGAAGATAAATCTTAAGGAAGGTGCACGCCCAATCGGGAAGAGACCCTACAGGATAAACCCCAACTTGTGTGAAATTTTAAAGAAGAAATTGACAAAATGTTGAAATATAGAATCATCAAGCCCTGGAAAAGTCGAATGGGTTAGCCCAATGGTGATCGGTATAAAGAAATATGATCGATTAGGATCTCGTGTGGCCTACAGGGAGTTGAATTTTGTATGTGTGAATAATCATTTTCCTATGCCATTCACAGAGGAAATATTAGAAGGAATTACGAGTGCGAGATCTAATCCTTTACAGATTAATTCTCTAGGTATCATTAGGTTAGGATTACATGGGAGGATCAGAAAAGTACTACTTGCACCATTGAATGGGGAATTTTTCATAAAGCTGTGATGTCGTTTAGGTGAAAAATGCACCTATTGTATTTTGGCAAATATTTGTTCAAGCATTTCAGGATTCTATTCATCTTTTCTTGCAAGTTTACTTAGATGATTGGATGGTATATGGGCTTGTTAAGGATCATTGTGAAAATTTACACTTAATGTTTGAAAGATGTAGATAGTAAAGCATATCTTTGAACATCGAAATTGTGTGTTTTCTTCACCTTTTGGCACTTTATTAGGGCATATTATCTGTAAGGAAGGTTTGTTGGTAAATCCCTAAAAATACAGTTATTATCGGCCTAAAATAACCTACCGTCAGAGTGAGGTGAACGGAATTTTTCATCACACTAGGTATTATAGAAAATTTATCAAAGGATATACTAAGGTTGTCACACCCTTAGAGGATTTACTAAAAGGAAAAGGGATATTCTATTAGAGGGAACCACAATAGTGCGCATTCGAGACATTGAAGGAGAAACTTATTATAGTGCTAATTCTCGTATTTTCCCTCATGGGACTAACCATTTCATGTACATGTGGACTTACGGCATGGCCATTAGCGCGATGTTGGCTCATCCCGGGAAGGTACTATAGATCATCCTATCTATTTTTCTAGTAGAAAATTGATTCATGCAGAGCATAATTATACAGCTAAAGAGCGTAAAGCTTTTTCAATGATCTATGCGCTACATAAATTTAGATAGTACCTACTAGCAACACCATTTGTATTCTATGTCGATCAAATAACATTGAAATACTTGGTAAATAATCCATTCTTATAGAAAGCTGTAACATTCCCATTTTAAGACTTTAGAAAAAGGAAAAAAATTGAAACATAATGTTCTCTATTCTAAATAAAACATCATTTAGAACACACATTCCATACCAATCAATCTCATAATCAGATAACCATATGCAAGCTGTAATGACTCGGTATACTACCGATCTCTCATTCCATGACTCGGTTACCAACCGATATCTCATGTTTACTTAAAGTATAGAATACTTTATGTATACTACGTATACTTGGTTCTCCTATGTTATTCTAGGTACTAAGTGATCTGTTTAAAGAACCTATCTGAATATTTATTTCCAATATTCATCTGACATCATGTTTCTTTAAATAAGGTGACATAGGACAACACAACTAGTAGCTTGTGATACTTTGGCCAAATATTTTCAACATACTATTCATGTTACTATTCCTACATGGCATACTCGTCATTCGGAATAAGTCCTTCACCTCACTCTTTTGTTATCTAGAATGGTCTTTATTGAATACCATCAGTCCACTTGCCCAATGTTTGACCCTAGCCCCGATTAGCAACATAATTTATTATAGGAAGATGCTCGCGATGACTTAGGGTATATGGGCATACTCGGCTAACCTAAGTCATCTGAATGTGCCAAGGTACCCTAAGTCATAGAAAGCAACTACCTATCCCGAACATGTTACTAACTTGACCTAGAGAGAAACTAAGTTCAAGTCCAATTGTGCGTAGATCTAAATGAACAAATACGGAAGGGTGTTTCCACATGTCAACCGCAACACCTTTGTATCCTTGAGATTTCTTTATCATAGATCATACCACTATTCCTTTTAACTTTCATTCCATGAGAGAGGAAGATTCTTCCTCTTCATGGTTAGATGTTAGGTTAAACATAACCTTTTTATTGTCCGTTACTCATATAGTTTAATTGTATGTCCAAAGCATATTTCATTATTAAACTATAGTTGTGTAATTATAGAACGACATCCTTGTAATTTAACAAGTTCATTAATATAAGGGAGATTATACTATCTCCTTAATCCAACTCATTATCTTATAACAACAATAGTATACATAGATATAAGAATACCGCAAAGATATCACTATTATTTCCATCATACAAGTACAAAAGTATTCACATCACAAATTGTATTCCAACACAAAACCTTTTAGTTCCTGATGAAAAATATACATTTACAAGATTATGCATTTCAGACATTCTGCATGTCAATCAGAATTAAGATCTTAAAAGAACATCACTTTTCTTTTTCATTACAACTTAAGAATGATTGAAACTCTTTACATAAGATCTAGAATTAAATAAGCCAATGCATCATAAAAGTTTCTATCTTCTTTTTTTCACTTATGATGTCCATCTGCAAAAATTGCTAGCACAGTCAATTCAATGAACTAAGCATGATAAGCACTAAGCATTAAAGTAAAGTGCATTCCACTAATTGTTCCATTAAAACAACTCTGCTTTAATGAAACAATTAATATATCATACATATAATCATAAGTAATAACATCTAGAAAAGAAGTACAATTAAAGAGTCTGAATTCACTTTTAAGAAAGAACATAGCATATAATTTAATTGATTCTATCAATTACTTCTAAACAATCAACAGGTCTTGTCATCCAAATGTTTCATAGTTCTATAAGAATAGAAATACACATTTATCTTTTCTAAGCAGTAAAAGAAGTTAATTTCAGCCTAGCTCATATTAGAATGCTTCATCATTCCATATAACAAGGAAGAAGAATCAATACATGCTATTCCCCAAACACTAATCATCAAAAAGACAAATACAGGTTTAGAACACATGAATCTACCTCACTTCAAAGATAACAATATAAGGATTCAACATTAAGGAAAAGCATCTAACAAGAATCCCAAATCAATCCAAGAAGAATAGGAAATCAAAACAGTCTAACTAAAATTCTTACTAACTTCTGCATGTTAGAAGATATAATTCAAGGATCTAAAACTAGACTTTCCACAAATCCAAGCTAGACTCAAACAGAATAACTCTCTTATCCAATCCATCCAATAAGGGTTCATAATAAGACAGTGTGCAAAAAGAGACAACCTTCCAATATCAATCCAAATGGTGTGTGACTCAATCAAGAAAAATAGACAGTCTAAGTATGTTAATATTTTATTTCCACATACCAATTTAGCTAATCTCTTCCCACATCATTATAACCAATGACTTACACAAATTAGACCAAACAATCCACAAGAAATTTCCATCTCAGAAGAGAATCAAAAATAGAGAAGCTCAGTCAAATGAACTTATCCAAACAATAGAAAAAGGATCCCAAATAGAAAAGGACCCAATCCATAATTCATTTCATTTATACTATGAAATGAATTCTCATTTATATTCCAAACTTAGAATTCCTTAACTAGTTCCCAAAAGAGAACACAAAACCGAATGCACAGTTAAAGAAATCACACTTCAAACTTTCCATTACAAATCTTACAAACTAGTTTACCTATTCCATTCATCAAACACAAGTTCAAATTCAGTTCACAGAATGAAGTACACAGTACAGTCCCTAAAATAGTATATTGTCCCCAAGAGATCATATTCAATTCTCTTTTTAAATCTTGGAGATTCGTTCAATGAGTCCAACAAGGAATAGAAATCCACAAACAATGTAAGATATACAAGGGTCAATACAACTCATGAACTCAAAAGACTAAAATCCCATTACAAGGCTTCAATAGCTTAATGCCAAGGAGTAAGTAGTTTGCGATCCCAAATAAGAACAATAATACAAAGCATTCTGAACAGTGATACTTGTATCCTTTCATACAAAACTCAGTATACTAGGTTTAGATTCAACTTTCTAATAAAACCCAAGAAATCAAATAAAAAGATCAGAAGAGAGTAAGAAACCCCAACGATGTTTAAGTCAAGAGATGTTCCAATCTTATTTCAACATGAATGAAACAGAATCACCACAAGACCCTTGAGTTCCATCTAAATAGCTTGCGACATGAAGGTATTCATTTAAACTTTGTTCACAAGAAGGAAAATTCATATTGTATTCCTACAAACTTCTTAAAATGTTAACGACCATTCCAACGAACTTTTATATCAAACCAAAGCCACAATAAGGTACAGTTACAGTCAAATAATCCTTCAAACAAACAGTCACACTTTTACGAGACATGGGATTCCTCAGAGAAGAGAAGGAAAAGATATACTTCATATTCACATGCCCTATCAAGTTCAAAGAAGGATGTACAGTCTAAAAGACAGAAGTACTAAAACCATTCACACTCAAGAAGCTACATGAAGGAGATCACAAGGAGATTACCAGATCAACTTCAAACCAAAACTAATCTCTCAAGCCCTTATCGAGTAGATAGTCCATAAATGAGTTCAAAGCCTTTTCAAATCCATGAACATGAGTAAAAATCCAGCTCAAAGCATAAGTATAGAACAAAACTCAACAACTCGACTACAAGTTCAGCATTCGCAAGAACTAAAAATGAGTACAGTGTCGAATACGAAGATTCAACCAAAAGTTCAGAACTACACCAAGTTCCATCTCAGCTCAGAACAAACACAAAGTTCCAAAACAAGCTCAACGAAACACAAGACTATAATAGAGATTCAGAACCATACAAGCAACAAATGCCAGTTCAGAATGACCAAGAAGCTCTACTACAAATTCAATGAAACAAAGGCTCTAAATAATAGTTCAGAATGAAACATAAGGCAAAAATTCCAAGTCATTCAACACTATCCTCGAATACAAGTTACAGATCTTCAAATACAAGTTTGCATCAATATCAACATTAAACTAACACAGAGAAAGTTTCCTAAAAACTATCATTACCTGCAAATGGATTTGCATTCCAAAAACCACAGAGATTTCCAAAAACATGCAAGTAAATAACTAGAAAAATAAAACAAACAATTTATCTCATGAGAGCAAAGTTATTTTAATGATTCATTTAGAAGAAATCAAGAAATCTTAATGGGTAGAGCCTATCATGCCTGATAGTGCCTCTGCCAATTTGAAGGAGACTTCCAGCTGAGCCTCCAACCTTTTTCTTCCCACACGGATCAACAACCAAACAATTTTTCTTCCAATGCCTCTTATACATTGCCTTGATAGAAAATAGACCAAAGAAACCAAAAATAGCCAAGAAGAAGAAGAAGTCAAACTGTTGGTTCAAAGAACCAGATTGCTCCATGCAGAGAAAAATTCGCGAGGCATGCAAAACCAAACAACCTCCCAGAAATCCACCTCACTTGTTTCCAAGACGTTTTACACACAAAAATAAGATCTATTAATGTCATAACTCCCAACTCTCCCACTTCTCTCTCCTTTCCACCGCCTCCCAAAACTGGTAAATATCATTTCCAAGTTAACATGTAATTTCATTTTTAGTGAAGCCTCTATTAGAGTTAACTAGCCCTTGCCAAACTGGCAGTACCTCCATGCATTTAAACCCAATCAAATCAAATAAAATCCATTGGAACCGTCACCATAGTGCCATGTGACCCTAGGTCCCTTTTAAATAGTTTAGGATAGATGTCCCCAAAACTTAGGTTAGTCAAAAATCATTTCCTAAATAATTTCCTTAGGTCTAAAAACATTGCCATAGGTAATACCACCTTAGGTTAGATTAAATTCACAACCATTAGTATTAGGCATTAGGTTAACATAGTCTAGTATTACCATAGTAATCTCCCCTTCCCATATTCATTTAGCACAAGAGCTTAGGTTAGGTCACCCCCAACACAATAGAATAAGAATCTTAGGTTAGATTACAACCCAATTAAATAGACATAGCTAGGAAGTAGGCGCTCTTACCTAGTTTAGGATATTGTTAGGGTAGTCCTTTAGTTTTAGGGTTCTGATCCCCTTCATAGTCTTGAAGCAGACTATTTTTGTTTATGCCAATAATGTCCTGCAGAGGTCAATCCCAAAGATCCAAGCACAAACATACAACCGAATGAAGGTACTTCCACACAAGACCAAAGAATTTGCAAAATACAAAAGTTCAGTCTGCTATGCCTCTCAAACTACTGAATGTCAATTTATCATTCAGTCCGATCAAGAGTTTTAAAACATTCCTTGGATCACTGAAATTGATCCAAGGATGAGTCAGTAAAGAAGATAAGTTTGCAACCCTCAAAACCAGATTGCAACTCACCTATAAGAAGTGAAAGTGGATTCTTGCAAGCCATATCATTTCATTCTAAAGAATCCCAGAGCAGAAATAATTTATCCATAACAAGCATGATTTTCAACAATCAAGGGAACACACCTCATTCAAGAAAATCACATGCCAACACTTGTAATGCAAAAGAGAATTATAACATTTTGTCCAAGGTGTTACATAATTCCCTCCTAAAAAGAATCATCATCTCGATGATTATCTCATTTGAACATTGCATTAAGGATAATCAATTTATTCACTTTATTAATCTATGTTTGCAACAATATCAAGATTTAAAGTTCCAGAAATTAGCATTCACATAGCTGTTTATTCAAAAATAAATAGCCATCTGCCCAAAACTGGTAGAATTATTGACAAATAAAGATAAAATCACAAATTTGTATCAGTCATCAAAGTCAATTCAATCAAATAAATATGGGAAAGTAGTTTTCATATCTTCCGATTTTCCCAGTTACACTTTCTTCATTAAACTAGTCCCTTTGGACCTTACATTGACATATTTCATGATTTCTTAAATGTAAGCTGGTGATTTTCGTAACTCGTATGGGTTTAACCATGATTATTCCTAGGTTTGGACTGCAAGGAATTCTAATTTAACACATGTGATAAATCTGAAACTTATTTCTTAAGCAAAGAAACGTGGAAAATATCATGCATTCATTACAAAGCAAGAGGTAATGCTAAAAGCGGTAAGCTACGGGGTTCATTACTTCAATTATCTAAAAGGGTCCCACATAACGAGGTGATAACTTGGTAGCCTTGCCAAAAGTTATAGAGTCTTTTTGGTTTAACCGAAGAAAGAATTTCTCACCAAGTTCAAATTTCCTATCAACTAGCTTTAAATCAACATAACTCTTTTGCCTATCTGCTACTTCTTTCAAGCGCTCATGAATCATTTTAACGTGCTATTCCATTTTCGTAAGGATTTCATGTCCAATTACCTCTCTATCCTCAATGTTGTCTCAACTAATGGGGGTTACGCATTTTCTTACGTATAATGCTGAGAAAGGTGTCATCTTAAGAGAGGCATGATATGTGTTATTATATGTAAAATCAACTAGTGGAAGGTACTCTTCCCACTTATACTACTGGTCCATGCAATATATTCATAACATATCCTCTAAAACTTGATTAACTCTTTCCGTCTATCCATCCATTTCCGTATGATACGCAAAACTAAAATTCAACTTAGTCCCTAGAGCTGCATTAAGTGTTTGCCAAAACCTTGATGTCATTCTAGGATCTCTATCCGATATGATTAATTCAGGTACTCAATATAATCTGAAAATTTTGTGTACAAATATTTTAGCCAATAGAAGAGAATCATCCTTTAGATTACCAGCAATAAAATGTGCTACCTTTGATAATTTATCTACAACTACTAAAATAACATCATGTTTATTTCTTGACATAGGCAACCCTTGTACACGAGTCCATGCTTATCACTTGCCACTTGTACTGCAAAGTATGCTATGAGCATACAATAAACCAGCTGGGTGCATATGTTTCACTTTAACACGTTGACGTTCAAGACAATGTGTCACAAAATCAATAACATCCTTTTTCATTCCTTTCTAGAAATATTGTTGTTTTATATTAGCAAGAATCTTTGTAATACGGGATGTCAGAAAAAGGTGAATTGTGAAATTCTGCTAACAATTTCTTTCTTAAATCATTTAGTGAAGGTATGTATACTCTATTTTCAAATCTTAAGATTCCTTTGTTATCAAAGTGAAAACCTTTATACCTCAAATCATTTGGATCTGCAGCAAGCGTTGTCTTTACTTGTTGAAAGTAAGAATCAAATTCCATAACACTTTTTACTTCATCCTTAAATTGAGTTCTCAATGTTATAAGAGTATAAATGTGCTTCCTACAACTTAGAGCGTTAGCCACTCTATTTTCCTTACCCTTGATATAATTGATGTCAAAATCATATTGAGACAAAAACTCTAACCACCTTCATTGTCTTGCATTAAGATTTGACTGAGTGAAAATATACTTCAGCCCAAGATGATCAGTTTTTAATTCAAAAGGTTTACCAAGCAGGTAATGCCTCCAAACTTGTAGTGCATGAATAATGGCAGCAAGCTCTAAATCATGTGGAGCATAATTCAACTCATGTAACTTTAGTTTTCTACTTTCGTAAGCTATGACATGATCATTTTGTAACAAAATACATCCTAGTCCTTCACGGATGCATCAATTACTACCATAAAATCTCCATTAGGATCTGGTACAAAATGATCATTCAAAGTTCGAATGCGAGTTTCACATTTCTCACTCCAAAAAAACTTCTTATCCTTCTTTTGTAAAGAAGTTATTGGTGCAACCACCTTAGAAAAATATTTAACAAATTTTCTATAGTAACCAGCAAGCCCCATGAAGCTTCTAACTTCATGTACATTCTTTAGTGTAGTCCACTTAGTTATAGCTACAATTTTAGAAGGATCTACAAGTGATTCCATTCTTACTTATTACATGACCCAAATAGTGCACTTTTGTGCCATAGAAAGAACATTTAGATAACTTACCATATAACCATCTCTTTCTCAAAATTTCCAAAACTATCTTCAAATGCTCATGGTGTTCCTCTCGTGCTTTTAGAATGTATGAGAATGTCGCCCAAGAATACGAGCACAAATTTGTCCAAGTATTCTTGAAATATATTATTCATTAAATTATTAAATGTTGTAGGTGCATTTGTTAATCCAAAAGGTAAAACCATGAACTCATAATGTCCATACCTTGTTCTGAAAGCTATTTTATGAATGTCCTCATCCTTAATCCGTAATTGATGATATCTAGATTGAATATCTATTTTAGAATATACCAATGCTCCACGCATCTAATCAAATAGATCATCAATCCTAGGTAGTGGGTATCTATTCTTGATTGTTGCTTTGTTTAACATTCTGTAATCAATGCACAATCTAAGTGTTCCATCTTTCTTTATCACAAAAATTACTGGTGCCCCCAAGGTGATACACTTGGTCTAATCAAACCTTTAGACAAAAGTTCTTGCAACTGAGCCTTAAGTTCTACTAATTCTATAGTATTCATTTGATACAGTGCCTTAGAAATAGGCTCAGTTCTAGGCTTGATCTCAATTGTGAAATCAAACTCCCTTTTGGGTGGAAGACCTAGTAACTCTTCTAGAAACACGTCACTAAAGTTTCATAACAGTGGATATCATTCCATGACATCACTACTCACTTCAGTTGTTTCTACAATCTTTACTGCATATAAGGTATAACCTTTATTTTTGGCCTTTTTAAGTTGCATAGCTGACAGTTTCCTAACCGAAATCTCACGTTTCACACCCTGAATCTCTATTGTTTTCTGTAGGTCATCTAAACAACTAATGTGTTTTTCAAAATAGTCCACTTTAGCGTTATGTTCTGCTAACCAATTAACACCTATGATTACATCATAAGACCCCAAAGGTGCAACATAAAGATCAACTTCAGTGGAAAATTTAGGTAAATCAAGGACTACTCCAAAAAGACACATACTAACTGTATGAACAACATTGTTATCATAATGTGCGAGTCCATGTTTCTAGCTTTTATTTTTAGTTTTGATGTTAATTTACTAAAAATAAAACATTCGGTAGCTCCGGTGTCAAAAAGAATAGTTATAGGTAAACCAAATAATTTACCCGGAACCTCTATGAATGTGGCATGTTTCTCATCCGCTTGTCGATTCTTCGCAACGTGTATCTTGTATTGTTGATTATGACCATTCTTTTTTAAAGGGCGTTGATTTGCGTAATGATCTTTGCCACACGCTTATAATGACCTCCTACAGTCCCTTTCTAGGCTCATGTTTATTTCCAGCCTTAGAGTTATCATTCTGACCTCCATAGGACTTCTGTCTATTATTATTGTTCTTGAAAAAGTTGTTTCGTGCATTGCTAACAAACTTGTTTGTTGCTGCTTTCTTATTAGTATCAGATGAAAACTTACTTTTCATTCTAAATTTCTTCCATGGTCCTTTCTTAGGTGCAAGAGATGATGAAGAGGAGTTTGGTATTTTCTTCCTTAATTCCTCCTTATGAGTAGAAATTGCCTTCAATTTTTATTCTTGCCTCGACGTATGAGAAACAAGCAGTCAAATTGGGGGAAAAAATAACAACTACTACTACTACTACAATGATGACAACGCAATGACAACACACCGCAACATCACTTACCTTTACTAACCATGCAGATACACTACACACACCACAAGTAGCTACACAAGCATTTCACCCAAGGTTCACTCTCATCACTTTGTTTATGCACATTTTTCATCTTTAGAATCCACGCTCCTCCACTTTTTCTTTTTTTCATTCCATACTTGAGTCTAGTCCATCGGCATGTCTCTACTACACTCTACATGGATACCAAGTATGCATCTCTATCTACTTTATGTTACCGAGCATTCGCTCACCAACATAAAGTGGGGAAAATGTAGTCACAAAATCATGCACTTTAGGAATTATTTAGCCCGGTATCATACTACTATTTAGAAGGTTCTCAAGTGAAGAAAGTACTAATTAATCCCACCTTTTGGCCATCTTATGTTTACCTTTTATTTCTTTATTCCTGCATATTTTCATATACATTCCCAGCTATTTCATCCTTGTCCCATCATTTTAGCCTAAATGGGTCACTCGGGCTGTCTGGGTGCCCCAAGGCACCCCAATCCTTATTTTACTTTCCCACCTCTTTTGGGCTCTTTCTAGCCATTTTTCATACTTATCTTTTCCTAGTCAACCATGTTGGGATTAATTACAAAATTAGATCAAGATAACCCTATAAATATAAATTTATGAGACCATAATGAGGGTCCTAGCATCACTTACTACCATCACTCCATCTAGAAAAGCATCCATTTCATTACTTGCATCCACATACTTCCATGCATCAAGGCTAGGAGATCTACATTAACACACACACACATGCTATTACATTTTCTATATTTATTATTGCTTGCTACTTCACAAGGTATGACTGGCACAAGATCACCTAGGGCACGACATGCACACAGACACCGTAACTACATTTGGTCCGAAATGTAGTGTAGCGCTCATAGTAGTAAGCCCACTATTGTGAAAGCTGAGGTTAATCCAACCCATTCATTTTGTATTTTTATTTAGGGTTTAAATACTCCTTTTTATTTTGTAGGTCATTCTTTCATCCTACACTATTTCATAAATCTAGCGCAATTTGGTAGATCTGTTGCATGACAGGAAGGGAATATTTTAGAGTATCTTGTGACACTGAAAGCATCAGATTCGAGAGCTTTACAGAGACTAGGGTGCCTATTTTGCATATCTGGTGCACCCCGCACCTTCTTGGGCACTTCGATCCATTCATATCCTCCATTCTAGCCTTTATGGGACTTTTGTATAGTCATTCTTGCTTCTAGAATCTATAGTCGGACCTCTACACTTTCGACAGTCTTCGACAATCAACTAAGTCCTTTCCTTTTACATATTTTCATACTTAGGGTTTTATTTCATTTGATATAATTATTTTAAATCATTCCATATTTTTTTAGCATAATTTACAATGTTTTAGTCCTCCTATATTAGATTAACTATTGTTAAACTTTCTCATAGTTTAGTTTAATTTTAGTTAATCATAAGTATTAATGCATTGTTATGATATTACATAATTAATGTTGGAAGTTAATTAATCATTATAACCTCCTATAGCTCCCTTTATATCCTTTAATGTACCTAATTCATTAATTCCTATATTTCACAAAATCTAATAAGGGTGTAAAAAAAATTCTCATTTCGTTTGCTAATAATTTAATGAAGGGTCATGTAGGTTGTCAGGGTTTACACTTTGTTGCAAGTCATCACAATTCATCCCAAGGTTCTATGGGCAAGAACAACACAAAGTGAACACCTATTAATAGGTAAGTTAAGTACCCAAAAAGTTTCAGAGCTCAACTATATTCTAGTCCAAGACTGTACAATCATTTTCCATGACTATACATCTCCTACCTGAGTTGTAAAAATTTTGTATGATCCTACATTTGCATGTTTTACAGTTCCAAAATATTTTGTGTAGAATCCAAACTTCCATATTCTCCTATTCCACTACCTAACACATCCAGATAATTCCAAAATCTTCTCCCGAACAACCTAATTCTCTCTCCTCTTATGTTTTGAACTAATTACTTATCATTTATCAATCATTTAGTTCATTTCAAATTGGAATGCACTATTATGGTCATGTATAATTGATGTTGAAAGTAAATTAGATTAGAATAGTCTACCTATTACTAACCATTTACCCTTATTGTTTATTAGACATATCTAACAACACATGGAAATTAATTGGGGTATAAATAATAACATACATGCCCAACTTGTGCATTTCAATCACACTTTTAAACTAACCATTTTTGTAATTCAACCATGACTTGACACCACAACTTGTATTTTATAAGCACGCACTTCAATCAATTATATTGCATGGTCATTGATTTAAATAGTAATTATTTGAAAGTGGATTTTGGAAAAGCTTGCCTAGGAGAATTTTTTTTTACAAACTCAAATTATTTTCTATTAGGGTGAGTGAAGGAAATAATGTCAAGGTTTTGTGGCAACTACTTTGTTGTAATTGTCTCCGCACAACCAACTACATCTTCTTACTTTCTTGTTCATAATCATAGTTAGTAAATCTTGTATGGCCATATATTCCCAACTTCAGATAGCTTGTAGTCTTATAGAAATAAAATAATGGATAAGTTTACAACCCATGCCAATAATGTGAGAAATGAAGATCTTTAGATGAAATCAAAGTGTATTAAATTGGTTGAAGAAGATTCGATTATAACTTTCAAACTCAATGAGATTGAAGAAGAATTGACGCCCTAAAAATTGGAGTTTAATAGATAAGTTTGTAGGTTCAAGTGCCTCATGAAAAAAAATGGGAGCCTCGGTAACATAGCAATGAAAGGTGAAAGGGGATATTGATATTTTCCTCAGCTCATAAAGGTTTTTCATTAATGTTTTTCAATTGAAGAGGGTATAGCTAATATATTTGAACAAGGACCTTGGTTTTTGGTAGATCAGGGTTATTTATGAGTATGTGGATCCCTAGTTTTGACTTCTCTTGAGAGAATCCAATAATAACTCCAATCTAGGTAAGAACCTTTAATCTTCTAGTGCATTTGTGGGAAGAAGACATTTTCTCAAGGATTGAAAACTCCATTAGAGATATGAGCTGATTTTTTTCTAAAACTCATAATAAATAGCACATTGTTTATGCCAAAATTTGTGTTCAAATAAATGAGAAATCATATTTCTATAAGAGTATAGTTGAAACCCTTTGAGGGAGATTTTTGTTAACAATCATTGGATTACAAAAACCTCCCTTTTTAGTGTCTTTGGTTCCACAACCATGAACATTTGGCTCAGGACTTCCTCTTGGACATTAAATAAGAGATGTATACTTCCTTTTGGTGATAATAAATAATACCAATTTATTGGTTAAAAATGCAAGCATAACACTAATCCCAACTCTATAGGGACATATAAAACCCAAAAGGACATGCAGCCACCAATCCACATGTGTAGTTCCCCTCCCATTACCACCTCTTCATTATAGTTGTGGGGGCTCGATTCAACCTTGGTTTGGGTGAGTATGTTGTTCTAGCATCAAGCTTATGTTATAAATTATTCATAAAAAAATGGTAGCATTTAAATTAAGAATTTGCGACAATAAGATATAAGGGTAGTTTTGAAGTGTCATTTCATAGACTAACCTTTTAGAACCCTAGGATCATGCCGGTGTCTTCACTTTGTGAGGTGAAGTCATCCTCCTCATGACTCATCCAACTTGGGATCATTCTCAAATCTTGAGTATGAAATATTTATAAAATTCTTTATAACGCTAAACATTGATTTAACTAAATTGTATTTCATTATCAGTAAAAGGATTCCACATAATTCTCAATGAAGATATGTACATGTTAATTAAGGGACGTTTCGGGCAAAGTGGAGGTTTGGATTAAATAAAAATGTTAAAATAAATAAATAAATCATGAAATTCACAAAATGAAATAGTTTTCATTTAAAAAATAAATAATCATTATTAACCTAAAATTTCTCCAATTTTATTTTGGAACTTTAGCAACCCTCATTTCAAGAGGAATTAACGTAAATCCTTGGGTATTGTATTTTTTTGATTTTCCATGAGAGAATTAATGAAATTATTCTTGGTTTTGTAAGTTTCTTTCCATGAGAGGATTATTGGAAAATTATTGTCAAAGAATGTAATTTTGGGCATGCATACGGTGGTTGTGAATACGTCCATCGTTTAATATTTTCTTTATAGTGTAAGCATGCCTTGGAGGTAGTAGAGGCTTTTTTGAAATGTTTTTTAGGGCCAAGCAAAACTCCACAACTTTGTCAAGATGCTCCCTACATATGTCAATGTAGGAACCTTTTTAACAGGGTGTAAATGTTACATGTGGTGTCATGAAAACCCTTGTGAGTGATTTAATAAAATAAAATTAAATATATATTTCAAAGTAACTATTGTAATAATTGATGTACAAATCCTAAAATATAATAACGACACAAGTAAACTATCATGTAATGTTAATACCCTAAGCAAAAGAGGGAGATAGTAAGACTTAGCTAACTTTTCGAGTGAACATAAAGTGATCTGGGTAGGTTAAAGTGTTGAGCAGTGCTATAGTCATCATCGTAAATGATCACCGTAAATTTTAGAACTAGGAACAATATCGAAAAGGGTACCTAGTATAGGCGAGAGGTTCCCTGGGTGATGGCGAATGGATCTAGGTGTTGGTGACTATGCAAAAGCTTAGGAATTGATTTCTTCTATGTTGCAAGGGTTTTGCTATTGATTATTTTTTATCACCTAATATTTTTTTCCTTGATCGTTAAGGTACCTGTAAACTACAAGAAATAATTTCACCTGCACATACCCAAAACCACATCAAACCTAAAAAGAAAAATATAGAATGGGGAGTCGATTGACCCTAATACCACCAAGAGTGAACCTATGACCAAGCATTGCACTATATCTCAAACTCAATGTAGTTTGGGTGTGTGTGTAGAAATGATGTACGATTTAATAAAATTTGAATATTTTATTTAAATTTACATGTACAACCATATATTTGTACATTTCATATATCTCACCAAACCACTTAAAATATATCCTAAACAAACTGGGCTAAAATAGAACATAATCGAACTATTTTCTAAACAAACACAACACCTCATATGATAGAAAAACACATTCATAAAAACCCCATATCCTATCCCTAGAATACATAAACAATTAAATTTGAATTAGTAAATTGTATCAACAAATTACTAAACAAACTCAAACTAGCTAAAATTGTTGGTGATTGGTTAAATAGCCAGAAAATATTTAAGCCCAATTCCCAACCCTTGTTCGGGAGGAGGAACTTCTCACATTTTTTATTCCAACTCTTCTATTAGAGTGAATTATTGTATTGGATCAACGATAATAGAATACTATCTAACATTTTCATCCCTCAAGAAATTTTGCTAACCATTTTGGACCTTGTCGATTGATAAATCATTGTGAGTCTCAGTAAATTTTACGTGCTTCATTCATCATCTCCAATCAAGGGATCCTCTATGGACTTTCATGAGCTTTAGGTCTTCACTCTAGCAGAAGTGAACCTTCCAAAACATCCATAACTCCTACTCCATTCTTCAAATGTCAATCAAACATCTAGGAATTAGTTTAATAGACTTCTCACATCCACAATCTTCTTCTCTCCAAATAATTTAGAGCATCCAATAACCAAGTTTGATTCTCTCGACGTCTACTGACTCAGGTGTAGCTTCTACTCTCATATCTTCCTATCATATGGAACTAGGTAGTTACTTTATTTATGATTTATCATCTAAATCATTCCTTAATTACTACATCATAACAATCATGTCTCGGCCTTTGTCAACCTGTGTATATTTGGCCCCAATTTCCAACGATTTTCCTAATCATCGATGATTTATCTCTATCATACCCCTTTGCCATTACAGCTTGCCTTCCAAACATTCAACCTTCAATTATAATCAACAATTTTTCTTTGTAATTTTCATTCAATCCTATCATTCTCCTCGATCCATATCCACCTCCTTTGAGCTAGCCCTAATATCTCATCAATTATCTTAAATCAAACATGCTATTCAACTTGCCTTTGTGAGTGTATACATCTGTTTGCATTAAACACCCCTAGATCCTCCTTTCAATTATACTCATACATTGACATTACCAAAGTGTCCCATGTTTAAACACCTATTACCTCCTCACAACCTTTAGATTCCATGTTGGAAGTTGTTACTGAGGAGGCACCTATAATCGAAGATCACGACATCCAATTATCCTGTAAACCAATTAAAGAATTAGAAATCTTACATAATCCACCACAATCATGTCTAGAAATGACACCTCCCTCATCCGAATTAGACCCAATCCTATCTGTAGCTCCTCACTTGCCATCTAGCCCAGAACCTTGTCCTGAATCAAATACCCCACAATCAAATACCATCACACTTACGGCCTCACCCTCGTCATTTGACGTGAATCCCTCTCCTCTATCTAACACAAATGTTATAAAATCAAAACCTGTCACACCCACCATCTCATCCTCATCATCTATCGTAAAACCCCTCCTTTTCCTAAAATCAAAATTACAAAGACAAATTACACATCATCTAATGTCTCAAAATTTCCATCCATTTTGGGACCCCATCCTCTCTCACAATCCAAATATTTCAATTCTACAATTTCACCTTTACCATCGATCCTAGGACCTCATCCTTTATCTCAACATTTTGTCACGTAGTTGTATACTATCAATCCCTCCTTGCCCATTTTGGGACCTCATCCATCATCTAATTATATCAATTTCACATTGTATCCTCACTCTTATCAACTTTTGCAATGTCCTTATGATGTTGCAACACCATATGACATCTAATCCAACTATGTCCAAACAAAATACGCATCCTACTAAGTGTTCTCATAAATCAAAACCAAAATCAAAATCCATTAATTCAAACCCTCCAAAAGGGACTTATACTAATATCCTTGAGAGGCTCATACAAGCATCTCTTATCACATTACCACCCATCAAAACACCTAATCCACATACTCAAAACCCGCATGGTATGACCAAAACAAAACTTGTGCCTATCATAGAATCCTAGGTCATGATACAGAAAGTTGTAAAGTGTTAAAAGCCATAATCCAACAACTTTTCCTTGTCAATGATCTTCTCCCAGAATAATATCATCCTAAGCTATCACCAACACCTCTACCCTCATTAATACCCTTACCGACATCTATAGGGAAAGGGGGACATCCTTCTTCTACCATCAACAAACCTTTGTTGAAAACCTCATTAATACCTCCCACTAAAGGCCCATCAACCCCATCAACACCTTCCCTGAAGGTCCATCAATCCCATCATCACCTTTCATTAAAGGTATGTCAATCCTGTTACCACCTTCCATCAAGGTCCATCAACCTTGCCAACACCTTCCATCAAGGCCCATCTACCTTGGCAACACCTTCCATTAAAGGTCCATCAATCTTGTTACCACCTTCCCTTGAAGGTCCATTTACCTCATTAGCACCTTCTATTAAACTTCCATTAATATTATTAGTAACTTCCTTTGAAGGTCCCTCAATCATGTTAGCACCTTCCCTTGTAGGTCCACTTACACATTCAATACCTTCTCTTGAGAGTCTATCAACACTATCAACACCTATACCCAACGCATTGGTAGTATCTTCATCAATATCTCTAGAATAAGGGGTCATCTTCAATCAAGTCTCAAAAAATCCATCACGTGTGTCTTCTTGTCACCATCCAGTGAAATTCCTTCATCTCATAATAATATGGGTCATCCACCTATATAAACACAAAATCAATACATATGAAGAAAAGGTAAAACTAAAGTCTTATTAAATCCTTCGTTAAAGGTTCCATATTCCCCTCCATTTAACATATACTCAATCAATTAAAATAAAAATTTCCAACATCCTAAAAACATTATTCCTTTTAGCACGCGTAATCCACCGCGTTATGTTAAGAGGTCTCCTATATACTAGGACTTCAAAATATCACTTCACATATCCTTATAAACTTAATTTATCAATTCAAATCAAAATGTCATTACTCTAGAAAGGAGTAAATGTGGAAATTTTTCCCCTAACTAGATCATTCCATATAGCATGGGTCAACCTTTGAATGTCTTGCATTTTTGGCCTTTCTACTGTTAACACATCGACCATCATGATAGTAGTCACATCAAAGATTTTATTCCACTATCCACCAGTCATCTTATCATTGTAATGATTTGAAATCATGTGGTCTTCCATCACTATCCTCACAAACCTTAAAGATGAGCACCATGGCTTTGTTCATCACATATTTCACATGGATAAGTTCCTCCTTAGCAGAACCCCACAATCATTACTTCCATCTACCTTGTGTATCAACTAAAGACATGACTTGGGGCACACATGTGTAGGTCGTGCACATATATTTCTTCCCCTCCTCGAAACGATCTCTTAGGGATTTTCCCTTAGCTAAAAATATATGTACTAAAATCATTTGGATGCATTTCTCAAAATTCAAAATAAATGATAAATTGATTCCTTGAAGGGCATCTATCCATCAAAATCATAGACCGATCCCTCGAAGGATGGTTATCTGTAAAATAAAAAGTCAAAGTCAAAATTGTAGACCATACCCTTGAAGGATGGCTACCTATGTAAAAGGCTTCATGCTTTAGTCAGCCTTCAAAAATACATCAATATCAAAAGAATCTAGGAAAGCTTCCCATATTGATCAGCTTTCCCATTATAGCAAACTTCCCACGTTGATCAGTTTTCTTCAAAATCAAATAATGTAAAGCTAGGTCATTTCCTATGAAACAATTGAAAGGATAACCCTATTTTTCCCACATAACCTACATATGTCAGCCCTTCTCATGTTATAGGAAGGTACATATTTTCACTTCATCTCTTTGTATCTAAGATCCTACGTGTGACTACCCATTGTTAGTCATCTATTAACAACTGTTGTAAAGGCCAAAAGTGTAAGTGCCTTCATTCCATTGCTTCCCATCACATATGTATCAAATCCAGTATAAAGCAATCAATCCATGTTTCATTCTTGACCATGGTTGTGAAAAACATCAAATCAATGAATCTTAACATCAACATCAAACATCATCACCTAAACAAACACCAACAACATCTAAAACATCATTAATATCAACATCAACATCATCACAAAGAAATAAAATATCTTAACATCAACACAATCCTCAATACATCTTAACATGACTTTATTGTGTCTAAAACGTCACATTTGTTCAATCAAATCGACATTTGTCAAATGGATACCTCCTTAGGTACTACAACTCTGGTCATTGTCAAGACCCCCATCTACATCCCTGTAAGCCCACCTTTGTGGCAACATCAATTTTGGTCCTTTGACCTCATCAAACCATCATCCTATCATCTTTGAATTCATATGTCTATAGGACACAAACCCTTTGTTTCCCCTATCACTTGAATTATTATCCTTGTAAGCCCACCTTTGTGGTAACATCATTTTTTTCCTTTAACCTTGTCAAATTATTGTTATCCAAAATAAGCCCCGCTTATTTTGGCTAACTTACCTTCTTCCTTTCCTTCCTTGTGCTTCAATATCACATTTTACACATTTTAGGCACTCAAAGGTTTCTGGAACTAGCTTCATCAGATAGAGAATTTTCTCACCTTTCCAGAAAGGTAAAATTTCCCTCCTAACTCCTTGTAATTTTCGAGTTATGGCTCGACAGAGTTTTTTGGGGAATTTTTCCCTAGACATGCCTACAACCAATGGAAAGATGCCATGTGACAGGTGGAGTGGCAAAGCGCCGAGGGGATTTTGGAGTTTTTGGCACTTTGGTCAAAGGGCACAAAGGAAAATTTTGGCTCGAAGGCCCGTGGATCATTTTGAAGCCGCCACGTGTCCTCACTGTCAGCGGCGGGAGTCGGGCCGATAGGAGGATTTGGTGAAATTTGCCAAAGTTACAAAAGGTGCAAAGGCATGCATTGAACCCATGGCCCCATTGACCAATCAAATGGTGCCACATGTCCATGTTTAGAGGAGAGGTAGGCCAATAGAGAATTTTGGAAAAAAATTCCCAATTGCGCAAAAGGGCAGAAAGTGATCCTGAGGCCCACAGATTAGCCAGAGGGTGACACGTGGCAGAAGAGTGGCGGGTGTGGAGAATTTTGGGAAATTTTCCCAAATTCAAAAAAGAGGAAAATTTTCAAGTTTCGGCCTACCAACCCGAATTTTGCCCTAAAATTGTCATTTTTGCCCTAAATCTTCAAAGGGCATAACTTTCGATCCCGAGCTCAGATTTTTGCGTTCCTTATATCATTGGAAATATATTGAAATTATCCACATGATAGACTATTCAATTTTGTTTTTTTGTGGATTTTGGTGGGAGAAAAATGAGAAAACATCCCTAGCACTCAAAAAATATAGAACTCGACATTCAACTACGAAATTAATGAAGTATGGGTCGCTTTTTTGATCTGCAGAGCAATGTACTTTGGGCATATGGGTTTGTCCATGAAACCCATCACATTGCAAGAAAAATTGAAGGGATTTGATTGGTGATTGACTCATAAATCAATTTTCCCATGTTTTTACTTTTCCTTCGTCTCGCTTCACCATTAAAAAGTAGTTTTGGCTCATTTGCAAAGGGTTGGACATTTGTGTTCTTGCAAGCCCCTCTTCCCTCGCACGTGAATTTTAGGAGTTTCAAACCTTCTATGGAGATTGTAACATTTTTTTGTCTTTCTACCTGTTATCCAAAATTCACCGCTCAAGGTAATTTTGATAACATGCATCAAATTATTCAAATCTGAGCAAGTAGATTGATTCGAGGCCCGAAATCATGTTTTTCGGGGCCCCTCGGCTTCTCTCTAACTCTCCCATCCAAGAAAAAATCCCAACGAGTTAGAGAAAATGGAAAACATGCAAAAAATAAGGTTGTAGGACTGTTTTAAAGCATTTCGAGTCTGAAGGGTTTGGGTCGTACTGAGGTTTGTCGTACCAAGCTTGGGGCCGAAAAAAACAAAGAAAATCAGCTAAGTCAGACATTTTTGTCCCATGCGGTCCAGCGGGATAGTTGGGACGCGAAAAGCCGTAATGGCTGAAAACAAAGAAAAATCACCTAAGTCTTTTGTTTCACGCGGTTTGGGACAACCGGGACAAAAGTACGCGTGGGACACGAATCGGCCGATTTTCCGGCTGCATAATCCATTTCGTGGTTTAGAGATATTTGTCCCAGGCAATCCATGGGACAGTTGGGATAAAGGTACGCGAGGGACGCATGGGACGCGAAAAGGTGAAAAAGCCACAAACAAGAACAAGGAAGCCCGAATCAGCCAAAGCAGGAGATTTTCGTCTAGGACATCCGGGCCAAAGGTACATGAGGGACACAAACCTACCGATTCACCGAAAGACGGTCCATTTCAGGCAGTTCGGAGATTTTTTTCCGGGACAGCTGGGACAAAAGTGCGTGAGGTACGCAAGGGCTCAGCGGGGGCGCAAAGAGGTAAATTTTTCCCGAAGGCCCACGGATGAATAGGGGAGCGCCACATGTCCTGGAGTGGCGGGCTGGGGGAGATTTTTGGGAAATTTTCCCAAGGGAAAAAACAAAGCAAAATTCAAAGGGAAAGCCCGCCCCCTTTTCTGCGAGCCAATAGAATCTCGCCACGTGTCCAGCTGGCCCCAAAATTCAAGGCAGGCCCGCATGGAAATTTTGGAGTGTCAAACCCACATCGAATGAGATGCTGCCACGTGTCTAGGCCAGAAATAATCAAGCACCCCACGGAAAATTTTGGGAGGCAGGCCCGCAGCCAATCAGAGCGTGCCACGTGTCCCAGCTCGTCGGCCAGTGGAAAATTTTGGAAAATTTTCCAAAGGCAAAAACAAAAGAAAAATAGTCAGGAAGGGCCCGTGCCCAATAGAAACATGCCACGTGGCACCTGGAGTGGTGGAGCATGGGGAAAATTTGAAAAATCTTCCAAAGACCAAACGGGTAAAAAATTCAAACTTTTTGCCCGCCGATCCGATTTTGGGCTGTTTTTGCCCTAAATTTTCAAATCGCCATATCTTTCGATCCAGAGCTCAGATTTTCACGTTCTTTATATCAATGGAAAGTTGGTGAAATTATCTACAAGATTCTCGAGGTCAATTTTGCATTTTGGTTCGGCTTTAGAGAGAGAAAATCAAGAAACATCTTTGCACGTGGTAATGGACAGAAATGACGTTTCAACCACCGATTTTAATGAAGAATGGCTCGCATTCTCTCCCAAAGCATGGTTAAAATGTGTCAAGGAATGGGTCTGTAAGGATGCCCACGCTTTTTTGAATGCATTTTGGTCAATGGTTGGACTACTTACACGTTTTCCCACGTTTCTCTCTCCTGGGCTCGTCCCTTGCACTGTAAAAGCCAGATTTGGCTCATTTTTTAAGTGGTTGTTCATTTTTTCTACTCTCTCCTTTCTTTTCTTCCCTAGGGTTGAAAATGGAGTTTGAACCTCCTCCCATGCTCTGTAATGGCATTTTTTGCCTTTTACCATTAAAATGATGTTCTATGCAAACTTCTGGAGCAACAAAAACGTGTTTCGTGATGCATCTGTCCATCCTTGCTCATTTTTTGCTTGTTTTCTTCTTGCCTCTCTTCATTGCAGGTATTTGTGCACATTTAAATGTTCATTGCAAGGTTAGAGTTGTGTTCATAGCAGTTTTGATAGATGTTCAACATTTTCCTTCTCTGGTGTATCACCGTTTTAGTGTAGGCTTCGTTTTTTTTCTCTTTTCTCTCTCTCCCTGTCTCCTCGGGAGGTTAGATTAGGATTAGATTAGCTTGCTCGCATGCTTTGGAACAGTTGTGGTAAGTAGTTTAGGAAGAGGAACCAGCCTTCTCTCGGAGGTCTATCTCAAGTAGCAAGTCCCACAACTTGGAGATAGTACCCATGTTATCCAATCACACCGTAAGTTCAAGTATATGCACTTATGGAAACATAAGGGTGCTATGATTCGGTGATAACACTACCATTGTAATGCATCGTATTAAACTTGGAAATGGAAATGCATGTTTTGTAAATGATCCTTCAACCCTCTCGTGTGTTTATCATTGTCTTTTGATATTTCATTATATCTTGGAAATTTGTGCATGCTTTGGTGTTACATATCTATGATCTCGTGTTTATTTACAAGAAAAAATTTCATCACTCCTTTGGTGTATCACTGTTTTAGCTTAGTTTTTTTCTTTTTCCATGCTTCTTTCAACTTGTCTCCTTGGAAATTTTAGAGTAAGAGTTTTGAACCATAACCTCTACAAAATTCATGCATACACCTAAACAGAGGGGTAAGAACCAGCTTTCTCTGGAGATTTTTCTCACCTTGCAAGGTCCCACACCTTAGATAAAACTCAGTGTTGTGTAATCACACTAAATGACCCAATTCTGAAATGTAAATCTAAAAGTCATTTAGGGATGATGTAGATTTGCACTAACAGATTTTGGCATGCCGGTGGGACCTTAGAGGTATTCATCTTCATTACAACAAAGTTGATGTGTAATTTTTGTAAGTTTCTTGCTTGAAAGAGCCTTAATTTTTACATCTGACGACTCTTAAATGATAGAATCAACTAGTTTCAAAGCGGTCCAAGCTTGAAGATTCATGAGAAGGATCTAAACAAGGTCAAGGACCAAAGAGGAGGGATTGTTTAGCTATCTCGCAATTATCCCGAGAAAGAGAAAGAAGGATTCAAAGGTCTCCTCTCCACCAAATAGAACTCTATCAACTCCTCCACCTAGTAGACCTTTCATCCAATCAACAAGGGTTATCAGTGCCAATCAGAATGGCACAACCTAATTCTTATGTCAACTTTGCTCGGCAAATCCACTTGCTCTCAATTTACAAAACCTAGTTCCAATTACAGCATTAAAGAACATCCCATACTTTACTAGGGAAAATCAAACCACTCTTGGTGATCATTTCAAATACATTGCTAATGTTTATGCAATCCATGAGATTGTTGAGATACAAATTGTTGTCAAATTATTGGCATCTTCATTTAAAGGGAAAGCCTTGCAATGGTTCAGGAGCCTTAAGGCGAGACTCTATCCAAAATTGGAACCAGTTGTGCATAGCTCTCCACAACCAGTTTGAAGAAAAAGGGGACAACTTGTCTCTATTGGAGCAACTGACAACTATCAAGAGAACTCCCAATGAGCAGCTAACAGACTTCAATTTCATATTTCAAAGAACATGGGATAGAATCCCATTCGCAAAGTGAGGCTAATAGCTCAAGGTGCTTTCTTATACTTTCTCAAGGATTTAAATTCTAACATTTCTATGTTGATATAATCCATGGCAGGTGCAATTATGCATGTAACTTATAGCATCACCATTAGGGATGAGAATTATTTGATCCAAGCTAGTAAACTTACACCTAGGCCTCTTATGCCCTTATATCCGACTTGGAAATTCCAAATACTAGTCAAGCACCTACTTTAGCTCCTACTCCCACTCCTAGAAATCAAAGTTCAAATGAAACTTCTACTTCATCCTCTAATGCCTCAAATGAGCTCCAAGAAGTTATGAAACAATTACAAAATTTAAGCAATGAGCTGGTTATGCTCAAGAGGCAGCAAGCTCAAAGTTTTAGGCCTTCTTATTAGCCTCAAACTTAGCCTAATAGATAACCATATCAGCCTAATAGGCCACCTAACCCAGCTGCAAATCAAAATCAAGTAAGGCCTCTTGCCAATAGACCTTTTCAGCCCTATAACCCCAATGTTGCATCTACCTCTAAAGCCTTAGTGCCAGTGTAAAATAATATAGCTCAAGAGTATGATTGGTGTTTCCCATGTAATGAACCTCACAACCAATCTATGTGCTTCAATGGTTCTTTGAACCAAGCTTTGATGGTGAAAACAACTGGTGTAGAGAGTGAGGCGAGTTAAGAAACAAACCAACAATAAGGAACATCTCAGCAAAATACAACTCCAAATGAGACTACACTTGTGAGAATGGTAGGTGAAGATTTTTGTGGTATGAATCAAACACCTTCTCGAGTGTAAAGAACTAACACACGGTCAAAGAAGAGGAATATTGGTGAAGGGCAGTCATTAGATCCCAGTGATTCACAACCTTTCATCACTCCACAAGGTGTTGGCAAGAAAAATACAGTTCCAAATGTGCAAGGAAAGCCAAAGCAACCTTCCGAGACCAGCTCAAATGTCGGTTATGTTACAGCCCATATAAAAGAAAATAATGTGCAGACTAAAGGGCAGCAAAGAGATGTTTCATCCCCATTTAACATCATTGAACAAATGAAGAAGACCAATGTGAACATATCTATGTGGGAGTCACTATCCATCCCAGGCCAAAGGGATCTACTACAAGTTGCCATGAAGAATTGGTCAACCTCAAATCAGCAAGCTCATATGCAAGAGAAGGTACTCACAAATGCCACTCAACCTAAGGGAAAGCTTGGAGGATAGCAAGGTAAAATTTTGAAACCCCCTCCATTCTATGTTTCATTGATCATTGGGGATAAACTAGTACATAATTGTATGATTGATTCTAGGGCAAGTAGTTCTGTGATGCCCAAGCAAATAGTTGATCAGTTGGGCCTTCAATATGAAGTCATATCCAAGGGGGTGGTGCAATTAGATGGGACAGCAAAGGGTACATTGGGGTGATTAAATATTTGAGCTTTACTTTGCATACATGCCCCAATGTCACTGTTTTGCAAGATGTGTCAGTGATAGATTTGCCACCACTCTTTGCCATATGTTTGTCAAGGGATTTCACAGCTAGGATTAAAGGCTACATATCTTCGATTAGTCACACATGATATTTAGGATAAGGTATGGAGCCAATGCCACAATCAGGTTTGAACCTATTGCAAACTTTCACATTGAGCCTCATACTCTAAGCCCAATCAATGCCAACTTTTCAGTTTGATCAAGAGGATTATCCAAGCACACAAAAAGCTAACACCAAAGTTGGAAGCATTCCAGATTTGACTCTTGATGAATGGGTAAGAAAGGTACATGCTTTTAATCCCTATAAGGAAATAGAGGAATCTAAACTAGAAGTCTATTACATGCATGAAGAAAATCAACCTCTCCCTAGCATCACCAAGCCAGACCATAAAGATGACAATGAGGTATGGTAGTTGTTCTTTGATGGATCAAGAAGTAGACAAGGTGCAGGAGGGGGAGCTATGCTTGTTTCACCTCAAGGCATTAAGTATTATTTAGCTTTTAGATTTTAGTTTGCATGTTCTAACAACACTGCTGAATATGAAGCTTTGATACATGGATTACATTAGTCAAGTAAGAGAGGCATCAAAAACTTACAAGTCTTTGGTGATAGTGAGTTGATTATTAATCAAGTTAAAGGAAAACATGCCACCAAGAATGACCTACTCAAGAGTTATAAGAATAGAGTGTGGGACCTCATTGAGGATTTTGAGGGCTTTGGCATCAACTATATTCCTAGGAAAGAAAACCAAACTCTTTGATAGGTTTGTAGTAGTTGGAGCAACCTTGATGTTGTGGAAAGTATCAAAAGGAAAAAATGCAGCCAAGCATCCATGTGATTGTGAGGCCATTAGTGCTAGACAACAATGCAAGTTAGGTGTCCTGAGAGTGACCAATAAATCATCAATTTTTTGTAAGAGGAAGATGAGTTCTCAGCCAAAAATTAGGAGGAAAAGTTAGAATAGCGAGATGGTGATCAAGTGGTACAGTGAGAACCAACAAACAGCCAAAGGGACTCGTGACTTTAGAATCTATTTTCAATCCTAATGATCAATTTAGGAAGGAGAAAGCAAACATCCAAGTCAAGGGAGAGGATTCAGAACCCATCTCATTTGGGGAAGGCAAGTCACTTCAAATTGGTAAAATGGCAATCGAGCAGGAAAGGTATGAGTTTATACAACTTTTCCAAGATTTCCTGGATGTATTTTCTTGGAGCTATGAAGACTTGAAAGGTTTCAATCCCAAGCTAGCTCAACACACGATCGAACTAGATCCAAGTGCTAAGCCCATCAGGCAGAAGTAGAGACCGGTCAATCCTCACATTGAGCCTCTCATGAAGAAGGAATTGAATAAGTTAATAGAGGCAAGTATCATATTCCCCATCAAGCATTCAAGATGGGTTGCAAATTTGGTTCCAGTTAGAAAGAAGAGTGGAGAAATCACGTTGTGTGTAGACTTCAAAGATTTGAACAGAGCATCCCTCAAGGATCACTACCCACTTCCTTCTATGGAGCATATTTTGCAAGTTGTTGCTGGCTCTGGGAGGTTTTCATTGTTAGATGGTTATTCAAGGTATAATCAGATCATGGTAAAGGAAGATGATCAGTTCAAAAGATCCTTCACCACCAAATGGGGAACCTATGCATATAGAAAATGCCATTTTGGTTGTCTAACATTGGAGCTACTTTCCAAAGAGCAATGGATATCGCGTTGAAGGGATTAATCAACAAAATAGTTCTGATATACGTAGATGATATTACTATTCCAAATATCATCTCTTTCTTTTGAGACAAGTGTTCCAAAGATGTATAAAATTTGGGGTATCCTTGAATCCCAAAAAATGCATTTTTCTAGCTCATGAAGGCAAGCTCTTAGGCCACATTGTTTCCAAAGAAGGGTTAGCAATTGATCCAGAGAGGGTTGAAGCAATAAGAGCACTGCCATTGCCAAGACATAAGAAGGCTCTTCAAAGTTTCTTGGGAAGAATCAATTTTGTTCAAAGGTTTGTTCCAAACATTGCAGCCCTTGTCAAGTCAATAACTATTATGTTGAAGAAAGGTGTGGCATTCAAATGGATAGCTGAAGGTAAGGCAAGTTTTGAGGCAATCAAAGAATCTATCTCATAGGCTCCAACTCTCATTAACCCATATTTCTCCAAATACTTCATCCTTTATGCATTTGGTGGTGATGATACAATTTCTGCAATTTTAGTATAGCAGAACGAAGAAAATGCAGAGCAGCCAATTGCCTTCTTTAGCCAAAGCTTGGAGGACTATGAAGTAAGGTATTCCTTCATTAAGAAGCATGTTCTTGTAGTGATTAGGAGCTTGAAGAAATTTAAGCATCTAGTTTCAAACAACAAGGTTCAACTGATGTTTTCTCATGTGGGAGTTAAAGATTTCCTCCTCAACAAAGATCTAAATGAAAAACGTGCAGGGGTGGAATACTCATGTCATGGAGTATGAAATTGAGATCAAATTCACCAAGCTGGTCCAAGGAAATGGATTATGTGTGCAATTGGCCTTGAACCAATCAATTAAAACAAGCAAAGAGAGGAACGTTATTTTTGTGTTGCAGGATAGCCAAGAACAAAGAGGTATTCAAGAAGAAAATGGTGGCATGTTCACTCCTTACTGGACCCAAGACATAATGCACTTCTTACAAACAGGCCTATACCCTCCAGAGATGAAAAAAGCCAAAAGAAGACACTTCATATTGCAAGCTATTCCGTATGCACTTGTTGATGGTGTCTTGTTCAAAAAAGATGTCAATGGAGTGTTACTGAGATGCATTGGGACAAATCAGATTGAGAAAATGTTAGAAGAGTTCCATGGTAGACTAGTTGGGGGTCATTTCACTCCAAGAGTGATAGCTCTCAAGATCATGAAGGCTGGTTATTATTGGCCCAAAAAAATTAGTGATTTTTATGCATGGATCAAGAGGTGTAAGAATTGTGCATTCTTTGCAAGAAAAGAGAGGTTAGCAACACTTCCATTGCACCCAATCTCAATGGACCAGCCATTCATGCAATGGGGTTTAGACTTCATTGGATTCATTAATCCAAACTCAAGCCAAGGGCACAAATGGATTCTAACAGCAATAGACTACTTCACTAAATGGACTAAGGTGGTGGCACTCAAAGAGGCAAATGAATCTAGCATTCTAGACTTCTATGAGGAGATAGCAACCAAATTTGGTACACTTGCCACTATAATATCAAATAATGTGTTGGCATTCATAGGATCAAAGGTAATCGAATGGGCTGTTAGAAATGGGATCTATTTGAACACTTCATAAAATTATTACCTCAAGGTAATTTCAAGCTAAGTCCACAAACAAGAATCTATTAAGGATCATCAAGAGGACTCTTGATTAAAATCAGAGGACTTAGCACACTAAGCTCAAATCAGCTCTATGGGCTAATAGGATAACCCCCAAGAGGTCCACAGGTAACTCTCCATTTAGACTTGTTTATGGGAGAGAGGAAAGATTACCTATGTCACTTGAGTTTCCAACGTTGGAACTCATGAAGCAATTGGAATTGTTAGAGTTTGAGCCCATGGAGGTTAGATATACAGAATTGATGGAACTCCAAGAAATCAGAGAGCATGCATCCCAAACAATGGAGAAGGACCAAGCTTTGATCAAAAGAAGATTTGATAGGAAATCTAAGGCTAGAACTTTCCAAGTTGGAGATTTAGTGTTGAAATGGGATGCAGACCGAGTGAAGCCAAGAAGGCATTCAAAATTTGATGCCATTTGGAGTGGTCCCGCATAGTCACAAAATGCAAAAACAGCAATGCCTTCCAATTGTCTATATTGAATGGTGAGGAACTACAAATTCCAGTTAATGGAATCCATCTAAAACATTGCTACTAGAAGGGAAACTTCTCACCTTATACATATTAGCTTAGATTTTCATTCCTCCAAGTGCTTATGCACATTTTTTTGTTGTAGCTTAGATTTACATTTCCCTAAGTGATTTGGCACAAGTTTTGTTGCCCAAGGATGCATCTTTTGCAGGCCATGTTCCAGATCAAAGTAATGTTTTACTCTCACAATATTCATTCTAGATATTTTCTAATGAGTTGAGAGTAACAAGCAGTTAAGTTGATGACTCCATTGCCCAATGGATTGCTTCAGGCAGCTGGTCACTTCATCCAGCAGGCAGATGACCCCTCTGAGTCACCAAAATTGTTATCCAAAATAAGCCCCCTGCTTATTTTGGCTAACTTGCCTTCTTCCTTTCCTTCCTTGTGCTTCAATATCAAATTTTACACATTTCAGGCACTCAAAGGTTTTTGGAACTAGCTTCATCAGATAGAGAATTTTCTCACCTTTCCAGAAAGGTAAAATTTCCCTCCTAACTCCTTGTAATTTTGAGTTATGGCTCGGTGGAGTTTTTGGGGAATTTTTCCCTAAACAGGCCCATAGCCAGTGGAAATATGCCACATGGTAGGGTGGAGCAATGGGCATCGGGGGGATTTTGGAGTTTTTGGCGCGCCGATCAAAGGACACAGGAAATTTTGGCCCGAAGGCCCACGAATCATTTTGAAGCCGCCACATGTCTCCGTCGGCCGACGGAGTCGGGCGGTGGGAGGATTTGGTGAAATTTGCCAAAGTTGCAAAAGGTACAAAGGTGTGCATTGAACCTATGGCCCCATCGACCAATCAAATGGTGTCACATGTCCACGTCGATAGTGGAGGTCGAGCCAATGGAGAATTTTGGAAAAAAATCCCAATTGCAAAAAAGGGAAAAAGTGATCCTAAGGCCCGCAGATCAGCTAGAGGGTGACACGTGGTAGTGGAGTGGTGGGGCATGGAGAATTTTAGGAAATTTTCCCAAATTCAAAAAGAGGAAAATTTTCAAGTTTCGGCCCGCCAACTCAAATTTTGCCCTAAAATTGCCATTTTTGCCCTAAATCTTCATAGGGGCATCACTTTCGATCCCGAGATCGGATTTTCGTGTTCCTTATATCATTGGAAAGATGTGGAGCTTATCCACACAATGGACTATTTAATTTTGTTTTTTTTGAAGTTTTGTGGGAGAAAACTGAGAAAACATCCTTGGTATGTGAAAAATACAGAACTGACATTCAACTATCGAAATTAATGAAGTATGGGTTGTTTTTTGGATCGTAGAGCATTGTACTTTGGGCATATGGGTTTTTCCATAAAGCCCATCACTTTGAGGTGAAATTGAAGGGATTTGATTGGTGGTTGAGCTCATAAATCAATTTTCCCGCATTTTTTGCTTTTCCTTCGTTCTGCTTCACCATTAAAAAGTAGTTTTGGCTCATTTGCAAAGGGTTGGATGTTTTTGTTCTTGCAGGCTCCCCTCTTCCCCTTGGCACATGAATTCGAGGAGTTTCAGACCTTCCATGGAGATTGTAACATGTTTTTTTCCTTTCTGCCATTGTAATGCATCGTATTAAACTTGGAAATGGAAATGCATGTTTTGTGAATGATCCTTCAATCCTCTCATGTGTTTATCATTGTCTTCTGATCTTTCATTATATCTTGGAAATTTGTGCATGCTTTGGTGTTACATCTCTATGATCTGTGTTTATTTGCAAGACAAAATTTCATCACTCCTTTGGTGTATCATTGTTTAGCTTAGTTTTGTTTTCTTTTTCCATGCTTCTTTCAACCCTATCTCCTTGGAAATTTTAGAGTAAGAGTTTTGAACCAGAACCTCTACAAAATTCATGCATACACCTAAACAGAGGGGTAAGAACCAGCTTTCTCTGGAGATTTTTCTCACCTTGTAAGGTCCCACACCTTGGAGAAAACTCAATGTTGTGTAATCACACTAAATGACCCAATTTTGAACTGTAAATCTGAAATTCATTTAGGGGTGTTGTAGATTTGCACTAACAATTATCATCTTTTCCATCGTTATTTCATGTCTATAGGACATCAACCCTTTGGTTCCCCTATCACTTGACTTCATGGCCTCGTAAGCCCACTTTTGTGGCAGAATCTATCATTGGTCCTTTGACCCCGTTGAAACATTCATTTTTGTCATTAGATCATATGTCTATAGGACACGAACCCTTTAGTTCCCCTATCACTTGATTTTATGATGACATTTATCAACCTCGTCTTAGGGCATTATTCCATCATCCCTCATCCCTCCTCATTTTGTATCTTTTCATATTTCTCTTCCAAACTAGTGATCGATTCCCTTTTAGGTCATCAACCTTTAATTTGAGGAAGAACACCTCATCACATAAAAATTCATCCCTCACTCCCATCACATCTCATTTTTGTCTTGTTGCTTGTCTCAAAACCACTCAACAAAAATGGGCAAATGTAGACACTAAAAATATGCACTCCCCCATCTTCATTTAATTATCCCGTTCACATTCATAATATATTACTACATTAGATTAATTATATCAACACCCCATATTCTCCCCCATTTTAATTAATTAAATATTTCTTCATATACACAAATATCATATTCCATGATATTTATTAATCCACCTAAGTTAGTTCTCTAAATATTATTTAAAATCACCCCTAATTCCTTATCTCAACACATCAATCATGGGTATTTTTATAAATCCCCCATTATCTTATCAAAATCTTATATTATCACAAACAACCATATATTTGCACATTTCATATATATAACCAAACCACTTAAAATATAGCCTAAACAAATCTAGGATAAAATAGAACATAATCTAACTATTTTCTAAACAAATACGGTACCTCATACGATAGCACAACACATTCAAAAACAAACCCATATCCTATCCCTCGAATACACAAACAAATAAACTTGAATTAGCAAGTTGTTTCAACAAATTACTAAACAAACTTGAACTAGCTGAAATTGTCAATGATTGGTTAAATCACCATCGATTATTTAAGCCCAATTCCTAGCCCTTGTTTGGGAGGAGTAACTTCTCACATTTTCGAGTCCAACTCTTCTATCAGAGTGCATTATTGTGTTACATCAATGAAAACGTAATACTATCTAACATTTGCATCCCTCAAGCAATTTTGTTAACCATTTTGGAGCCTATCAGGATTGATAAATCACCATTAGGATGTAAATTTTACACGCTTCATTCATCATCTCTAATCAAGGGATCCTTTACATAATTTCACGAGCTTCAGGTCTTCACTCTAGCACATGTGAGCCTTCCAAAACATCCAAAAATCATATTCCATTCTTCAGAGGTTGATTAAACATCTAGGAATCAATTTAATAGACTTCTCTCATCCACAATATTCTTCTCTCCAGAGCATTCAGAGAATCCAGTAACCAAGTCCGATTATTTGACGTATACGGCTCTGGGTAACTTCTACTCTCAGCTCTTCCTATCATCTAGAACCAAGCACATACTTTATTTATGCATTATCATCTCAATCATTCCTTAATTATTACATTCTGACAATTTTGTCTCGGCCTTTGTCAACCTAAGTATATTCGGCCCCAATCACCAGTGATTTTCCTAATCGCTGACGATTTCTATTTATCTGACCCCTTTGCCATTGCATCTTGACTTTCAAAAATTCAGCCTTCAATTCTAATCAACACTTTGTCTATGTAAGTTCCTTTCAATTCTATCATGCTCCTATAATCTATATCCACCTCATTTGATCAAGGCCTAGTATCTCATCAATTATCTTAATTCAAATGTGTTATTCAACTTTCCTTTGTGATTGTATACATTTGTCTTTATCCATGCTCCCTTAAGCCATACTCTGATTTCCTAGACTCCCTTTGGACCAAGAATCACTAATAGACCAACATGTAGCCTTGGACCACGTCAGTCCCTTTTCCTTTACATTGATTGGTTATATCATTTTATTATCTATCATCATATTATCATTATTTGATTAATTTGTAGGACATGGATTGACATCCTTGTGAGGAAGTCCTTTGACTTTGGGGATTAGCCCTTGTCAAGCAATCCATCATACATTTTTCTAATCTTGTCTTGTGTAGTGTTTGTGATTGTAGCTTTCTTTTATAGGACATGATTTTATATCATCCATTTCATGGAGCGCAACATCACACGTCATCCATGGGTATCTCTAAACCCCACCATCCTAAGGTTTGGTAAGTTTTACTATCTTATTAATTAGGTTCATTTGAAGAGGTAAAATTTACTCTAAACAACAAATGAATTGGTTAGGTTGTCCTCATCCACCACAATAGTGGTCTTACTACTTTGAGTATTGCACTACATCTTAGACCTAATGTATTTTTGTGTGTTTATGTGTACACTAATTCTCCTACGTCTCCCTCATGCCAATGATGTCAAGATAGTGGGCAATAGCTAGATAAAAATGCAAATGTGTAGATGGAATAAAATTAACTCCCTTTCTGTAAGGCAAAGGTGTATGTAGAGTAATATCCCAAATGCAGTCCATTGCTCTATGTAGATATCTATCCCTTGATAATAATAGTCCACCCATATAATGGTATGTATGTCGTGTTTAAATAGGGATCTCTTATTCAAATTTCAACATTGATGACCCAACATGCCAACTAGTACCTCAAGAAATGAGAGGGAAAACCAAAAATACTGACCTCGATACCAAAAGTAAGATCAAACATAAAGAGTACATGGGCACCTATGATGGAATAAAATTAACTCCCTTTCCTATGCAGTGTGTATGTAGAGTAATATCCCAAATGCAGTCCCTTGCTCTATGTAGATAGCTATCCCTTGATAATAATAGTCCACCCATATAATGGTATGTATGTTGTGTTTATATAGGGATCTCTTATTCGAATTTCAACATTAATGACCCGACATGCCGACTAGTACCTCAAGAGATGAGAGGGAAAACCAAAAATACTGACCTCAAATACCAAAAATAAGATCAAACATAAAGAGTACATGGGCACCTAGGATGGACTGGAGTGCTTGGTGCTACTGTCCTGCACTGGGAACTAGTGTCCAGAGACATGTGATGACAAATGAGTGACAACCGACATATAGGGATCCCGTGACTGACCAGAATTGTGTGTATGAGTGATAAGTGTGAAAGATAAAAGCAAATAAAGACCAAAAAGACAAGTGGATGGACTATGGGATGGGTCATTAGTGAATACTTTTCTTACGCAAGATCCATATATAAAACAACATACTTGATGGTATAATAATAGTAGTAAGTGTGTGATTTTGTGTCTACATTTTCCCCACTTTATGTTGGTGAGTGAAATCTCGATAACATAAAGTAGATAGAGATGCATACGAGAAATATAGAGAATCACATGTCACTGAAGTACCCAAAGAGTTTAGTAGAAGTGCATGTCAAGTGAGAACATATAGCGCGATGAAACATGGATCAACATGTTGATCCATGTGGCGTGACAAGGGACGTGAGACCGTTATGAGAAGCACTAAGTGAAATAGATGATGTTGATTAATGAATGGTTGGAGATTGGGTGATTTTATTGCTAATAGAAATGTGATGGGGAAGGGAGTGATTAATTCCCAACCCAATTGTGCATGTGTATGTGTGAAAAACTAAGGATTTGGGCGTCCTACCACTAGAGGAAGGGTGTAGGGAGAGAAGTCTAGTGTCTCTCCAACTTTAACCACATCCTCAAAATATCTAGCCATTGCGCAGATGGAAACAGATCAAATTTTGCTAGTTTTGGATCCAATTTTTGATCAAATGTGATAACCCATATAGGAGTAGTATAGGAAAGGCAATGATGTCTCATTTCCCCACTCCACAAATGTCGCTGAAATGTATTGCTTCCATGTTAGGTCATATGCAAGCATCTAGAAAATGTAAAGTAATTTCCTATGTTAGGTCATCTAAGAACACAGTGAAGTAACTCCTTAGGCCATCTGGGAGGATAAATGTGTTATGTAATATTGATTTGATGAATTTGTTGGTGAAATTTATATTGTTGCAAGTTAAATGTGTGTGATTGATTGATTGGTCAATTTTTCATGGAGATTTTTGCACTTGTTTCTCTTATGTTAGGTCATTAGGGGGAATCACTAAAAAGTGATGTGACATGTTGTATGGTGTATGAGAAGGTATTCGATAATGGTTGGTTTTGAGTATAGATCAATCACGTAGTGGTTTAAAGGGGGATTATAGGATGACCCCAATTGTATGCCCCTTTTGGTGAAAGGGGAGTGATGATGAGAATGAACTCGAGATGAAAGTAATCACGTAATGATGTAATGATGAGTATGTGATGGATATCACAAAAGGTTGTGTATATTGAGTGTAAATGATGGTGAATAGGAATATAATGTGTGTGAAATGTGTATGTTATGGTAGTAGGTGGAATTCTTAAGAGAATGTCGTAAATGAGATAAAAATTGGAGTAGGTATGCTCAAGATATGATCGAAACCATGTGATGTGAATTAGTTGAGAGAATGACATGATGAATGACCATAGTAAAGTGAATAATGGAAAGTTACTATAAATAGTAGTGTAAAAAGTGAATAAGCAACTCATTTGTCTTTTGTGTGAGTGTGATAGTGAGCTCTGAGTGTGTGAGGATACTACAAGTTAGAGTAAAGCACGACCGGGTCTATTCGAGATGGTGGATACTTGTGGCGTTGTGTATGATGATAGAGTTGGTAAGCATGATTTTTTTTGAAAAATGTGGTGATAGTAGTCATTTTGAATGAATTTTTGTGAAATTTGTATTTTTTATTTTCTTGGCATTTTGGACCTAGACAAGAGTAGTGAAGGCGCTAATGACCTTCGGGGATAGGAGTGCCAGACATGGGCACTAGTGTCCCGCCCTTGGTGCCCCAATCCTACTTTTGGGTGCCCATGTCTAGAGAGTGTGATTTGAGTCTAGAGTGATGTAAATGTGAAAGTTAATGTGTGTTGATGTTATAGGTGAGTATGTTTGTATATGGATGAGGCATTAATGTTGTGTTTATTATTGTTTGTGGTGTGCAGAGGGATATCCATTCGAGAGAGTTTCGTGGAGGCCACCATTTGAGTACATTACTCAGATTGGGGTTGTCGGATGATGAGTGGGAGGTTCTAGACCATGTGGCTCGCAAAGACAGACATAGCGAGGATGGGGATGTACTCCCATAATATGCCTATGCTTATAGCTCTATGTGAGAGGTGGTGTTTAGATACGTGTACTTTTTGGTTACCTACATGGGGAGGTGATAGTAGACTAGAGGATGTGTATCGCATATTGTAATTACCTATTGTTGGCGAGAGGGTACAAGTTATGGTAGTGGATTATATGTAGAGACAGATGAGGGTTGTTAGGCGGTATTTTGTGGGGACTCAAGTTCCTACCGAGGCCTATATTAGCTTAGATGTTATTATGAGATCAGGGGTTCCACGATTGTGAAATTTTATTGTCGTGGTGATAGTGTCATCGATTGCAAAGTGGAGGGTGGTGGTGTAGGCATATTATATAAGATGTATGATATCAGCCACCAGATAGAGGAGGAAAGTACTAGGTATGTCCTGCCACGATGTGTATTACCCCATTTGTACAAGTATTTTCATAGGTTCATGCAAGAGGAGCATGGGGGTGGTATTGGAGCTACAACATTATTGTATATATGGACCTATGAGCATATTATAGTATTGAGGCCAGTTGGTGGGCCATAAGGAGAGTGGGCTAGACTAGATATATTTACATGTAGGTGGGTTGTGTACGAGGCGCAGAAGATGGACATCAATACCTATAGAGATATGTTAGATTGTATGGGGCTAGAGGCCATTATATGGAGTTCATACCAAGACTACAGATGATGGCCAAAGGATGTAGTAGAGCTACGATGTGTACGTCGTACTATGTGGTTAAAGGATCAGATTCCAAGGGTGGCCAAGATATTTCAGGTTGAGCGCATATCACAACAATTTGGCATGGTCCAAGACATGCCCCTAGAGCCATATATATGGGTTAGAGCTATTATGACAAATGGGAGGGTTAGAGTGAGACCACTACCCATATTAGGGTAACTAGTACCTCGAGGGCTAGATGAGGCAGATGTGGTGATAGAGACGATAGATAGATATGATGTAGTGTGTACATAGGCATACAATTCATGGTGGGCCCAACATCGGTGGGTATTTATGTTTCTAGTATTGGTGGATGTGGTATGTTACCACCAGAGGAGGAGGAGTAAGGCATACACCTACCCTCGATGGGGTACAGTGAGTAGTGGTAGTAGCACGCGAGTATTTATATAGTGACGTTGTGTGATTTTTATTTGATTATGTAATGGTCATTGTTTCCTAATGTGGTGTTCTTATGGTTGTAGGCGATGTGTATTAGTCATTAATTGTGGACACATCTATCTATACATTGACACAGAATGTGCCTACCGACATACTCGCGGGTGGAGGCATGTTAGATCATGTGGACGATATTATGGGTGAGCATGCCCATTTGTTTGAGCTAGTGGCGATATAGTAGCAAGCAATGATGTGTACCGTGTTGTTGAGTGAGAGGATGAATCATGAGAGGAGACACGGAAAGCTAGAGGAGGTGCATGGTCCTCTAGCACATGATGTATTTGCTTGCTTTGTTGAGTTACAAAGTTGCTTTCATGAGAGTATTCGATGGAGAATACCCTATTACATAAACAAATAGAGAGATATACGGGTGCGATCAGATCGTAGGGTGAGAGAGAGAGGATTCTAGTTCTACACCTCTTGCATTGGAAGATAGTGATAATGATGAAAATATTGATATATTTTGATGTATTGATGTAGGGGAGTTTCCCCCTAGTGAATTATTTGTTATAACTATGATTTTTATCGATTTATATATATGGACCATTAGTATAGGTACTTATATTTGATCTTTATTAACTATGTGATGTGATGATTTGGTGTTAGTGTATGATGTGTCAATTGTTGTTATTATGTTTAATGTGTGATATTGTGATGATTGGGATCCGTATGTTAACACATGATGTGTTGATGATTGTCGTTATATTGGATGCTTTGATATTGTGAATATTGTGTTGTTAATTTGATTTTGCAATGTATAGTTATTGATGAGGATGATATAATGCATAGGATGATAGATAATGTATGTGTAATAGAGGAAATGATGAAAAAGTGCATTGTGTATATGAATAACATTGTGATGAATGGTAAAATAAAAATGAATGATGTGAAAAGGTATGATAGTGTAGTGAAATGTGTGTTAGTATGATGAAGGAAGGGGGAGGATAATAGTAATATCCCCCAATTGCATGGGTGATAAGGTTCATTTATATAAGACCCCTCAGTAGTCAAGAATGAACCATAAAGTAAGAGTGCATCATCAAGAAATGATCTAAAAATGTGCACTAGATGAATCGATAAAGCATGTGAAGAGAGGTTCTTATTGTAATAGATCCCTCAACAGTCATGTAACAACTATAAGAACATGAGTGCATTATCGGGGTAAGGTGATATAATTAATCTACCAAAACCTAATTTGGCGTGAAGTGGTGGAATCATGTGGAATGAAACCATCATGAGTGTATGAGTCAAACTGAATGTCACATGGATCGACGCCAATGATGGGCAAAGAAGTAGTGGGAAGCACAAATGTGGAGGTCTGAGGAATCCAATGTATGTGGTAGCATGAAACGGTGAATGAGATGGTGCAGCATGATGGATGAATGAGATGGAGAGGACACATGGTAATGACCTGTGACGGTGGATGGACAATGACCTTAGAACTAGCTAAAGGAGATAGCTCAATTGGAGTAACAATGTGCTGCGAGGAGTGTAGATATAAACCACTCACATGAGCAAGAGAAAAAGGAGATAATTCCCTTATCTTTTAATTGTTACAAATGATCATGAAGGGAATAAACATCAATGTCCATATGGCCATTGATACGGTGATAATTGAAGTAAGGTTTATCACGTAGACATTGTAAGCGATGCGGTGGATGGTCTTGATTAGAAGGTAGGCAGATGAACGCATGTTATGTATGTATCACATCATGAGATCTAGCGTGATGAGAAAAATGTAACGATTCCCATGAGACATGAGCAAGAGGATTATGATGCTTAGCCTCACATGGAGAAGGAGATGGAGGACATGTAGGTAATGGATTAGACTGAGTGTGTTTATGAGGTACAGGGAGGAGATGGAGACCATGTAGGATGCTCAATAGATGGGAGTAGAGAAGAAATAGATGATGTAGTAGTGGTGGTAATAGGAGGAGGACCTATAACATGTGTAGCAATGAGATCTTGTTATAAGTCAATGACTCTATAGCATAAAAGCATGAATGATTCACATGTGTCATATTGCAATCATTGTTTTAAGGGAGGAATCGAACCCATGACAGAAGATAAACTATTTCTCTAAGTCAATAGGCTGGAAGACTAGTTGGTGCATGCAAACATTGAATCGTAAGATGTATTCAATGATAGGTTCTATTTCACCATGATGTAAGGTAGGTAGATGATCATATGTGACTCTAAGGTTGTTGACTATGAATCGACGACACAAAGCTTCTTCCATCTCGTAATAAGTACTAATAGATCCAAAGGGTAGATGTGTGTACCATTGGAGAGCATCATCTATGAGACTATGGTGAAAGGTTTTAAGTAATAATTTATGATTAGAATATAAATCCATAGCCATACGATAATGTTTGAGATGTATGTATGATTGCCAATTACCATCAAAACATGAAAAATTAGGCATAACAAAATCCTTAGGAAATGCAAAGTTTTGAATCTTTTTGGGAATAGGATTGTTGTGCAATGAATTATTATTAATGGAAACATAATAGGCCTTGATTTCTAATGTGAGAGATTGTACTTGATATTGTAAGTGACTAATAACATGCATGACAGACAATATATCTTGTGAAGGAATAACAGAGGATGGAAATAATGTGTTAAGCAGTTGCAACTTGCCATAATGAGTAATCATAGGAATATCAAGAGGAGATATAGGAGATTTCGATGCTAAGTGCACACTAGATGTTAGTTCCAAAGAATTAATAGGTGGTGAATGACATGGAACATCCATAGAATTAGTAGAACTAACATCGAAAACATTCATATGAGATGGAGATGAGATGGTAGGTAGAGATGGACTAATAGAAGGAGGTGAAGTGATAGGAGGAGATGAAATAATAGGAAGATATGAACTAATAGGATGAGATGAATTAATAGAAAGAGATGACCTTTGCATGTCATCAGATACAACTTTATAAGATGATGATAGTGGAGTAAGGGAATCATATTCAACAAAAGATACAAAGAAGTTGAATCATGACTATTAATTGTGTCATGAAGTCAAATAAAGATTTAGATAGAAGAATATCATATAGTGTATCATAGACATAGAATGAAGTAGTAGGAGAACCATCATTCTCAGAAATAAGAGAGGCATGAGATGTAGCTAGAGTATCTGTTGATGATAGTTTCTCCTATCTCGTTTAGTTGATAATATCGAAGGGGGAAATTGGTTCAACCTCGATCATGGCAGGGTTTCCAAGATGCCCACCGACGATGGTAGTGGACATTGATTGTGTTCTCTATGACGCATGAATGATGCTCTTTTCCCTATAATTAAGCTTGTAAATCAAAACTACATAATATGCAGTTAGTAAAATAGGTAGGCGGGTCACCGCTAAAGGCCCTCCCGGAAGTCAAGGGACTTCCTTACGTGGATGTCAACCCACTTTTAAGACATTTAAGTTTATTCATGAAAAAGTGACACAATATAAGATTAACAGAAAAGTTTGATCATATGTTTATCACTTATTTAGATTATTACATACATCAGCTGGTAATGATAATGAAAAGAAGCAAGCCTAGAATCCAAAGTTGATATCTAGGTCGATATCTAAGTTTTTAGAAAAGATGTTAGAGCCTACTAAGTAGGAGAAATCATCATCTTCGGTGAATTATGAATCATGTTCGAGATGTAGTCTTCCATGAAGAAGCCAAAGATCTCCTCCTCCATATCGTATAGACATGCAATATCAAAATCAAGTGTCTAGAAGACCGATGTTTCTCTCAATTTCATATTTGGGTGCGGTGCGGGTGTCCTCAGGGAGGTGGAATCCTACTTCATAGTTGTATTCATACAATACAAGATCAGCTTGTATCCTTTGAACCTCGTAGTATGCTTCCCAAAATTCTTTGGTGGCTTCACGAATTCTTTGAATAGATGTGAAGACGGCTTATAACCTGTCAAGAGGCATTGCATGAATGGAACACAACTCGAGATCATGTAACAGTCGTACTACTCCCGGTGCACTAAGTGTTGGACAATCGGAAGTGAATTAATATTGGTGATGGGGTGATTTTTTCCTGATGTAGCCATCTACAAAATCCATCTTGGCACAAATATTAGTAACACAAAAGCATGCATTAACTAATAACAACTTCTAATGAAAAGTGATTGTTAAGTTGATAGAAAACACAAGAATCGCATAAGTAATTAGGCTGAAATAATAATAGACTACTAAAAAGAAATGATTTCATTATCTAAAACGAAATTACAATCTATTAAACGTAAAAGAGAAATAGATGATGATCTAACAATCTTATTTCAGAATGAAAATAAAATAGAAATGATGGAAATGAACCTTTGAATGATAAGTGGAGACGACAAGCTGGTTTTGGTTGTGCTTGGATGATGAAAGAGTCCTCCAACAACTCCCAAAATGCTTGAGAGATATATTAGATGTAGAATGGCGTTGATAAGAGCCTAGTAACATTGCTTGAATACTTGAGAAAACTTGATAGTGCTCTAGTCCATCTAGATGATCGTGAATGGTCCCTAAGAGAGGCAAAAGAATTGGTATTTATAAATCGTTTGTGTTTGAGGGAATCATGGCGTTTGAGGGAATCACTGACGTTTTCGATTAATTGGAGTTAGGGTGAGATACTAAGTGATAAACCTTTTATTTCCAACTTAGATTCGGGTGATTTATGAGAATCATGGCTAGATAACTCAGAGATGTTGAGGGTGAGGGTTAGAGGTAGATAGAAGTGGTTAGGATAGAGTAGGGATAACTTGGTAGGTTACCAAATTTAAACTAGTCCTAACTAGTGAGGAGTGGGAAGTGGTTTATAGGGATAAGTTATAGGTGGTTAGGGTAATATTTATAGAATGTTTCCTATTTAAACTAGCTACAACTAGTGAGTTAGAGGGAGTTCTCATGGTGAGGTGTGCGGGTGAGATTAATCAATTTGATTAATTAATTAATTTGAGATGTGTGGTATGACTTTAGGAAATGTGAGGTAAATTAATTAATTAAATGGGTATGGGGTTAATGACTTAGGTTTAGGGATGTTGTAATGATGCGATGTTAAGTTTAACCACTTACATGGAGGACTTGAGTCATAAAACAGTAAGGATGGTAATATTATTCAATTGTTTGTGTGGGAACAGGGTGTGCATATTTTTGGTGTCTACATTTGCCCCTTTTTTCTTGACGTCTTAGCAAGGTGTTAGACAAAAATGATAGAGATTGTTTGGTTGTATGGGTGATTCGATCTGTAATTCAATAGAGTAAACACAGTTGTTTGCATGTGTTTTTTTTCAAAGGTTTCCCTGGTTCATGGGGTACCAAAAGAGAGTGTGCTACCAAGGGATCAACTTAATAGGAAACCAATGGGTTTACATCTATAGACATGTGATCCGTGGGGGTAGGCTTAGTTTGAGGAAGGTCAAGTGATGGGGGACCAAAGGACACGTATCCCACATATGTATGACAAGTCCCGAGAAATTTGGTGTTTATTTGTTGACTTGAGTTTTGGGTCCTTCAAAGTGACAAACTTATGTAAAAGGGTATTTTTGTTGTGCTTAGGGGTGTGAATGATGATGTCATTGTAAATAGGGTGAATCTCTAGCATTTAGGGTAATCACCCGTGATTGGGGGCGTAGAAACATCGACGATTAGATAGGGGTGAAAATAGGGTATATAATTACTCGAGCCTATTGACTTTTCATTTTAGCCGTGGTGTTAAAAATGTCTCAAGCAAGTGATTTTGAGCATTTTGAGGAGATTTTGGGAGATCAAAAGTGATGGCATCGTCAAAGAAGAGGCAAAGGAAACCTCCAATGATAGAGGTAAGCTAAGTTTTAACCTATTTTTGTGTGTTTTTTAGTAGTTTTAGGATCTCGAGGCCATGTTCTGGGAGTACAGGTGCCCTAGCCAGAATCACTGGTGATTGATGCAATCGTCATCAATTCATAGTAGAATTGTTGGTGTTTGTTATGGATCGTTGGCGATTTATGTGTATTTTTATAGTTTTATGAAGAATAAATGTTTAATTGTTTTAGATGTTGTTGATGTAAATATGGGTGTGAGTTTTGTTGTTGACATATTATTGTTATATTTTGTCGATGATATTAATTGATGATTTGATTTTTTTTGCATGTGAAGGTGAAGTTGAATATCCATGACCGTATTCCACTGATATTGGAGGAGGCTATAATGGATATGTCTGATGAGGATTAGGCACATGTGGATGTTGTGGGCTTTGGTTCTATGATTTTATAGATGGATACACAAATTTTTGGGTTTGATTTTAGCATCTCTAGAGAGGTGGAACTCTTCCACCAATACATTTTGGTTTCCTACGGGTGAAATCACTATTACCTTGGAGGATGTGCACCATATTTTGAGATTACCGATCCATGGGTGTAGTGTATACCATCACTGATGCAAAGAGGGATGGTGTGATGGCTAGGTTGTATGGGGAGGATGTTGGAAATATCATATATGAGTCTAGGGTTTTTCCTATGGTCATGCCTATTAAGTCGTGAGAGTGGGCCACATTCGGATGACCATGACGATGATAGCCATCATGTGTTATGCCTTACTAAATTCAAGGAGTGACCACTTTCTATGGATGATGACAAGGGTTATAGATAATATGATGGAGCATTAAACTATTTTTGAGTAGGGGGCCACATTATTGGCACAGAGACATTCGAGAGTTATGGGCTGGAGGGCTCACAAGCGGTATGGTATAGATGTTGTTTTTCTACTACATGTGTGGGCTATAGAGCATATAGTTATTGCTTGACCAGTAGGGTTACCATGCGCTATTGATGATCAACACCCTAGATTTATGAGGTGGAGATCGGATAAAGGTCGTGCAAGAGAAGAGGAAGAGGATAGAGACTTGTGTACTAGACTCAGCAGTGGGGATGTAGCATGGAAACCCTACTTGGATTTATCGGCATGGCTTGAGTATCCTCATGAATTACGTGATTTACAACAACCTTTGTGGCTATAGGCATATAGAGCAAGTGAATATGAGTTATTGTGTTTCGATCATTATTTGGAGATAGTTTGGACTACAACAGGGAGTTCCTGAGGAGCCCATTCACTATAGGTGGGAGGAGATGGATGTGGATACCCCGAGGGTAGCTAGCGGTGACAGACCTGCCACTATCGTAGAGTTTTCAAGGGTTACAGGCCCCAATGAGGAGGGTTTTATTGTGGAGATTGATGATGCAGGGGTTACCCCTAAGTATATAGTATGGTGGGCTCCATCTTTGAGAGGTTTTGATAGAGTTTGAGTAAAGTGCAGAGGGTCGATCAATGATTGAGACGGTGCATGCTCATGTAGAGGGAGGATCATATGGAGGAGATACAGAGCCAAATTCTGATGAGGAGGAGGAGGGAGATGACAACATAGTTATCGGTATTACAATGGTGACAGGAGAGAAGGTCATGGTGGAGGGTGGGAAAGACATTACTCAAAGAGAGCGTGATGATTTGGTTGGTGTCGGGGGATACTCTCATTAGAGAGAGGGATGGATTTATTATGGAGAGAGATACCATGATAAGGGAGAGAGACGGGATGATTGGGGAGAGGGATAACCTTTAGGCATAGTTGCACGAGTGTCTCTTGCCGACAGAGACAAGTACAAGTGACACAAGGATTCATTGAGGAATGCCTTAGGGATTACATGGGCTTCCATTTCTAGTGTAGAGCTATCGCCGATGGCTCATTCGTGGACATAGGGGAACATCTACAATACCTCCCCGGTATGATTTCAATTTTGCACTATGAGGTTGTGTGAAAGGAGAGGGATTACTATGTTGATTTTATTATCAAGAGCTACCTAGATGCCACAATGTATGTTGATCACATAGCTTTAAAGGGGAAGCCAAGAGTAAATGAGCCCAATGCTAGTGCGGAAAGCATGGGACAACCATCTTAGAGGCTAGAGAGAGTGGAGGGTGGCGAGGAGGAGCCGAAGGTGAGATTGACGTCACGAGTGTACCGGCGGTGGTGGAGATGTAGGGTAATTGAGGCACTCCGCTCCCGGGAGGAGAGGGTGCCAAAAGCATGATGCTGGAATATGTTGATTTTACTACTTGATTATACATGATGTCATATGCTAATAGAAGCCTATTTTTTCACGATGATACATTGATTATGATTTATACCAAAATTATATATATTATATATATATATATATATATATATATATATATATATATATATATATGATATATATGATGATTTATGAATTAATTATGGTATTGTGTTTTTAATTTACATGTGGTATATGTTATATATTTCTTTTTGAAAGTGTGTTAACATTTTTAGATGGCTTTTGATGACATGGTAAATTTGTTTGGTTAAACAAAGTTAAGATATGGTTAAGTGCTTGATTAATTTAAATGATTTTAAAATATGATCTAACAAACGTGTTAGATAAAAAAATGTAACTAAATAAAATGAGGTAAAATTGGAATGATTGGACCACTATGAATTTAGTATGTATACATGTCGAGTTTGAAAACACACTGCACTTGTGGCCTTCTGAGATGTTAACTAATATCATCAATGGGTAGCTATGTAAATCACAATAGGAATATGGCTTCAAGTGAATGTATTTTTTGCTATGATGACAAAAGGGATTTTGTGTGTAGGCTGATGTGGGAGAAATGGCTCTCCTTTTCAAAGGTTTCAAAGGGGTGATGCCCCAGATTTTTTTGTATTATTTTAAAGAAAATTGATTGATGCGGGAAGCTTGCTATGATGGGAAAGTTGATTGATGTGAGAAGATTTCTGACGCTCTCAATTTTTAAATGTTGATTGATGCGGGAAGACTTTTATGTGAGTATCCATCCTTCGAGGGTATGGTCTACATTTTTACTTTTGACTGGATGGCCATCCTTCAAGGGATCGGTCCATCATTTGACTGGTAGTTTTCCTTCAAGGGAGCATTCTACTTTTGTTTTTTATAATTATTTATTCTTGCGAATATTTTTCCTTTAAGGGATCAAGCTATTATATTTTGATGTTTTGATAAGAGGAGCATCCAAATGATTTTGATATGTTTAAGCTGAGGGAAAAACCCTAATAGACCTTTTCAAGGAGGGGATAAAACGTGCATGCGACCTACACACATATGCCCCATGTCATGTTCTGTTTGGTATGGAATGGATGGGTGTAATGATTTCAAGGGGTTCCTGTAAAGGAAGTAACTTTCCCATGTGAAAGATGCAATGAGCAAGGTCTTAGTGATCATCTTTAAGGCGTGTTTATGATGTTGATGGATAGTCACACCATTAAAATGATATGATGAAGTGATAGAATTGGGAGGTAACTACTATCATGAAAATCAATTATTTAACAGTAGAAAGGCCGCAATTTCAAAGCATTCAAAGGTTCCCTTCGTGTTCCCAATCAAGAGAAATGAGACAATACACTCCCGACCCATACTTGTGAGTGATAACATATGGACGACAGTCTAATTGGGGAAAACTTTCCACGTTTACTCTTTTCTACCTTGAAATAACATTTTGATTTTATTTAAGTACAAGATCACCAATTTTAAAGTCACATTATTTGACATGTTTTTTGTATGCTCTGTTAATACATTGTTGATAAAATTGATGATGTTTGAGGGTTGTTAAACATTTTTCATCTAGCAATTCTAGTTGTGTTAAGCGGTCTTGGCGATATTCTTCATCAGGGATGAAATCTTTGAGAGATAAATGAAGTGACGGAATTTTAATTTCAAGAGGAACAATGGCTTCAGATCCATAGACAAGTGAATAGGGTGTAGCACTGTAGGTGTGAGAATGATATTTTGATAAGCCCAGAGAGCAAATGGGATTTGAAGATGTCAATTCCTATCGTGTGTAGTGCCCACATTTTACACACACAAATACAACAGTAAAATACCAGGATAATTTTTTTTTTTACTTACATTGCTCACTACACAATACACAGTAAGGGCTCCAAGTACAGAACTCGGTACACATGCGACAATCACATAAGTCATCGACTCACATAGACACATGCAGATGACATCGGCATGTCGACGCTACACTTTTCCCAATGGAAGGTTACTAGTAAAGACCCAACCACAAGAAACGTGACTTTAGGAACGGTGAACCCACAACATATCATTACTTTAAATGTATTTTAGTTACGGCTAACTTTCCAAGGTCATTATTAGGTAAGCATGATTTTCTCCCTTTTTCCACCTACATGTTCTGAAAATTCGTTTCACAGTTCACTTATTGTTCAACCATTTACTTTGCTCTTTACCCTTATGACAAATCTTCATAACTTACATAAGTATTTTCCATATTTCAAATTTTATACAAAATTCTAACTCTCTCATTCTTATGTTAAGATTAGGCTTCCCAAAACACTTATTCAAAGTTTAGAATTTAACCTTGTTACACAAGTGAACCTAACGTGATGTCAGGATGAAATCTTGGGATTAAGAAAGACATAGATTGAAATAGCTTTTTCCCCAAGAACATCCATCGATCACGGAATAGTTATTTCACTACCATTATTATTATAGTTCAATAATTTGTTGAATTCCAAATTTGATTTTTATATGTATATCTTTTGTTTTCTCGACGTTTGGTCACACCAAGGTAACTTATATTCTTTGCAACGCATGAAAAAGTTTAATTAAGTTATAAAGACTCCAAGATTGACCATAATCCTAATCTCCAATATCGAGTGTAGCATTTATATAATATGCTCTTACATCGCACTAAGATCTCGTTCTTAGCGTTGTTTTGAAATCGGGGAGTTACAAAAGTACTTGTCTGACATATTAAAGAAGCACATGGTTAAGCTTAATTCTAGTTTCTCCCAGGGCTTCAATCTCTATTATAGGTGTGATTAAGGTTAAAAGGTATTTACCCTATAATCCTTTCGTGAAAGATCAAGGCACTAAATTTTCACAAGCCCAGGACAAGACATTTATTTACGAGGGACAAAAAGGGTTCACTAACGAGAGTGCAAGACAAAGAAAAACTATATCGTGATCTTCATTTAGGTCATTTGGATCCAACAGGGATTTCATTCACTGATGAAGTTAATATCTAGATTTAATTTTGTAAGGCCGGAAATCCAATAGGATACAAGGGAGTAATATCTTTACCTACTCCACAGATGGGAGGGTTACACCGCTAGTCATTCCTTCTAACAAGGACTCATAAGGTGACTTCCAAGGCGGTCTTCACCACTCAGCATGGTGTCGGCCCTGAAGAGAGGACATTCTTCTCACGATTACCAAAACTAGAAGGAAAACCACGTACTCTGGATATAGTTGGACCATGTCATTTCTAAAGCATGGGTTCACGACAATGTCACTAAACCTAATGACTATGATGGTAACTCTAACTAGGGGTTTTATTTACCTAACTTGGGAGGTCTCATTGAGTGCAAAGTTTAAGGTCGCCCTACGGTTTAAAAAAATTTATATGGTAAAAAAATAATCACACATGCAGGAAAGCTATGCACGAATATTTTATTAAGGTTGAGTGTTCCCAATTATAACTCTTTATTATGTTTGCAAGGTAAGAAGATAACCCAGTAAATTAATTTAATCGTTTATTGAATACTGAGAAAATACTACAATATATTAACTTCAATTTCAATTTACTATATATAAATCAAACCCCTTTTTTTTTGCCATACACAACTAAAAATCAAATTGAACTGGTGATTAGATGCACATTTCCTAAGTTATCCCTAAAACTAGCATCTCATGCATATTAACAAATTTCAATTATAACTTTTTGTAACAGGAGACTACATTAGACAGTTATTCATTTTACAATGACCTATAAAAATTACAATTACAATAATTAAAATTACACATCGCTTTTTTTTCGTCATTCTTCCATCCTATAAAACCCACGTGAGCAAGATATCAGCGATAAATCGCTGGCATGGCATCCACCCTAATCAATCATAATTATCATTTTTCAGTTTCCCATTTACATCTGACAATAATTACAATTTGTAATCGAAATAAAAAAGTCTAGAAACATGTATTCATTGCATTTCATTTTTCTTCATTTTATAAACCTAGGAGAGAGAAAGAGAAAGGAAGAGAGAGAAAACATCATTTTGTCAAAAGTTCTAATACACACAACAAGTTTCATTATAGTGTTTTTAAATAGTTATTTACATGTGTTAAAATTTTCCAGGGTGATTTGGTAACCCTACGAGGGTCCGCAACTTTCTACTTTTACATTTTCTCACTAGCTACAAAATGTACAAAACGGGCTCGGAGGCTAAGAAACTGCTTCCAAAGGTTATCTTCCGATGAACACACACACCACGACTAACTTTCTACATGTCCCCAGATATACCAGGAGTTCATAGCAACTGACGGAATTGAAAAAGAGTGAATGGTTTGCGTTTGGCGGTTAGTTCTCCGGGGCCACTGGTCGTAGTTCACCCAGTTGTAAAATGACAAAAGTTAGCTCGAGCGCCAGAAAACCGCATCCATAACTGACGTTTGATGGAGAAGCACGCAACAAGACATCTCCTACTAGTTCCCCTATATAAAGAGAATTCATCAGAGTCAACGGGACTGAGAACTAGACAACCATGTTCAAATGGCGATAAGTTTTCTGGAGCGACAAGACAAAATTGGACCAGTTTGACTCACAAACCGTGACCGAGGCCTACTAAACGGCTTCGCCAAACTATCCGAAAAGTGATCTTTCCTATACCGAATGTTCCATGCATTTGTCTAGTATAAACGCTAGAGGTTTGCGAAGACAAAACATGATTTCTCTTTCCGGGTTTCAAATGGTGGTCCAAAACGAAAGCCAACTTTCTAGTTTTAACAACTCTCTACTGTTGTAAACCGATGTAACAGGGCTCCTATAAGAGCGTCAAAAGGATGTCATGTGATCATTTTGGGTCAAACCAAAAATCAAGGCAACTCCTCGTATACCAAGGTACACGAATGAAACTTCACATCTCGTTTCCAGAGTTGCGAAGGGTACTTAGGTGAGTCTCGAAAATTGCAAAATTTAACTATTTTAAGCAGGAAGAAGGTCAACTTAATCAATGGAGAGTCAAATTTTTCTAGTCGATAAAATGATATTGGAGCGATCAAAAGGGTAAGATTTTTCTAGATCATCTCGAAGTGAGGGTGATAGTTCATGGTTTAAAGTAGGTGAGTTATAATGGCTTCGAGAGTTGCGACACGACACTTTATTGTTTTGCAATGAGTTGAAGAGACATTTAACTGTATTAAAAATCTAATAACTTAATATTCTATTTAGTTGCAAAAGAGAACTAAAACATGAGAATTATGAGAGGTAAGGAAAGAAGAACCATGCCTGGAGAACGAAGTCGGTCGAAGCCGTAGGCTTGGGTTCAGTCTCTTGCTTGGGCACTTCGTCAACTAGTCCACGAGTGTCCTCAACTCCACCATTTTGCATACACGTTTATCGGGAAGTTGCATTGCAAACAAAAACATCTTGTTTTCTATGCCTTGATGGTTTTCCATGCTCAATTCTAAAGCTCTTATTTTTACACATGCGGGGAGGATGCTGACAGAGGTTGAGGAATCTGGCTTTACACGTACCCATTGCATTTGCTTGAAGGTTTCCAAGGCCTTTTTAACCAACTCATTTTTATTTTTATTTTTACACCTCCTGCAATCATTGCTGCCCATAAACCACATTCCTTTCAGGCATTGTCGAATCGTTTGCATGCTTCCACATTTTGCACATTCTCATGTGCTCATCAAACACCAAGCAAACATATCCACACAGCCACGTTTTTTTTTTGTCTTTTTTTTTTTGCAGGCATTTTGTCAATCAATCCAACCGCCTTTTAAACAAATCCATTTTGTGCATACACTGCCATCATGGCATTTCATGAGACAACATTTCTTTGAGGCATTCTATCAAACAGTTCAATGCCTTCTTAACAAACCCATTTTTTTGTTTATCATGCTATCATTATAGTCCAAGAGACCGCATATCTTTCAGGTATTTTGTCAAACAGTTCACATGCATTGTGTATGCCTTCACATTTTGCATACAAGTAGATCTGGGTACCTGACAAGACATTAAGGGATATTATCTCCCCATGATGCTTTGATGGATGTCCATGCACAGTTCTAAAGCTCCCATTTTGACAGAAGTTAGAAGATATCAGAAAGGTTGGGGGTGTGGCTTCAAACCACCCAACCGTATTTGCTTGGAAAGGTTCCAATGCAGTTTCAACAAAACCATTTTGTGCATAACCGAAATCATTGCAGTCCATGGAACCGCATTTCCTCCACACATTTAGTTAAATAGAACGCATGCTTCCATGTTTTTACATACGCATCTACTAGGGCACGCACTTGGCGCCCACATCTGACAAAATTTCTTTGCATTTTTGGCCTTGATGGGAGCCCACGCAGGCCTGGGCGCGGGCTGGAAGGGTGCTGGCCATGTGACAGACCAAACACACAACAATACTCCTCCTTTTGCTTGATCTTCCCACGCAGGTGTGGCGCGGCCTGGGAGGATGCGAAAATAGTTGTGGAGTCTGGCTTTACATGCATTGAAATGCATTTTCTTGAAAGCTTCCAAGGCCTCTTCAACAAACTCCTTCATGTCATCGAGTCCTTGTGGCCCCAACCCAGCCGCCCAGCGCCCAAAACTATGCATTTCCAAAAGCCAGAAATAAGAAATAAAACCCTAACTACGTTTTTGGACTTTTGCCTTCTTCCATTTGCCCTAAACCGCCCAACATTCATGGGCATTTAGATTTTATTATTATTTTATTTTTTTTTTTTTTTCCTTTTAAATTTATTTATCTATTTTTTTTTGTTTGTTTTAATCAAAAATGTCATAAAACCCTAAAACGAAGTAGACAAATAAATAAAATATAACTTAAAGTCAATCCATTACCAGAGGTGAAATTTCAACACAAAAGCGATCGATGAAGTCGGCGATACGAGTTATAATAGTATTATAAACATTATTTTTTAAAAAAAATTATATCTTAATAATGATAATAATTATTAATCCCATTAATGTCGATGACCCGACAAACTCGAAGAGCCGAGAACCAAAATTTTTCCTTTAACCTAGGAACCGCTCATGATGCTACGGGATCCACGGTTTGAGGTGTGACAATGACCCAACAGAAAGAAGGAGAGGGCAAGTGAAAAATCTTCACTGTGACTGGACACGGTCAAAGAGAGAGCACTCCACAACCCTCCCATGCTTAGCAAAGATGGTCGTCATGTCGAGACATGGGGGAACATCTCGACTGGGGCATTACATTGTGTCATGTACGGTTTTCATAAGGTTTTTATTAAGTGTTTTGTTAGAGGCCTTGGCTTGTCCATTTTCTTGAGGATAGTATGGTGATGAGAAGCTAAGTTTAATGTTGAATGTATCATAGAGCTTTTTAACTTCTTTAATTTTGAAGGATTTCCCATTATCTATGATGAGTTTATGCAGGATACCAAAGCGGTGTTAGGATATTAATGTTTACATTATAATTGTGTATTCAAATAAGTATAAATGTCGTAGTTATATTATTGTTATATAAACAATAATATATTATTGGAGTTGTTTTAACAACTCATATGATTTGAGTTGTGTATTGTTACATGAGTAACAATCACAACTAAATAAGATTATTGTTAGAGAAACTTCCTAGTTTATAGGAGTTGCATATTCCTATATATTTGTAATCTATTCATATGAAGAAACATAGAAGAAATATATTTTCATGAGTGAAATTAATTAGAGTCTCCGAGTTATGTGAAGTTTTTTCACCTTTGTGCAAGTTTGGTTCTTAGTTTATATTTGGTATCGAGCAATCTACTCTAGCCTTGTGATGGAGAATTAGGAGGAAAGAGGGGCAGTTTCCAACATGTATTTTTTCCCCAAATTTATGTTTCTTTTTAATAGTTAAGTTTTTTATAAGTCTGTATACGACACAATATTTCATTATTGCAACCCTGTGAGTATAGTGAATGTAATGTGCCAAAGTAATATATATAGCACTGATGTGAAGGCTGAGACAAAGGTGCAAATAAAATACCTTTGTGATTTGACCCAAAAGAGAGAGAGAGAGAAATACGTCGAACTTATTAAGAAAATATTACATTTGGATCTCTAAAATCTTCACTCAGGTTTGGCATAATATTGCATTGGCTTCTAGCACTGATTTGCATCTGCGGATTTCTCTTGGCTGAGCAATGAATTAAGGATCTCTTTGGGTTGATCTAACCACCTCAGATCAAAAAAGTTCCATTGTCAAATTCAAAAACAAATCTCACAAGATAATTATCCTCCTCGCAACAAATTGGACTCCTGGATTGGCGAGTTTCTTGGCTCATTTGCTTCCTCCATACACTTGTATTTTATTCCACATTGACGTGGCGCATGCAGCTCAAAAGTGAAAGAGATCTTCTTATCTGTGAGATTCGGGCCTTTTTCAAGCTTACACTTGGCTCCACACTGCATGTCTTGGACTATTCTACTTGTTGAGAATAACGTAGAACTACGGTTTTTAGATTTGGAGCTCAACTTATCTCCTCTCTTGGCGGAATATACTCTCAAAGAAGGAATTAATGTCGTGGACAGCTAATATGACATCGCCAATTACCAATTTCTAAGCGGTGTGCCAAATTCCTTTCAATAGCTAGTCACATTTTGTTAAAGGTTTGAATATATAGTATAGGGATTTATAAGATTCATGTTGATTTGTCTTTCATACAGTATTTTTATATCTTTTGTATTTAGATATTGTTAATGTAATTTTATAATCCTTTCTTATTTAAAAGGTCTCAAGTTATTGTTCATGTCATTTAGTCAAAGGTCTATTTAAATATTTTTGCATTGTTCATAGTGAGTGGTGTAGGTATTAAAGTTTTTAGAGTTATTATTTTCATATCATTGTTCCATATAGATTACATAGTCATTGATATAAATAGTCGAGTCATCAAAAGAAAAGTATTTGTGTCTTCACCATTAAAAATGTATGATTCATTAGGTCATTAAGTTTTTCGTGTATTTGTCAAAATTTCATTGTGAGTTGAATTCAAAGTGTCATGTAGGTGATTATTAGGAATATCAAAATAAAAATAAAAAAATATACCTCATTGACGCATTTTCAGTGTTACCCGACGTCTGAAAAATAAAGGATTTCACATTGAGGGGGGAGTTATACAAATAACCCCAATGTAGAAATTATTGAGCCCAATGATCACATCGAGCTGAGTTACTGTGACTTCATACGGAGGATCGAGGCATCGGAGGTGGAGGTCAGACAACAACCTCTCGTCAATCATCAACAACAACGGGGCACCTGAGAATGATTTGGTGGCACGTGTGTGTAGTTTGAGTACTTGTTTTTGAGTTTTGCAGTGCTCTAGATTCAATTGTGTGGTATGGATTTTAGCTTGGTGTGATTTTCAACCTAGTGTGAAAAATAAGAATAGATATGGTTCATTCATGTTCACTGGTATGTGGCTATTCTATTTTCCCTATGCAAAAACATAGTGAAGAGCAAATAGTACAAGTGAAAAGTAATATCATGATTCTTGTTGAGGTTGAATAGTCGATGTGTTCTGAGACCTAGGTTTTGGTTAGCTTCGGAAGACCATCAAGGATTCTTAGATGTGTTCTCGCTGAGTTCCCACACCGATAGGTCGATGTGTTCCCTAAAGTGACTAGTTGATAAGCGAGATGATTATTGGGCGTGTTCCCATCCTTGTCGATCGATGTGTTCTCGAACATGCATGGCCAATAAGAAGTTGATGTGTTCCTTCTTCTACCTTGATTCAAGTGTGTGCCAAGATCATGAGCGCGCAAAGGTGACAAGTGCAGAGGAAGTGTGAAACTTCTTTTGTTACCATGTAAACATTAAGGGGGGGAATGTTGGGATATTAATATTTAAATTATACTTGTGTATTCAAATGAGTATAAATGTTAGTAGTTATATTATTGTTATATAAACAATAATATATTATTGGAGTTGTTTTAACAACTCGTATGATTTGAGTTGTGTATTGTTACGTGAGTAACAATCATAACTAAATAGGATTATTGTTAGAGCAACTTCCTAGTTTATAGGAGTTGTATATTCCTATATATTTTTAATCTATTTGTATGAAGAAACATAGAAGAAATGTATTTGCATGTGTGAAATTAATTAGAGTCTCTAAGTTATGTGAATTTCTTCATTGTGCAAGTCCTGGTTCTTAGTTTATAAGTGGAATATGATATTTTGATATATGAAATTGATAATAGGTATGGATTTTGTCGAGGTCAAAGGGAAGGCTTCAACCCATTTAGTGAAATATTCAAGTTATTGTAATTATGGAATGATGTTGTTGGGATGATTTAGGGTTTATTACACCAATGAGGTCTAACCCCCATTAAGAGAAAGGCCATAGGTCCTAAGTGGGTTGTAGTGCTTGACTAGGGACGTGGATGAGATCTGAATGGAGTTGGCATTTAACACATTTCTTTATGTATGCACAACAATCTTTAGTGATGGTAGCCAATAATACCCTAGCCGTATGACGCATTTAGCGATGGCATTACCACTGAAGTGACCACCACAGATGCCATCATGGAATTCTTCAATTGCTTTGGTTGATTCATGTGTTTTGAGGCATCGTAACAATATGCCATCAAAACTATGTTTATAAAGGATGCCCCTATGATGATGAAGCGAGATATGCGTTGAAGAAATAATTGTTTAGTACTATGTGATAAGTCTAGCGTGAGTTTAGATTATGTGAGATAATCATATATTTGTGTGTACCATAGATCAAGTGGATTATTAACAATGTTATTGATGGAAGGCAGCTCATTTTGATATGAAGGATGGTCTAAGCGTTGAACAATTACAGACATTTTAGTTTTATCCTTAAATTTTTTTGTTTCAAAAGGGACGAGGGGTCCGAGTGATTCCATAGTGTCTACAAACCTATTGGAAGATCACGAAATGGCTTGAATGGTTTAATGATCAAATGTGTGGAGGAGAAAGTTGACCACATCTTTATATTCTTGAAGGATTTCATTTTTTACATTGATATTCTCCTTTAACTTGACTAACGATGAGTTGTGAATCTCTATAGATTTCCAGGATGTGAGCACCTAGGAGAATGGTGGTATTTAGGCCCATGATTAAGGATTCATATTCTTCCATGTTATTATTACATTCAAAGTTAAGTTTAAATGATAACAGAAGTGGTATGTTCCAAGGTGGTATGATAATGACTTTGGATCCTCCCCCCTCTTGGCATTTAGCATCATCAAAGAAGAGGATCATTTTAACAAGGGTGAATTTAGATTCATCAATGTTTTTGATTGATTAATCAGGAAAGAATTCATGAGGTGGTTGATTATTTGAAAGGGGTGCATCGATGAGTTGATCTGTAATGGATTAACCTTTAATAGATTTATGAGATATGATTTTGAGGTCAAATTCGATGAATGAGCATAAGCGAGTGATGCGATTATTATGATAAGGTTTAACATGCATGGTTTTAAATGGATTAAAACTAGTGATGACATATATCTTGTGATTGAGGAGATAATGTCAAATCTTAGAGGTGGAAAAATATAATGTACATCATAATTTTTCAGCTTTAGTGTAGTGTGTTTCATATTCATGGAGTGCGCGCAACTAATTTAGTATGTGGCATGTTCACGACCTTGATTATCACGGTTGACAAGCATAGCTCCTAGGGCATGTTTTGAGGTGGATCTCGTATAGATAAAATGGCTTCCCTTTATGAGGTGGAGCAAGCATGGGTGGTGATAATAGATATTGTTTGATTTCATCGAAGGCTTTCTAGCAATTAGAATCCCAATGAAATTCTATGTCCTTGTGGAGAAGATGGTGAAAAGGTTGACAATGGTCAGAAAGTTGTGATATAAAAAATTGAATGGATCTGTAATTTACCTTGGACACTACACAGTTGCTTAAGATTAGATGGTGGAGGAATTTCAATGATTTCTCTAACCTTCATTGGGTCAACTTCAATGCCTCGGATAGATATGATGAATCCTAAAAATTTTCCGGTTAGGACACCAAAAACACACTTTTCAGGATTAAGATGAAGACAAAAACTGGATGAGATGAGTGAAGATAGATTCAAGGATGTCAAGATGGTTTTTTCTTGTTTTAGACTTTCCTAAGAGGTCATCAACATAGTCTTCGACAATTTTGTGGATGAGATCATGGAAAATGTATGTCATGGCATGTTGATACATAGCCCCTGCATTTTTAAGACCAAAGGGCATGACGTGATAGCAAAAGGTTCCCAAGGGATAATGAAAGAAGTTTTATGTTGATTGTTAGGAGCAATGAGGATTTGATTATAACCAAAAATCCATCCATAAGGGAAAGCATTTCATGGCTAGCGGTTAGGTTGATGAGCTGATCTATGTTTGGAAGAGGGAAATCATCTTTTGGACAGGCAAGATTGAGATCCTTGAAATTTGTGCGAGATGCGTATTTTACCTAAATCTTTAGTTACGGGGACAACATTGGAGACCCATTATGGATAGTCAATGGGTATGATGAAGTTGGCAGATAAGAGGCATTGCAACTCTTCCTTAATAAGGAGAGTCAGTACGTGGATGCATTTTATGGAGTTTTTGTTTTATAGCCTTAGCATCGTGGATACATGACTATGTTGTGTATGATAATGTTAGGATCAATTTTGGGCATATTGATGTATGACCAGGTGAAGGCTTGATGATATTTTATTAAGAACGAGGTGAAATCATTTAGTTCTTGTGAATCTAGAGATTGACCGACTTTAACTATGCGAAGATCCTGAGGGGTACCTAAGTTAACTTTGATGGTGGACTCGTTAAGGAGCATTGGTGTGTCAGATGGTAGGGATTTTTGAACAAAATGGTATTCAGCCCCCATATGGGAAAGGATATCCTGGTTGTCCGATACTAGAGGCTATCTACGGTAGGTGAATCTTCCTCAACAATTTCTAGCCAAATAAGGGGTAAAAATTTAGTGGAGTGATTGGATTGATAAGTAAGTGGCCCTAAAGATATAGCATTGATTAAAAAAATTAGATGGGATGGGTACAATTTCGTCTGCGTCCATGGGATCTTCAGGGTTTGTTGGCGATGATGGTTCTAGTTTGGAAATAGTTAGGGATGTAGCAATTTTAGATGTAGTGGCTTCGCACATCTTGGAGGTGAATCTTTTATATCCTAAACCACTTTTATCATGAGCTTTAAGGGAACATAAGACGAGTTAATCATGGGTTCCTTGTTCATAGCGTATGAGGCCAAAACCTCTTTATGCGCAATGATGAAGATACATGCGGGAGAAGTTGGGATTGTCAAGGGATTTGAAATTCAATGTGAATGGCATGACACGACATAAATTTATGGTATGGGATGGAGGATTGTCAATTCCCCCATAAAAAGGATTTTTAGGTAATTCGAACCATAGGAGATGGCATCTCTTACATTAGGATCATACGTGGGTTATTTGTCAGGGTGGCCATATGTTTTAGGTGAAGAGATGGAGTTAAGCATGAGGAGATGATATTCTGTAGTGTAAGGAATTTTACAGCCTCACCAAGAGAGGAATCATCTGGTAATTTGGAAGAAGAGATAGATGTGCTAGTGGATGATTCATTAGATGGCTCAAATACATATTTGGGTATAAGGACGTCGTTTGGGTGGTACATCATTTATCGGTCACAAGAAACAGATTTGGACAAGTGGGGATAGTGAAAGTTTGACCTTCTTATTTGTCTTTAAGATAGCGATGGAGGGTGGAAGGGTGAAGCACATGGTGCATATCCAGGGGTGTCCTAGTAACATGTTGTATTGAAACTCTCCTTCTATAATATAAAAGAGTTCAGATAGGGTTTTGACATCAACTTTAAGCATAAGTGTGATGGTGCCTAATGTAGGTGTGATAGTGTCATCGAAGGATCGTTATAGAATCAAAGTTTGAGTGACGAAAGTATTGGGTAATTCAAGTAGGTCGAAAGTGAGGGATGATATGATATTAATGGCAGTACCACTATCAATCATGACCCTTTTGATGGAGATGTCATTGATTTGGGCGGTGATGAAGAGTTGTAGGTCATGGTCTTCTAGTTTGAGAGATGTAATTTTGGATGGTTCAAATGATATAGCGATGGATTTTTAAGAGCACCAACAAAATTTGTGAAAGGATATGGATCATTGGTCGGTATGGTTATGAATTGGAAGGCTTCGATCATAACTTACTTGTGCAAAGGTGATGTCCGAAATAGCTCGTAGAGTGACATCCTAATAGGAGACTGATGTAATTACTTGATAACAACCTTCTATATTGTAGTGAAAGGGGGTGTTGTTGCTTGTATATGCCAACACTTTAGGAATCTAAGTCCCTCTACTTAACTGGTGTAGTTGTCGTATATGCATGTACGAGTAAAGGTGGATTTTCCTAGTGGCCTTATGGTCGGGGATCCAAAAAGGGCACTCCACTGACCTTGCGGAAAAGCTAGAAATTTCTTTCTAGAGATGAATTTGTTAAGAGAGTAGGAAAGGGAGTGAGAATATGAAGTAGGGGGAAACTAATGTTGCAAGTAGGAAATCAAATGCTTACAAACACTAGTTAGAATTTTCATCACATGCATTAAAATTAAGAGGAAATAACTCTGCAAGTAACAACAAGACCAAATAGAATTTATGATCACAAAGTATCAAGAAATCCCTTAGTCAAAGAAAGCTAGAAACTCCTTCTTCTTGTATTGATTTCTCAAACAAAAGTTGTACATAGTGGAGAAATGAAGAAATTTGAAAGGAAAAATGGCTAACTCTTTTCACTCACAAGTAAGCAAAAGCTCTCTCATGAACTTACAAGAATACAACCAGCTAGAAGAATCTCATAATTATAACCCCTTTGAATGAGGAGCTCATTACAATTTATAGAATTTTGGAAGTCTCTTCGCCTATCCCCCATTGACCCTTCATATGTCTTGAAAATTTTCACATTCTTAGGAAAACTTTAAGTCCCCTTTTATAACTTAAGGGTGACTTATTACATTAAAAATAAAGTCATTTTTAATTACTTAAGGCATTATGAAAAAGTGAATCCTTAATAAAGAATTAAAGCGTTGAGAGAGAAAGTGGGGGGAGAAGAGAGAGAAGGAAAAGAGAGAGAGGGGGAGGAATCATGCCGATGAAGAATCTATCTCATTGATCCACTGTGCTACTTGACCGATCTCGACGCAATGCTCCAATGTAGTGAAATTTGGATCCTCAAATGTCTTATACCCCAAGAGGATTTCTTTGGATGATGCACAAACACCACGAACTAAGTGTTTAAAAACACTATCAAATGATTCCATTGGTGACCATGAGCATTACTCATGAAGATCCCCTCTGAGGAGATTGAAGTTTTGGAACAAATCCTTCCCTGACTCCCTGCAACATTGCCACACTACTCGGCTGATTTAGACATGATCCTAATGAAACATATTATGAACTGTCTAATGGTGTTGATTGTAAACTCCATATCATGAATACTAATTGAAGCATGAAATGAGTGTCAAAATTTCGTATTCTTAAGGTGAAATTTCTCTTTGAACCAACTACCGGTTTGACGAGAAATCAAGTTTTTGTCTTCGTTGGGCCAAGAGGGAGATTTCTTTGTTGCGAGTGATTTATGTAGTGGAAAGGATATTTGTAAGTGAGGTTTTCATGGCCTTTGAGAATGAAGAACATAATAGGAAAAAATTATTTTTTTCGTGCACCGGTTTGCAAGATATGTTTAGATCTTCATCTCACAACAATGGAGGTTTCTAGGTGAATTTCTTCATTCTTCTCCTTCTGTTCTTCGATCCTTCAACTCTCTTGATCAATATTACCTCTAGGACCTATGTATCTTCATGGAATGGAAGTTTTGGTTGTCATGGTGAAGCTGGTTTGGAGTAGCAATGGTGGACTGGGTGAAGGAAAACACACAACTATGGCAGGATATGAACTGTGAAGAAGAAATCGCGGGAAAGAAAGTTGAGTACAAAATTTAAAATGCTTTAAAACTACATGCCAGGGGTGGTGCACATTTTTTATGTCCCTCATGTCCATTAATCATTAAGGGATGAGAGGGACATCAAATTTCACAATGCGCCTCAATGCGACACTTGGCAAAAATCCAACTACGAGTCATTAAGGCTTAAAACTTGAGAGAAGCACCTGGGGGGCTGGAAAATGATCGTATGAGGAACTAGGAGGAACTCCTTGGGTGGGCAGATTTTTGTGTCCCTGATTTCTCTTAAGCATTAAGGTATGAAAGGGACATCAATTTTCATGGCGCACCTCCATGCAACACTTGGCGTAAATCGACGGCCAAGCATTTGGCTTCACCCTGACTCTTCTGTAATGGAAATTTTCACTGGAGAGGATCACATGGATGACCTGATGGAATCAAGGGGATGGGCACATTTTCATGTCCCTCATGTCCCTTTTCCAAAGGGATATAAGGTACATCAATTTGCACATCATGCCTGGTTGTGCCACTTGTCACGATCTGAGTGATTGAGGGAATGAGCTCGACAAGCACACAGAAATGGGCCGAAACTGCAACTGAGAGGTTCCATGTGTGACCATAGGGCTTATTGGGGCTAGGATAATTTTCTTTTCCCTCATTTCTCTTAGCTTGAGGGAGGAAAGGGACATAAAATTTCATCGGGATCTTGGAGCAAACACGTGTCCTCTCCCAAATTTGACTAACTACAAGAAGCTTACCTTAAGGGAAACTTTAAACGGTGATATCTTGAGCTCGATGGAATTTTTGGTTAAATTTTATATTAACATGACTAAAATTAGCCTTTTGAATCCAATGATGGGGGTTTCAGATATTTATTCGTCTAGTTAAGCCTTAAAAAAGTGTATTTTTATCCGGTCCCTTACCTATACATGGAAAAAACTAGTTATAAACCTATTTCGCCAAAGTGTTGTGAAAAATATTTTTCACCATTTTATGGAGCTCTAAATTTAATTTTTGATGATGATTTTTTTCTCCTAATTCAACCCATAGTTCCTAGATTCACTTCCCAAATTTTAGTAGCTCTTTTAGCCATGTGCACTGCTTAGGCTTGGGAACCTTGTTTTTGATCAAGCGCCGCAAATCCTCCAAATCCTTCTCGAATCTTCCAAAATAAATTTCATGATGTTATTATACCTTCAATTCACCTTTGTGTTGGATTTGGCTCCTCCATTCCACTCCAGGGGTTGTATCGGTCTTGAGAAGGCCAGTGGTATCCCTTCCCAACACTACCCAAAAATAGTAGTTTTCAAGAACTCCTAAAATCACCTAGGGGTTGAATTGACTTTCCTAATTCACCTAGGGGACTATGTTAACATCCAATAGGAGCTCATAGGATTCGACCGGGTAGACTTGGGTTGCATCGGAGGGGTAAAACTTGAAATTTTTGACACAGGGTTATTGTTGTCATGCTCGAAAATTGTCAATTTCCCTGTTGCACATTTTCATGACAACAGGAGGATACAATAGTAAAAAAGGCCACATAACCCCATGGAGATGTTTTTACCTATGAGGAGGCTAGTGGAGTGGATGAGGAAGTACGGGTACTACTTAGGGAGGTGTGGAACATGTAAAAGGACTTGGTGAGGATGTAGACATTGGACGGATGTGTTTTGTGATGAAATCATGTGGAGTTCAAAAATGGGGACCGAAGAGACCTCCGATGCTTTGGGTTTATTGGTGGAAGATTGTTCATTCGATGTTTCAAAGGGGTCAGTAGGGATAGCAGATATCTAGGGTTGACTATTGTTTGGTGTCTCATATTGATTTGAAGTGTATGGGTACAACCACCGGACGGGGTCTTGATTTTGATCGATGAGATGTGCAATGGCAGATGAAGGATTGTAAGTGTATGGAATGGGTTGAGGTGTGAATGGTTACATTTGAACATTTCTAGTTTTTAGATAGGCATTGAGGGCAATAGGGTTTGAATCTAGCATTTCTTCAAAGATAAAGTCTCCCTATTATAGAAAGCAAATTCAGATATGCTTACGGTTGAGCACTAGAAAAAAGAAATGTTCATTTCTTTTGTGGTCTAGATGTATGAAGAACTTGACCATGATATTGATATAGGAAATGAAATATTTTTGTCCCATTTTGTTTATTCTGATTGACTCGATTCACTCCAAGTTTTTTGGGTATCAGAAAATGGATTAGATGTAATTGTTTGATAATATGGGATTTGTTGTTGTGTTGGTGTCAAAAGTGTTGTAGTGTAAAATGGGACATGTTTTTGAAATGTAGGCAATGGAGTAGACATGTTTTCAAAAGTTTGGTTTTGAGCTTGTTGTCTAGTAAGTACCATGATAAACAAACACACAAACACCTAGAAAAAAGAAATAACTAAATGGGTTTTTTTACAAACAACAAGTAAATTTTCATTTTGTATTTATCTTGATTAATTATGAAAAAGTTATGTGTAAGATGGTTAACGAGGGTCCTAAGAAATGGTAAGATATGGATGGTTGTAGGTATGTTTAAGGGCAGAGTCCTTGATATACTCAAAGGTATGTGAGGCCCAACTCTGTACTGTTGTCGGTACATGTATGTATATTGGGGCCTACCCTCTCATTTCATGGTCTCGCTGCAATAAGGGATTCGGGTGATGAGCCGAAATATACCGATAGATATAAGATTATACTCGACCAGAACATAGAGTCAGTTTCCCTGTTGGGTGATGAAATCCCAATCAGTTTCACCTGGGTAGGAATTGTTTGAATGCATTTTTATTTTGAAGTGATTTGGTTGTGTGTGAGGGAAAGATAAGTGAATGCAACTAGTTAATTTCCCTATTTAAAGATAGATGATCAAGAAGTATGAAATGGTTTGTTTTAAGACCCAAAATGAAATGTTGAGTTTTGATGAGAACAAATAGCCAAAAATGCAAAATGGAAAGCAAAAGGAAGGTTTTTAGGACTTACCAACCGTAAGATCACTCCTTTTTATTTATTTTTATATTTTTAGCATTTTTCCTAAAGCGAGCAAGCAACAAATCAAGCGAGATGAGTTTTTCATAATCAGAACCTACACCTGATTAGAAGAAAGCAGAAAAAGGAAAGAAATAAGCGAAGACCAATTATGAGATGATAAGAAAAACATAAAGAGGAAATGCAGGTGATTGGCCAAACGGAGGCGATTAGGATATCGCAGTGATTATTACCCAACAAAAACAATTAGTATTATATTGAATGAAATGAAACAAAAGAACAAGTGACAAGGGTCCCATCGAGCATGCGAATGTTGATGATAGTTTGTCCTTTTCGTTTAGTTGATAATATTAAAGGGTAAAACTAGTTTAACCTCGATCATGGCAGGTTTCTAACATTCCCACGGGAAATGGTAGTGGACATTAATTATGTGTTCTGTGATGAATGCATGATACTATTTTCCCGTAATTAAACTTGCAAATCAAACACTACACAAGATGGGGTTAGTAAAATAGGTAAGCAGGTTGCCTAGAAAAGGCCAGTTCCTAGATGTCAAGGACTTCCTTACATGGATGTCAACTCATTTTTAAGACATTTAAGTTTATTCATGAAAAAATGACACAATATAAGATGAACGTAAAAGTGTGATCATATGTTTATCACTTATTTAGATTATTACATACATCAGTTGATAATGATAATGAAAAGAAACAATCCTAGAATCCAAGTCGAATCTTGGTCATTATTTGAGTTTTCGAAAATATGTTAGAGCCTAATGAGCAGGCTAAATCATCATCTTATGTGAAGTATGAATCGGGTTCTGAGATGTAGTTTTCCATGAAGAATCCAAATATCTCCTCCTCTCGTATCATATAGACATGAAAGATCGAATTAGTGTCAGAAGGCTAATGTTTCTCTCAATGTCAAATTTGGATGCAATGTGGGTGTCCTCATGGAGGTTGAATCCTACTTCGTAGTTGTATTCGTACCATGCAAGGTTAGCTTGTATCCTCTGAACCTTGTAGTATGCTTCCCAAAATTCTTTGGTGGCTTCACGAATTCTTTGGGTAGATGTGAAGATGGCTTCTAACCTATCAAGAGGCACTCCATGAATGGAACACATCTCAAGATCATGTAACAAGTCTCACTTCTCGTAGTGCAAGGGGTGTTGGACAATTGGAAGTGAGTTAATGTTGGTGATGGGGTGATTAGTTCCTGATATAGCCATCTAAAAAATCCATCTTGGCACAAATATTAGTAACACAAAAGCATGCATTAACTAATAACAACTTCTAATGAAAATTGATTGTTAAGTTGATAGAAAACACAAGAATCACAGGTGATTCTATGAAATAATAACAGACTAATAAAAAGAAATGATTCGATTGTCTAAAACAAAATTACAATCTATTAAATGTAAAAGAGAAATAGATAATGATCTAACAAGTTTATTTCAAAATGAAAACAAAATAGAAACGATGGAAACGAACCTTTGAACGATAAGTGGTGATGACAAGCTAGTTGTGGTTGTGCTTGGATGATGAAAGAGTCCTCCAACAACTCCCAAAACGCTTGAGGGATGTATTAGATGTAGAATTACATTGATAAGAGCTTGTTAATGTTGTTTGAATACTTGAGAAAAGTTGATAGTGCTCTAGTCCATCTATATGATTGTGAATGGTCCCGAAGAGAGGTAGAAGAATTAGTATTTATAGATCATCAGCGTTTAAGGGAATCATTGATGTTTTCAAGAAGTTGGAGTTAGGGTGAGATAAGAAGTGATAAACCTTCTATTTTCAACTTAGATGCGGGGATTTAGGGGAATCATCACTAGATAACTTGGAGAGGTTGAGGGTAAGGGTTGGAGGTAGATAGAAGTAGTTAGGATAGAGTAAGGATAATTTGGTAGGTTGCCAAATTTAAACTAGTCCTAACTAGTGAGGAGTGGGAAGTGGTTTATAGGGATAAGTTAGATGTGGTTAGGATAATATTTATAGAAGGTTTCCTATTTAAACTAGGTTTACGAATTAGAGGGAGTTCTCATGGTGAGGTGTGTGGGTGAGATTAATCAATTCGATTAATTAATTAATTAATTAATTTCGAGATGGGTGGTATGAATTTAGGAAATGTGAGGTAAATTAATTAATTAAAGGGGTATGGGGTTAATGAATTAGGTTTAGGGATGTCGTAATGATGCGATGATAAGCTTGACCACTCGAATGGAGGACTTGAGTCGTAAAATGGTACGAGGATGGGAATATTATTCAATTGTTTGTGCAGAATGGGGTGTACAAATTTTTAGTGTCTACAATATCATCATGGCTAGTATGAGAATCATTAGGAACATGTTTATTATTATCAAGACCAAGCATGAAATTAATAATATCATCATCCAAGTTTTCATTAGAAATTCTAGAAGGAGGGATGTAGTTAACTGTATAATAAGGTGTACAACGAGTAAAGCTCATCGGATCAGAAATAATGCCAATAGTAGAATTATCAAAGCTAGTATGTACATGACATTCATTAGCTAAGAGTTTTTGTTAAGTATCATCCGAAAGAGTAACATCATGATATAGGGTAGTGAGTTCAGCCATGGTTGCCTCATCATAGATAGGATTAATGTTGACATGAGGCATGACTAGCCTAGGAGGAGAAGAGATATCCTTAGCCATTATGGTTTTAGTGGATCCTAGGGAAAATAGTTCTAATCTACAGGTTCACAAAAATGATTTAATAAAATTGAACATTTTATTTAAATCTATGTGTACAACTATGATATAAATTATATGTAATAAAATAAGAATGTTAAACAATTTATTTGATTTTATCAATAAAAGGGAATGAGAGGGATAAGGTACTTACCTCATAGTGATTTGGGACTGATTTATGTGATGAAATAGAATAACATACCGTCATAACGAACCAACGAAAAATGCAGTAGAGGTGGAAATATCTAGATTGGGGCACTGGCAAGGATGGGGCGCTGCAGTGCCTACTGAGTCCAGTAGAAGAGGTCGAGACTTGGTTTCGATATGGTCGCTAAGGATTTACACTTAATTTTATTTTGTCGCATGAATTTCGCACTTGGATCACCGAGGTACCTATAAACCTGCAATGAAGGAATCACCTACAAAACCCTAAGCAAAGCATAAAAACCCTAAAAAAGAAAGATGTAAATTGTCCTCACCACCACAATGGTGGTCTTACTACTGAATGTTGTACTACATCTCCGACCCAATGTAGTTCTGTGTGTTTGTGTGTAATAGTTCTCCTAGGTTTCCCTCATGCCAATGATGCCAAGATAATGGCAATAACTAGATAAAAATGCAAATGTGTGGATGGAATAAAATGAACTCCCCTTCCTATGACCATTGTGTATGCAAAGTAATATCCCAAATGCAGTCCCTTGCTCTATGTAGATAGCTATCCCTTGATAAGAATAGTCTTCCCATATAATGGTATGTATGTTGTGTTTATATAGGGATCTCTTGTTCAAATTTCAACACTAATGACCCGACATGTTGACTAGTACCTCGGGAGATGAGAGGGGAAACTAAAGACCAACCTAAAATGCTAAAAATAAGATCAAACATAAAGAGGACATGGGCACCCAAGATGGACAAGAGCACACAGCACTCTGTATCTAGACTTGAGAAATAGTGTATAGAGACAAGTGATGAGAAATGAGTGACAACCGAAAGACATGTATCCCCGTGACTGATTAGAACTATGTGTATGAGTGACAAGTGTGAAAGATAAAATAAAATAAAGACCAACAAGACAAGCAGATGGACTATGGGATGGGTCATCAATGAATAATTTTCTTATGCAAGATCCATATATAAAACAACATGCTTGACGATATAATAATAGAAGTAAGTGCGAGATTTTGTGTCTATAATGCCCCTATGATGCCTTTATACAAGTTGCACAAATGATAACGAGCTAGATCTATAATGTAGAAATGTATAACATGTGTGGATGGAATAGAATAGAATTCCCCTTCCTATGCAGTGTATACATAAGTATGCAACCCTTGTCCCTTGAATGGATGTTAGATGGATGCCTTTGAAGTGCTTTAGTGCCTTTGGAATGTAAGCTTAGGTGATGATAGTAATGCTTAGTGCTTGGTCCTTCATTTTTAAAACATAACTATGTATTTATATGATTCCCTTGTTTGAATTTTGTAATTAAAAACTGAAAGGCTGACCCATAAGTGAAAAAGATGCCCAAAATATAAAAGAGACCCAAAAAGAGAGAGTAAGGTAAGAAAGGGTTAGGGGCACCCAAGAGGGATATGAATGCCTGAGCACTTGTTATCCTAGCTAGGAGATGATGTCTAAAGTCATAAAAGATAAATCAGTTAAGTTTCGACTAGGTTGTAGGGTGTGGAAGACCAAAGATAAATCAAGAGATAAAGAAAAGAGGCCAAAGATAGTTCCAACCACTAGTTTTCTTGCTTAGGAATCATGTAAATGCTAACATGCTTTTAGGACCTAGAAATGTACCCAAGTGCATGATTTGTGTCTATGGTATGTGAGTCTTTTGGTGTCGCACAAAAGGGTTTAAAGGACTTAGCCATATTTGGCATCATGGAGTCACTTGAGGAAAAATGAGGACCCGACTAGGCATGATAAGTGGATAAGGTGCTAGCCTGGAACCTTGGAGGCCAAGAAAAGGATATTCCATGTAGGGAATATTCCCAGAGGCATCATTACATTTAGTGGAAGGTTTTGTAAAGAGGATAAGCATTCACCAATGGAGGACCACATTGACACTTGGCACATGATCTGCTCATGAGAGAAGTCATGGCGGTGGACGTTGATCCTATTTAAAGAAGTGCTTGGGATAGAAAAAAAGAAGAGAGAGGAGAGAGGAGAGAAGGTAGTGTGAAGGTGCTAGAAGGTATAAGAGTGCTAAGAGAGAGAAGGAGGGTAAATGAGTGTTGCATAAAATGTTAGGAAATGCTAAGGGTTTGGAGCTCATGATGTTAGGGTTTAGAGTTCTTGAGTGCTAGAGGGTTGTAAAGGATATCATTAAGCATATGTATGGGTATTGGGGTCTATAACAAGGGTTATAATGGGAAAGCATAGTTAGGATCTCTGATCAGATTAGTTTGGGGGTTGGATCTTTGTCATTTGATGTATATGGTCTGAGATGACCCTTTTGAATGTAGTGTGGCTACTAGAAACTCTTTTAAATCAATATACATGGATCTATTCTATACATCTTGTTTATGGGTGTAAACCCTCATGTTATTTGGCTTTTCATGACTCAGATTTGGTTCCTTGTGCTTCATACAATGTTTATTTACCTTTTGTGATGCATTGATGTGTAGATCTATTAGTTATATCTTCTTCCTTTTAAGTAGATGCATGTACTTTTTTTTATAAATAATCCTCCATTAATGGTGGAACTCTCTTGCAAATCTCACATAAAGGAGGGGCTCGGGCCCATGCATGCATGTGCCTCGGGTGAGTGCCCAACATGTATGTTGGGTGATAGGATGATGTGCTTGGGGTTAGAAAGAGGTATTGAGGGTAAAATAATGACTACATCTTGGTTCCATTTTCGGGACCTCTTTTGAAGCTATTGTGAGAGAAATGTGTAATGATGGAGCACTTGACCTTGGATAGTGTCGAAGCATGGCTCAAAAACATGGAGGATGAGTTTTCTCAAATATTTAACATTGGACTGAGTTTGATGCATGTAAATGGGTAGAGGATCACCTGTATCATGAGTTATATGAGACCTTTTTTTGTTGTTTCCTAGTAGAGTTGTATGAATGGCTATCAACATATGCATCAAGGTCAAGTTGGTACTATAGACCTCATGTTTGGACCCTAGGAGGAATATCAGTGGTTGCATGATGTCGATCTGACATGGACCCGTGTTGTTGATCACTGGTGGAGTAGAGTGTTGACTAGTTATACCTTGGAATATGTTATTTCTACGTATTCTTTCCCGAGAGATTGTTGAGTTTGAGTTCTTGAGGGCCTAGAGGATCATTCTTGCATGTTATTCCATTGGCTATCAAGATCTGGTCATTACTTTGAGTTTGGAAGCCTTTCCCATGGTTGGCTAAACTCTGCTAGGTGTGGGGCATGGAAGTTGGCGTGGTAGAGGATGGTGGACCTTGTGGTGGAAATGGAGAGAGAGGAGAGGTGGCTCAAGTATAATGAAGCTTGGGAGAGAGGGAGTTGGAAAGACAATGTGAAGTTGTAGGAGTGATGGATTTATGGAGGTAGATGTTGCGGGAAGGATTTGGATTTGAGGTTTGTGAGGAGGATGTGAAACTGAGTAGTCTGAGCTACCCCATCTTGGAAAGTGCGGAAGAGAAACCCCCTCGATTTCTTAGAGAGAGCTCATCATATGAAGAAAGGAGGAGAGCCATAGGCATGCATCTTAACCCACATGGTGACTAGACCCTTGTGCTTAGTTTTCTAGTTCTGAGATAAGTTTTGATAATCTAGTTGGTATCGGTATTGGTAGTCAGAGTGACACCTAGGAGGTATAATTTTTCATTTGGTACATCTATGGTTGCACAAGTCATTTCCTATGTTTGGGGGTATTTTTTCTAGCACAACATTTGGGCAAGGTGTGGGATCACAAGGTTTGAGTATCACATCTGGGAGTGGGGAAGAAACACATCTGGGAGTGGTTGGTATCACATATTATCATTGTGCGTGCATGCATTTTGCATGATGGTGGGATCACGTAGGGGCAACTGTTAGGCCCCTTACCTATGATAGGAGGAGGATCTGGTGGAGAGGAGTTGGCACTAGTGGATCTAGTGGGTCTAGTGGTGGAGGAAAACATTAGAGGGAATCAAGGTCTTGGATCTGGTGGACAAGGTCCACAACACCATCAACATGTGTTTTATGAGATGTCACTCCACTTACCTGATTACAAGGGGGCATTGAGGATGTCCATGGAACATGTACACAAGTGTGAGTTACTATGATGCGTGAAGGGAATCACTACCCTAGAGTGGAAGGCAAGTCATTTTGTAACCACGTTGTAAGGACACACACATAGCTAGTACAGAAGTATGACCCACACAGATAGTGGTGGATTACATTGCATTATGTAATGCCTTTTTGGTGGAGTTCCACATACCTGAGTTTGAACAAAAATCATCAGCATGTTGAAGGAAATTCAACAAGGAATGGAAGAGAGTGTGTGGGAGTATGACACATGTTTCAAGACTCTCTCTATCAAGTTATCTTATGACATTCACCCTTCATAACATGCTCAATGGTTCGTCGAGGACTGATCACACCATTTAGGAGGGTGCTTTCATAGAAGACTTTCATAGATCCATGTGAGGCCTTGGAGGCTGCCTTGTGCATTGAGGTAGTAGGAAGCATTGATATAGGAGTTAGTCCATTCCTAGAAGCCCAAATTTTTACAATGAAAAAGTAGCTGGAGAAATTTTGTGAACTCGGCTCATGAGACTCGTAGTGGGTTATGGTGTATGGATTGTGAGGTAGAAGGGCATATGAAAGGAAATTTTCCTCAGAGATCGGTACACGTGATGATGGTAGACTGTGAGATTTTCCATGGAGATCATGATGCAAGTAGGTGTTTGACTCTATTGCATAATGCGTGATCCATAAGAATGTGTCTTGTTATTGCAAAATTTTACACCTCTACTACTCATGACACCAAGGATTGTAGATTGATTGACCAAATACATGATGCCATTGATATTGTGTGCACCAGACTAGTGTTGCAAAAATAGCTCAAGGATGATGGTCATCATTATGAAGGGGCATGGATGGATGGAGGAGGAGGTAGAGGCTTTTGAGGAGGATTTAGAGGTCATGGAAATCATGGGGGTGGAAGGAGTGAATTCCCTCATGGAACCTGCTATAATATGTGGATCATAAACATTACAAGTGTGAGTGTCCCAATTTTTGTAGTGCTCTTGGTGTGGGAAAAATCACAAGTATGAGGAATGCCCTGGAATTTTTTGAACACATGAGCCAGAAGAAGTGGAAGGATAAGGGTGTTGGGATGGTGAGTGTAAAGTGTGTTGATCAATAGTGGATGCAAGGTGGTGTGTGAGTTAAGTTAGAACTATCTTGTGTGAGTGTGATGATGAGTTGAGGTTGTGTGTGCAGGGAGATACCAAAGTAGAGACCATTGATTATAAGAGAAGAAGTGGTACATGGGAAGTATCGGACCCTACCCATCAGAAGGAAGTCTATCAAGAGACCATGGAAGTAATCAAAAGTCTTCAAGGGAAATTTAGTGTCTAAAAGAGAAATCAGGAAGTTGGAGTAGAAGAAAAGTGTTGAGGTCCCTCAGGATAGATATAGATGATGTCAGAGAGGTGTGTAAGATGTTGCACCAAGAGAATATCATCCCTCTATTAGGAGAATGGTTGAGAGATAAAGTACCAAGTGTTAGAGGAGAGTGCGAGAGGTAGGTTTTGCATGCTAATCTACCTCCTCACAACCTTGACTATGATAAGGAGATTACCTTGAATGTAGTTGTTGATGGATGGCTCTAAGTAATATTTTTGATTGACATGGGTGGAAGTTAATGTTCTCACCTGGATGCATGGAATCAAATGGGAAGGCCCCCATTATAACCATCTTCAAATGTGTTGTATATGGCTAATAATAAGAAAAGGAAATGCCCATTGGTGTTTTAAAGGATGTTGTTATCACTATCCAAGGGGTGAAATTCATTGGAGACTTTGAAGTCTTGGCACTTGCTTTTGAGGTGGAAAACTTTCCAGCATTACTTGGGGCCCTAGTCTTTATAAGAACAATGTTGACTTATGTTTCAATAAGGGGTATATAAGTTTTGAGAACAAGGAGGAATGTGTTATCATTCCTTTGATGGATGGAAAGTCAGTGCCCTATATTGAGCCCTTGGGAGAAGAAGACCTAGACAAAATCTATGTGTGCACTATCAGGGACCTGAGGTTGTGCAACCAACAAAAAAGAAGGCATTATTCAGTGGGAAGATGCTCAATCTATAAGTGATACAACTAGTGTGGCATGTGAAAATTGGGCACATGGGACATATGAGTTAGTGAAAGGTAGTTAAGAGGCTCTATGATGAGAGTAAAAAGTGCATGCTCAAGGCAGTGCACTGGGAGGAAAATAGTTTGCCAAGTTTACCTTGGGGAGCCAATGATGTTTTCTATGAGAAATGGAGACCCAAGTGGAGATGTGAGATTGAAAGGAGAAGTATGCTTAGCTATACTTTTCTTGGGACCACACATTGGTGGGTGACCCATCATCGATAACCTTCTAGAGTGGCGTGAGGTGAGAATCATGTTCTCTATTAGGTTTCTCAAAGCAATGCACCTACTTGCTATACAAGATTATCATGGGAAGGAACCCACCTCATTTCACATCAGGCATGTGAGAAGGCCTGGATGGAAGGTGTGGAAGCATTGCCTCCATCTTTATGGGTGCATAAGCTTTACTCCACCTTACAAGGTTGCATGCATGCATGGTACATTCACTCAGAGTTGCCATCATAGATAGGAAGCTGGAGGGAGTAGGAGGAGTTGATTGATCTCCTCAAATTTTCAAGTATCAAAGTACTAAACCATTGGTGAATGAGGTGCTATAGGTTGTTAAGCACCTAACTATGGGAGATAGCCATGGTGGAGGAAAGAGTACTAGAGTTGTTGGGTGAACCTAGCTTGGAAGTGCTTTGATGAGGAAGAATCAGAGGAGGTACATAACTTGAGTGTGCATGCATGGAAAAAGAGAAAGGAAAATTGGTCTATGTGATAGATGGTGATGGAAAACTTAGATGTTAACCATATTGTCGGTATGTGTGAGGTTATGGATAGTTGATGAGAAAGAAATGCACACCTACCATGAACCCCTAAAAACCAAGAAGGTTAACATTGGTTTGGAGGTGGAACCTAAGGAAGCTACTATTGGAGATTACTGGAGAAAAGGAGGTTTCAAAGATTATTGATCTATTGCGTGAATTTTAGGATTTTTTTTCCATGTGGGTACCATGAGCTTAAAGGAGTTCACCACTCCTTGGGAGAAATGAAGATCAAGTTAAAGGAAGGTGTGTGCCCAATTTGGAAGAGACCTTATCGAATGAATGAATCTGCATCAAAGTCAAGGAGGAGATTGACAAGATGATCACATCAGGCATCATTGAGGTTGTTGAGGAATCAGAGTGGATAAGTCGATGGTCATCAACATTAAGAAGGATGGGAGGATAAGGATTTGCATTGATTATAGGGATTTGAATGTGGTGTGTGTCATTGATCCTTTTCAACCCCTCTTCACCAGAGAGAGATCTGGAAGGAGTAGCCAGGTGTGAGATCTATTCTTTCACAGATGGATTCTCAGGATATCATTAGGTTAGAATTGCAAAGGAGGACCAAGAAAAGACAACCTTTTCACCACTGAATGGGGAATTTTTTCCTATATGGTCATGCCTTTTGGACTGAAGAATGCTGCTGTGTGTTTTCATGCATTGTGGTTAGGCATTTTAGGACTTCATCCATAAATTTCTACAAGTCTACCTGAGATGACTGGACAATATATGGATTAGTGAGGGACCATTGTGACAATCTAAGGCTGATGTTTGAGAGATGTGGTAGTTGAGTATATCTCTCAACATTAAGAAATGTGTTTTGCTACTCCATTTGGCACCTGTTGGGACATATCATATGTAAAGAAGGCTTCTTTGGTGGATCTGCCAAAGTTTCATTATTGTGGGATTGGGGGAGCCTACTAGCCAGAGTGTGTGCATGGATTCCTTGGGCATATGGGTATTACCAAAAATTTATTAAGGGGTATGCCAAGATCATCGTGCCATTGGAGGAGTTTTGAAACAAAAAGTACATTTTTGGGGAGAGGCACAGAGATGGCATTTGACACATTGAAGAATAGGCTTATCACCATGCCCATATTACACTTTCCCTCTTGGGATAAGCCATTCCATGTACATGTTGATGCTTCAGGGAGGGATGGCGATGGAGAAATCTTAGCACAACTAGAGAGGGAATTGTTGACCATCCCTTGTGCTTTTCTAGTAGGAAGCTAACCCCAAAGAACAAAATTATACTACCGAGTGTGAGGCATTATCGATGATGATCTACATTTACAAAATTTAGAAGTATTTTCTAGTGACACCTTTTATCTTTTACATGGACCACATGGCATTAAAGTACTTGGTGAACAAGCCCATCTTGTAAGGGCACATATGTAGGTGGGTCCTATTGTTTTAGGAGTTTGAGTTTACGGTTGTTGTAAAACTAGGTAAGAGTAATTTGGGGCCTGACCATTTATCAAGGATTGACTGAGGAGAGGATGCATGAGAGCATTGAGGATACTGATGCTAGATGCACAACTATTAGATTGCGTGCACCCCCTCGACTTGGAAGATATTGTTGTGTTTCTCAAAATGGGTGTGGCGTCGGAGGGAATGAAGACTTTGGAAAGGAAGTAGTTAGCCATACGTGTGTCATGCACCCTACATGTTAATTAGTGGAGACTTATACAAGCTAGGTCGTGATGAGGTTTTTGTCGGTGTGTGTGCTTGAGCATGAGTGCACTGCAATCATGGAAGAGGCTCATGGTGGAATTGCGAGGGGGGACACTATGCAGGGAATGCAACCACACACAAGATCCTTCTAGTAGGATTTTGGTGGGAAATGGTTTACAAATATTGTATCAAGTATTGCAAGGCATGTGACCACTACCAACGCCTTGGTAAACTAGGGAAAAGAGATGAAATGCCATTAAGACCGATTTTAGTGCAGAGCCATTTGAGAAATGGGAAATTGACTTTGTAGGCCCTATTTCTCAGCCACGCGTGAAGGAAGGTTCACATTATATCATTACATGCACATATTACCTTACAAGGTGGGAAGAAGTGGTGCCTACAAGGGATTACACAATGTAAAAACAACAACTAGGTTCTTGTGGGGAAATATATAATCAAGTATGGTATATGGATGCCCGTTGAGCTTAACAAGTGATAGGGGTACTCATTTCTTAAATGAGATAGTTAGAATTTTATTGGTAGAATTCATGGTGGCCCATCACAAGACTACCCCTTATCACCCAAGCTAATGGGACTGTTGAGGTGTTTAACAAAATTTTGAATCACATGTTGACCAAGATTTGTGATGTGGGAAGAAAGGATTGGGATGAAAAGTTTTTGTTGTGTTATGGTCATATCGGACTACTTATAAGAGACTGAACAAGGCCACCTTTTCAATTGGTGTTTGGCATGGAAGTTGTGTTGTTATTATTGAATTCATGTTATCATCGTATGCATATATGTATATATGCATGCAGGAGGGTTAGATGATGAACAAGTGCTTGAGGAGAGGATTGACAAGTTGATGCAGTTGGATGAGAGGTGGGCTATTGCTCAGTTGGAGTAAAAAAATAGAAAAATCTAGGAAGAAGGCATGGCATGATAGACACATCAAGAACAAGTAGTTTGAGGTTGGGAAGATGGTTCTCTTGTATGATTCCAAGTTTTTGTGCCATCTGGGAAATTCAAAGTCCATTGGTTGGGCCCATGTACATTATATCCTATATACTTGATTCAGCACTTTCTAGTTACAAGTGTTGGATGGAACATGGTTTTTCAGGCCATTTCAATGGGAGTAGGCTAAAGCCCTACTATAAATAAGTCTTCTTTGTGTTTGTAAATAAGGCAGTATTTTTAGTTAGCCTAGGATTTTCTTTGATGAGTTTCCTTTCTTTGTGTTTCCCTTTTTTTTTTTTTTTTTTTTTTTTTTTTGTGCTGTTTTTGCACTAGCCACTGTAGTAGCCACTTATTAAAAAAAAATTTTTCTATGAGAGGACCACACATCCATTTTTGTGTGGGGTGGAGTGATGTGACAAGTGCTATGAAGCTATGGTTGTTGATGGCCCGGGTTGAAAAATAAAAAACACGTGGATTGGAAGATCACGCGTAGAAGAGGTGAACATGAGGGAAGGATGGTGTCAAAAGGATTTATAGAAACCATGTACAAGAATGAAAAGCATAGGAACAACATGAGGTAGGTGATGTCAAGAACCAAGGATTAGGACATAGAGGAAGAATGCCTTTGCATGTTGTAAGTGTGTGCGTAAGGGATGTGGTGGTCGAGTAAGGGTTTTTTTGTGCACTTGAAGGTTGCAAAGTTTTTCATGTAGGATTGAGTGGAGGAAAAGTGTTGAAGGTTGGCATTGGAAAAATCCACCTTTATTAAAAAGTACATTGGTAGGTGGCATGGCATTTAGAGAAAAGAAAAAGTTATAAATAGAAGATCGGGGGTGTGTTATTCTTTACCTTGTGTTTTAAGTTATCAAAGAGCTCTCGCAAACTAGGGCATCCTTGTGAAGAAGGTTTGAGAAGATTTGTGAAGATTTGCATGCATAGCTAGTTTGATGAAGTGAAGAGTGGAAAGGAGTACATGAGTGTAAGGAGAGAGAAGGTTGTGTGGAAGGATCCCGTGGGTGTTATGTCATCTTGTGGAAAAAGGGTTTTCTAGGTTAGGGTTGCATAGCTAGGGCATGAGATTTGGAGGAATTTTTCACAAAGGAGTGGAGTCATGAAGTTGAGAAGAGCTAGGACCTAGGAGAGAGAGAGGAAGAAGTTTTAAGGACCTAACGAAGGAATGACACCAAGGAAAGTAGAAAATGTTTCAAGAAGAAGGGAAAGGGAAAATAAAAACAAGCCATTTCTACTAGTTTTTCAATGAAGAATGGTACATGGAAATGTAGTACAGATGATGTATTACTTGGTAAGGAATGGGTGTCTCATATAGAAAAAGATGGCCGTAAGTGATTACAACCATCAAAAATGAGCACCACAGAAAATGAGATGACACTAGAACTGGTTCACCCTATAGAGAAGAGGACACCAGATGGAATGCCTATCTATGATGATGAAGTGAAGGTGAAAATGGAGAAGGTTGGGTTGTTGCAACTCTATGAGTTTCCCTATTTTAGAAAGCCTGAGTGACTATACCAATGGTTGATGTGTGTGCATGAAGACCACTTCTATTTCATAGGTCGGAGGATGCACATAACCCCCAGCTGATTTCTAAGTTCACCGGCCTTATCTATGAAGGAGAATCATTGGATGATGATTTGGGAGACAAAGAAGCCATTAAGAAGACCATTGAAGCTTATGACTACAAGAAGGGTTCATGCTACTTTGACATTTTTGTAATCACCATGACCTGATGATGAGGATGGCACATGCTTGGTCACAAAGTTGAATGGGAAAGAGAGATGGACATAGATCAACAAGGCCTGGTTGAATGTATGCCACAAGATCGGAGGGGACCATCTATAACCTCTCATCTTTTATTGCGAGAGGAGATTATAAATGCATGTGTGTGATGGAGAGAAGATCATGTTTGGTAATGTCCTCCTCACCATTGTCTTTTTTAGAGATTGGAGTGCCCGATGGGATGGATAAGTTTGTTTGGGAATACCCAGATGAGAACCCCTCCCCCACCAAGAGGTTTGAATAGTATACTTGTGACACCATGATGGCCGCTCATAAGGTGCACCTGGAAAAGTGGTATAAAGCGGATGTGTGATGCATTGGGGATGAATGGAGAATACCCGAGTAGTTTCCTTCATTAGTACAAGGAGAGGTTGAGTTTTCATCCATATACCAACATTTTTGTATCGGAATATTTACTTTGATAGATGGCACCAAGAGTCCTTGGTGTAAGTTTCCTTTCTCCTTCCTTCATGGTATACTTCAGTGGGGTCAATCGATTCAAAGAGGTGAAGAAACTCAGGTTTGATCTAAGTGTAGTAGATCAAGATTACCATGAGCTATGCAGGAAGTTAATATACCCCAAGAAGTGTGCCTATGTGGAGAAGTATGTCTCCCATGATGTGCACATGTTGAAACTAGTAACATTTCCTATTATTAGGGAGGACAAAAATGAGGGTGTATTTGTGCCTAAGGCCTAAGTATGAAAAAGGTGCTTATGTTGAAGATGATGTCTCCATTCTGAGGACCCCACCCATGAGGAAAAAGGTTGTGCCAAGGAAAAGAGAAAGAGAGGAGGCTCTGAGAAAAAAAAGGTGTGAGCAGCGCATGTAGTATAGTATAGATAGTAGGGGCATAGGAGTCGGGTGTGGGCACAAGTACTTACATCCATTGGAAGAGGTCTCCCATTAGAAAAGAGTCACCATAAGAAGGAAGAGTTTTCAGTAAGAGGAAGAGTCACCCGAGAGAGAAGAAAAAGAGAAGTCCCTGAATTGGAGTCACCAGTAAGGAAGAAGAAAAGGGTGACAAAAGGGTTGGACTCAGGAGAAACAAAAAGCATGGAGGCTGACAAGGGTGATGAAGATGATGAAGAGCATGGTGAGGCTCAGAATCATCCTGTGTATGATGTACATGAGTCAGATGAAGAAGGAAATGAAGAGAGGGATGAGAATGAGGAAGGTGCTCATGAAAAGGGGGAGTGAGGAAGTAAACATGAAAGATCAGAAGACCCTAACCCCGACCCCGACCGAGGAGAAGATGGATAACACTATAGAGAGGGAGGTGGTAGGTATTATCCAATAGTTGGTGGAGCATGAAGTAGAGTGAAGTGCCGAAGAAGTGTTGAAGGAAACTAAGAGGAGAGAGCAAAAGTGTAGGAAAGGAGTATGGGAGCATGGGGAGACCCCAAGCTTAGTAGTAAGCTTCCCCAATAGTAGCACACACATAGGTGGAAAGGGCACATAGTAGTGGTGCAGGAACATGATATGACTTATATTAATGATCAAGCAAGGTACTTACATGTGCTTCCAAAGTACCATGCCCACAAACCAACTCCTGCTTGGTCTTCTTTTTGATGAAGAGGGTGTGTACCCATGCATGAGGAAAATGCTATCTAGGATTTTGAGTCCCACGTTGATGAACCCGAGTTTGAGGTAAATCATGATGCATTGATGAAGATACTAGATGCCAAGGGAGTAAACCCTCTTGTAAATTCCCCAACAATTATCTGATGAGAAATTTTGCAACATGCTCAACAAAGTATCGGTGGAGGTGGAAGCAAGACTCTTTGGTAGAAATGATAGAATAAGGGTCTTGGAGGAAGAGCTTGAGAAAAAGAATGAGGAGATCATTGAGAGGGACAAGGAGATAAAATAGAAGGAATTGATTAGTGCGTAGTTAAGGTGTGAATTGAGGGATGAAAAGGTGAAGGTGTGTGAAGTCCACAAGAAGATAGAGGCCATTTTAGATGCCATTATCTTGAAACACCAGGACTGGCCCCGCCTGAAGAAATATGAGTCAACCATGCACTTGCTTGGAAGACTTGACCCACATCCTCACCATGGAAAGGTGGCCACTCACATTAGAGTGAAGAAGAAGAGGTGATGGACATGCCAGAAGGAGGAAGAAAAGATGAAGATTGGGGAGATAGTGACTCGGTACTCGAGCTCCTTTTCCATAAAACCACCACCACGTAGATGGCGAAGTCATGTATGTATGAAAACTGTGCCGATAGAGACAGGGTAGCAAGCATATTGGTTGCTACACATGAGGTGGATCTGAAAGAATTTAGGAAAAGAAAAAAGGAAATAGGGTGGAGCATGATAAGATCTGGCTGAAGTTGAGAAGAAGTTGGAAGCAATCGAAACCTTGTGGGGTTTGATTAAGAATAGGCTAAAGGAACTATACCCCCAAGTCACTCACAGGATGGATGTGCTAGGTGATCTTAGCAAGCAGTTGGAAAGCATTGTAGATATGTTGAAAGCTAAGAGTGATGAACTAAGTTTTGATGAAGTAAGTGCATTGGTGGGTGACCTACTTTCAGCAGGCGCAGGGAGAAGTAGATGCTTGGGAGAAGATTGAGGCATCGTGAAGAAGGAGTTTCCCACTCCTCATGCAATAATAGCATATTCTTCCATTCATTCTTTATTTAGATTATTTCAATTCCACTATTCTTTATTCTTTGAAGGAGAAGAATGTTTCGAGGATGGAGAACATGTGTAGTGTGGGGTGATGTTGGACCCTAAATATTGGCTAAGTACTAAGAGGTGTGCACACAGAGATCAGTAAATAGAAGGGCACTCAGGGAAAAGTGCATAGGAAAAGGGTTTAAGAAGGGTTTAAGTGAAACCAGGGGTGTGCGGGAGGTAGAACAAGGGTTTAAAGGACTTAGCCATATTTGGCATCATGGAGTCACTTGAGGAAAAATGTGAGGACCCGACTAGGTGTGATAAGTGGATAAGGTGCCAGCCTGGAACCTTGGAGGCCAAGAAAAGGATATTCCATGTAGGGAATATTCCTAGAGGCATCATTATAGTTAGTGGAAGGTTTTGCAAAGAGGATAAGCATTCACCAATGGAGGACCACATTGACACTTGGACACATGATGATCTCTCTCATGAGAGAAGTCATGGTGGTGGACGTTGATCCTATTTAAAGAAGTGCTTGGGATAGAAAAAAAAAGAGAGAGGAGAAGAGGGAGGTAGTAGTAGTGAAAGTGCTAGAAGGTAGAGAGTGCTAGAGAGAAGAAGGAGGGTAATGAGGTGTTTAGAAATGTTAGGAAATGCTAAGGGTTTGGAGCTCATGATGTTAGGGTTTAGAGTTCTTGAGTGCTAGAGGGTTGTAAGGGATATCATTAAGCATATGTATGGGTACTTGGGGTCTATAACAAGGGTTATAATGGGGAAAGCATAGTTAGGATCTCTGATCAAATTAGTTTTGGAGGGGTTGGATCTCTTGTCATTTGATGTATATGGTCTGAGATGACCCTTTTGAATGTAGTGTGGCTACTAGAAACTCTTTTAAATCAATATACATGGATCTATTATGTACATCTTGTTTATGGGTGTAAACCCTCATGTTATTTGGCTTGTCATGACTCAGATCTGGTTCCTTGTGCTTCATACAATGTTTATTTACCTTTTGTGATGCATTGATGTGACGCCAATGAACTAAACAATGTCATTTAGCTAATGAAAACCCGCAAATTGAAACATAGCTTCCATATTTAGAGGATCAACTTGTCATTAATTCCCAACACGAAATAATATTCACGAGCTATGTTGAAGTGACATGTGTTGATTACATATATAAGTTTGCTTCAAATTAAATTCAAGTAATAATAAAGTTTTAAGTGAATGGAGGTTAAAGATTAATATATATTATTGTTCATAGCTTAAGAAAGGATTATGTGGGGAATCTCTAAGAGTCTTTTTCTTTCTCTAAGAATCTTTTGACCTTTAATTATACTGAGACATAAATGAAATTAACACTACTAGGAAGTCGTGTAGACCTTATGATGACAATATTTGTTGATTATTATACAAACAAATAAAATAAAATTGTAAATGTTTCTCTTTATTCTTTTTACAAAGGGTATAAGTTTAAGCAACTTCATTGTTATAAAGGAAAAAATAATGAAAATAATACATGATAGTTAGCAAAAAACAATAATCCTTGAATAAAATAATTAAAATAATTTATCTTACGCATTGTTAATGAAATTACCCGTAAATATTAAAATTACTTCATGTTCCCTACGGACATAGAGTTGACATATACGAACAAGACTTGTATTAGCTTCATCACCCGTTCCTCCATCTTCATCTTGAACTATTATCCCGATACTACTGTAAGTGGACATCCTTAGTGCTCACATTTTGCTAAACCTTGAAATTACTTATACAACTCTAAAGATCCACACTATATTAATATATTAATCCCTCATTTTTTACGATCTATATAACATTTGAGCCTCCTTTTAGTAGTGCTACCTAGTTTAATAGATTTTGTATAGAGAATAGCCTCTACCACTACCTATTCGTGTGGCAAATTGATCCAATAGTAGTTGTGGATGTGAAGATTTTTAATAATATATATGACAAGTGGATTTCCATGAAGCATGCCATCGATGATCGAGGCTCCAATACTCGTGAACAAAATCCTCAATTTTAATAATAATATAAAGATTATTATATATTATTGTTCATAGCTTAAGAAAGGATCATGTGGGGAATCTACAAAGTCTTTTTTTCTTTCTTTAAGAATCTTTTGACCTTTAATTATATGGACATAAAATGAAAATAACACTACCAGAAGTCGTTTAGACCTTAGGATGACAATATTTGTTGATAATTATACAAACACATAAAATAAATTTCTAAATGTTTCTCTTTATTCTTTTTAAAAAAGGTATCCGTCAAGCAACTTCATTATTATAAAGGAGAAAAAGAATGAAAATAATACATGATAGTTAGCAAAACAATAATCCTTGAATAAAATAATTTATCTTACGCATTGTTAATGAAATTACCCGTAAATATTAAAATTACTTCACGTTCCTCATGACATAGAGTTGACACATACGAACAAGACTTGTATTAGCTTCAACACCTATTCCTCCATCTTCATCTTGAACTATGCTCCCGATATCTGCAAGAAGTGGACATCCTTAGTGCTCACATTTGCTAAACCTTGAAATTACTTATACAACTATAAAGATCCACACTATATTAATAGTGCTATAACATTTGCGCCTCCTTTTAGTAGTGCTACATAGTTAATCATTTTTTACGATCTATATAACATTTGTGCCTCCTTTTAGTAGTGCTACATAGTTAATAGATTTTGTATAGAGAATAGCCTCTACCACTACCTATTCGTGTGGCAAATTGATCCAAGCGTATTTGTGGATGTGAAGATTGTTAATAATATATATGATAGTTGATTTCCATGAAGCATGCCATCGACGGATTGAGGCTCCAATACTCGTAACAAAATCCTCAATTCTAATAATAATATAAAGATTATTATATATTATTGTTCATAGCTTAAGAAAGGATCATGTGGGGAATCTACAAAGTCTTTTTTTCTTTATTTAAGAATCTTTTGACCTTTAATTATATGGACATAAATGAAAATAACACTACCTAGGAAGTCGTGTAGACCTTAGGACGATAATATTTGTTGATAATTATACAAACACATAAAATAAATTTGTAAATGTTTCTCTTTATTCTTTTTAAAAAAGGTATACATTGAAGTAAATTCATTGTTATAAACGAGAAAAATAATGAAAATAATACATGATAGTTAGCAAAACAATAATCCCTTAATAAAATAATTTATCTTACACATTATTATCGAAATTGTCCGTAAAATATTAAAATTGCTTCATGTTCCTTGTGGACATAGAGTTGACACATATGAAACAAGAGCTATATCACTTTAGCACTCGCTCCTCCATCTTCATCTTAAACAATACTCCGGATATTACCGGAGGTAGACATCCTTCGTGCTCACGTTTGGTAAACCTTGAAATTACTTATAGAACTCTAAAAATCCACATTATGTTAAAATATGAATCCCTCATTTTTTACCATGTATATAACATTTGCTACCTAATTAATAGCCTCTACCACTACTTATTCGTGTGGCAAATTGATCCAAGAGTAGTTGTGGATGTGAAGATTGTTAATAAAATATAGGACAGTTGATTTCCGCGAAGGATGTCATTGACGGACCGAGGCTCTAATACTCGTAACGGAATCCTCAATTCTACCTAACAGCTTCCGTTCGCCCAAGGGAAGGATAGAGGATGGCAAAATGTACGCGATCAGCGAGAAATGTGATCTCTCACATGGTCGGGTTGAGCAGGCATTATCTTAGCCCTCATCGTAATAATCATCTGGCATCGCAGATGGCAGGGATGGCAAGCGTGGCAAGGGCAGGGGAAGAGCAGAATATAAAATGGGATTACAGAGGGCAGAGGAAGAGGTTGCCATTGGGTCCGTGGGTGCCGGACATAGCTGTGGATGCCTACGTAGCGCCGAATGCTGTGGTGTGTGGACAGGTGGAGGTGCAAGACTCCTCCTCCCTCTGGTACGGATCCGTTCTCAGGGGTGATCTCAACAAAGTCTTTGTGGGCTTCTGCTCCAACATCCAGGAAAAGTGTGTTCTTCATGCTGCTCCCTCTTCGCCAACAGGTTCTCTCTCCCTCTCTTTTAGGGTTACTCTACTCGCCCTTATTCACGCCTCACCCTTTTCATGCGCATTTCACAAATACTATTCAAAACATACGAAGAATGGGGATATAAGCACATTAATTATGCTCATGGATTTAGCTGCTCTAGCATGGTGCCCCAATATCAGGGTGTCCGTTGAGGGTCGGTCTTGTTATCACAGATTAAGATTTGAACCCGGGTCTCTCACACCAAAAAACACCCCTTTACCACCACGCCAACATCTCATGGAAAATTTTAAATTAACCATTTAGTTATAGAGACAGTAAATTGATTAAGTTTGGGTACAATTAATATTAGTCCGGTGGATATACACTGTCCTTTACAGTGACTAGTGTGCCACTTTACTAATTAATTACACCAATAATTAAAAATTAAACAGTGATTAGAAATTCCCCCAAGGTTCTAGCTCCCTTCTCTAAGCTTATGAATAATTTGCCTCCAAGACTTGCTTAGGTGCAAACCATCATTCCTGTTTACGTTGTTAGGAAATTCGTTTATTTCCACCACCTCTCTCAGCTTCCTTTTGTAGAAATGCTCCTGTAACGAAATGAATTCTGCCTTATTAATTCAAATTTGATGTTTATCCCCTTTAGATTGCTTTGCCGAAGCTGACTTGTCTACTTTACTAAGTTGTATAAGTGTGTTGTGCTCTTTTATTGTTGTTTGTATCGATCTGCCAGTCTCCCTGATATAGGGTCTCCCACAAGAGCATTTAATGCTATAGACACCACTATTTAACTTTTGTTCCTTCTTATCCTTCACATAATTGAGATTTTGCCTAATTTTATTTGTGTGGAATGAGAGTGGTATTGATGCCCCATTGCTTCACAATCTTCCCAATATTGGTGGAAGTCCCCTTTATGTTGGAAGCGAATTCCTTAGGAATGTCTTTTATTCTTGTTTGTATCGATCTGCAAATCTCCCCAATGTAGGGTCTCCCGCAGGAGCATTCAATGTGATAGACACCGCTGTTTAACTTTGACTCCTTCTCGTCCTTTGCAGAATTGAGATTTTCCTAATCTTATTGTGCAGGAGGATAGTGGTGCTAATGCCCCATCATTTGAAATCCTCACACTCTTGTTGGAAGTCCCTTTGATGTAGGGAATGAATGCCTTAGTCGTAGAGATATGAATTCAATGAAGAACCTACTGAGAGGACCTTCCAATGAGTGGGAGGCTTTTAAAAGTTTTTTCTTCCCAAAATGTTCCAAGGCTCCACTATGGTAATCAGGGCTATCAGCTGAATAGATTGCAGCAACCTTTGTAGATCCATCAAATAAAAGCTAGTGAGCTTTCTTATAATAATTTGAACTTATGTTGCTCTAAGGTCCAAGTCTGTTCCAAGGCCGAATGGCATCAGTAAATGGTAGAAAACCACGCCTCTTGCCTTTTCTGCTCCTCATAATGGAGAAGAATGGACAGATAGCTTTGTTTTCTGTCAAATTAAAGCAAATAAATGTATTGAAGAAGATGCTAGTGTATGTTTAGAAAATACAGCAGTGGAGCATGCCCACCCTCCTCAAGGAGAATTTGTGTTTGCAGGTATTTCTTGTAATCCATTTGATTTAGATTCATTTTAAAATTTTTCTGAAGCATTTTTCAATGAGGATAAAAGGAAGAGAATTGTTTTCTATTGTTGACGAGAGTGAAAAGTGTTAAAGATATTTCTGATTTAAGTTTGGATACACCGCTGTAAAAAAAAACAAGTAGAGTCACGCTCAAAATTTGATGAAGAACAGTGTATGCCTCTTGGAGAGGAAAAGACTGTGCATATAGATGAAAAAGAAGGGGATAATGCTATAGAACAAATCTTTTGCCCCAGGTTAAACGTGCCCTTTTTCCAAAGAGGAAGAGTTTGCAGAAGTGCTGGCTTGTTTTGAGCAAACAGGTTCTTAAATTATTGAAGGGCATAATTCAAATGTTCTCCAAGGCTTCCAATATATGAAATTGATGAAGAACTCTCAGCTTCTCATGAAGAAACTAAACTTAGTGAGTTTGGATGCACCCTTGTAAAGAGAACTAGTATGGCCATGCTCAAATTTTGGTGAGGAAGAGTGTATGCCTCATGGAGAGGAAAAGGCCATGCATATAGATGAAAAAGAAGGGGATAATGTTGAAGAACATATCTTTGGCTCTGAATTAGAAGCATTTTTGAAAATTTAATTGAAGAACCACGCTCTAGATTGAGTAAGGTTAGGATGAAACAATTTTCATCAACCCTTCAGCTACGTAGAAAAATTGATGTGCAACTTATCCTTACCAATCATGGAAGTGAGCTTAATAACCTCAGTCGATGCATAATTGATTCTATCTTCCATAATTTGCTTTGTGGCGTGTGAGCGTGCAAGTAATCTTTCGGGCTTATGAACAGTTCCCTTGCTTTTTTTGTATACCCTCCCTTCATTATATTCAACTCTTTAATTGCTTACTTCTACTCTATGGATCTGAATGAATCATGCACGTTTGTGCCATCATTTATCAATTAGCTTACTTTATTGATGCTTGTGCCATTTGTCTTCTTCATCCCACCGTCAAAATAGATGCAGTCTCCACGGGTTCTTGAAATCCTTGATTCAACCAGCTCCTTCGACTTCCCCAAAACGACAAATTATTAAAGTTCAACACTTCTGTATACTTGAAATATTCAGCTACGACACTGGGTTTTCTTCTTTCCACAATGTCTCAACTCGAAACACCATTTGCGTGGTCTTGAAGACAATCTTTTGTTTCTTCAACACTTGTTCTATCATTTCTTCCTTGGCCCCCATTAGGAATCGAGGGTGACTTCTCTATCGTCTTCCTTTTCCTCACCATCTATGTGGCCCTTCATTCAATCCCTTTCTTAAGTAGGTTGTAGATCCCATCTCTTGTCCTCTTCAACCTTTGTTTTGCAGCTTTACTTTGGCTCCAATGGCGTTCCTTCAAACCGTCCACCAACAAATCCCTTGCAGTTGCAGGCACTTACTTTTCTTGCTCAAATCCCTTAATCTCAAATGGATTTAGTTACAAATGTGTCGCTTTAGGCAAAACTCTTCCTTTTATAGTCGATTCTTTAAATTCACCCATTAACTCATTAGCCCATATAATGTCCCCTTTCGTAATCAATTGATTCTGGATACTTGAAGCCTATTCTTTTTATTTTCCCTAGTCTAAGGGGAATTAAAGAGGAAAATAAATTAATTTAAGTGGTCCAAGAGTATTTTTGTATTTTATTTGGAAAAAAGACACTTGAATTTTTTTAATCAAAAAAGCAAAAGTGGAATAAAATAATAATAAAATAAAGAATTTCTATTTTGGGGGTGCCAAAGATAGAATAATAATTAAATAAAGCATTCTATTATGGGGCGCAAAGATAGAATGGGCTGCATGAGCATCAAGATCCTATTTTTAGGATGGAGAGAGGATAAAACAATTTAAGATTGTTTATTCCTATTTTTAGGATGGAGTGCCAACTTTGGAGAGGGCCTTGGAAGTTATAAATGCAGATTTGGGGTTTATTATTCATACATCTTGGAAATTTATCAACTACTTCTTTGTTTGCAAGTAGCTTCTGCTTCTGCATCAGCAATAGAGGACGAAATCCCTCATTTGCATACAGATTTGAGGACAAAATCCCTCACATTTGAGCTTGGCAATTCCATTCAGGGGTTGCAGTGGTCATTCAAGGTACAAGTGTTCATCTAGTGCAGCTAGGGCACGCTTTTTAGGCTTAATTCTACATCCAAAACAGCAAGTACAGCTAGGGCTTCAGTATATGGGGGCAAATTTCAGTCAAATCAATTTGCATGCTCTTATTTTCCATCTATCTTTCCATTTAGGTCATCAATTGTGAAAAAATAATTGTATTCAGACACTGGTATTTCTTTTATTATAGTTGATTGAAATCAATAAATAAAAGTCTGTTTTGGCACCTTGAGGATTGCTGTTTTTTAATTTTAAAATCAGACTGTTGCTGCAGTCATAAAAGTTCAATTTTTTACACTACTGCCGTAGGGTTTTGACAAAAATATCCAGGTTTATCTAAAGTGTTTTTCAAGGATATTACAGCCTGTTGGTACCCAAATTTGTTCTCCTTTTCGGATCCGAGCAGCATCACGAGATATGGCATGAAGCTTGAAGACAGGTAGATCATGACGTATGTCGTTTTGTAGCTGGGGGTGTGATCTAATTGGCACTCAGATTTGTGGAGAGATGGATAGCACTCAAATAGGACTTGATCTTGTCCTAACTGTTTAGGTTGTGCCTTTCAACCAAGGTAAGAGAACCTATTTTGTAACCCTCAAATGGTGAAGGAGATGAAGATATCCCTCAATTTGTGCAAATAGTATGAAGGGGCCTTGGGAAAATATGATCAACACTCCAAATCTGACTTTCACAAGTTGTCACTTCCAGATTATGGAGATACTTTCAATGCAAGGCAAGGGTTACTGAAGACATTTTGAAATCCTGATATGTTCTGCATACTTTAGCAAATGGATTTTGATCTTTTGTGGGTATACAGGTCAAAACAGGGGTAGTATGGGGTAGGATTAGTTGTTTAGAATGATTTTTGGTGGGATATTGACAAGACAAACTTGACTATGCCAGATCTTTGACAACCTCTACAACATTTGAACAACTATTAGATAAAATGCTTCAAAACAGTCAGGATGTTCTTTCAACCAGAAGAGATACACAAATGGAGGCCTAGGTTTGCACTCTTCACACAATCTTTGAGACCTCAACACAAAAGCTTGAGTTAAAGGACTCAATTAAACATCAAAATCTCTTATCAAATCACGCCTAAGGTACCCCCAAAGGCTTACAAGCAATCTCTATCAACAAATGAAGGTGAAGTGATTTTAAAATGCTTATTTTCAATGCCAGATGAAAGCTCTTCTGACAAATGAAATTGCAAATGCCACTAAACTATCAATAAGGATGAGATCTGTGTGATTCCTAAAGATTTCAATGCAAGATTGCAACAAGAACAAGGAAAATCTGTTTGTAGACATTTAAACATGATAACAAACATCATATTGCCCAAAATAACACAGATTAATTCAAAAGCTTGTTAGATTCATCAGTAGGGGAGAGTTTTAGGAACAATCTCAGAGCTGTGTGATGGCTATACACTTGTAACCAACTCAACATGAATGAAGATCTAACACAGAAGACATTAACTAGGTTTTTTGGAGGGTTTCTCAGAAGATGAGCTTCTCTCAAAATTTTCTCGTGATTTTCAATTTCTCGACCTTTTGCATGTCTCAAAACATGCATTATATATCATTTGTTACATTTGATCCTTCTTTCCCAAGAAAAGAATATCCTATGGCATCTTAGTTTGTTACAAAATTCCATCATGATTCGCAGACAGGGACGTTTAACATATTTGCAACAAAAGTTGCCAAGTGTTTCGAAAAAAGGCGAATCATTGAGGATTTTTGCATCATTATCCATTGTGGAGGCACGTTTTCATCTTCAAAGCATGTAGACCCCCTTCCTTTTGCATCCTTATCCCTCCAAAATTTGACTCTGTAACTTTTGGATTTGATATTTCACGTTTTTGGACGGGTTAGGGCAAAAATTTATTCCAAAAACATCTTTGATCTTCAAATTGATCCTCAAAACCAATTGCATTGGTCCTTGCAGGCACAAATGACACAAATTTGCCAAAAATTCAATCAAAATCGATGCAAAAACGCATTTCCACACTTCTGGAGCAAAAATGGCAGCCAAACTGAAAAATGCACAGTTACCATTGATTTGCCTTTCTCCCTTCAATCTGAGCCCTCCATGTGTCATAATGCGATTGGAAATGGGTTTGGGATCACTTTTTGACATTTTAACACTTTTGGAAAAAGTAAAAATTTGACATTTTTCTTCGACCCTCCGCCCTTGAGATTTGGCGCTGACACGTGTCCCAAGGTGGGTCCATTGGAATCGCGGCTCGATTCTTCACATTTCCATCTTTTTTTGGAAAAAAGGAAAAATTTTCAATTTTCCTCCGCCACTCCGCCTCCCGCAAGACACGTGTCCTCATATGATTAGCTGAGGGGAAGCGCTCTGATTTCATACTTTAATTCCTTTTCACCAAAGGAAAATTTTCAACATTTCCTCCGCACTCCCGCACCTCCGATTCTTGTCCCTGCCACGTGTCTCCCTTTGACTCGTCATGAGCCACGCTTCAAATTATCACTTCAACTCATTTTGCCAAAAGGCAACATTTCCTTTTTCCTCCGTGGCCCGCACTCCCTTTTGCCCCTGATCCTGCCACGTGTCCTCTCCTGAGTGGCCCGATAGACCCGCGGCCTTTTTCACAACTTTTGCTCCCATTCGCCAAAAAGCAAAATTTTTCTAAGTCCTCATGACCTTCCATCCCGCTTTTGATGAAAACATGACACGTGTCCACCTCTGATTCGCTGAGGGCTTGCGCTCTGAAGCCGCCACGTGTTCCATTCTATTTCGTTGCGGGCCCTAGGCATTTTCTTTGTACTTAACTCTTTTTCCAAAATGCCTTAAGGCACAAAAAGACCCGCCCGTCCACCTTCACTCTGCTTGCGACACGTGTACCTCCTCTGGGGCCTGCAGAGCTGCAGGGGCAACATGCACTTTTTTCCAAAACACAAAAATATTAAGTTTTTCGAGCAAGACCCGCCGAACCTTGTCTAATCACAAACGACCACGTAGGAGAAGTTTTTGAGCTAAAATTTGACTGGGCAAAGGACGCCCGTATGATTTCGTCAAACAACGTAGAAATCAGTGATGCCCTAGAATGTTGAAGATGAATTTGACGGGCAAATGACGCCCGTCGATCGTCACAAAACACGAAAATGCCAGGGATGCCCAAAATTGATTTTTTCTTCGTGGGTGAAGAATTTTTTGATCAAAAGACAAATGGAAAGTGTTTTTAGGCAATTTACGACCATGACAAGGGATATTTGAGGGCAAATAAGTATAAAACGAACAATTTCGAGCTCCAAAGGCCAAGAAAACACGGGAAAAATGGCAGAGGCGTTTGAATGGGCAAAATTAGGGCAAGGTAATGAGTTTGCAAACAATCCAATGCACAAGAATGGAACTACAACTTCACATCATCGATTTCATGAGGAAAAAACGTTTCAGAGCACAAAGAGCAAAAGGGGAAATATGTCAAAACAACAGAGGATAAAAATGGGTACCAACACAGCCCACTTGCGTAAACCATAATTACTTGTTTCACACGGTCTCATGGCATCATCCTTGCTTTTCAATTTTTACTTTCCTTTCCTTTTCTCTCTTCTAGTTACACATGAACCATTAATTCTTGACTTTTCTTGCTGCGTGGTACACCATCGAATGTCAACCATGTTACCCCACAAACTTAGACGTCTACCATGAACACGAAAATTTTTAGCCTTGCTCGACTTGCACAGTTAGATATACAAAATTCAGTTGAAACCTTTGGAGAACCTCTCTTCCTCATCTCTTTTCAAACTTGTGCTATGCTCTTGTGAACAAAAGTTTGCAATCACGCAACAGTCCTCATTTATTCTTTTACTTTGTCAACTTCATGAGCCACTTTTTCCTACACTGAAAATTGTTGTTTTTGGTCTAACCCATGCATAGGCTTTGAATGGTACAATCTTAATTGTACAATAATATCTTCTTCGCAATCTTAATGGTACAATAATATCGCATAATCTTGGTCAAAAGATCTTTTAGATCCCAAACTTCTATGTACAAGCAAAATGGAATTTGCAAGGAAGAATCTATGTGCCCTTTGTCCCTCAATATGTTCTTCCTTTTATCAAATTGATTATGCTGCCCTCCATGGTACAAATATGGCAGCGATATAGGAGGAATCAATAAATTTAGAATATGATGGTCATGTCTAGGGCTGCCCACAAAGAGTTCCCTTCTTAGGGCTGAAGTAGAATCCTTTCCCCATTCGGTACCCTTCATCCTCACAAAATTGTTAGAATATTCCTTATGACGACCAAAATATTGTAAGGACATAGCATGAAGGTGATGAAGCAATTCCTTAGGAAGATGATGAAATTGCTTACCATAGGTTGCTGTCCTGAAATTTCCAGCGAACTGAAAGTGATCATAGGCACCGGAAAAACACTCTCTTCATCTATATGACCCCAACAAGGTCACCCAAAAGTCTTGGTCCATTGACGTGTTTGCGAAATAATTTGTTGAGTGGGCAAATTAGTGGGTTCTCACCAACAGTGTGTGGGACTGAGTCCCTTTGCTTGAATGGGGCAGCTCCATTTATTGAAAACAAGGAAATGAAAACAATCTAAACTAATTTTTAGGGTGGCCCGAAGATCGGGATCACACAAGAATACTTCCCTAAACTTGTGGCAATTGTTTGTATTTAATACAAGGGAGGAAAATTGCTTAGTGAGAGAGATAGGAGAGAAAAATAAGAAAGGGATTTCAAAATAGCATAGTAGAGTTTGTTGCATTAAAATCGAACATTTCACTTGCATCAATGAGAAGAAACCACTTACAAAGAAAGAGGAACAATCCACAAGAAACACAAAGTTTTATTGCATCATGTGCACAATTTACAATGCTCATATAGTACAAGTTGAGACGGAGATTGAATAATAACAAACAAGAAATAGAGGAAATGAAGGCACTTGCTTCTAGAAAGACAGTGAGAGCTAGTAAACAAGTATTAACCATCCTTGAAAATGAGGGTGCCATTCATATTTATAGTGTTATGATTGTCCTTTCATCTCCCCACATGACCTTTCACCTTCCTTCGTGATTGTTGACCTTTCGAATTCCTGTCACGACCTTTGATGTTCTTCCATGACCGCTGGCCTTTTGACTTTTGTTACGACCTCGTGTTCATCACCCGTGACCTTTCACCTTTCTTTGTCATGTAAATACCTTATTTCATCTTCTGGTCACATGATAACATCCCGAGTCGCCTAAAATCTCCTTGAGGCATGACATCATCTTCTTTCGGGTCGCCCAAAATATCCTCGACGCATAACCTTGTTTTTCGTGTCGCTTAAAATCTCCTCGACGTATGACCTCGTTTTACGTGTCGCTCAAAATCTTCTTGATGTGCGACATCATCATGGGTCGCCTAAAATCTTCTTGACGCCACGCGACCAAACTCTTTCGGACGTGTGACAACATCTCCGGGTCGCACAACCGCATTATGAGTTTCTTAACGCTTGACTAGACCTTGATGCGTGATTGCATTCGTGGTCGCCAGGTCTCGTGGTTGCGCGACCGCATTCTATGGTTGCCTAAGTCTATGTGTTGCATGACCGCATTCTCGTGGTTGCCTAGGTCTCGTGTCGCGACTACACCTTGCTATCGCGCGCCTCAAGCGTTACGGATGCCTACAAGTCATTTTTAGGCGACCAAAATTGAAGTGGGCGACACCAACTTGCTGATGCGTGACTCAAGGCTTGCTGTTGGGCGTCTTAGGGCTTGTGTCGCGCGTCTGGAGTTGCTGATGTGCGTCACGTGGTTTCTTTGTCGTGCGATGAAAGTTGTCAAGGTCACTGAGAATTTGTTTTCTTCACCCCAGGAGCAAATTTTAACGAAAATTGGTCGTCCAATATATGAATCTTTATGGAAAAGGGCCAATGAATCCAATGAGCATATTTAGAAGTCCGAAAATGAAGTCTTCATAAACTTTTACCCATATTTTCATTTTTACCTCAAGGTGTGCGTCCAAGAGATTGAGTGATAGGAAGAGTTTATGATCACCACGAACTAACACATCATATGGGTTATGAAGAGCACTAAATATACTTTCATTTGAGCTTTGGTTAGGTTCTCAAATCTTCACGAGGCTCTGAAACTCTTTAATCAAGGTGACTAGCTTTTTAGTAACATGCATTTCTCAAGACCTTACTCATAAAGACCCGGTTTTGCATAACTTTTTCCTAAACCTTATTTTTCTTCTAGAACTTTCCTAAATTGCCTTAGATGATTACCTAGCTCTGTCATACACTGCTTGGAGGCATTAACTCTTCTTGGTACATCCCCAAGAGGTATTCATTAGATGCAAAAATCCTGAAAATAGGCCTTTTTAGGTCTTCGGGAACAACTCCTTCCAGGTGGATCATAATGAGCTCATGTATTGTTTCCAGCCAACTTACCTGCACATGAAACACATTTTAAAAATCTAGTTAGCACATTACCCGGTTCATGGATTTTTTGAGTGTGGGTATGGTTGTCATGGCCAAAATTTCAATTTTTATGCTAGACATTTAGCATGACAACATGACCCTATGCAAATGTGATTCGTCTCCATCCTTAGCATCACAAAGACTTCCTATTTGTCGTGATTTACTTTGGAGCATTAAATTTACCCTAAGGTCATCCCTTTCAATCAATTGCCCATGACCATTAATCTGAAATGGTGTGGTATAAAGCAACAAATCTGAATTACCTTCATACCTTTGATAGTGTTCATCTTTCTTTGCCATATGAGAATTTGTTAAAGCATATTGATACATGCAAGGGACCACATCATGAATCTTACCGGAATCACGAACATTACCAATTTGTCTTTCATTGCTTGTTATCCTGGAAGGTCCTAAGCGAGCTAATCCTCTACCTTGTTCTTTGGCAATTGTGTTTCAACCTTCAACTTCTCTTCATCATCTTGTAAATCAGATTTTTCTTCTTTATTTTCTTGTAATATGTCATCATTAGAAATCAATGAATCATCATGAAATATCAAAGGATTTATACCTTCCAACTTGTGCTTCATGATTTCCTCCTCTTCTCGAGGCTTGCGCTTCAAGATCTCATAAACCGTTGGCCCTTCATATCGCATTTCTGAAAATCAGTCAAGGGCTCATCCTTGGGAAGAGTGATGGGTGCTTCAATGGGCTGCTCCCTCTCAATGCCCAACAACTTTGATTGTTCTTCGTCGTCCTTGATCACGATGGAGGGATTCTTTCCCCTAGGACTGGAACATCTTTCCCATTTTCCTTGGGTATAACTCGGGGTTTGGACCTTGGTCCCATTCCCACTTTACCATTCTTCAACCCTATGAACTTGGCGAGTGTCTTGGCATCACGAATCTCACCCGGAAGAGACTGTACTCCTCATTGATGGTAGCAATGTTATGGCTCCCGAATGCCGCATTTTAAACTTGGGCATGGCTTCTTCCCTAGGGAGGAAAGTAGGCTAGAATGGCCTAGCAGCAACTCCAAAACTGGACCCTAAGGGCTGCCTCACGCTATGAATTCCCGAAGAATTTCCTTCTCCATTGTGGTTCGTAAGGCCTGGATCAACTGTGTCATCCTATTTGCTAGTCTTTCTTGCCCTAAGGAAAGCTTCTCAACCCGAACATCATCAAAATGTATGTTTGCCATTTATTTTCTCTTTTGAATGAAACCCTCCAAGCTGGGAGGATAGATGCTTTGATACCATTGTAATGTCCCTTTTAGGGCTGAAAATGGAGAAAAGGGGTTTACCAACTATCCCCAATAAATCTGATCTGAAAACACCTTCAAGTACACACACAACAATTTGAAAGTAGCTAAGAATAACTTAAAATGATTAACCAATTCAAAATCAACAGTCTCCTAGGGCAGCGAACTGCCTATGAGATTTGAGTCCACTTTTCACTATGCAAATCAATGTAGAATGCCACAAAATAATTTATCTAGCCATGACAATATTTATACATCACAAATACATCAAAAGATTGAAGAAATATCTGATTAGCATAGCGGAAATTAATTATTTATAACAATAGTAGTCCCACCAAACCGAGGGCTAGGAAAAATAGTAAATCTCCACCAAAATTCACCAAAGTTCAAATTACGGCCTTATAAAATATGGAGATTCAAAATATAAAACCAGATTAGAAATTTGTGCCTGAAAGCATCAAACCAACTTCAAACCCTAGTTGCTCCCCAAGGAAGAGCTCCAAAAATGATGTAAAGCCTTTGCAATCCTTCTTCTTGATGTCTCCAACTCAAAATGGAGGGTTTCCGTCCTCCACCAAGCCATAGGAAGGTTTTTGTCTTCTCTTGTATGCCACACAAGAGGGTTTTCGTCCTTAAGTGGAAAGGTAGTGAGCAACTAGCCCAACAAACTAACTATATGAAAAAATGCGCCAAAAGATAGGTGCAAAAGAAGTCCTTAAGTCCCTTGTATATCCTTCCCTTGGCGCCAAAAGCCAATTAGAAGTGGACTGACCTCTTTAAGCTTCTTTTTATCTTTTAATTTGTTTTTATGAATCTCCAATCACAGCCGACCTGCTTTATAAAGGGAAACACTAAAAATAAACATTAAATCTAATTAAGAAAACTGAAATGAAAATGCAATTCCTTCCCTTGCTCAACCACGCTTCATTGCCATGGAAAGGGGATGACAAGAAGTCCACTTTTAGACCCTGTTGTCACCCAAAAGTTGCACCTTGATAGAGAATGGTGTGTGTACTCTCTCTCCTGTTGACAAAATTGGAACACCTCAAGGTTGTGGGTAACCTATGTCTGAGGTGAACCTCCAAAGAGGGCTGGTTCCCTTGTGAATCACCTAAAAACTAAAACTTTGACAAGGAAAAAGGAGAAGGAATGCGGGAAAAAGGAAATAAGGGTGATACACCAATAATTTAACACATGCATGTACTTCGCACACAGGGAAATCAAAGATCCACACACCTGCACAACTCTAAGCTATTTTGCAAAATTAATTCAAGGGTTTAGGAGAAAAGGACAGCGGTAGAGGGAGTAATTTCCACACTAAGGCAATACAATACCCTATTAAACACAATGAATAATCTGAAAAACAACAATATGAGAGGGCAAAAATGAATTTTATTACTCAGAGGTGCAAGTACAAAGCTCCAAAACTAGAGCCAAACAACTGCAAGTGTCTAATGAATTTTTACAATGCAAAATCCTTCTTCTATCCAAGTTGACTGTTGCTGCTAATAATAGACTGCTGTCTATTTTAATTCCTCCTCCATGCTTGGCACCAACAAGGAACTGTGATCGTTGTTTCTTCTTCTTTATGTATTATTTTTCTGTGCATTGTTGGCGCCAAACATAACTGAAACCAACAAATACAATTCCTCCAAAAATAGCCAAGTGCTATTTTTAGCAATCCTTTGCATGGAAAATACGGTAACGACATCAAGGGATTGTTTGCTGCTAAACAAAGAGATTAGAAGCCTTCTGCATCCATTGGGCTATGGAGTCACATACTTACACAACAACCCGTATCCTCTGAAACAAAACCACTGAAATACTCTCAACAAAAGGAAAACATGTGCATGCAAGCACTTCTTGAAAAGACAACTAACTAAGAAAACTGAAAAAACAATGTGCATGCAAACACTTATTATGCAAGAAACAAACCTAAACTACTCCTAACCTAAACAAAGAGAAAGTAAAGCTAAACAAAACCACATACTAGTTGGGAGAAATAGCTTCCTTTTCTCAAAAAGTGTGGCCATGAGATCAATTTTGCAACTAGATCACATGGTATAAGTGCAGACATGGCTTGCACCATTGATTTGCTCAAAATATCAGCCCAGAAAAGAATGAACACCTCTATAGGATCTGCACTCTGTCTTTGTAGATGTTGGGGCTGATTTTTGGCAACTTGAAGCTCTTTCTTATGCTTTGAAATGAGCACAATTGATGGCAACTCCTTTTGTGGCTCTAAACTAGCCAAATAACTGATTGGACATGGTATCCTCATAGCTGATAAACTGATTTTCTTGATCATCCCCTCTTCTTTATGTGAAATCTCATCATTTGGAGTGCTTAAGGCCCTTCCTTGATCATATTGGATACTCAGAGACTGATCTGAAACATTTTCTACCTCATTGCAAACACCGCATATTTGGCTCCTTTTCAAGCTCGAAAGAAGATGTAATAACAAGAGAGTCTTTATTGAAAAAGATAAGATGATGGAGGTGGAATACTTACAATTTCAATTGGCTCTCTCTCATCATCGGAAGCTTTTAATTTTGATAAAACCTCACCCTCTTTATTGTTCGAGCTTGAGGAAACTCCTTTCGAATTTGAATTTTTCGTTGATTTCTTCCCCGTATGATTGTTTGCAAGCTGATCTGAAGGTGATATAGGCTCAAGATTGTTGATCTGATCCTTAGAAATACTCATATGTTCCTCCAAAACATTATCTTTACGTTGTATCTCAAGAGATTTGAGAAAACTTTGTCTAACCTTTGCATGTTGGTCATATTCCTCTTGTTGCTCTGTAACTTCAACCACTTTCGTGCACTCCTCTATTGTAGGCTTAACCAACCGTGGAATTTGTTTGTCCTCTCAAGTCGTAAGCTCCATTTCTTTAGATTTTACCTGAGAACTTCTTTGCTTGGCTCTTTAGTTGGCTGCTCTTCCAAATTGCTTTGTTGATTAGTTTCATTCCATAATGGATTTGGGAATATGAGGGGAGGGGTGGGTTGGGTTGCTAACTGATTTTGCAATGGTTGAGATGATTGGAGAGGTGTAAGATCTTGTGGAGGAGAAGCTTTAAGAAAGCTAGGAATTTGGGACTTGGGCTCCGGTTGAAGTGGTTGGAAAGTAGAAGTAGGAGGGTTGCATGATGATAGTGAAGAATTACCCCATTGACAGGGTTTCTCAACACTATATTGGTAAGCTTCCATCTCTTCATTCCACTCGATATTTGTGGTATCAATTCAGACACAAAGTCTATCTTCTCTTGAGGGCTATACCAACTTGGCATAGAACCGACCCAAGGGTAAGGTACCCGAATCCAAGTTTGGCTGCCTTGATGGTACTTGTTGCCCTCATTTGTACCATTTTTATCTCCAAGTGTTGTACCTACATTTGAAAATCATCATTAGGCATGGAATTGTTTCCATAATCTGCATATTCCTGCTCTTGAAAAACACCATGATTATTAGGATAACCATACAAATTGTTTGGATCATGGGCATATTCATTATGATAGGGCTTATAATATTGATTTGGAGGAGGATTTTGGGGAAAAGGAGATGGAGGGGAATAATAATGCTCTTTAAATTGGGAATTCCAAGGAGGAATTGAAGTCATGATTGCACAACCTCATAAAAATATGGAAAGATGGAGGAAATGGTCTATTGATTGAGAAAAATGGATCTTTGGGCCAATGGAGTCACAGATGCTGAATATTTGTGTCTGAAACACTGATATTTGCTAAGAACAACATCAACTTCTTTAGCAAATTTTGTCTTTGTCCCACCGGGCGTGCCAGAAATTGTTGTCACCTGAAGTTGCACCCTGATAGAGAATGGTGTGTGTACTCTCTCTCTTGTTGACAAAATTGGAACACCTCAAGGCTGTGGGTAACCTATGTCTGAGGTGAACCTCTAGAGAGGGTTGGTTCCCTTGTGAATCACCTAAAACTAAAACTTTGACAAGGAAAAGGGAGAAGGAATGCGGGAAAAGGGAAATAAGGGTGATACACCAATAATTTAACACATGCATGTACTTCTACACACAGGGAAATCAAAGATCCACACACCTGCACAACTCTAAGCTATTTTGCAAAATTAATTCAAGGGTTTAGGAGAAAAGGACAGTGGTAGAGGGAGTAATTTCCACACTAAGGCAATACAATACCCTATTAAACACAATGACTAATCTGAAAGACAATAGTATGAGAGGAAAAAAATAATTTTATTACTCAGAGGTGCAAGTACAAAGCTCCAAAACCAGAGCCAAACAGCTGCAAGTGTCTAATGAATTTTTACAATGCAAAAATCCTTCTTCTATCCAAGTCGACTGCTGCTGCTAATAATAGACTGCTGTCTATTTTAATTTTATTTTATTTCTTCCCCTCCATGCATGGTGCTAACAAGGAACTTTGACTGCTGTTTCTTCTTCTTTTATTTATTTATTTCCCTGCATGCTACTGGTGCCAAACATAACTGAAACCAGCAGTTGATAAATTTAATAAAAGCTTCTCTTTTTAGCGCCATGGGTTATTTTAGAACCAACAGTTACTAAATTTAATAAAAGCTAACTCTTTCATCCCCTGGAGCATGTTAAGATGCTACAAGTAGGAGAGTTTTCTTTTTTTTAGATCATCCATTCATGCACTCCTAAAAATAGAACTGAACTTCTCTTTTTAGCTCTTCTTATTCTTTTACCTCTCTTTAAAAATAGCCAAGTGCTATTTTTAGCAATCCTTTGTGTGGAAAATATGGTAACAAACTCTTAATTACAAAAACGGGACATTACAAGTTTTCAAAACAAGGACCATTTAATTGTCTTGTTTCACGATGGTGATATAATGCCATGATATATTCTTAATTTGTATAAGGCAGCCCTTGTTTGGCCATAGTATATGTCCAATGTGTAGTATTAGGCTAATAGCTAGGTAGGCCATTGTGCCAAATAGTAGTCGTAGTGTGGAGCAGAGGGAAAGTAATAGTAAGATTGCGCTCATCAACTGTACCCTTTAGAAGTCGCAACCAAGAGCGACCTAATAAAGGAGAGCAGGTTGAGTGTAAAGGGAAAACCCACACTCTGGTTGTGATTACGAGTAAGCCAAAAGCAATAAGGAGCCTGATATAACCCTTAAAGGTGTAAGATGGGAGAAGTGGCATGATATTTGATGGAGTAAGAGCAAGGGTATGCAATGCCTCATAAGTGCAAATATTTGCATTTGTATCCAATTTAAGCGGGACATGCTCCCGATAGTGACCATGAATGTAAAGTATGCTAGTAAAAGTATCAAAGCGTGGGTGCTTGCTTGATTCGGCTACATCCAATGAATATGATCATTTGAGCAATAGGGATTCCTTAGGAAGTATAGTGATGACATTGTTGGCCTTTAGGGTTTTGATGTTATTAGTCGAGCTAGACAATGATCAACATTACGCCCAAATATACGGTGATAGTCATAAAAGGGCTTATTAGGTTGCTAAGAAAGCTTTTAAGCAGAGCGGTGTCGTAAGAGGTACAATAAGCAGGTTATGATCAAGCAAGATAGACAATAGTTCTTGAGGCGTGTTTAGATGTGTCGAAATGCCTAGGGCTAGTACAGACAAAAAGAGAATGAAACATAGACTCATCTTCATCCATAGGATTAAAATTAAGCTTGCACAAACATTCATCAATAAGTTGAATAGAATTATCATCGCTATTAGAGTAATGATATACAATGTTGTCGTGTCGTGTCGCATTGGCCAACAAGTCAAGAGGAGTGGTAGTATCAGATGAAGGAGATATGGTAGAGTGAGATTAATCAACAGGGACCTCCATGGGAGAGGCAAAGGATAGACTCGGTGGTTTGTTCAACCAATGATGGCACAAAAGGTGTATTTACAAAGCTATTACTTATCTCACCAACCACATATGTGTGTATCTTATCCATAGGAATGGGCTGTAATGGAGGAGTGATGATAGGTGCTTGAGATGGAGTAGTCAATTTTACAATATTTGAAAGGATCACTATCAATGGCAATGGTATACTCATAACATCATGTATAAATTTGACACATTGATGTGTATGGTAGATGAGATAGCCTCCATAGGATGGATCCAAGGGCGTCTTAAGAGGAGATTGTAATGAAGTGCATTGTCCATTCTATAAAATGTAGTAGGGAGTTTCTTAGGGCCAACTACAAGATCCAAGGTGATATTACCCAATGTAGATCGGGTGATATTATCAAAGCCTCACACAATAGTAGTCAGATCAATGCAGTCATAAAAATGCCCATTTGTTTAAGCAAAGAGCTAGGGTAGATAATCAACCTAGACCCTTATCTATCAAAATAAGCTCAATGAGGAATATATGATTATAGGCAGTAATAAGCAACGATGGGTATTGGTCCATACCATGTTTAGGAGGAATCTCTATGGGACTAAAAGTGATTTTTCCTTATACATGGTTTTGAATGTGTACATAATAGATGCAAAAGCAATAGGCTGTGTATTAGTAGGCAAGCCAATAGATGTAGAGCTTCATATCGATGTCCTCATCGACAGTGCGTTCTTAAGTAATTGGAAAAGAGATATCTTAGTAGGGGTGTTGCTTAATTGTTCTAATATACCATACCCCTTAGAGCACCGAGTTTGGTAACGCGAGCAGAAGAGGGCGGTGGAGGTAAAGGTGGATTGCCCTAAACTCGGTTACTTATTACGCCTCAGTAGTAACCACATCAACTTTTGGAATAGGATAGGGTGCAAAGTGAGGTGGATGTTTCAGTAGTAATAGGAATGACCACAAATTGTACATCAATGTAAGTAGGAGTCATTTTAGATTGGGCCATGAGGTAAGCAGAATCAACATATGGGTCACCTCTCTCAAGCTGAGTATGAGCATGGACCTGGTTAAAGGGATGGTATCCCATATCAGAGTTAGAGAGTGAACCCTTAGGCTTGAGGCAAAGATCATAAAAGATTTGAGGATGAGTCATGATGATGACAAAAAAACAAAGCCAAGGACTATGAAGAGGATCATACACCACAATTTGAAAGATAAACCCTAAGGTAACTAGGATTAACACACCGAATTTGATCAAGGGTCAGTATCACCAAATGCTTAGACCCTAAAAACCTCTTTTAGACCATATGGAAGGATATAAGGTATGTTAGAGGTAGAATGTTCTAAATAAATTAATCCACATCAACCATACAATTCAGAATATATCTATTAATACAGTAAATGATGATATAACAATGAAAAGATAGTGTAAAATGCAAGAAGTGATAAAAACTTAGCTGTATAAAGAGATACATAAGTGATTTGGGTGTGCAAACTGGTTAGAATGGATGATCTGAACTTGACGATGCTTCGTTCTTAAGACTGTAGCTGGAAATTGCTCTTGTACAAAACCGTATAGATTTGTCTAGGGCATAATACTGATCTAGTCTTGCTCTATACCATTTCGAACCTATAAATGGTGGAGCTATGTAACACTACTTATTTGTCACTAGCACGGAAATGGTTTTCATTGTTTGTTGCTAGGGTTCACACTTTTAAAACCACCCGTGATGACCTGCAACAAATAGAATACCCTAGATGCATGCAACCAACTTTGATAAAAAGTAGAAATCTGTGTGTGAGTGAGGCTGGACTAACCTTGGCGGTCAACCCTTGTTGAACCAATCCAGACGTTGCACTACATCCCCTTGAGTAGGAGCAAACCTCATGTAATTCTCCTAGTGTTGGTATAAATAGTGTATGCAATCTAAGCGAATCCACTATGTTGTGCTCTGTCTCTTCACACAAAGAATAACAAGCGTAACTATAGATAGAATATAAATGTACCCAACACAGTAGTAGTGTGGTGTGATGTGCTTTAGATGCTAAAATTGATTCCCTTTGTCCCTTAAGACCTTTGACAATGCTTGGAGTGACTTGCTCTTGCTAAGACTAGGACCTTTGAATGCTTGGTAATGGAGGAAGCTAGACTCTTGAACCTGGTTTGAGTGCTTCAGACTTGTGCATCTACTTTAGGAAGATTTAGGAGAGCTTTGAGTGCTTTAGTGTTGATATTTTGCAATAGGAGTGCTTGAGAATGCCAGGTGAGTTATGAAGTGCATTTGACTTGCTTATATAGGCTTTCGAAGGTTAGATATCACATTAAGGCTGACCTAGGGAAGATGAAACGACACACATAAGATATTCAAATTGAGAAAAAGTCGTTGGAAGAGAGGGGAAGGGACAATATAGGTCAGCCCAAACCATGGTACAATTTGGCCTTGTTCTATACAGGATTTAATGATGGCAAAGTTAGATTCCGAGAAATATTCCCGAGGATAGAATATTGTTTTAGATAATTAATATTGCATGAATGAATGACAAAGTAATGTGCAGAGATTAGCAAGTCACGTGGAGAGAAGGATATGTCAATTTAGCTTAGAATGTGAGTGAAGTCTTAGTATAGGAACAAAGCCAAACTTGTCATTGTCAAAAGATAAGTTACCAAATTTGAGTGTCTACAAACACATGGTCCCTTTCACACTTGACTTTAATAAAGGGTCCTTGGAGCTCCAAACATGTATGTAGGACCAACTTTATTAAAACTTGATATTTAATTAATTGTTTGGAGTCCAAAAGCCCATCAAGTGCCCATATTGATAAATCATACCATTTTTTCAACCTTAGCTTTGTATTACTCTGTAACTTAACCTGCAAGCCTCCCAAGTGCCCGGAAAGTGATAACTAGGACCCCAAAACATCAAGGTACATTTTGGGTGTGCTAACATGACCATTGCTTCCGAAACTCATCATCATCTACTTAAGCCTCATATCTCTGTGATTATCACAGCATCAGGCTTGCCCCAACAACTCAATTAATTATCTTTCTCCCCAATCTCTACAGCTTCAAAATCCACAACAAACTTTATCCCCGTGATATCTAATTCTGCATCCTTCAGAAGCCCAATTGGCCTCACTTTTGTTTTTTTCTCATTATAGACAAACTAGTAGTATGGTTCAATGCAAGACTTCTAAATCTTTTCCATACCTCTTATGACAGAATATTGACTTCTAGGTTAGTATTAATCAATACTTTTTTCATACCGCGGCCATTTATCTGCACTTTAACCAACTCCTTGTCATAACTCGTGCAATGTGCTATGTATAAAGTCCCCAGGCTCACAACATCTTCGTGTGCAGTCTTTACACTCTATTGAAGCCATGTTTTCAACGAAGGCAAAATCTCTTCTTGTTTCATCATCGCAAATATCTTAGTCAATTCAGCAACCTCCTTAGAAGTAGGACTCTTGTGTTGGTGTTCCTTCATCTTTGCTTCTAACTTGCACGTGGCTTGCACCTCTCCTTTGCAGTGTTCTTATCATTTTCTGCGCACAAGTCAACATTGTCTTGTATCTTGCGACTTCCAACTGCTATGTGGGGAATAGCCTTAGCTTGCATATATATCCCACTCTAGGTAGCTATGCTTGCCTTCGCCTCAACATTACTTTCTTGTGCAACCTTCTTGCACTGCCAACTTTTACCTTGTTGAGCCAACTTCACCATACCCGCAACTTTTTGCGGGTTCTCACTTTCTCTAATCTTCTTCACCAAATTAGGTTATTCTTCAATCTTATGGCCCTCACCACAATGTGTGCAAGTTGGAGACTTTGAACACTTCCGTCTTGTAATGGTTCATAACTTTCCACTTATAACAAGACCCTTGAATTGTCCTTTGCTTCTACCAACTCTCCGGCCAGATGATCTTCCTTATATCCCTGACCTTACGGTGAATACAGAAGAGGGTTCCCTTACTTTGTCTCCCAATTACGAGCTTGTTGCATCTCTTCAATAGCTCCACAATCAATAGTGTCATGCATATCATATACACAGACTTTACACCAAGCGGTCTTCACTCTCTTTACACATTAAATAGCCAGACAATCCCGCGTCCCAAGATCTCCATAACAAACATTGCAGCACAACTTCACTGTTTCAATCTTGCTTTAGATACAATCTCCATTTGTATATGTGGTCACATTACAATTGATGCAATACTTATCCAAATTGTGTGTGGTTCAAACCGTTGATGCAGCCAGCTGCTTCTACTATGTATCCATTATAGAAATTTGTGCTTTTAAGAATGAGCTAACTACTAATACTGTGTACCCATCGTCAAAATCTGTGCTTTTAAGAATGATCTAACTGAGTGCCAAAAGTTTGAGCTGCGTACATGCACAATGTGACATCCAAAGCCTCATGAATCTATAAAGTTCTTCATAGCTAACTGTATTCAAAATGGAAGCAACAACCCACCAACAAACCAATGCACATGTAGCGGATGAATCTCATAAGAGATTATAGAAAGCAAAGTCTTGAAATGCGCATCATATGCACACACACTCTCTGTCAGTTACTTCTTGATCTCTTTTAAGCAAGCAAAAATATTTTCTTGCTCAAATTCAGGAATATAAAACTCCTTCAAAAATGTCGCCTTTAATGTGTCAAGTTCACAACCATCTTATTAGGGTCAAATTTTTTATACTAGGTATGCATCCTATCGAACAATGTTGTTGTAAATTGACTTGTGTTCGCTTTTGATGAAAAAACACACTTCATTCTCCACACAAGTTCACACTTATGTATGTGGCCTAATGCATCTCCTATCCTGTGATACTCTAGGAGCTTCATCATCACATCATAGAACATTTTCGTTGTCTGAACCAATGACGACTGTGTCTGCGTAGGACTCACTTGTACCCCTCCTGCCACAACCATAGGTGGTTTTGGCACGTACTCCCTCCAATAGTACTCTGACTTCCTCCTTCGCTAAGACTCATCTTTCCTTGTGTAGTATCCATTGATCTGCGTAACAACAAACCTTCACTTGAATCACACTTTAGAATTCTACAAACCTAACCTTACAAAAATCGTCTTTTGAAAAGACAAATATGCAAAGGCATCAACCTTTGAAAAGTTCAAGTCAAAGACTTTTAGATCTTGTGCTTTCTCCTCCATGCCGCTTCCATCCATCTGTATCAACACATCCATCATTGCTCAAAGAGTCTTTATTGCGTAAACCTTCACAACTAGAGCATCTTCCACAACCGTGCAATTTTGTCTCATGCGTTCAAATTCCACCTAGGGTTTTAACAACATTTGCAAGGCTGAACTCTCTAGGAGTCCGTGACAACAACCTTATTAGGCTCACCTTCCACATTATTACGAAGCCAGTCCTCTCCGACAATGAAATTCTCCATCTTCAACCCGATTCGCACAAATTTGGTCTCATTTTGTAGTCTACCGTCACCTAGCCCCCATGCCTCACAAATTTCGCCAACCATGCCCAAGGTTTCAACACAATTTTTATTAGGTCATCCAAAAAACTTGTGATCTGACCCAATCTAGTTATGCAACAACTTGCGTCAGATCCTCACAACCAATGCCAATGAGACCCCAACAATAGAACCAAATCTTAACACAAAATTTTAGTCATTTATTAACAAATCCTATGTAGATTTAGGAAATTCGTGTTACAAAATACACATCCACACTATGCCAACATATTCGTTCAAGCTTGCACTTGAAGGTCTCACTTGAGACACATAGAGAACACCGAAAGCCTCATAATATGAGAGAATTGCGAAGATCTAACAAGAACTCGAGGCACGACATGAACTAAAGACTAACTACTCAAGAATCAATCGACAATTGCTCATTAACATACACGGATTATAAATAAGACCAACTACTCCTCAATTGTGCAAGAAGAACACTTTATATAAAGATCCAATGGTAATTATGCTCTATATGCTACAAGATATAACAAAATACAAGCAGATATAGGGTCAACTGCTATTAAAAGTTCAAAACCTAATTTGAAACTATAAGATTCATCAAACATACAACTATAGGACCTAATGCTTAACAATCGAAGGTTACAAGAAGCCTATCAACTCAAAATTCCTTCAAAATGAGGAACTAGGATGTATTTGTAAGATTCACAGACAATTTGGCACAACTAGTTGTCACGCAAATATTCCTTGGATTCCACTCTAGATCCCCTTGGGTCTCGTGGTTATCTTTGAGTTGGCATGAATTCGTAGGTCTCTAGAATCTTCCTTGGCTTCCTTAGGCATTTGCACGATCACAAATAATGTGCTGCTTTGTCAGTTCATGTGCCACTACGTGTCAAAACCTTATATTCTTACAACCAATTATTCTTTGCCGCATCTCACTCCCACATGCTTGATAAAAGGGCTTTAGTTGATGTGCTTTTGGGGGATCAACTTCTCCTTAGTATGGAGATCTTCTTCCTGCAAGTTATCAAATGAAATTTCTAGAGCTCATATCCTCAATTGAGGATTATTTTGGAATCAACAATGCATCTCAATCTCCAACATATTTCATTCTCAAGGTGTTTCAAGTGCTTTTATTCGTCATTTAGATTCCATCCTTTTCAGGACTCCATTATTTGTGGTTTGCGCGAACTCGTACTTCGCCATATTCTATTTTCTTTTGGCTCATCTTGACTACTATGAGATGATTCCAATTTGTTCATAGAAATTGGGCACAATTTTTTTATATGCAGGGAGGAAATGGTGAAAATCAATCTTGTAGTGGTTCCTTTCTTATAAATATCACTATATCTCACATGCACGCATGGTCTTATTGATTGAAGCCCCATTGATTGCATATAAGTTAAGCTAACTAAGGAAGATTCTAGCTCCCATGAGTTCACTAAATGCATCCCAAGTAGACTTAGATTGAATGATTTGTCTTTTGCACATGTGCAATTCACTAATTGATTATAAATTAGACTATTTGAGGTGTCTATACATGCTTAGTTCAAGGGTAATTTGCATCCACTTATCATCACCATTATAAATCTGTTTATTCCACATTAATGGAGAGTGTACATGAATAGTTTTGGCAGCTATCACATGTATTCTTTGCTGACTTACGCATTCCTATTTTAGTTTATCTTGACATTTTCTTTTTGCTTTGCAAGGTCATATCGTTACCCTTCTTTGAAACCCCGTCATTGAGAATGATCAAATCACCACTTTCAAAGGAAGCTAACCAAGGGACCAAACCTAGCTTTTGCAACAATGAGAATTGACGGGCCATAGTAGTCTTCAGTTTACCCATCAAAAACTGAGCAGGTTTTCAAACAGTTTGAACTATATATGATTTCGACTTGACAAACCATCTGATATCACCCATGAAATATCCTCGTGATTTGCACAAGCCAGACCTGCCAACTATTGAGAATAAGAACAATCTGCCATTTAGTTCGGAGGGGTTCTGAAATAAAGAGGAGTTGTACCAAAAGCCTCAAACAACCGATAATGATGAGACAAACAAAGAGGATTCACCAAAGTACGTATTCTCCAAACATCATTGCAGAAGGGTCTTAAAGAAAGCCTTTAGTTTCTTCTTCATTGCAGTAGCATAAAGGGGACCCGGCCCTGCACCTACTTGGTGAGATCTTTGATCTTCTGAGATATGATAGTTTAACCTGAAAATGAATGTGTGCGTGTTAGTTATTACACTTTGGATTAGGGTTAGAAACAAGAGATATATTTAGATTATGGTTTATCGGCAAGCAACGAGGTGATCGGGCTTGTATTAACATAGAGACCCGGGTTCAAACCCAATGTGGGCATGTCTGTAAATAATTCTTGTATATATGTGAGGCATCTTTCAAAATAAAATAAAAAATAATTAATTTAACATTAATGTGTAGATCAAAATATACCTATTAGCAATTTGCAAGATAGAATGATCGAGACAAGTGCTAAATGAAACATGACATAAGAAAGGAGATGTACTTAGCTGATTGGATGCTCAAGAAGTTGATATGAGAGTGGTAGATGAATGAAACAACTGGAAAAGATCTACAGGATGAGCAGGTATGGAACTATCGGACGTGTATAGAACTGTTTGGCGGTTACATATCTATGTGGCGGTTTTGTATGGCGAGTTGCTGGTGTCCTAGAGCTTTTTGTACTTGTGTAAGGCTTTAAAAAATGCTTTGTTGTGAAACACTATGTCTCGCAAATGTGTGTGACCCTTTATATGACACAAAATAGCTTCAATTGCTAACCACATGTAGGAGAACCTGCCAAAAGGATAGGGGTTAGGTTGAAGTGGAATCCTTAAACTGCCTATGTTGGCACTACTCCAAAGAGGCCTCAAACCGCACATAGCTCTCCACATGTAGAAGAACTTGCAAAAAGGGTAGGGGTTAGGTTGAAGTGCAATCTGTACACCGCCTACGTTGGCACTACTCCAAAGAGGCCTCAAACCGCACATAATTCTCCACCTAGAGATGTGATATCTATATGGATGTAACTATCTTTGGCAATGTACACTTGATAATACTTTGTAAATGGCTTGGCATGCTTGTGCTTGACTTGGCTTGGAAGGTTTGTAACTTGGGAAGCTAGACTCTTGAACTTGGTTGGGAGTGTTTTAAACTTGTGTGTGGGTTGCTCCTAATGTGTACTCTTTGCTCGGGGTAATTTAGGAGAGCTGTAGTGATTTTGGAATAATATTTGTAAGTAGTGCTCTTGAAAGTGCTAGGTGAGTAAATGAGTGCATTCGATTTGCTTATATAAGTGTTTGTATATATAATTTCGCATTAAGGCCGATCCACGAGGAAAGCACCAACCCATAGTAATATATCAAATTGAGAAAGTGACTGTTGGGTGGCTTGTGACAAAATTGCCAATTTTGGACCAAACAATTGGACAATTTGGTTCCTATTTGTGTATAGGTAGGGAGTGCGGTGTTGGAAATTTTGGACACAACACTTGGAAGTGATAGACTATTGTGGACTGATGCAAGCAATTCTGTAAGTGATTGAGCAATACAAATAAGGATAACAAGTCATGTAATAGGGCCAAGGAAAGACAATTGAACTCGGAATGTGCACACAAGTCATGATTTAGGGATTAAGCCAATACTAACATTATCAAGTGATAAATTACTAAATTTAGGTGTCTACATCCCCCAACCCCCCTTTAAGCTAGGAAATGAAATTTGCTTGTTTAAAGGAAAAGATACATGAGTGTGTAGACACACTTTGTCTTTGCTTAAGGTGCTTGATTCACTTGAGTGTTGACATGATATCCATGGTGAAACTTGCAACATAGAGTGTAGTCAATGTCCATAAAAAGAATTGAACTTTAACTCAGATTTGAAAATGTATTTGAAACTTGAAATTTGAAATTGAAACTTGCAAATTTGAAAAGTGAACAAAGCAAGGAAGGAGTACACCTGTTTGTCTTGCCGAAGGAGAAGCTCCTTGATGAAGTGCTTGGAGAGATGGATTGGAATTGAGGTGCGGGAGGAATGGGGCGATCAGTCATGATTTTGCTAATGAGATGCCAGAGTGAAAATGGAATTGGGTGTCACTTGACTCAACACCAAAGAAAGGTGTTACAGGACCAAATGTGTAAGGTAGTGGAAAGTCGAAAGGGAATGAAGTATACTCATGCTCCCATTGTGCGATGTCTTAATATATCAAGTATGCAATGGCAAATATAGAAGGCCTATGCCCCCATACTATGTATTGCAAAGGTGGTTTAGATGCACAAAGTCGAAAGGGAATGAAGTACTTATGCCCACCATATTATGTACCGAAATGTAGGAAAATTTTGCTCTGGACTGTGTCAACTATATCTGAATTTGTACCAAAAACCTGTAAACGTCTGCATGTTCTAGAAGATTCTGAATTTTGCTGCTGATAAACAATGTCGGACAAAATCGTCCATCCTGGATAGTAACGTTTGACAGTTCTATCCCCTGTTAGATGGTTTTGTCCCCGTGTAAATGGTGACCCTGATCTGTATCTGTTACTATTCCTGTGTATCAATATTCTATTCTATTATGCTCTTTCTTCTGTATTCTGTTTGTGTTCCTGAATTGCATAGATATCCGTGTGATTAACTCCATTGAATACCCCCTCTTTTGAGGTGAGTGAGACGTGCAATAAATCGCTGAGCTAAAAAAATGATGTGTCCATGTTGGATGTATCATATAGTCAGCGTTGGATCACATTGAAGGCTGTTGTAGGCGTCCACTGTAGAGACCCTTTTCTTGCAAAAGAGTGCATGGTAAAAACCATGACACAGAGAAAACAAGCATACAAACAAACAAACAAACATAGAAGCATATAAACAGATAAGTATACAAGCATAAAAGCATACAAGTACAAGCAATGTCACATATGTTAGTCATAGCAAAGGCAAAGAGCCACATACAAGAGACACAAGAGTGTCACACACACAAACAAGCATGAGAAAAGGCAACAAAGGCCACAAACAAGGGACACCAAAGTGTCGCACACACATGCATAGAAAAGCCATAGGCTGCATACATGAAAACAAACATACAAGCAAGCAAGTGAATACAATAGTAGATAGTAGCCCGAAGGCACATAGATCAAGAGATACTAGTTCTGTACAAAACACATGTTAGCTGCATTAGTCCAAATAAATAACATATAACACAATATAGAAAATGAGCATAATGAGAATGTGAAATAACACTATGTAATGAAACAATAACACCTGATAGCGTAAGAAGATGCCCCCAAATTAGCAAGGCCATTGCGAAGGGACTCGGCCATCACTTGTCATTATGTAAAGTCATGTGTATGTCCTGCCTTATGCTCAAATACATTGTGAAATGCATGTGTGTAAAGAGTATATAAAATATGCTATCTATCAAATCATATGACAAACAACATATGTAAATTAAAAACTAGCAAATTAAGTCATATACAAGTCTTGATTTTGTATTTTGAAAATATTTGAATGTTTTTGTGCTTTATTAGATTGTTTAAATGTTTTTTTATCTTTAGGAAAAATTTGTTTGTGAAAAGCAAGCGCTACCCTATGATGCTATTAAAGGGGTGAGGAGAGAAAGATGTAGCTCCAAGAGGCTTTTGTTCTCAAATTTGCATTGTAAATAATGGGAGTAGGATGTGTCACTTGGAGCTTAGGATGTATCATGTCAAGTCGAAGCTCTAGGATATGCTTAGGAGCTTTGTTATTAGGAATAGGAGACCTTGGATAATGCTTGCGAGGGAGAGATCCTCTAGGTGTAGCTTGAATAAGTGCAATAGGCATGGGTTTAGGAACCGGCATTTTCTTAGTAAAGGGATTAGATAATGGAGTTTCATATGGGAACCCTTTAACAACTTGATTGTAATAAATACACTTAACACATTGATGTATCACAAAAGGGATAGTCTTAAGTTGACGAAGCCAAGGGCATCCTAGAAGCATGTCACATAGGCCAATATAAGAGAATGTAACCAAGAAAGGTATAGCCATAGTAGTGAATCCCATAGTAAGAGGGAGGACGATATGCCCAAAAGAAGTTTAGTATCAAAGTGCATATGTTGCTTAGTAAAGCCTAAAGATGCAAGCAATTTGAAAGTGCACATATTGTGTTTAGAGCTGCTATCAACCAAGACACTATGGATAGGACTTAGACCAACAAAGGATTGAATATAAAGTACATAAGAGACATCATCATCAATAATATCAACATCATCAAATGTAATAGTGGGCCCAAGAGCCATAACAAAGGTAATCGCACCAATCAAAAAGAATTGAGTGGATGATCATAGGTGGCAAGAGGAGGCTGAGTTCTATATGTATGGTGCACCTCTTCGAAGTGCTTTTAGATTCATAATTGTTGTGATTAGGAAGTGGATCATTGAATATCTTGAGCTTAGAATTATTATTGGTAGGCTTAGATTGCTTAGGAGGAGAGTCAAATTCAATTGCATTAGCATCAATGAGGTCTTGTATAACATGGCGAAGCTTGAAGCATTTATTAGTAGAGTGTCAAATACATAATGTAATTCACAATAGGCATTAAAATCAAAAGTTTCACGGCGAGGCTTACTTTTATCAACCTTAGCAAGAGGAGGGAGAAGTACAAGGTTACAATCTAGCAACTTTTGTAAGATCACTTGTGGTGAGGAGGGCAACCGTGTGAATTACCTTCAAGAGGAGCAACTTGTAACTGAAGCTTTGTAGGTTGGGATATGGCATTGACACTAACTTTAGCGTCAATGTTGTCATCACTAGTTTTCCTTTTATAATTAGATTTGATTGGAAATTTGGATATAGATGTATTAGGAGTTGTAGATGCATACTTAAGCTTGTTCAATGTAAGGAGCTTGGCCTCTCGTTCTTTTAAAGTGTGATATAGCTCATTAAAATATCAAAATTTGTCAAACATGACTAATTCTTGTAAAGGAGATAGAAGAATTTGAGTAAATAAATCTTGAAGCTCATTGTTCACAAGTATATTGTTCATTTTAGTAAGCATGGTCTTGTAGTGCAAAACATAGTCACTAATTAGTTCATTGGAGCCTTGTTGCATCTTAGCCATTTGAGCATATGAAATCTTATCACCAATGTTGATAGAAAAGTGTGTAAGGAATTGATTAGCCAAAGGAGTAAAAATCCTGCTTGAGTTTTTAGGTAAATCATAGAACCATTGTAAAGCCTAGTTTTTAGGCTTCTTTGAAAAAGCCTAGTATGTAATTGATCATTGTAAAGCATATTCTAAGCATGCAACATGAAAAGAGTGAAGGTGTTGCTTAGGATTACTTTTGCCCCTCAGATAGGAAGCTTAGGAGACACGAAGCCAAGAGGCAAAGGATAATAAGCCACTTTAGGTGTAAGTGGATTGTGAAGCAATTGAGTAACATCTATAATATTGTAAGGCTTAGAAACACCTTGCTGTAATTGTAAAACTTGAACTTGTAAATCATGAACAAGATGCTCAAGGTCGTGTGTAGTAGAAGAGGACTAGGAAACCCAATGGGTATGCACAAAAATGTAGGAATAGTCATAGACATAGGAATAACATTGTAACATTTTGAAGAGGGATATGGAATGCTTTGATAGATATAGGCACAATGGATGTGGCAATAGTAGATATAGGGGTTAAGTACTCGAAAAGGCAACTCGTTATTGGATTGTTGAGATTGAGTATCTCGAGAAACCTTAGAGGCATGAAGCAAACTAAGAAACTTGTCAAGATTATATGGATGGTTGCAGAGGTCTTGGTAGTAGCGAGATAAGAGTCAAACTTGATCTTGGTCAACATCATCAATCTCCCCATCATTTTTGATCGCATTAGATCCAAGAAGTGGATCAAGTTAGAATTCAGATTGTGCTCATTACGATGGATATTTTTAGAAATAACATGGACACCTTGAATTGGGAGAATGGGAGGAAGCCATAACATGCCGACGCTTTGCCTTGGTGTATATTAGGTATAATGGATATGCTCAATAGGTGTACGATTAAATGTGATTACTATGTTGAAAGGGCATAGATGAAAAACATGCACAAAGATGAAATGAAACTCTAGGAGTTTGCGATGGAAAAGATATGATTTGTAAGATAGGGTGACCTAGGCCAAATAGGTAGGGGATGCGTCGATCAACAAGTATGCTCATCAAATGATTTAACCTAGAAATGATTAAGTGTGTGTTACTTATTTCACTTTGGATTAGGGTTAGAAAGATTAATTAATATAACATTAATTTGCAAATTAGAATATACTTAATTTGTAAGATAAAGCGATGAAAACAAGTGATAAATGAAACACAACACAAGAAAGGAGATGTACTTAGCTGATTGAATGCTCAAGAAGTTGATCCGATAAATGATGATATGAATGAAACAACGGGAAAAGGTTTGCAAATGCTTCATCTTTGGATTTGAGAGTGCAAGATGAGTAGGTATGGAACTGTTGGATGCGCACATAATTGTTTGGCGGTTTTGTATGGTGAGCTGCTTGGCATCCTGAAATGTTCGGTTCTTGTGTGAGCCTTTAGAACAAGTATGCTTGTTTGTGAAACCCTAGGTCCCATAAATGTGTGAAACCCAATGTATGACTCGAAATAACTTCAAACCCTAATGATGGGTAGGAGACCTGCAAAAAGGTTAGTGGTTGGGTTGAAGTGCAATCCGTACATCGCCTACGTTGGTGCTACTTTGAAGAGGTCTCAAACCGCACGTAGTTATCCACCTAGAGATGTGATATCTGTATGGAAGCAACTATCTTTGGCAATATACATGATAATGCTTTGTAAATGGCTTGGCGTGCTTGTGCTTGACTTGGCTTGGAAGGCTTGTAACTTGGGAAGCTAGACTCTTGAACATGGTTGGGAGTGCTTCAGACTTGTGTGGGGGCTGCTCCCAATGTGTGATGTTGCTTTAGGATAATTTATGAGAGCTTTGAGTGCTTTTGGAATGATATTTGCAAGTTTTGATCTTGAAAGTGCTAAATGAGTGCATTTGACTTGCTTATATAGCGGTTTATAGGTTTATTTTCGCATTAAGGCTGATCCATGAGGAAAGTACCGACCTATAGAAAGATATCAAATTGAGAAAGTGACCGTTGGGTGGCTTGGGATGAAACCGTTAGTTTCAGACCAAACCTTTGAACAATTTGGTCCCTATTTTGTGATCTCGTACAAGCAAAGAGTGAGGTGCTTGAAACCTTTGGACACAACACTTGGAAGTGATAGACTAGTGTGGATTGGTTCAAGCAATTCTATGAGCAACTGAGCAGTGCAAATGAGGAGAGCAAGTCATGCAATAAGGCTAAGGATAGGCAATTGAGCTCGGAATGTGCGCACAAGTCATGATTTAGGGATTAAGCCAATATTGACATTATCAAGTGATAAATTACCAAATTTAGGTGTCTACAAGTACCTGGAATGGACCGTGAATCCTCTTTTCATAAGATTTTAATCAATCGAGTTTATTCAGGTCCACTAGCTTAGCAAAAGTATTGATTTCATGCCCACTAAGAGGATTCCGTCACCTGCTCCACAGTTTTTGCTATCAAGATATTCCCCCAAAGAGAGCAAAGATTACTTTTTATGCCTACATCAACTTATAAGCTTCATTTGTTGAAATAAAGTATCGATGCCACAAGATTTGCCAAGGCTTATTGGGAAGATTCAAATGGTCTTTGAATGACAATTTGACTAGTGGCTTCTAGAATTTAATATTTATTACCCCGACTTTTGATAACCCCTCACCCTTGATAACTGCATATAATCAACAATAATGATCCACTAAACATGGCCAAATTCAAGCTTTAAGGGCACTAATTCCAAAGCTCATCTATTAGAGGTTCGGAGGAGCATGTTGGCACCATGCATCCTCCCAAAATGCTTCTTTCAATGTTTTTAATCCAACAGAGAATTATTTTAGTACGGCTTCCTTCTTATTGAAGACAACAAAATGAGGGAGCCTTTTCCACCCAAAAGGCTTCAAGGAATAATCTGATGATTGTTTGTCCCGAGATGTTTCTTAGGTAAGGTTCCTCATTAGAGGCTGTCAGGCTCCATGTACCTTTTCCAATATGGCTTTGCTAACATTGCCACATTAGTTAGAACATATTTTTGGAGACCAAGACCATCTCTTCTTTTAGGAATGCAACCCTTGTCGCAGCTCACTAAGCTGCACTTTGGTTCCAGTTTTCCTGACCAAAGGAAGCATTGCTGAGTTCTATCCATTTTTTGAATAATAGGCTTATGACTGTTAAAGCAGAAAAATTGTATATGAAAAGAGTTTAAAGGATAGATTTTACGACAGTAATTCTCATCGCAAATGCCAACCAATGATTACAATGCAAACTGGGACCATAATTTACCTATTAGATCTTTAAATCATCGTTTTGTAAAAGGGTTGAGACAGCATATGGAATCCCCAAGTACTTCAAAGAGAGGGAGACCCATTGAAATCTTAGCACCTCTAATATTCTTGTATGGATTTGTTTGTCTATAGCAAAGATGAGACATTTTCTCAATGCTACAGATTCGGCTAATTTGGCTTCCCAACATTATTTAGATGAGGTCCCTTTCCTTCATTCTTTTCTCCTTCTCTTTTGTACGAGTACTATGTCATTTTCTCTTTTAGACGGGGAACAATACGTTACAAAATATTAAGGAGGACCCCTTAACAAGAACAATAGTCATTTGCATTGGGGAAATTAAAGCATTCAATTTCAAGGGGAATGAAAAACTCATTACAAGTTCAGCAACCCATGCAAATACGACAACTAACTGAGGTAGATACCTTTTGATACCGTAGCAATTCAGTCCTTTCTACGGAGACATTGATGTATAGGTTTGTTACAATTGGGGCATACAGTCTTTTGTAGTCATGTCATATTGAGTCTGAAACACTTGAAAGACATTTGGTGTCTTAGAATGTGCTTATATGCAAGGCCTATTGACTGATACTTCCAACCATCTTGATAAGTTAATGCAGATGTCACTGTTACCAGCTGACAAATATACTCTACTTGTGAATTTTTTTGGCATTGCAGTATATGTGAAGAGTGATTTTAGATCTTGCATTCTTACTGATGAGTTGCGTCATCTTGGATTTATATGGTATCTGATAGAGTGAAAATGTGTTATTTATTTTGGAGGAAACTTCAGGCCTTCCTGCAGAGACATTTATTGATAGGTTTGTTACGATTGGGGCATACAGTCTTTTACGATCATGCCATATTGAGTTTGAAAGCATTATAGGGCAACACTGTGTTCTCATGGAAGGTTCCTTGGTAGAAACACATGCAATTCTGGAAGCTGGGTCAGTTCTTCCTCCAGGACGCTGAATTCCCTCGGGTGAACTGTGGGCTGGGAATCCTGCAAGATTTGTAAGGCTTTTAACAGCTGATGAAGTTGCAGAAATCCCTAAGATTGCAAAGGCTGTTAGTTATATTGCACAAGATCATGCCGCGAATTTCTGCCTTACTCCACAGTATATTTGGAGGTGGAAAAGTTGAAAAAATCCCTTTCTATTTCTCTGTGAGTATTTTTGTGGTTTGATAATGTTGATAATTGATGGGTGATTCAAATGCCCATTGGATTTATTTGAACTATGTTTGTGTTTATCTTCAGTCACAGAATTCCTGGCTAGATTTGTCAATGATTATGAAACCAAAATTACATGTTTCCATGGAATTTGTTTTTGAAAACTACAATGAACTGTCACATGCATTTAGTACTAAAGTGCTATGGGTTCAACCTTGGGAAGAGTTTAGAGTGTTGCTGAATGCCTTGTGAGCACAGATTATAACAGTTTATTGTTATGTCTTGTGGAGGATGATGCAAACATGTCTATTCAACAATTTTGTATTTGCTAAAGTCTTGGACACAACTCATAGTTCTCTTGATTGATAGCATGTTAGATGCTTGAGCGACAACTACAGTATAATCAAGATGTATAAAATTACGGGCTTCCTTTGATGGCTTATACTTTATAGTACTTTTATTAAATGAATGAGAGGTCTCCAGAAGAACTGAACTGTTGAGTCTATGGAATCAAACTTGATTACGAACGACTCAAATATTCTTTGTTTGAATGGATTGATATAAAAACACAAAATCTATTCAGAGCTGGTGGAGTTGCATGCACAGTATTGGCCCAAATAGGTGCCCCTAAAAATCAAATATGCAGTTGCATGGAAACTTATTTTTGAAACGATATGGCAAAAAAATTCACAATGTTAGCTGTGGACCCAGTTCTAATAATAGTAATTGGCCTAACTCGAGTGGATCTCTTTAATACTTGTTACAAATTACAACCTATTAATATAGCTATGAAGATTTTCCTTACTCATTATTGTCTGTTAGCGATTCCATGAGGTTTTCTCCATCGAAAAACTATGTCTTTTGCCACAGCTATGTTGGAGGGTATTTTGACATTTCAATAATGTCTACAGTGGGAGCTTATGCTAGCCTATACTTTGGCATAGCAGAACCAACCCACTTACTGGATGAAGTACATTTTTTTATTCAAATGTCTTTTGCCACAGCTATGTTGGAGGGTATTTTGACATTTCAATAATGTCTACAGTGGGAGCTTATGCTAGCCTATACTTTGGCATAGCAGAACCAACCCACTTACTGGATGAAGTACATTTTTTTATTCAAAGAGAAATATTTTGTTATTAAAGTCTTTTGCTCCATTATTTGTAGGTGGGAAAGAAAATACCATTGCTCACTTATTCGTAAGTGAAAGTCTCATTATTGCATTTGATCAACGAGTCTATAACATTTTGTGGTAGGAGGGATGGTTATTGCAGCCTTAGATTGTTCAATTTGTTCTATAAAATTGCACAAACAGCAGAATTTATTTGTTCCTTCGTTGTTGCGGAAATGTTTATATTTTTCTTCGTATTTGTAATTATGTACATTTCCTAATTATTGGCTAAATCAGTGGGCCCTGAGTTTCAAGTGACAGCATATATGTTCTACGTTGGTGTCCTAAGTGCTTTAGGAATTGGAATTTGCATGATCAAAGTTTTAGGGTTTGGTAGGTCCTAATGGTAATGTAAACAATCTTTAATACAGTTATGAAGAAGTTTTCTAGCGACTTCAATATTTAATACATCGACCATAAGGATGGACGCAAAATTTTGAATAATAAACTATTGCATTTATTATGTAGATATTTGTGATCTTTTAGATTTACTTAATAGTAAAAATAGAAGACATTCAACGTGAGTATTTTTTGATGAGTCTATAATGCCTTTGATTTTAGTAAAACATATTTGTTTAGTTTAATATCTACACATTTGAAAAGATCCCAAAAGAATGATATGGAAGGTTTTTTTTGACCCAAATTGCACCCCTTAATTTTGGACAACTAATCAAAATTTTGGACTTGGACATTTTTCGCTCAGGAAAACCACGAAACACTAAATTAGTCTTCCGCGGAATGCATGAATGTAGTGTTCTGCAGGTTCTCCTAACTTGCATAATATTGGGAACAAGAGCTCGGGACTTGGGTGGATTTTCGGTGGAGTTAGTGCTTCATGGAGTTTGTTAGACCTTCACGAAATTGAGGAAGTCAATCTTCTTTGGCATTGAATCAATTTTTTTCGGGTTGAAGGTAGATCAAGGCACCGATGGGTTTACATGCCCGCCAAAAGTTAGAAATTTGACAAAGGATTGGATCCACAAAGCAAAAAGCGGGAAAGAAGCTTAGTGCTTTGCAACATGAAAAAATACAATGTTACGCGGGGTTGGAAGATATAGCGATGCAGTGGAGTTTGTTGATTCTGCGAAACGAAGGATGAAATCCACCTAGTAAAAGTTGCGACACAGAAGAAGTGCCGCTAGGCATTGCGACGTAGAAGAAGTGCCGCTAGGCACCACATGACAATGAAAATAATTTTTAAAAGCGGCTAAGGTTGGAAGCTGCGAGACGCTATCTCGGTGTTTTGCGGGTTTCCCAATTGTAGCGTTCTATGGGTTCTCGAAGAATTGTGGAACAAAGAAACATGGTCGCATGGTAAAGAGTTGTGTAAGATGAAGGAAAGACCTCCATGGCATAGTAAGAGTTTTAAAAAGCTGCACAACATTGTTTAAGTCTACGGAAGTCTTGGGAGGTTGCGAAACATTGCACAAAGCCGCGAGAAACCATGACATCATCTAATGTTCGCGGATTGCACACGGGAGCCACACCTAATTTGAAACCAAGCAATCAACCACTCCACCAATCCAAATTTAATGAGGTACGGGCGCCGTCTCCCTTAACTTGTAAATTTGATGGTGTGTAATTGGAGCCATGTTAGGCGTCCACACCTATTTGTAGGCATCTATGGTGATTAGTTCTTGGTGGTTGAATTTCCCTCCTATTGACACCTCTTTTGCCTTCTCTCTTCTTCTCCCATTTTTCGTAAGTATGGAACTCATCTCATTGTAAAAAAGAGGGATCCTCTTTTGTTGTAACGACACTATACCAAAATGGCGGTCGACTTCTCACAAGTTCGAGACCTCGAATTTTGTCTCGTGATGCATTTTGTGCCTTCTACCATGAATGTAATGGTCTGTGCATCCTTTAAGCAATAAAATCTTGTGTTTATGGCTACTCTTTGCCCTATGCTTGCGTTTATCACGTTCTTGCCTCTCTATTCCTTCTTTGGTATCTTTGTCATGCGTTTCCTATCTGTAGAGTTCCATTTTGGTGTGTTGTAAATGTGTGGGAGGGGTTAATTGTGTGGTTTTGGGTCTGTGGCACGTTTGTCTGCCCTTCCCTCCTGCATTTTCTTCCTTTATTCCCCTCGCGGAGAGTGATCGACCCTCTCTTCTGGTGCTATCACCGCCCCTTTAGCTTAGGTTTTGCTTTTTGCATTTCTCTCTCCCTAGTCCCTTGGATGTGTTAGTGTAGGTTAGCTTAGAGGTAGTGTTAGCATTAGGTTAGATAGGTAGAGGAACCAACCTTCTCTGGAGGTTTATCTCAAGATGTAAGGTCCCACACTTAGAGACAGTCCCATGTTGGCCCAAAATTTTGAATCTTCCATGATCCAAACAGGGTGCAATTATGAGCTTTAACAATTATAAAATAGTCTTTAGCATGAAAGGATGGCCAATCTTAAGGCACTTGTGTGGTGCATTGGCTACAAGAAGGGAATGTTCGAAATTACATGTATTAGAAGCACCAAATGGTGAGAATCAAATAGTATTATTATAGACATCTCGATATTGCTTGGTGTGAGCATAAAAGTTAACAATCTTGAGAATGGTTTGTGTTCAATCACATGGTAGTGTGTTTTCTCTTATGTATTTTGAATATATTTGCCGCTTTGGGTACCATGCTTTGTTGTGTTCTAGTTTCTTTTCAAATTTTGACTATAATTATTTTTAAATAATAAGTGATGTTTTGTGATCAAGATTTATAGCAAACCGTATTGGAGCAAATCATGAAAATATGTTGGACTCTATTTATCTTCTAGTTTTGTGAAGATATCAAAAAGTCTATTTACAATATTACTATTATTATTATTTTTGGACCTATTCCATGTAGGCAGCCCAAAATTTAAATTTGAATAAAAATTTATAGGGCTTTGCTTTTTCATCTCAAAAGACTAAATGTCATTGCAAGGTGAAGTTGGGCTGTGTTCTTTTGGTCCAATTTATTATGATATTCAAAGAAGGGCTTTGTGGGGTTGTGGCAACCTCACTAAAACAATATTGTATTTTTTTAATTATTAATTGATTAACAATATTGTATTTTTATTCTACTTTTAACTATATATTAATTACTTTAATGGTAATATTGTTAGAATATTTAACCCTTTTTATTTGGCAATAACCAAAATGAATTTTTATTTTTATAACATATTATGTAGGCTTTCCCATAACATTGTTGAAAAGTTTTATGAAATAATGAAAAGAGGAAAGATAAATCTTTGGTACAAAAAGTAATTTTAATTTTTTTATGATAAGTTCCCATATTTTGCATCACTTTACCCATAGTCATTTTGATTTTCTTAGGTTCTTTGTGAGAATATTTTAGGAACTTTATTATGTGCCTTGTTTGACAAAACTTGGTTCCCTATGGTTTTCGACCTTTCTTGTTTGGATTTTTATGTTTGTTGTGCATAAATATGCATGTCAATCGGGTTCAAATTTGAAGTTGAGAAGTCTTAATTTATAGGCACATTAATGCATTTAGGAAAATCATTGAAGGAATGAATTATTGATTTGAGTAAGAAAAGCGTCCTTGTGCCAAAAGTAATAATAATCATTCTATAATATCAAAAGTAGGGTTAATCTAATTAAGATTTTGCAATATTTTGTATTAAGATAAATTCATAACAATAAAATTAAAAATATAATAAATATAATGATCGAAAATTATGACAGATGAAATATTTGATCAAACAATCTTTTAAATCGTAGTATCATAAATTAGGGTTAGGGTTTGAAACATAATCATCAAAGAAAAATTTTGGTTGTGTGATGGTGTTATGAAGCTGGATAAAGATGTGTAGGATGTTGTAATGGTGTCTCTAAGATATGGGAGCTTGAAACTTAGTGGAGGGCATTTTTGTCCTTTGGGACAAGTTTGTTCGGTGAATATATTGGAGGGCTATTGAATGTGTCTCATGCTATTTTGACTTGCACTTTGTCTTTGGAATGTGTTCATGTTTGTCTCTAGATGGGACATGTTCAAATCTTTGTGATAACTCTTATGTACTTGAAATTTTTTGTTTTGTTTTCTCGACCTAATGACCTAAAAGGTGTTATTCTCTATGTGTTGGATTGAACTCAATGTGCCTCCATGACACAAGGAGTGTTGCACTATGCACCAATATGCCAAAGAAATTTGATCCTCAAGACTTGGCAATGATGCTTGGCTTGGATTTTAGAGCATAATGTGATCTAGGGTAGCAAAGGATAAATGTATTTAGACTTGCATGGCATGCTCTAATTTGCTCCAAGCGAAAGATGCTTCAACATTCGACTTAAAGACGTTCTTAGAGAGTGTTTTGATATGAGATCATTAGATGCCCTTAATAGTTTAGGGTTTGTATGTTTATATATTTGACTTGTGTAAATGTTTTTTTGTCACAATTGACCCTAAGCCAACTAAGGTAATTCATGAATTTGATTATATTTTTGTTGGAAGTACAACATATATTGTCGTTGGTTTTCAAACATATTTGTTGGCGAATCTATCCTAGGTTGTTGAATCTGTCTTGGCTTAAGATGAAATTTGATATGAGACATGAGGAGGATTACTTGAGAGTTTGAAGATGTGTTCTATATAAGGTTCATTAATTCATGTAGTGTTAAGTTAAAGAATAAGTCATGAGCTAGTGGACTTAGAGTGTAAGATTATGCAAGTTGCCTTTATGTTTGTACAATAAATGTATAAATGAGATAATGCTAGGGTAAATGTCAAATAATTATTGCCAAGTGCTAAAGGACCAAAATTTGGGTATTAAAATTCCTACCCCGCTCGTTTTGATCTTAGTAAGGAAATTGTTGGATTAAAAATGAAAAGAGATAAAAAACACAAACCTCTCCCTCCCCAACCCTAGGGGTGTGATGTGTGTCAAATGAAAAGTGTGCCACCATGTCATAAGTGTGGTATCTCGCAAATCACATGCCAAAAACATATTATTGGACCTATGGTACAATGTGACATACCGCAGAGATAACTCGACAAGACAATGTGCTTGACCAATGTCAATAGTAGTTAGTTGTGTGTGCGGAACATGTATGTATCAATCAATGTACTATGAGCAAGATATGTATTAACCAATGTGTGATGAGCGATGTGTGTAAACCAAATGATGTATCAATCAATTTTCTCTGTGTGAGACATGCATTGATCATTGTGATATGAGCAAGAGCGCCCATAAATCATGCATTCTAACATTGTGTCGTATATAATTCGTGTCATAAGCAATGAGTGTCATATATAATTTGTTTCATATGCAATGCGTGTCATAAGAAATGTGTGTCATAAACAATGTGTCTAAATAAAGTGGTTCAAGTAAGATGTGTCTCAAGCAATATGCCATAAGAGATGTTGAAAATCTATAGATGTATCATTTAACGTATCTAAGAGACAATATGGGTGGCAAACACCGAGTGTAATCAAGTGAGCATAGAGTAGACAAGTAGTGAGCAACTAATGCATAGAGCAAATAATGGCATAAGAGAAAACAAAACATATATCATATCTTGGCATACAACATATAATTGTATAGAGAAATCATAATATAGAACATATGATGGCATATAACAAATAGAAAATAGAGCATACAATAACATAGATAAAACAACACTTAAAACATTAAGTGACATAGAAAAAAGAGCATAAAACGTACAAGTACACATAGCAAACATAACATAGGGCATACAATGACATCTAACAAACAAGTGTATAGAGCATACAATAACATAAAGCAAACAAGTGCATATAGCATACAATGACACATAAACCAACATATCATAGAACACAATGGTATAAAGCAAACAAGTGCATTCCTAGCATACAATGGCATAGAGCATACAATGACATAGAAGTAAACAATGCATAGAGCATAAACGAGCATAGAGCATATAATGACATAGAAACAGACATTGCATAAATCATACAAGTGAATAAAACAACCAATGAGTAATCATGGATAAGATAATGTGTAGAAAAACACGTGTAGAATAAGTGATATATGAAGTAATGTCAAATAGCCAAAAAAGGAGCTTGGGGCTAATAGTAGGCAACAAACATAAATGTATACATGTAAGCAAGTTGTAAAGTAAATGATCAACAATAAGCATAGAGTATGCCAAATTACTTTCTAGTTGCAAACAATATGATCATCATATTAAGCACCATATAATACAATTAATAAGATATAAGGCGGTCCAAGATATGCAAACAACACTTTGTATCACTAATGGACTATTGTATAGGGATATGATCTATAAAAGATCGAGTAAGTGATATGCCATTGGTGTAGGTATACCCCCAATATGGTAGGTATCCCTTATGGTAAAGGGTTGTAACAAGCCACAAAGTCTGAAATATATGATTTAATTAGGCTGAGTGTGTAACATGCCCTCGGTGTAGAGATGTCTCCAATGTGGTGGGTTGACCCTAGCATATAAGGCTTAAGAAGTCATAAAATATAGATATAAAATCCGTGGATTAAGGGTATATGCACTTGTCTTATTACATCTACCCTAATTAGTTTTAATTAGGTTTATGAATTAATACTACAATAACTAAGCTTATAAATACATTCCGATTTACATTTCAAACTAGATGAATATGATACAAGTGCATATAGTATGCAATGACACAAACAAACATATCATAGAGCACACAATGGTATACAACAAACAAGTGTATCCGTAGCATACAATGGCATAGAGCATACAATGACATATAAGTAAAAAGTGCATAGAGCATACACAAACATAGAGCATATAATGACATAGAAACAAACATTGCATAGAGCATACAAATGCATAAAACAACCAATGAGTAACCATGGACAAGATAATGTGTAGAAAAAACGTGTGTATAATAAGTGATATATGAAGTAATGTCAAATAGCCAAAAAAAAGAGCTTGGGGCTAATAATAGGCAACAAAGATAACCATGTGTTGTAAACAAGTTGTAAAGTAAATGATTAACAATAAGCATAGAGTATGCCAAATTACTTTCTAGTTGCTGAAACAATATGATCATCATATTAAGCACCATATAATACAATTAATAAGATATAAGCGAGTCCAAGATATGCAAACAACACTTTGTATCACTAATGGACTATTGTATAGGATATGATCTATAAAAGCTCAAGAAGTGATATGCCATTGGTGTAGGTATACCCCCAATATGGTAGGTATCCTTTACGGTAAAGGGTTGTAACAAGCCACAAAGTCCGAAATATATGATTTAATTAGGCTCGGTGTGTAACATGCCCTCGGTATAGAGATGTCTCCAATGTGGTGGATTGACCTAGCATATAAGGCTTAAGAAGCCATAAAATATAGATATAAAATCCATGGATTATGAGTATATGCACTTGTCTTATTACATCTACCCTAATTAGTTTTAATTAGGTTTATGAATTGATACTACAAAGTAACTAAGCTTATAAACACATTCGATTTACATTTCAAACTAGATGAATAGGATACAAGTGCATATAGTATACAATGACACATAAACAAACATATCATAGAGCACACAATGGTATAAAGCAAACAAGTGCATCCGTAGCATACAATGGTATAGAGCATACAATGACATATAAGTAAAAGTGCATAGAGCATACACAAATATAGAGCATATAATGACATAGAAACAAACATTTCATAGAGCATACAAATGCATAAAACAACCAATGAGTAATCATGGATAAGATAATGTGTAGAAAAAACATGTGTAGAATAAGTGATATATGAAGTAATGTCAAATAGCCAAAAAAAAGAGCTTGGGGCTAATAGTAGGCAACAAAGATAACCGTGTGTTGTAAGCAAGTTGTAAAGTAAATGATTAACAATAAGCATAGAGTATGCCAAATTACTTTCTAGTTGCAAATAATATGATCATCATATTAAGCACCATATAATACAATTAATAAGATATAAGGCGGTCCAAGATATGCAAACAACACTTTGTATCACTAATGGACTATTGTATAGGGATATGATCTATAAAAGCTCAGTAAGTGATATGCCATTGGTGTAGTTATACCCCAATATGGTAGGTATCCCTTACGGTAAATGATGTAATAAGCCACAAAGTCCGAAATATATGATTTAATTAGGCTTAGTGTGTAACATGCCCTCGGTGTAGAGATGTCTCCAATGTGGTGGGTTGACCCTAGCATATAAGGCTTAAGAAGTCATAAAATATAGATATAAAATCCATGGATTAAGGGTATATGCACTTGTCTTATTACATCTACCCTAATTAGTTTTAATTAGGTTTATGAATTAATACTACAATAACTAAGCTTATAAACACATTCCAATTTACATTTCAAACTAGATGAATATGATGTACAACATGGAAACCAAAATAACATTGAGATACATGCAATCGATTGGAAGTACACACAGGGTAGAAAGAGGCACTTAGTTGTTTCAATGATGTCATGATGTGTTGATGAGTGATCTCGCAAAAGAACGAGTTTGAAAATTGGACAAATCAATTGTTGTGGCTCGGAACTCTCGACATGATTGTATCAAATGGCAAAGACCATATATTATATCTTGATCGAAATTTGTACAATTTTTCCCATGTAGAAGAATAAATTTTGTAACTTGACTTTGTGGGTGTGTGTCAATATTTGTCGCTCTTTGATATCTTAAACTTCACATAAAACCATGGATATCGCACGTAAATATGCCAATCAAACCCTAGCTATCCCGCAACATACTCAAAAAATATTAGCTCTAAAAATAAGGATTTACAATGCTTGAGTTGGACTTACATCGACGGTCACCCCATTAGTGAGTCACCAAGTGTTGCACTACATTTTAGACTCAATGCAATTCTCCTAGTGCTTTTTCTTTGATGTGCATGCACCTATCCCTTGACCTAGGTTGACCCTTGTGTCTCAACACCGATAGCAAGTTATGCTACTTTATCCCAATATAAACCCTTGTGTGCATACGAAAAATTAAGATTTATGCCCACCTATCTTTGTGTATGCAATATGCGAGATGTATCCCTTGCTTTTTAAACTCAATAGATGGTAGACAAATACATGCTTGTTAGATGGTAAATGTTTACATTAGACTTGTATATATATAAGTTCTTACTTTGAATTTTGAACCTTATTGGTGGGAAAGGTTGACCTAGACCATGAGAAAGGTATCATAAAAGAGTAATGAAGTGAACCATAAGATAAAAATTAGTGAAAACTAAAGGGGTTCGAGATTGTACAAGCAAGGAAGGACCGTGTGTACGGTCCCGACCTAGTCATGACGGTTTTGGACCGACACAACATGAGACATAAGCCGTGAAAGGCCATGGCTAAAGATCTTTGTGACTAGAAAAATCATGAGAAAAGAGTAACACAATTGACATAAGAACAATTATATTAAGCAACGAAGGAAGAAAGAAGAGGAGGTTATGCCACTAAGATCTAGCTTCAAGGTTCAAAACTCATGTATATGCAAATGTAATAAAACATGATGTAATAATGATTTTGTGCATATTTTGGTGTCTACATTTCCCCCAATTTATGCTAGTGAATGAAATTTACTAGTGTAAAGGAGAAGCAAGTTGTGCTTGAGAGAGTGTTGAAGCAAGAACAACCACGAGAATGCCAAGAGAAACTAACCGTGTGTGGTGAACAATGTGAGTCATCGACTGACCCACACGACAATAAGGGAGAAAAGTGTTGTAGGAGTCAAAAGTAGATATTGTAGTTGCAAAATGAAATGTTTGGAGACATGGAGATTCATACTTGACGTGTTTTTGGAGTCGGGGGTGATCAAATCCCCAAAAAGGTGTTTGGTTTTAGAGAAATGTGGTAATTGGGTGTCCGAAACCAAGGGAAGAGTGTCATATGGCTTTCTACTTGCCCACTATAACGCTTCCTAATAATGGAACTGGTGAGTCGTGTAAATTCCATTTATAAACACCTCCTCATCTGTACTTTTGTTAATCCAGTGAAGCTATGTCCTTGTACTTTCCAGACACTGCTGAAAACTATCATCATATCTTGAACTTATGACATATATATTGATTAATATAGTTATGACTAATTATCTTTATTTTGTGGTATTTTGAGTATGCATTTATTCTCTTGATTTCAATAGATGATTTGTGTGATGCTACTCTTGTTTACAAGAAACTTGTTATATGCAACAACCTGTATGTAGCAGAGGACTTATCCACAACAAAGAAAACGTCCACAACAACTCATCCATAGCCAAAGGAGATCACTTGCAAAAATAAGTCGTGACTATGAAGATCTCTTGGAACATGTGAACTATAAGATAACTCAACTATGTATTTGATTATTTATTGCAACTCACTGAAGAACTGATCGATTAGTTAACATGTGATTTAAGGAGCTTGTTGGTTACTTGAGTTATGTGTTTGATATCTGGACACCTATTAATTAGTTCTTGTTACATGTGTTTAAACTCTTGTTGTTCTATTTGAGATCTTCCACTTGTTCCATCGAATATATTTTACTTAGTCTGTTTGAACTCCTAGTTGAACTCTTCTTCTCACGTTTTGTTGTAATTGAAGAGCATAAGAGAAAAGGGTTAATGCTTTGGAGAGAGAGATCTATATGGAGAATTAAAAATAGAGAATACAAAGATACAAAGGTTACTTTTGTTCCTAGATGTAATATTCATGCCAATTCAATAAAGAATCTAAGTTCTGTTTAGTAGCTTTTAGTTACAAGCCTTAGGAGGGATTAACACCCAAGGCATGGCCCACTTGTGGTCTCTGTAAAACCCTCCATAGTTTTGTTTCTCTATTTCATTGCATGATTAGACTAGGAAACAATTTATCTCCTTATCTCGCATTCTGAATTTAAGCTTTGTTTTAGACATAGTGTTTAGAAGCCATTTACTTTCAATTCTAAGTTTTGTTTCAAACATTGTTATTTCAAGTATTGTAGTGACAACAATTTCTTTCCATACCTCCTAAATTATTTGTAATTGTGCATACAACATTGACATTATTGAAAGTTTACGTCCCTTGGTTTGATGATTAAATGATTATAAATTAGTGAACAACATATTAATTGCTGCAAGTTAATTTGCACCATCATTTTTGGTGCCGTTGTTGGGGATACTGCCAAGTTATAAGGTTTTTGAGAGGTTTTTCATTTCTTAGAAGCATTTTAGGTTTAGAAATTCCACCTCCAAACCCCCCACTAATGTATGTTGATTGAGTTGAGCTAGTTGATGCATGCACCGTCCAAGAGATGCCCATGGTAGATTCTTACCCAATCCAAAAATAACACAAATCTCTTCATATGATTCTAAAGATTTTGAAGAAGACATACTTTCCTCTGTACAAGGCTTATTGTTAGAATATCCCCCTCCAAGTGAAACTTCTGAGGTTGTTCTTAATCAGCCCATCATGGCGAAGAAGTGAACCAAAATGTTGAAGATAGTGAAACTACCTTTGAGTTCCCAATCTACAACAACAACCATCCTACTGCAATGAAGAACATTTCTCCCTCAGCCCTTCCATACTTTCATGGATCCATAACTGAAGACCCAAACACCTTTTTGTTTGAGTTTGACATTTTATGCAAGAGCTATGACTATACCATAGATGCACATAAGTTAAAGCTATTCCTTGCTACACTCAAGGATGCAGCCTTGAGATGGTTCATGGGTTTAGGAAGAGATGTTGTGTTAACTTGGCCACAAATGAAGGAAAAGTTTCTAGTAAAATATCAAGATTATTGTAGGCCAAGTAGTAGAGGAGGTGATGAGATCTTCAGGATGGTGTAAAAGGAAGATGAGCCATTGGAAGATTACTTGGAAAGATTCTTATTTAGTGTCTAGAAGTCAAGACACACGAGATTACCTAATGAGTGCCTTAAGCTACTTTTCTAAAAAGGACTCAGTGCAGGAGGATATGGATGTTTTGGACCTGATAGGAGCTAGAGATATCTCAAAAGCTACCTTTGAGAAAATTTGTGAAGTTTGCAAGAATTACTCCAGATCAGCCATAAAGAGAATCAAAAGTGCTAGATCAAAGGGTGGATCAACTACCAAAGGAATTGGGGACATATCCAAATCAAGAGATTGTAAACATGTTTAAGAACATGAAATAGAGATAGTCAATGACATGGCTACCTAGCTTGATGCTCTGCATGCCAAGAAGAAAAGAGAAGATGTTGAGGCAACACTCACATAGTTTTTCCATGCATGCAGAAGGAAGAAAGTTGATTATAGATGTAGAGGATAGCCAAAATTTCACAAGAAAAGGAAGTTGAACCGAATTCAAGATGATAGAAACAAAGGATGGAAAATTCTTCTATGTTGCTCAAAGAAATCCATGGCTGCCAAGACAAGGAGGTATGTCACAAGATCCTATGCCATATTTTCAAAATTGGGCTAATAATCCATATATGCAACCCCCACCTTGGGCTAATACACAACAAGGTTGGGATCCATACCCTACCCAATACCAACAACAATGACAACCTCAGTTTCTAGGCCAACACTGGCAACAAACCCCTCAATCATGACAACAACCTTGGAGAGGAGGGCAACAATGGAATAACCCACCTCCTAACTATCAACAATCTTACCAACAACCTCCTTACCCACAACAAGCAACTCGATGCCAAATCCCCAAGCAGCTCTCAACCAAAAGCCACTCAGCTACCAGCTCAACCAACACCTAACCCCAACAATAAAGATTCTCAGCCAACCTATACCACTGAATCAACTCAATACCCTACCTATTAGTTGATGTTAATAACATCCATCTTCTCTCAGGAAGAGCACTTCCTCCACCAAGTAAACCAACCATTATAGAGATTGCAGATGAACTACATTTGCTGTAGACTAATCCATCGCAAAGTCAGAACACTCTGTAAGTTGATCCGTAACAACTTGAAAAAAGTTCCAACAAGCGTAAAATGCAAGCTAATGAACCACCATTTCTAGAAAGATTGCAAGAAAGAAATACTGACCTCAAACTAGATTTATATTTAGATTTTGTCAATCAACTGAAGGATATACATGTCAAAATTTTGCTTATTCAAGAAATCAAGGATGTGCCCATCTACAACAAGTTGGTTAAGGATCTATGCATAAAAAAACCAAGCAGAAGAAATAAGGATCCATCCATTGTACATGTTATTGGACAATTGGTTGATATTATGCTTGAAAATTTAGTTTTACCCAAGTACATAGATCCGGACATTCCTTGGTGAATGTTACAATTAATGACACAACAATAAATAATACTCTGATTGACTTAGGGGCAACCATTAATGTCATGACCAAACAAATTATGGATGACTTGAAATTGGAAGGACTAGGGCCAACAACTATGGTCTTACAACTTGCAGACATGTCAATAGTGAGACTGAAGGAGTCCTTAAGGACATAGTTGTGGTGGTAGACTTTTGGGAATACCTGCTGACTTTATTGTCCTTCAACCAAAAAGCGAGTTTAGGAGGTTATCCTATTATTATAGGAAGGCCATGGTTGGCCACTGTAGATGCATTCATAGGTTACATGTATGACAATATGATTATTTCCAATGGAAGTGGTACTAAAATCTTATGCTATATCCTCTTGCCCAATTGTTGAATGATGAAGATCAAACAATTTTGGTTGAAGAACCATGAAAGCAGATTAGAACCCCGTACAACAACTCATGATATTGGATAAGTATTGTACCATTGAAGGAAATAAAGAAGATGTTGTTCTATCCAATGTCTTGCAGAATAACTATGGAAGAAACGAAGAAGTGGATGACAAATTAAGGTGTTTAAACTGACCCTTGAACCAAGTTCTATCACAGTAAAATGCCATGAATATTTCGGGTAAGAATTGTATTCTTCATCAACTTCTTCCTCATAATCGAATGAATAACGAATCATTATAGCAACAATGTATATTCAATGATTGATCTCTCCAAACATATGGAGATCACACCGGGGAAATCACTTAATGTTAATAGGCTATTGGATAAACAAGAAGAGTAATTGCTGATTTCTCTTCTACAAAAACATAAAACAATGTTTGCATGGGACTATGGTGATATGCATGGGATTCATCCTAGGCTTTGCACACACAAGATTTATATCAAGGAAAGTTGTAAACCAATCAGGAAACCACAAAGGAGAATGAACCCAACAATAAGAGAGATTGTAAAAGGAGAATTGAAGAAGTTATTGGATGTTGGATTTATATACCCAATATCAGATAGTCAATGGGTGTCACCTCTTGTCATTGTGCCAAAGAAGAATGGAAAATGGAGGATATGTGTAGATTACGGAGAGCTGAATGCAACAACAAAGAAAGATCATTTTCCATTGCCTTTCATTGATCAGGTACTTGACACTTTGGTTGGTAAGAAATATTTCTCTTTCTTAATGGATATAGTGGCTATAATCAAAGTCAGATTGCACCAAAGTATTAAGACAAAACTACCTTCACATGCCCGTGGGGAATATTTTCTTATTCATTTCTTCCATTTGGCTTGTGTAATGCACTGTTACATTCCAGAGGGTAGTCTTGAGCATCTTTTCAGATTTGAAAAATGATTACATGGAAGTCTACATGGATGACTTCACTGTACATGGCAGCAATTTTGAAGAAGCTATGCAAAATCTGGACAAAGTTTTGAAGATATGTAAAGAGCACAATTTGTCCTTAAGCAATGAAAAATGCTACATGATGATGTCTGAAGGTATAGTTTTGAGGCACTATAATTCCTCTGATGGAATTTAGGTTGATCCAACAAAGGTATATATTCTATCAACCTCGCCAACACCAAAGAAACAAAGGGATGTCAGGAGCTTCCTAGGCCATGTTGGATATTATAGAAGGTTCATACAAGATTTTAGCAAGATTGCAGCGCCATTTTTGTATTATTAGGAAATGATGCCGCTTTTGAGTGGGTGAGAGATGTGAAATTGCATTCCAAACTTTGAAAAATATGTTAACTACCGCTCCTTTTCGGAGAGGACTGATTGGAACTTTCCTTTCCACATCCACATTGATGCATCAAACCACACTATTAGAGTTGTCTTAGGGAAAAAAGATGGAGTTTTGAATTATGCAATTTTTAATGTAAGCAAAGAACTTGCAACATGCAAAATTAAACTACTTAGTAATAGATGAGTTCTTAGTAGTTGTGTATGCTATCAATAAATTCAAGACACTACATCATAGGCTATCCAGTGTTCATTCACACTGATCATGTTGTAATCAAATATTTGATAAACAAACTAGTAGTAAGCAACAAAATCATAAGGTGGTTGCTCCTTCTACAAGAGTTTGATGTCACCATATTGGATAATCCTAACAAGGACAACATGGTAGCAGATTTCCTTTCAAGGATGGAGACTAATGATGAAGAACATGTAGTTGATGATTATTTTCTAGATGAGTACCTATTTTCCATTAATACTAAAAACCTTGGTATGCAGACATAACCAACTATTTGGTCTCAGGTAAAACACCTCCACATTACTTATACTATGAGAATAAATATATAGTTGAAAAGAGTGTACATTTTTCTTGGATAACTAGATTTCTATTTCATACAGGACAAGATCAAATCATGAGAAGGTGTATAGATGATGAAGAGATATATGATGTCCTCAGAGCATGCCACAATGAACCTTGTGGAGGACATTTTTCGCAAAAAGAACAACACAGAAGGTTTTGACAACTGGTTATTATTGGCCAACATTACATAAGGATACAACACAATACACCAGGAAATGTGATAAATGTCAAAGAATGAGTAAGCCTACTAGATTTGATGAAATGCCATTACATCCTTAGTTGGTATTGTAACCTTTTGACAAATGGAGCTTGGACTTCATTGGCCCCATAGATCCTAAATCTCAACAGAAGGATTACATCTTTGTATGCACATATTATCTAAGTGGAAAGAGATAAAGGCATTGCGAAATCAGAAGAGTGAGAAAGTATCCAAGTTTCTCTATGATCACATCTTCACCAGATATGGAGTTCAAGGGAAATTGTTATAGATCAAGGTACACACTTTACTGCTGATGTAATTTATGATCTAGTTAAGGAGTATGAAATCAGGCATAGGAAGTCTACACCATACCATCCCCAATCTAATGGCCAAGTAGAAGTTACAAACAAAGAAATAAAGGCCATCTTGATAAATACCATTGCACTCCACATAAAATATTGGGTAGACAGACTTCCAGAGGAAGTATGGACATTTAACACAACGTGGAAAACAACAATTGGCTTTACACCATTTGAACTCTTGTATGGTAAGACTGTTGTTTTACCAATTGAATTTGAGAAAAAAACACTAAGGATTGCACTTGAGCTAGGCATAGATTTATCTGAAGCTCAAAGGTAGAGAATTCTCCAAATTAATGAGTTGGATGAATTAAGAAGACAAGCAATACATAACACATAGGTAGTGTAGAAGCAAAGAGTTAAATGGCATGATCGGTACATTAAGACAATACAATTTCAAGAAGGTGATTGAGCACTCTTGTTTGATTCAAAATACAAGGATCATATGGGAAAAATCAAGACAAGGTAAATAGTTAAATGACATGAACGGTACATCAAGACAAGACAATTTCAAGAAGGTGACTGAGCACTCTTGTTTGATTCAAAATACAAGGACCATATGGGAAAACTCGGGACAAGGTGGTTAGGCCCCTATGAGATTGATAAAATCTTTCCCAATAGAGATGTAAAACTCACCACCATAGACCCTGTGAAGTTCAAATTATTTGTGAATGATCACAAATTGAGATTATACAAGAAACCAATTGACATAAATACATTCATGCAACAGTTCAAAGGAGGTCAAAGAAACATGGAAGTAAGGACATCAGAGTTAAGATTAAGAGTTGAGCATGTTGGCTCATCTTTTGAGATTCTAGAGGATTGAGAAATTTTAGTGGCCTTGGTATATTCATCTTGTTGAATATTCCAAAGGACAAATAAAAGTGTTGTGATCAGCCCTTTTGGTGATCAACAACACTCTGCTAACAAATTTTATTTCTTTGAGTTTTTATTTTGCAGGGTTTAATGTAAGATGATTAAAAGAGTGCATGACCTCAACCACAAGGAGAGAATGTAATAATTGACGGTTCCACTTGCAAAGTAACATACAAAAAAACCCATGTTTTGTCTTTTTGTGTTTGGCTGGACTCATGATTGCATGAACAAAGATCAAGGATATTTGCACATGTGAGAGATTAAAGATACAACCGACACCCAACAGGCCAACATTCCCTCTCTAAGAGTTATCTAGTTTTAAGTAAGAACCAACAAATATCGATTCAACACACATCCGCAACATCATAACAACGTCTGCAAGATTATATCATGGTTACATGCAGCCAATACACAAATCCAAATAAGCATGCACAATAATCATTCCAAACAAACATCGAGATAAGTGCACTTGACTACCACTTTATTAAAGTATAATTAGAATGATTATTATTAATTCGTATTTATGCCAAGTCATTGAGTATTTATTGCATTTAAAACACCGTCGCCTTTCATGCTATGGGGTGTCCCTCCACATAAGCCATGTTGTAAAATCAATTCAATTTGCATGCTTCACAGTTTACATCAATTAACGATCGCTCCTAAGTAACCATGCTGCGAGTCCTTTCGGTCTCAAATTTAAAAACACTCAAAACACTCCAACACAATTCAATCGTGCATCATTTCTTCAAGAAAATTTGTGTGATTGCGTGTTGATACCAGAGTAGGTTGCAAATTCATAATGGGAGGAGATTTGATTAGGCATGAACCGACAAAGAATTCTCAACTTCTTAGCCACCCTTAAATTTTACAAGTATTTTGAAGATAATGGTTGGCTAGATTACATAAACCGATTTTAGAGATTCAATGAAGCAATGGTTTAAGAGTTTTCCAACACATTTTGTGATGGGGAGGTAAAAGAAAAAGGTTTATCAATCAGAATCAATGATGTCATCTTAGCAGAAGTAACCGAACTAATTACACAGGAGAACCGTTTCCAGAGAAGGCTAACTTGGAAGCGGTCATAAGAGAATTTGCAGACGATGATGATGCATTCATCATAGATAGTTAAGGTACACAAAGAACTTCCCTTAAAACCTTATGGGCTGAGGTTGCAAATTTTATAATTAAGTACTTTACTTATGAGGGAAGGTATTCTAGGTTGAATACAGTTCATTTATTTTTTTTGAACCATATCAAGAACAAAAGACAAGTGAATGTACCTAATTTCTTACATGAGATATTGAAGATGATGAGTAGGGAGGCACAAAGGGGTAGGTCTACACTATCACACCATTGCCTCATCACCTTGATTATAAAGCACACCATGCAGAGGGATTATCCTGAGATTGGGTGGGGAGATTTTCCAAGGGCCAAAAGTATTGATGAATTGTCGGGAAGTAGGAGAAAAATGATAAGTCGAAAACTCATTTGCTCATACAACCGAGCACAAGCATCCGCCTCCCTACCACAACAACCCCCCGCTTCGAAAACTTTCCATATGCTGAGGAAAATCTTGTACCAATATCCCTTGAGAGAATTTTCATTGTTGAAACCCTCCTAGAATTATCCACTCCTGAATCTTCCACCTCCAAAGGTAAATGAAAGTCTTCCAAATCCACTCCTACACCACCAAGGTGCTCTCATAGGCTCAAAACCAAAAGGCCAAGAACCTCCAAACCAAAATAGTCTAAGCCAATCTCATTAGATAGTGACAAGGATGCTACAGAAGGAGGTATTGGGCCTCAACCAAAAAGACACAACATGGAGCTATTGATGCCCCTGTTTATGAGCAAGAGTACCCTAGAGAGCCCATGGAAGGTCAAGAAGAGAAGAAGGGAGAATAAATTAGAAAGGAAACTAACAAGACACTCCTAATGAGGAGAAAGTACGTGTAATGGAGGGTCAAGTGGAGAAAAATGAAGAAGAAATTGGAGGAGAAATTTGACAAGAATACCCCGAAGAGCACATAGAGGAGCATGATGAATGAGGAGGAAATTCTTGATATGAAAGGTCATGGAGAGATACAACAAGAATGAGGAAGAAAAAGAAAAATAAGTTGTAGAAGAAATTGAACATGAACAAATTCCGAGATATTATTGAGTAGTTCATGCAGAACAGAGGAAAAAGAACATGAACGAAACACATGCCACAAATTGTTGAACATGTCATTGAGAAAAGGGAGATGTTTGTAGAAGTTGAACACGTACAAAAACACCTTCCTGTAGTTGTGGATGACGTAATTGAGTAAGTGTTGGGACAAACACCACCATTTGCACCACCATTTATGGAACAAACACCACATGCTAGTCTACAACAATTGAATGTAGCCACATTGCAACCACAAATTGTCATTCAAGAAGTTATAAGGAAGCTTGTGAAACCACCTTGTAAGGAAATGACCACACAAACAATACTGCCTGATATTGATTACTTGAAGAATCAATTTGAGACCTATGTTAATAGGTTAAAGGAAAAGTGGGAAAGAGAGAAAGAAGAACTCATCTTCCAAGACAAGTAAGAAATTGAGGAAAAGGACAAAGAAATTACAAGGCTAAAGAAGAAGCAAGAAGAGACAGTCCAGGTGGCCCATGAGATATTCAAATGTAGGCCTCCATCCAATGTTTATGCTATCTTCTTAAAGGAACAAATGTTGCAACTCAAATTAACCTGCATCAATTCTAATATACCATATGATATCAAGTGCAACTAGGAGATTCTTTAGGTTATATCTGAAGAGCACTCATGAAATTCAGCTCCTATTATGTGAACTCTACATGTACAACTATGCTCTTGAGTATGATAGGGATTGGATTCCAATCCTATACATTGGAGATGTTCAAGTCAAAGCCCTCTGTTCTTATTTTATGAATGAGTTGGATAGAGAAAGACAAATGGAGGAATACAAACATTTGGAGAAGGTACAACCACTGATGGTTAGGGTTGAAGCTACAAAACTAGAGAAATTGTAGAATAGTATGCAAAGTATATGAAGAACAAGGTGATCAGAAAGAGAGTATGGAAAATGAGGAAAGCAACACATGAGGAAGTCAAGGACATGATTAAGGACCATGGAATATAGATAGTACAAACATGTAGGATGCACTGCAATGATATGTCTCCTGAACTGCAAAAGAAAGAAATGCATTCTTATCCTAATATCATGCCAACTCTAAGAAGAGTGAATGCATACATTGACATTTCTATTGAATGTGTAGATACCGGACTTACAAGTTGGTTATCATCTTCCAATCTTCAAATTTCCGATACCACCATGAATAGGTGAAAGACCACTAAATGAAGGGATACATAACAAAGTTATGCACATGGTAAGGATAAACGGTGGTTACTTCTTCACAGAAGAGGAAGGGATAGAGACCCCATTTGACTTAAGGTGGTTATGCTATTTTCTCGTAGCGGGACATTAAACCACTTAAATGAGGGCATTTAAGAAATTAAGCCTCAGGGTGTGATGAGTCGTGTGAATGACTTTTATAAACAACTCATCCGCAGCCAAAGGAGATCACCTACAACAAAGCAGCCGTGACTATGAAGATCTCCTAGAATGTGAAGAGCAACACTCCAAGTTTGTACGTGTCATTTAAGAGGTAGTTAAAATTCGAACATGGGAATTGGAAGATAACTCAACTATGGATTTGATTATTTATTGCAACTCATTGAAGAACTGATCGATTAGTTAACACGTGATTTAAGGAACTTTTTGGTTACTTGAGTTATGTGTTTGATATCTAGACACCTATTAATTAGTTATGTTACATGTGTTTAAAATCTTGTTGTTCTATTTTAGATCTTCCACTTGTTCCATTGAAGATCTTTTACTTAGTCTGTTTGAACTCCTAGTTGAACTCTTCTTCTCACGTTTTGTTGTAATTGAAGAGTATAAGAGAAAAGGGTTAATACTCAAAAGAGAGATATAGATGGAGAATTTGAAATAGAGAATACACATATACAAATGTTGATCTTGTTCCTAAATGTAATATTCATGCTAATTCAATAAAGAATCTAAGTTCTGTTTAGTAGCTTTTAGTTACAAGCCTTAGGAGGGATTAACACCCAAGGCAGGGCCTACTTATGGTCGATTAAACCCCTCCATAGTTTTTTTGCTTTGTTTCATTGCATGATTAGACTAGGAAGCGATTTATATCCTTAAATGAATTATGAATTTAAGCTTTGTTTTAGACATAATGTTTAAAATCCATTTAATTTCAGTTCTAAGTTTTGTTTTAAGCATTGAACTTTCATGCATTGTTATTTCAAGTATTGTAGTGACAAAAATTCTTTCCACACCTCCTAAATTCTTTGTAACTATGCATACAACACTAACATTATTGAAAGTTTACGTCCCTTGGTTTGATGATTAAATGACTGTGAATTAGTGAACAACATATTAATTGTTGCAAGTTAATTTGCATTATTAGGAACCACACCGCTATAGATAAATCTAGGTCTTAGATATATGGAAAACCCTTATAAGGTGAAAGGGAAATGACATCTCATTTCCCTCACCGTGTAACTATATGGGTGTACTATTAGAAAGCGTAGTAGTGGTGCTTTGGTAACCTTTGACTATTTGTTTTTTCCCATTGTATTTATAAAAATTACAATGGCGTTTCGTGTTTGTGACTATGCATGTTCGGTTCCTAGTGTATTTTTGTACTGGGGGTCACTACTTTGGGTAATGGAATTGGATTGAATTGTGTGATAAGAAGAGAACAAAGTGGCCTTTCATAACTAACCTTGCTTGATTCATGTGCAATGTGTGTAAAGGAGGATGGCCTTGTATGATAAATCCATTTGATGTTGATTGCTGATTTGAAAGAAGAGGCATATATGAGCTTAAATATCTAGCCTATAAGGTTGCCCCATTTCGTTGAAAGGGAGAGTGTGAAACAATGTTGCTTGATGCGAAAGTAAAAGGATGAAACTATATCGATCTTTGTATGATTGAGGGGAGAGTAAGTGAGATTTGAGCAAAGTGTGATTTATAATGTTGAGTAGAGTGATTGACAAAAGGCAATGGAGTAATATGTGTGTAATAGAGTAAGATTCAAATTTGTTGAGAAAGTATTGTGTACAACAGTATAGGGTGTGCGATATAGAGTAATCATGTATTGATGCGAAAGTAGTCAGAAGCATGATTTTGATGTCACAAATGAAGTGTAAATCCTGTTGATAGGGCCCAAGTTATGGACTGCACAATTGCGACACTGTGATTGTAGATTTAGGGTAGGGACTAAGTTAGGTTACTTAATACCACATGTAATTTTTACTATAAATAGTAATGGGGAAAAGTAAAAGTACTTTTCATTTTGTGATTGCGATTGAGTGTGATAGGAGATCGAGTCCGAGAAGATGTCACAAGATAGATAGGCCATGCGATCACAATTTGTGCGGGTGGGAGATGCCATTCGAGGCATATACCACCCATGAGCCGGTAAGTGCAATTAATGCTGATTTGTGTGTGAAATAGTATGAATTTTTGATTTTTTAAAATTTGTGATTTTTTCCAATTTAGAGTATATATATATGAAATAGTCTTGAATGGTCTAGTTTTGGCGTTGGGGTAGAATCATACGGATTTGTACAATTCCGACATGAGATGCATGGTTTCGACATAGGTAGAAGAACACGATGATGTGTACGTTGTTTAGCTAAATGGCTAGATTTGATTAATGTATGCCAATGTTTTGTGATATTATATGTACTAATACAATGTTTAAGTTATGCTATCTATGTTTATAAAGAGATGTCCATGTGTGAGAGTTATGTGGAGGTTGACACATGATGATATTTTTGCATTGGGTCCGGATGATGCAGCTATAATATATTGTGTAGGCCAAATTATGACATGTGGCTAGGTTGGGGGAATCACCCACAAACAAGAATTTGATCACCGCATTGCGTGAGTTGTAGAATGAAAATACTTGTACATTTTGGATCGTGATAGGGGATATGATTGTTAGATTGGAGGATGTTTATCATATTTTATAACTACCTATTGTAGGTGAGAGGGTGTAGGTGTTGCCCATGGATATGCCATACCATATGAGGAAGTCACAAAGATTTTGGGTGTGGCATGGTGGTATTGAAGAGGCGTCAATCGATTAAGTACCGTTGTGACTTCGATATGCCGTAGTTGCGGAAATATATTTACATATTTGTTGATGTATTAAAATGACACAAACACATGAGGAAAATGACAGGCTCTTACGTCCTACTCATTTTAGAATCACTTAAAATATGACTTAGTGCATGAGTTGCATGGTATTGGTTATTTAGACCAATATTGAGAGTATTTTGCTAGATTGATAGCCCTTTTGGCGCCACTCCTGTAATTTATTCACTTGATTTGTCTTTGAAAATATTCTCTAAACTAAATTAATCTAAAGGAGTACTCAAAGAAACTAAAAAGGGGAAGAAAAGGCAGAGAGAAAAGAGATCTATTTAGATAAATGTATTTAAGACTATTTCATTGCAAGATCTTAGAAATAACACGCTTTCCTTGTAAACCAACATGATGCAGAGCATATAATACACACAATCACTCAAATAGATTAGATCGATTAGATAATTCAAAACTACCCCTTAACTTGTCAATACCTCACTTTTGTCAATGCAATCAAACCTTCACCTGCCCTTAAGCCTTAAAATGCTCAAAATTCTTAATGAGAGTTTTACAACATGTTCTCTAACTTCTAACCATCCCTAAACATGCATCCATTGGATTGGAATAACCAAATTTAGTTACTTTAATCATCTTTTGCAAAATTGTCAACTTAGGCCCCTTGAGAACAATGTTGATGGAAGATTATGAGATATAACTTTCTACACATCACCCAAGCAAACCCAAATCACTTTTGAACACTCTTTTCCACCCCAGGGTGTGGTGTAAAAGTTTTGGCACAATTCTCAATGGAAGTGTGTTTTCTTCCTTAATGCTCCTATGGGTCTACAACTTTGCTACTGACCTATTTCAAGGCAAATTCGATGTATCTTTTGTTTCCATGTGTCAATTATCAAATCACCCACCTTTTCAAAAACCCTTTTGGGCTAACAATTTGTATGCAAAGTTTTATAACCTCCTTCTTTGTGAAGAATGCTTAAAAATCACAATTTTGGGCCTCTAATTAGGCCTCCTTGTTTTCTCTCACAGTGTTTTCGGGCCAATTGTCACAATTTGTAGAGTTTAGGGGATTTTAGGGTTTTAAAGTTAATGAATCTCTTTTGGAATCCCCTAATGATGATATCTTGATAATTATAAGGATTAACAACTCGTAACAACTTCCTAATGTAAGATTCCCTTAAACCCTAGTGAGGGTTTCAAAATAGAGCTTGACATGAGTTAATTTTCACCAAATGTAATTTATTACAATTTCAAGGTTTCTAAACACCCTAGCTCAATTTATGCACACAATTTGAAGGGAGACATCTTACAAGTAGGATTTAACTACACTGGATGCATGTGGATGGGTCAAACTCCATTGTATTTTTCCCTCAAACACTGTGTATTGAATGATTTGAAAGTTGTCAACTCAACTAAAATATTACAATCTATTGGTCACATTCCTTAGAGGTATTCTTCATGTTCGAGAAAATATGTATGCCTTATTAACCTTCAAGGTCTTTTCTCAAGCAAGAACCAACATCAACTTTCAAGTTTGCGCAGTATTTGACTTCTCAAACTCGATCGTTATAGGCTAATTAAAGAAGTTTCAATATTGAATTCATTTAAAACTAATAATATCCTGCAAGAAACCAACAATATGTTCATTCAAGGCTATCACTATTCTCGCTAGAGTCTTGGAATCACTCTATACTTTCTCAAGTTTAATCTAAAACTACCGCATATAGATTTTGTAACTTCCTACCCTTGTTTGCAAACATATTACCAACTAAGACTCGTTTACTAGAGCTCCAACATGCTTTCCTTGATTGATCAATGAATTTCAAAATAGTTACAAGATGGTTTTAAGCCTCTTCCTCAAGTCAGTAACCACCGATTATAATTAAACTATAGTTTACATATTTAGTTACATCATGAAGAGGTCATATGGAGGCTTAACTTGAAAAAAGGGGCTTACATGAAGCTTTAAGATCTTATTACATCATTTTCACCCCAAGAGGAGGCTATATTAACATAAATTGACTAGAAACAACCTAAGACATGCTTAAGACCACACTAGGACCACTATATAAGACAAAAAATCCAAAATTGGCTCTATAAAATTCAAATTTTCAAACTAAGCAAAATGGAGGGAAACCTCATAATTTAAATTTTGAACTTCTAGAGCCCAAAAGGACATCATGACTGACTCATAGACACCTCTAAAGACCTATACAAACCAAAAATTGATTATTACATGCCTAGACTAACCCTTAGAGTGATGCCCCTACATCACAACAACATAAAACCCAAATATTAATCAAATTTAAATGTTAGCAATGCATAAGTTCAAAGGAATCAAGGTTGTAAATCAAATTTACCATGTTAAACTACTAGATGCACATTTAATGGATACATTTAACTTGCTAGAAAGTTAGAGTAATTGAATCTAAACTTGCAGATGCACAATTTAAATGAATTACTATAGGAAAGTTAGCATGTAATACACCAAGCACTAAATATTATAAACACAAGATATCCAAAGCAAAAATAGGAGAATGTAGATCAGAAAAATTTAGCTTGCATGAGTTAAATTTAAATTGGCTCGCCTTCATTCATCAAAAATAACATCCTCCTTTTTAAGACTGGAGGTAGGTCTATTTATACAATTTGAGCTTTTCCCTTTATCACCCAATTTGAACAATAATTGCAACAAACTTAAGAATTGTACCAACAAATTGGCCATTTAAAAATATCCTAACTGATTTCTGTTAGGATAATTACAATGGCTAAGACTAATATGAAAAATACAAAATTGACCAAGGACCTATTACGGTTCATGCTTAATTATGGGGGCCCTTTGGGCGGATTCCACTTGTGAAGGCTCCCCTTGTGTTGGTTCATCTTGTGTGAGGCCATTTTGTGCTAGATCAATTGGAGCTGCCCCTTTTCTTGTGGCAATGAAAGCTTCCTTGAAAATCTTGTAATCCCGTCAAGCTTTACCAGGTCCACTATTGGCTTTCTCAAGATTACGAGAGCTTTATCAAGTAAGGACTTCTATGTGGCTTTGGATTTCCATGTGATCTCCTTTAAGGTTTCTATTTTTGGTCCTTCTCCCTAGTCTCGAGAGAAAATCCCAATGACACGGGAAGCCTTTGCCTCATTTTATTTTTCTATGTTCTTTTGAAACTTTGTTAAAAATAGATTTAACAACTCAACAAACTTGGTGGTAGACACTAGTTCCCGAGTTCCATGAAGACCCCGTAATGGATACCTCTGAAAGTAGGTGACTACCTTTTGAAATTACATCATCTAGTTGAGGAGGAAGTTTTCTCATTTGGTCAGTCCATTCCCTTAATGTTTCTCTTGTGTAAGTGGCATATGCTTGGCATATACCATTATCATCCATAGTCAAAATTGCAGGGTCTTTGCATATGCCTTCCTCAATGGCTTGAGTCATGATTCAAAACATTTTCTGCATAACACCCACCTTTTTAATGATGGTTTTGGCCTTTTTTGAGTAGGCTTGTTCCTTCTTCCTAGCCTCAATGCTTTCTTTGATAACATCATACAAGCTTAGTAAGACTTCTTCAATATATGAAATAATGCTCTCAGAAAAAATTGCCTTGGCTTGAGTTTTAAGCTCTTTATTTTTGGCTTGTACTCCTCTCACCAATTCTACTACTAACTCAGCTAAGGCCCTTATGTAGGATACATGGTCTTCTTCATATTGAGCCACCTGGGAACCTTTTGCTTTATTTTTATTTTTAAGGGAGAAGAAATCCTTTGATGTCTCATGCCAAATGATAGCTTGCTATGCGGACATTCTCTTTCTAGTCACCCTCTTCAAGGTCCCAATGCTTGGATTGAATTCAATATTTATTAAAGGATCCTCTTGGGCCACCCAATGTGGTTTATATCCTCGCAAGCAATCATAGCTTGTTCATCCTAGTCTTGTTGAGGTTTATGAGGAGTGGTACTTGCATGGGTAGTTTGAGGCTGGTTATGCTTATGATGGCCTTCTTGAAGTCTCTGCTGTGTGGGATTTTCCTCATCATCGAAGAAGTTAGAAGTAGGTCCTTCAATTTTCTTGGCACGATCTCTAGTACCTCTTGTGATGCTTCTACTTCTAAAAATCTAGGAGTGGGGAAGTTGGGATCTAGATTTTCCTTAGGGGTTCTAAACGACCAAGTGCCTTCCTCTTTGTGAATTCCTTCTTTACTATTCCTCTTGGAGGAGGAACTTCCCTTGTTAATTCCATGTCTTTTTGGATAAGGATGTCATCTATCTAGGTAATTGAAACCTAGTCATTGGTATCTATCTTATGAGCATATGATATGCTAATTTTTCCCTTGAGTGATTCCAAGTGTTTATATACTCTTTTTCTTGGGTCATATTGCCTCAAGGGATGATGGGGAAAATATAATGAATTTTGGTAGGTGCCATGTTCATCCGAATCAAGATATTTTTAAAAATACCTACATCCAACAATAAATGACAAGGGAGGATTAGTTGCGAGCTTCTTATCCTTGCATCTTCCCGCTATACCATTACAAATTTGGTATGTAACTTCCTGTTCTTCTAGTTTGTCTAACACATAGTATGGAATTTTCAAAGGTGGTGTGAGAAGCCCTTCTATCATGATCACTGTGTATTTTGGGTATAGGAAAACAACCCCCATCTACCCGATTGAGGCAAGAACACTATCGAGACTCTAGGCATGAATTTTTCATGCATCTCTTTGTAAATTGTGGGGTAGAAAAGGGTGCAAATATCCTCTATGTGAGCCCTAAATCTATAGGCATATAGGTATGAGTATAATTCATTTACTTCTAAAAGGTATGAGGAGACCATGGTTCACAAAATTATGGACATTGAAGGATACCACATGCTTTGCATCTAATAGGTAGGAGGCCATGTAAAATGGCTTTTTGTGGTCCACGAAACTGATCTTTGGGAAACCAAGTTGGAAGTGACTACTTTCCCTAAAGAGGGATCTTATTATAATCTATGATCATAACAAGTAGGGAAACCATGATACATAAAATTTGGTGATTGAAGGGTTTCCATAGAACTATTCATTAAGACCATACCTATACTGAGACTCCTAGCCTGAATCTTTGAATTTGGATGCCATTCAAATGAGGATCATCCATGTTGTTGATTTGGTCCTTATTCCAACTCTGTAAAATGAATTTAACTTTTCTTGTTACTATCCAGGGACTCAATCATGGTTGCACTATAAATGACATTTGGCTTAGGTAATTTATAATAAGCCTTAAATGGATGACCAATGCGAAGGCTACCATAATCTGTCCCAAACTTAGAAAAAAGCCCAATTCTTTGCTTTTGCATGAACAAGGAGAAAGGATAGTAATTCTAGGAATGAGAACATCTCGAGCTTAGCTGCAATCATGTGGAGGATGGCTCTATTCAATATGCTAATATCTATGGCCCTTAATGCTTGGTCTACCGGTATCTCCGCTTCGTCCATGGCGTTAATGTTAATCCTTTCCCGTTGATTTTTTTGTAGATGGCCGAATAGTGCTTAAATTCATGGTACAATGAAGTGAATCAAATCTAGTGTCTCTTATCACACTTGTGTCTGCATAGGAATAAAGGAACACATCTACGCTTGATGATTATGGTTCTCTTGCCATGATTGAAGATTAATGGTATGTAAAAGTTGTAATGGATCTCTCGAGCTAAACTGTTTGTAAAAAGGGAAAAAAATGAGATTAAAACTTCACAGACAATTTTTGTAATTCGAAGGTTTAAATGATTTCCCTTGTTTAATACACGATCCTTATAATTGAGGTAATCTTTTATCTAAAATGGCATCCTACGTATTAATGGCACATAATGTATGACTTGATGTTTTTTCCTCTAGAGAATGTTGTTTTTTGAATTGTCGAGCCTTTTGAATATGGACCTTACACTGTGCGAGAATAATTCTTAGCCACCAATCTTAATTATCCTTTGTATACCTTAACACCATGTGTATGATATATGAGATGCCACTTTATGACACATGGAATACCATGTGTATGCTAAGTAAATTTCCATGTAGGATGACACTAAGATGCCACTTGTGTACTTGGGAATGACTCATCTTTTGGAGTTGGTGATGTGTACTTTGAATTTTATGACCTTTGACCTTTTTTGACTTTTATCACACTTGGAAGCGCGAGACTATTCTCCATAAAGTGTGAGTCACGAAGCCCAAAGTTTTTACTACTCGCACTTGTGAGTTATCTTAATGAATACTTGCATTTTAAATCTCGACTTTGGAGGTGTGAGTTTTGAATACTCCCATCTGTCGGCTCTCCTTTTTGAATATTCATACTTGAACTCTCGCACTTGGAGGTGCGAGTTTTCAATACTCCCATTTGTGAGACCTCCGTATTGAATACTTGTACTTGAAGTATCACACTTGAAAGTGCAAGTTTTCATCCGTTGACATGAGAAAAAGTCAAGCCATTTAAGTCATCCAAAATTTAAAATTTGAAGCATGAGAGAAAGAATAATACAAAATATGAGTGCGAGGGAAAATAAATAACTAAGTGCGAGATTTCTCTCTTGGAAGTGTGAGTACCATATAATTTTAAATGCGAGACTTTTGATAACTAAATAATAAAATAAGTAAATTACTTAGTTTAAGTAATTTAATTAAGTATAAACACTATCATTTAGAATAAGGTAACTCCACTTAAAGAATTATTTCTATCCCAAAGGGTAAATAATTCCAATTTACCAAATTGTATTAGACCAAAGAGGGTCCTTGCCTATAAAATGCATTCTTTAAAGGTGGGTGAGGTTAGGTAATTACAAATGGCAACTCAAGGGGAAAATACTGTGTATTTAGAACTTAGAATCACTGATTTTGTAAAAGTTCCCGTAAAAGAGTATGAATTCAAAGTTTAATATCTAAAAAGTAAGCATACCTTTTCAAAGAACACAATAACTTAATAATATTAAGTAATATACTAAGTCTAAAATCATGAAGAAAAAGAGATCAGTGTATGAAAATGAGTTTATTTAACCATTTTCTTGCTTGAAATTACAATTATTTTGAATGAGAAACTTGATTTGATAACTTATGTTAGGTTTTGTTTTCATTCATATATATATATTTATTTTGGGATGACTTAGAGGGGAGGAATGCTTGGGAATTGATCTGCTGTCACCGGGCATCCATAGCCCTAACAAAGATACCTTTAGTTACTATCATGGCCTTGGTCCATTGCAAATCAAGCATCTATATCCCTGATGGTGGTTTCCAAAACTACCTTTCAAAGAAGATTTTTGTTTTTATGCATTTGTAGATTTTGAATGTCTTCTTTTCAAGGTTTAGGAACCAATACAACAGGTTTTAGGATGGGTCAATTGAGATCAGCTAAGCACTCTCCTTTGATAACTAACAAGGTCAAACAAAATAATTTTTATATGTTTGCATATTTTTCTTGTGGAGCCCACTTTCTTTTAATGGTAGAAATTTTCTAAAATTTACTCAATACTTTGGGTGATTCAGTTTTCTCAAGGATAGCTTAATTCAGAGATACTAAGTTTCACTTTCAGATTCTTCTAAAAACATTTTATGTTGTCCATTCTTCAATCTTCTAAACAAAACAATATCTTCCAACAATCAAGTGCCAAACAAACTTCAATGAATGACAAACAATTTAAACCTAAGGAAATAACACAAAACTAAAATGACAACTAAACTAGAAATCAAGAAATGCATAAAAGGAAACTAAACTAGAAAGAAAGAAATGCATAAAGGGAAACTAAACTACTTCCCTAATTTGATCATTCCATTGGGACTTGTGATGGAGCAATGGAGAAGTAATGTTTTATGAATTGACCATTGACTGGAAACATTACTTCCTTTCTGGTAGATATTTAATCTGAAAGTATTTTGGCCCAAAATTTTAGCTATTTGATAAGGCCCAATCCATAATGGTGAGAATTTGTTGTGTTTCCCTTTCTTCTCATGAGATTTGTCCCATAGAAGCACTAAGTATGATATTTTGAATGTCTTCACTTTAGCCCTCTTATCAAACCATCTCTTGAAAATATCTTGATGCATACTAAAGTTTTATAGGGCCGAGTCTCTTGCATCTTCCATTTGGAGAATGTCCAATTTTTTTCTCCAATTTTTTCTTCTCCCTCCATGTATTCCTACATAAAATCATAGGTTGGAAACCTAAGAGTGATTGGGAAAATAGGTTGCTGTCCATGTACTAATAAAAATAGGTAATACTTTAAATCTTGTTTATATCTCGTCCTATCAACCCATAGTGCATATTTTAGAAAAGAGTGCCATTCCCTTGGATTTTAGTCTCTTGATTTCTTTATATGGCGTCAATCAAAATTTTATTTGTTGATTCAGCCACTCCATTGCCTTGTGGATAATAATTGTATGTAAAATTAATGATTACCTTATTATAATAGGAACACTCACTGAAATATGTAGAGGCAAAGGTTTACCCATTATCATAAATGAGGGAAAATAGATGACCAAATCTGGTTATGATGTTCTCCTTAAGAAATTGGATAACATCAAATGTCCCACATTTTTTTTAGCATTTTCTTCAGCCCATCTTGTGTAATTTAGGAAATTGTTTTGTCCAAATAAGGAATTTGGGTTAATAATCCCAATGAAATCCATCCCCATTGTGCAAAAGATCTACTCTCAATCACTAGTTGTAATATCATGGATGCATGTGTCTCTCTTTTAGCAAAAGTTTGGCATTGATGGCAACTTCTAGCATGCGTATGTGAATATCTAAATATAGTCACCAATAATAACCAACCTTTAAAATTTTATGAGTAGTTGCTCTACTTGATGGATGACCACTCCCAATCTTCTCATGAAAGTTACACATGATATCAATAGCTTCTTTTTGGAGACACACCTTAAATAGAAATCCTCATAGTTATTCCTATAGAGAAATCCCTTTTTTAATCATAAAGTGAGATTCCTTCAATCTCAATGCTCTTCTCTAATGTTTCTTTAAATTGGGCAGACATGTGCCATACATTAAATAATGAATGATATGATTATACCATTCATCTTGTAACACATCCTCCTTGTCTACCTGCATAATATCAATACTTGGATCAATATTAGCTATGAGTTGTGTCAAGCCTTGACCTCTGACCATCTTGGCAGTTTTAATTTCTAAGTCAAATTCTTATAACTTAGTCATCCACTTCCCTCTTCTTTTTCCTAACTGATTTTGTCCAAGCATCAACTTAATAGCTAGATCTACAACAATTGCATATAATTTTCTTCTAAGTATGTAATGTTTGAACTTTTAAACTAATTTTACTAAAGCAAATCTTACTTGTCCATCATAAAATAGTTAAGTTAGGAATCCTTTAAGTTGGTACTCATGAATGCAATTGGATGATCACCTTTGTCTTCGATCTCTAGGTTAACACACCAAAAATGGTGTGATCAGAAGCACATGAATACAAGTAGAATTCCTTGGTGAAGTCTGGTCTAACTAGAAGGCTATTGCTTCCTTAATGTCTTTGAAGGACTTCTCAACATCAATCGTCCATTCAATTGTGGCATCTTTATTTAGCATAATATTCAATGGACTGAAAATTTCAAAAAAACTAGAAACAAACTTTCTCACAAAATTAATATTTCCAAAAAGGATTTCATTTTTTTTGGTATTAGGTGGACTAATTTTTGAAATACTATCAACTTTATCAAGATCAATAGATATAACTTCCTTGGTGAGAATGTGGCCAAGAAATTTACCTTAAGTTACACAAAAATATTTTTCTTGGGATGCAAAGAAATCCCACACCTCCTGCATCTCTCAAACACCTTTTGTAAGTGCCCTACATAGTCCCACCTATTTCACAAAAGACAGTCATATCATCCATATAAATTATGAATATTTAACATTGAGGCCTTGAAAAGCATGATCCATTACTTTTTAAAACGTTGCTCCAACATTTATTAAACTGAATGGCATCCTCTTATATGAAAATGTTTCCCATTTAGTGGTGAAGATTTTTTTCATTTTATCTTGTTCGTGTACCAACACTTGGTTATACCCTGAGAAACCATCAAGAAAATACATCATTTCAGAACTACTAACAATTTGTATGACATCATCAAGAGAAGGAAGGGGATAGTTGTCCTTTTTGAGGCTCCATTTAGATTACTAAAATCTACACAACTTTATCTCTCCACTCTTATTTTGAATGGGAACTAGGTTAGCCACTCAAGTTGAGTTCCTAATGGGAAAGATTTTCCCAACAGTTAGTAATTTTTTCACCTTTTTGTAGATCAATGGTTCCAAAATTGGGTTTACCGACCTTTGTCTTTGCTTAAAAGGTTTTTTGTCTTCTATTAGTGGTATGGCATGGGATCAAAGATATTTAAGTCATCATAGGACCATACTATAAAATCCCTATAATTTTTTAATAGAGTTTTAACCTTGTCTCTCTCTCTCTCTCTCTCTCTATATTTGAGAATGCTAAGCCAATGTTCACTAATTTGGGTTTCTCTCTAGTGCCTAAGTTGATCTGGTCATAATCTCTATCATTTGCTTTAGGTTTAGCGACACTCCAATCTTGTAGATCGAATCAAACATCCTTTCAAGAGATATCATACCTTTATGAATCTTATTTTATTTCAAGTTTAAAACACCATCATCATTCAAATCATCCATATTGATGTGGACCCAACTGCAAGAGGTCGAAATGCCCCCAAAACACACACACACAATTTATTAAAACTCGAAAGCTTCAAAATAGTTTTCTTCTCATTCCTGAATACACACTAATATTTTACAACATTACAATCTTCCTTTTATTTCCCATAAGATGTAAAAATCTGAAATGCCACGAAACCCTAAAACAAAAAAATACATATTAGTAAAACACTTCGGATGGCTCCCAAATTTTGCATACAAAATATGCCTTCAAAATGAAAGATTGTGCCAAATATTTTCTTATTCTATAAATTAATGCAATTTTTTTGTAACATCCCGATTTAATTAAATTCATTTATTGAATTATTAAGATTGTTGTTATAAAAGTTTAACCATTTTATGGACATTGCTTTAGCAGGATGCTTATTGACCATTGGCCATTACGAAGGCAACATGTATCATGAATCAGTTTTACTAGTTAAGTTCGATATTTCAAATGTTAGAAAGACACCATGGCATTTTGCTAGGCACTATGAACTGTGATTGTTAAGGATATTAACACCCCCTTTAGTAATGAGTGTTTGATTTGGTTTGTGTTATTACTTATCTAGTAAAGGAGTGTTTGGTGATGATTTAATGAATTAATAATACATATACATGTGTGTGTGTGTGTGTGTGTGTGTGTGTGTGTGTGTGTGTGTGTGTGTGTGTTTTGGCATTGTTGGCATATTATGCTATGCATTTATGGAGTTTAGTTTGGTTGTTACGTGGCATTGTTAATTGGTTAATTGTGTGAGGTGGAGATTTGACCCACCCCACCATGCGGGTTATGTGGTTTTGAAAGTTTATAACTTAGGTTAAAACCTAAGTTGCATGACATATTTGTAGCATAAGTTTTATGGTTTAAATGGTTGATAAGCCACGAAGTGGCATGAAATTTAAAGAGGTTAGTGCGAATTTAATGAGGACATGTAGTGATGCCTTGGGAAATTTTAGCTTCATTAAGAAACTAGGTCATGCAAGTATTTGTTTCATTTTCATTCGGTTATTTTAGAGCTTTGTTTGAGGGTTGTGCATGATTTTTTTAGGAGAATAGATGTTTTAGTGACTATTGTATGAAGATTTTACTGCTTTGTTATCTTAAGATATTATGGCGTTTTTACTGTTTAAATATGATGTTGAAATATTTAATGGAAAAACACGTTATTGTGAAGTTTTCAATTTATAAAAGTGCAGAGAATTTTGGAGGAAAAATATCCAGACATGAGTTTTTCTAATTTTATTCTTTTCTTTGTTATTTTAATGATTTGTTGAATACATTTTGGATGTGGATTATTATGTGAGATTTGGAAAATAAAATGAATATGATTTGGTTTTGGATTATTATGTGAGATATTGAAAATGAAATGAATATGTTTTGGTTGTGGATTATCAGGTGAGATCTAGAAAATGAAATGAATAAGTTTTGGTTTTGGATTATTATGAGAGATATGGAAAATGAAATAAAGAGTTAGTGTGAAATAAAAACATAATGCATTACTTTTACAACTCCTTAAAGTATTGCTATAATCATTCTTTCTTTTTGATACGTATAAGCGATGGAGGTAAAACCTTCTGAGTGCGTGGATTAAATGGATTTTGGGTTGTTATTTATTAAAAAAAAACCGGGTTTGGTTTTGGGGAAGTGTCGTTTTATAAATGTATGGATTAGTTGTTTCATGGAATCCTCTCCCTCATGGATGTATTAGAGTTAACTTAATCTATTTTTGTGCGGGTTTAAAACTTGAGAAAATAGTTGAAGGAAGTTATGGGATTATTGTGGTATATTTGTTTCCTATTTTGGGTTACTACTATTGATACATATGAACAATGACTCGATTATGTGATAACTAAGCATGACTGTTTTGAGTTAGTTGGGGGAATTATTAGGAAGGGAATAAAGGTTTATGTCTTCTTCTATTATTTATTTATGATATACGATTGATGATTTTTGTTTATTATTGATGAAATCTCTCTCCCTTCTTGGGACTAAACATTTTGGTTAACTTCTATTACGATTAAATGATTCCTTACATGGAATTATATATGTTCTTGTAAACAACAATGATATATATGTGTAGTCAACTCAAAAAGGTTTCTAAAATAGAAATAATTTATTAGTTTTAAGTTGATTGAGGTTCTAATTGAGCTATGATTGATTGCTGCAACCTTATGAAGTTAACTGTTGAAATATAAGTTGTTAGATAGACCATTATCGTTATTGATCGCCTGCATTATGAACTTTCTAGTTATTAATAATGGGAAAGTTGAAAAAAATATTGTGAGTTATTACATCTATAATTGATGTTTGTGATGCAGTAAATGACCCATTATTGTCTAAATGTCTAAGTCATATTAGGTTGGTTGTATATAGTAACAATGGACATAATGTTTTATATAATTAAGAAGTTCATTAAGATATGTTTATAAGGTAGATTTTTGTTAGCGAGAATTTTTTTCGAGTGGATAAATTAGGTGTCTCCACCAACATTCATAGGGTTACGCCCCTTTGCATTGAATGGTAAAACTCCCATTATTGAATGTAACTAATCCTAATCCTATCTAAATGTTGTGGGTGGCCAAATTGTCCAGGGATCATACAGAGAAACTCCAATGAACTTGTGAAAAAGTGCTTCAGACGGGGTATAAGGGAGGAAATTACAATGTTGAGGAAAAAGGGGAGAAATTAGTCAAGGAAGATTCTTTGCCGTGAGTATATTGTAGAACTCACACCATGTAACCAGAGTAGTTCAACATCCAATATAGAAGAAATCAATAATAAAACATTTAGTGAGACAAACCAAACCCACATAGACATAAAGTTCTTTGATGTTGATTCATCGAAGACAAAAAGCTCTCTTTGATCACCATGCTTACAAAGTGCATACAAAAGGGAAATAGAGGAAAAACAAGAAAGGAAAAATAGAAGAAGCATAGATTTTATTTCATGCGTAATGATGAATACAAATCTTCAACCAAGCTACCAAAATTCACAATGTTACATAGTATAAGTTCTTCAAAAATCTGAATTCCTTGGAATGGAGAAGCCATCCCAATTTATATAATTTGAATTGACCTCTCATCTCCCTCACATGACTCTTCATATTCCTATTCCACTTGTGACCTTTCACTTTTCATTAAATTAAGTATTTCTCTTATAATTTTGAGAAAATACTTTTACAATATTAAAATAGGTCACTTAAGTGAATAAGAAAAAATACAATGATGAGGCCCAACAAAGAATCGAATGGAGAGATAAAGGAGAGAGAGAAAGGGAGAAGGAGAGAGAAATGAGAAGTGTTGATGAAGAAGAAGCCACCTCTAATGAAGTCCACTGATCCTTGCCGGATGATCTGATGAAACACTTCAATGCAGTGAACTCTAGATCCTTGAATGCTTTACACCATGAGAACCTCCTTCGAATGATGCATGGACACCATGAACTGAGTGTTTAGGAACATTGTTGAATGCTTACCTCGGTGACCTTTGGCGTTGCTCACAAAGGTTCACTCCAAAGAAGATAAGAATGAAAAAAACTCCTGCAATGACCTTTTTCAACACTACTATATCTTTGAATTGAACAATCGATGAAACACACCATGGATAGTCTGACGATGATGATCAAAAACTCCACCTTGCACATGATACACAAGAAACTTGAACCATGAAATGAGTGTCAAAGACATTGTTGAGATCTCCCGTATACACCGAGAAGGAAAACCATGAACACTGAGGAGTACACTATTGTTGATAGTGAAGAAAACCCATTATATGAACTTGAATTCCATGACCCATAAAACACTTCCTTGTGACGAGAAGGGGATTTACTATTTTTAGTAAGTTGAAATTTCCCTTTTCGGTCTCGCCAATGAGATTGTTTTCTTCAAATCACCCCGTATAGACTGCTCCTTCGAAACTTCTTTCCTGAGATGAATTACTATTTATATCTAGTGCCCATATAGGGAACTTACTATTTTTAGTAAGTGGCCATTTTTTCTATTTCTGTCACTGCTCACTTGTTCTACTCTCCTGGATGTCTATGGTGCACACTTCCTTCACCACAAATCGCTTCTAGTATTAAATTGCCAAAAATAGCCAATCCCCATGTAAGAAGGCTTACTATTTTTGGAAAGTGGGTCTCTGGTGGTTGGTTTGCAATGAAACAAATTTCTACGATGTGGTTTTTTCTCGATTGTGCACCTTTTAAATTTCAACTTGATCCGATTCTAGAAATGAGATATTTTAAAATTTATATTTTTGGTGTGGGGAAACGAGGGTTTTCTCATTGTAAAAAATTTGGGCCATGTATGAATTTTTTTCACTTGGATCCTCATGTCCTCTGAATAACTAAATGACTGCAAAAATGACATCTCAATCCATTTGGTCTTTTGGGAGATATGAAGATTTTTCATTTTAGCGACTTCTAAGTTTTCCAGAGAAAAATATTATTTTTTATTTGTTTCGATCCATTCTTGCTTTAGTTTTTTATGTTTTCAAAACATGAGAGCATTAACAATATTTTTTTTAGCAGAAAAAATGGTGGAGCGATTTTAGCGAAAATCTAGTAGCACGTGGAGAGTGTGAGGGGCGAGAATGAAAAAATTGGCTAAGTCCTCGTGCTTTTAAACGAGAGAAATTAGAGGGAAAAGGGTGGACCATATTTTTATACATATTTATTCCATTTTATTTGGTGAAATGGGTGCAATAAAATGTGCCTTTCCCTCATGAAGACAAGTGGCGGCTTTTAATTTGATGTTGAGTTGAAGAGGGGGTTGAAACAGAGTACTTGGGAGCTGAGGCATGGTCACATGTGTGACCTGAAGGCTAAAAAGAGGTGGGGTGAATTTTTATGTCCCTCATGTCCCTATGTAAAAGGGACAAAGGGTGCAAGAAAATTCTCCTTGCTCTGGGAGTGACAAGTGTCACACATGCGGGGTTAGGTAGGGGCTAGTCAACATGGTTAAAGGGGCTGGAGAGAAGGTTTTGGGTCATATGGGTGACCACAAGGCTTCATGGGAGTGGGTTGATTTTTTTTCCCCTCATTTCCATTTGAAAATGTGTAAAGGGGACATGAAAATGCAACTTCACTTGGTTGTGTCATGTGTCCCCGAAAATTGCCTAAGTATCGAATATGTTTATCTCGGCAGACAACTTTAGAAGGCCATATATTGAGCTTCACGATGAGTTTTCAGGCACTTATTCATAGGATTTTGATTGGAAAAGGAAATTTGAGAAGAATGGTGATAGTTCCAAGGATTTATTATGACTGTAACATCTCCAAATGACCCCTTTTGTTTTTCTTGGGATCACCTACTATGCATGAGAATACTAAGATGGTGATAAATGTATGATGCTTGAGGATGATTTGATTTTTCTACCATGAGGGGGAATGAAATAGATTTCAATGATATATTTTTGGTCCCTAACTACTTCGAATCTCCTGGAATCTCTCTTTGAAGATCCGGTGCTTTTTTGGTGCGAGCTCTCTAGGCTTCCAAAACCAACCTTAAGTGACCTGGCTCCTAAACCTCTGATTCTTTCCAAATTTTTCCTAAATCAGTTCCTTGATGTTTTAGACTCCACTCCGATGATAGTGAACTCGACTTAGAAAGGATGATGAAAGCCATTTCTAAGTATGCTCGAAAATTCACTTTGTAAAACATTGCTCCAACATATTTGGATGATCCTGTTTATTCCTAAATCACCTAGGGAGTCGATGACATCACCGACATAATCTTGAATAGAAATACTGGACTTGGCACTATGGGGAAAGGTGATTTGGGGGTTATCTTGAAGGCTATGACATAATTTTTTTGACACTAGGGTATAGTTGTCCTATTTTCGGGTGAATTTTGCCTATGCAAAAACACAGACAACAATTTCATAATATAAACTATGGAATTTATGATTATAACTCATTGATTAAGAATACTTCTTAGCCTATCTCTTATTCTTTTAATTTATAATGATTACAAAATTAAGACTATGTGAACTCATGCTTGTTGGAAAACACAAGCATTGAGAGGGGAGGGTGAATCAATGCTTCTTCAAAATTTGAAAACAATTGTATACCTCAGAAAATCATCCTATCTAGATTAACCTTTATCTTGAAGAAACAATGACATTCAAGCATGAAAAAGTGAAAAGAAAACACACATGAAGATAATGGTTAGTGTGGGAAACCCTTAAAGGGAGAAAAACTGCTAAAATAAATGTATTTCTTGTGGAAAATTGTCCCATAAGAGATTATAAGTATTTCAGCTTGTTGAGCACCCACTCAAATATAAACATCAACTCCAACAATTAAGTCAAACACCTACTCAACAATCTTTTCAAGCTCTTACTTGCATGAAAGCACTAACTCCCTCTTTTTCTAAGCACCCACTCAGTATTTATAAGGTTTTGATCACATAAATTTGACCTATTTTCTTGAAAGAACAAATTTGTGATGTCATGTTCAGCTCCTACACATTCATCCTCCTTTTACACATACCTTGATTTACCTATTTTCTCATTAGCTCATACTTCTGCAATTTTATCTTCCAAAAAGCATTTTTCCATGCACACTTATTCATTCATATACATGAGGATGACACACTTTTACACCTCTTCCACTTCCTCTTATGAATCCTTCAACTTCTAACCTCTTCAACATGTGTAAAAGGCTCCAAATGACATCACCTAAAATTATCACAATCCAATAATTACATCTACAAGTATGTCGGTTTCAAGGACAACCCTTTCATGATCTATCATGTCACTTCTCACACCTATGAGGAACAAAACAACACATGGGAACTCACTACACCTATGACACAACCGATCATATTCCATTTTCGTATGACATCTGCAATTGTAACGATTTATTCTTCTCAACGTAGAATCCTTTGTCTTATAGCCAAAAATATAATGCAACAAGTGTTAGGAAGGTTTGTGTACTTTATTAAGGTCCTCTCCTTTCCTTCTAAATCCTTGACAAGATTTATAACTTGACATTTTTATTTCAAGCCTCCACTATAACTCATATGCTTTGTTAGGCCTATGAATTTCAAAATACATTCTTTAATTTGGGTGCAAGAAATCCACTCTAAAATCATGTCATGCAATGCAATTAGGAGTAAAGACACTTCAAGATATCCAAGACATCACCACATGCTTGGAGGGATAGAGGTCAGGAAAAATTCTCCATTACTTCTCTTCTTCTCAGTTGGGTGTGCACATTTGTTGAGCAGATGAAATATTGCTAAAGGTTTATTTTGGGATTTGTAGCAGTTTGAGTGCCATGCAGAGTTTTGGTCTATTAATAGGATCTGTACTTAGAGTTAACTTTAGAAGATCTATTATTAGCACTTGCATGCTTTTGTATTCTCTTGTAAAGGCGCATGGCTATTATTAGCATGTAGCCTATTTTTGGAAGGTGCATGGCGGTGAAGGGAAAGTCCCCACCCTATATATATATATGTATTGATTTGCATGGTTTAAGAGATGATTGATAATGTTTTGATTGTAGAGTTATGTTGTTGGTTTTGTTTGCATGCATGACTCATGATGACATTATTATGATGTATGAAGCTTCGTGTTTTACAATATTTAATATAATGGATCATATTGGCTGGATATTGGTGTTAGATATGACTGAATATGGTTCTTGCATGGTAAATCTCATTATAATAATTGTTTAGTCAATCTTTCATATGGTTTAGATCTAGATCTGGTTTATGCATTGTGGATTATTTACTATCTATTATGAATATGGATATATACATATCAATCATGCTAACATTCTAGAAAAGAAACTCTAAAGAGGGACCTGGTACCCTTGCATGCTTGCTTTGGGTGAGCACTCAAGGTTAGGTTGAGTGATGTGTCAAGTGTGCCTTGGGTTATTTACAATGAATTCTAGGCTACATCATTGGTTCCATTTCGGACCTCTTTCTCAATTTTTTTTAGGATGTTGCATGATGAAGACATACCGATTGACCTTAGCTAGTATTGAGGAGTGGTTAGAATATAAAAGAAGAGTATGCTCATAGATTCAACACTGGACCTGATTTTAATACACATGCATGTGGGTTGAGAAGAATATATATGACACATTATATGAGACATTCTTTTTTGTTATCTTTCCCATAGAGCTGTATGAGTGGCTGGTTGCTTATGTGTCTAAGAGGAATTGGAGGTTTCACACACTTGTTTGGATGCAGGAAGAATTCCAAGCCTTGTATGATGCAAGATCTGATTTGGATGCGCTCTGTGGATGTTTGGTTCCATGGTGTTTTAAAAACTATATTCTTAAGTATGTAGTTTTGACTTACTCTTTCCCTTGGAGGTTATTGAGTTTCATTTTTTGCGTGAACCTAGAGGATCGTATTTGCACGGTATTCCATTGGTGATCAAGATCTTGATTGTAACCCTGGATTTGGAAGAAAAGATCGATGGCTAACTAAACCCCACCACGCATGGGGGTAGGAACAGGTTTGGTAAGGATGGTGGACCTAGCGGTAGAAAGATAAAGGGAAGAAAGGTGGCTTAAGTTCAATGAGGCATGTGAGAGGGATTTAGAGAAGCAACGTGAAGTTATAGAATGGATGGCATTGTGGAGAGAGATGGCTCATGAAGGATTTGGAGCTCATGTAGAAGACATGGAGCCAAAGCATCTAGATCTCCCCATTTGGGAAAGCATGGTAGGGAACCCTCTTCAGCCTCAGATGAGAGCATGTGTCGGTAGAGATGACATGGGCCATGGGACATGCATCGAATCTACTTGGTGACCTAGCCCTTGTGCTTGGTTTTCCAATTTCTATGATAGTCAATAATCAACAAGCTAGTGTGAGAAGTAGAGTTGCAGTAGATAGAGTTAATTTGCATAGTCAAGTTTAGGAGTTAATCAGGGAGCTTATTCATCTATGGTGCAATCATCATCTACTTTATTTGGAGGACTAGTTGGAGGTATCTTTTTATGCATTGTGACACATAACATAATGTAGGTACGAACCTTGGCATCACATCTGGAAGTAGTAAAACTTTCACAGACTATGGCATTCATTTTAGCACAACCATCAAAACACAAGGCAATGCATCCTGGTCCATTTCCTACTATAGGTGGAGGATCGGGAGGATTAGGAGGTAAGTGGCTGGAGGATCTAGTGGATTTGGAGGTGGTGGAAATACAAGAGGAAACACATGAGGCTCTAGATCTGGTGGGAAAGGTCCGCACCAACCTCAAAAAATTTACATGGAGATGTCTCTTCATCTTCCGAGAGTATAGAGGTATTGAAGATGCAGCAGAACACGTGCATATGTGTGAGATACTATGGCACACAAAGGGATTACAACTCAGAGTGCAAGGAAAGTTATTTTGTAACTACATTGTAGGGATGTCGCATAATGGTACAAAAGTTTGATCCTGATCATACTTGTGTGGACTATACAACGCTGCGAGATGATTTCTTAAAGGAATTTTATATCCCTGAGTTTGAGTAGAAAAGCATAAGCATGCTCAAAGACATTAAGCAGGGCACTACTGAAAGTGTTCAGGAATATGATGCTTGGTTCAAGACTCTTTTGTCTAAGTTATCTTATGACATCCACGCAAGCCAACATGCATAGTGGTTTTTGGAGGACTGATCATGCCTTTTAGAAGAGTGCTTTCACATAAGACTTATACATATTTGTGTGAGGCACTTGAAGCAACTCTGTACACTGAGGTGGTAGAAGTGTGGACACAGGAGTGAGCCCATTCTTAGAATCTCAGATTGTAGCAATGAAAAAATAATTGGAGAAATTATATGCTAATTCAACACATGAGACACACAATGGAATTTGGTGTACAAATTATGAAGTAGAGGGCATACTAAGGATAGTTTCCCTGAAATCGTGTGCTCCTTGTTGTTGGATTGTGAGATATGTCACTTGGACCATAGTTCAATTCGGTGCCCATTATTGCAGTGCATGATAAGAAAGAATGTGTCTAGTTACTATAAGATTTGTAGGTCCTCGACTCATGATATTGAAGATTGACAGGTTGATTGATCAGATCCATGATGCCATTGATATTGGCGTATGAAAAGACTATTGGTGTTACAAATAATTCCAAGGAAAAGGGTGAGCATCATGACTATGATCACAGTGAGGGGCATTTTGATGGTGGTCATGGTAGAGGTCGAGGTTACAGAGGTGGATTTAGAGGTCGAGGTCATGGGGGAGGAAGGAGTGATTTCCCTCGTGGGACTTGTTATACATGTGGATCTCCTGATCACTATATGTGAATGTCCACATAATATTGTGTGTTCTTTTTGTGGAAAGAATCATAGTTATGAAGAATTCCCAAACTTGTATGAACACTTAAGAAAGAAACATAAATAGGAAAATAAGGGCACATGAATGGTTAGAGTACAACATGCCATGGAAGACCAATGGATGCCAAAGTTAGTGTTGATCTTGAGTTGGTACATGTGAAGATTACTACATGTATTGAGGTTGCACACGCCAGAAGAAATCTCTACAACAAAATCCTACCATTACTAAAGAGGAAGTCATGCATGCCAAGTATCTAGACCTATGCATCAGAAAGAGGTTTATCAAGAAACCATGGAGGTAATTCAAAATTTATAGGGTGAGATACAATGTTTGAAGGAACAATCACATGAGAAGTTAGAACAAAAGAAAGTAGTTGAGCTTCATTAGACAAATGTTGATGATTTGAAGAGGTTTGTAAAATGTTGTGACAAGAGAACATTATTCCATTGTTAGGGAGTTGGTTGAAGGGAAACACTCCATGCACTGGGACTGAGCATGAGAGACAAATTTTACATGCTAATCTTCCTCTGGATAGTTTGGATTATGACAAGGAGATTACTCTAAATGTTGTTGTTGATGGTTGGATTTTGAGTAACATTTTGATTGACACATGCATGGAAGTGAATGTACTTACTTTGGATGCATGGGTTCAGATGGGAAGACCTCCATTACAACCATCTTCAATGTGTTGTTCATGGAAAACCGAACTAAGGCAACACCCATTGGAGTTTTAAAAGATGCATCCATTACTATACTGAGGGGCCAAGTTCACTGGGGAATTTGAGGTCTTAGCGCTTGTAGAAGACAATTTTCCCACATTACTTGGGTGCCCTTGGTGTTATGCAAACAAATGTTGACCTATGCACTTCAATAAGGGGTACATAGCTTTGAGAATAAGGAAGAATGAGTCATTATCCCTTTGACAGATGGGAAATCTGCACCTTATGTAGAGCCCTTAAGTGAAGAAGACTTGAACAAAATTTATGTGCACACCATTTGAGATCTAAAAGTTCTTGAGCCATCAAAAAGGAGTTCTCTAGTGGGATGATGCACAGTCCATGAGTGATACTACAAGTGTTGCATGTGACAATTGGGCACATGACACTTATGAAATGGTTGGGCATGAAGTAAGAAGTGTAAACATGTGTGCATAAGTAAGTAAGCCACATAATATCAGGCATTTGGGAAACAACCAGGTACCAAAGTACACAGGTGAAGAGAATCTAGAAGTATTCCTACTTTCTATGGAAGTTCAATGGGAATGTCAGGTGGAAAGAAGGAACATGTTAGTGTATACTCTATGTGGGATGACAATCGCACATTGGTGGATGGTTCACATGGATAATATTTTGGAGTGGAGAGAAGTGAGGATTGCTTTATCTGCTAGATTTTTGAGGAGTAATGTGCCTACTCATATATATGCATTTCATGGTAATGATCTTATTCAACACCACGTTCAAGTAGTGTGAGAGACTTTGGACAAGAGGGGTAGGAAGCTTTACCACCTTTTTGTGGGTACATAAGCTTTATTTCACCTTGTGAGGTTGCACGCGCATGGTATATTTATGCAGAGTTGAATAGAGAGACTAGAAATTGGCAAGAACTTACTACAAGGTATGATTTAGACCTTTGACTATTTTTCTACTAAACCTCTAGTGAATGAGGTGTTACAGGTTATGAAGCACTTAACTATGGGGATAGTGCAAAGGATGAAGAGTTACTTCAGAATTGTTTGGTGAGTCAGACTTGGTGGCACGTTTTGAAGAAGAAGAAACAGATGTTGAACAACTTGGGTGCCTGCTTAGAAAGAGAAAAGGGTAAGATGATCTACATGGTTGATGATGAAGAGGTAGAGGACTTGGACATTGAGCACATAGAGGGTACACGTGAAGTCTTGGATAGTGTAGATGAGAAGGTGTGCACCTACCATGAGCCTATGAAGACCAAGAAAGTGAACATTGGAATGGATGTTGAACCCAAGGAAGCCATTATCGGAGATTACTAGTCTGACTCTAAAGTTGCTAAAATCATTGAGCTATTACATGAATTTTAGACTTGTTCCCTAGAGGCTATCATGAATTGAAATGTGCATACATGAATCATTGGGAGAGATGAAGATAAAGCTAAAATAAGGTGCACACCTAGTTTGGAAGAGGCCTTACAAGATGAATCCAAACTTGTGTGTCAAGGTAAAAGAAGAAATTGACAAAATGTTAATTTCTGGAATCATTGTGCCCATCGAGGAGTCAAAATGGGTGAGCCCTATGGTGATCAACATCAAGAAAGATGGAAGAATCAAGATTTGTGTGGATTATAAGGAGTTAAATGTTGCATGTGTGATTGATCCCTTTCCCACACCATTTATTGAGGAAATATTGGAAGGCGTTGCAGGGCATGAAATATACTCCTTCACTGATGGATTCTCTAGATATCATCAAGTAAGGATAGCTAGAAGAGGATCAAGAGAAGACAACTTTCACCACCGAGTGGGGAATTTTTGCATACATGGTTATGCCCTTTGGATTAAAGAATGCTTGCTATAGTATTTTCACGCATAGTGGTACAAGCATTCCAGATTTTATTCACAAGTTCTTGTAGGTGTATCTGGATGATTGGATAGTCTATGGGCTCATGAAAGATCACTGTGATAATTTGAGGCTGATGTTTGAGAGGTGTAGGTAGTTGAGCATCTCTTTAAACATTAAGAAGTGTATATTTTCCACACCCTTTGAAATTTTCTAGGACACATCATCTGTAAAGAAGGCTTGCTAGTGGATCCTGCTAAGGTAGTTGTCATTTTGGGCTAAAAGAGACCTACTAGCCAGAGCGAGGTGTGTGGATTCTTGGGGCACATGGGTTATTATAGAAATTTTATTAAGGGATATGCCAAGATTTTGTGCCCTTAGAAGAATTACTCAAGGGAAAAGGAAATTTCTATTGGGGTGAGGCACAATAGCATGCATTTGACACACTGAAGGAAAGGCTTACTACAATGCCTATTTTTGCTTTCCTTCATGGTCCAAGCCTTTTCATGTTCATGTAGATGCCTCTCTAGCATGGCCATTGGTGTCATATTAGCTCAACTGGAGAAGGGATTATCGATCATCCTATTTTATTTTCTAGCAGGAAGTTGACTCAATAGAACATAATTATACAATGACAAGAGTGTGAGGCCTTTCTATGATCTATGTGCTCCATAAGTTTTGACAATATTTTTGGCTACACCTTTCATCTTTTTATACAGACCACATGGCATTGAAGTACTTGGTGAACAAGCCCATTTTTTAGGGGCACATATGCCGTTGGTACTGTTGTTTCAGAGTTCAATTTTATGGTGGTGGTTAAGCCAAGTAAGAGCAATTTGGTCCAGACCATTTATCAAGGATTCAATCAGGAGGAGGATCACAGAGCATTGAGGACACAATTAGATGCACAATCTATTTCAGGTTGAACCATGTGCCCTTGGACTTAGAGGATATTGTTGTCTTTTTATGCACAGTGTGGCGCCCAAGGAATGAAGGCCTTAGAAAGAAACAACTTACTATTGCGTTGTGCCTTACATGTTGATCAGTGGAGACTTATACAAGTTAGGTCATGATGAAGTTTTTGCGGTGTGTGCTTGAGCATGAACGTGAAGCAATTATGGCAGAGGAGGCTCATGGTGGTATAGGTGGACACTATGCAGGGATGCCACACGCAAGATTCTACTAGCTGGTCTATGGTGGGAAACATTATACAAGGATTGTAAAGCATATTGTAAGGCATGTGACCATTTTATCAACCTTGGAAAGCTTAGGCATAGAGATGAAATGCCTTTGAGGCCTATTACTAGTGTAGAACCTTTTGAGAAGTGGGAAATTGACTTTTTGGGCCCTATCTCCCCATCCGCATGCGCATGACATGATCACACTATATTATAACTTGTATAAATTATCTTACAAGGTGGGAAGAAGTGACACCTACAAAGGATTACACAACAATACAACAACAAGGTTTTATGGGAAAATATTATTAGCATGTATGGATGCCCTTTAAGTTTAACAAGTGATAGGGGTACTCATTTCCTTAATGAGACTATCAGGATATTATTGGATGAATTTATGGTTGCACACCATAGGACAACCCCTTATCACCCTCAAGAAAATGGAACTATTGAGGCCTTCAACAAGATATTGAGCCATACCTTGACCAAAATTTGTGATGTTGGAAGGAGAGATTGGGATGACAAGGTTTATGTGGTACTTTGGGCATACAGGACAACCTATAAGAGGTTGAATAAAGAAACACCCTTCAAATTTGGTGTTTGGCACAGAGGAATTTCCCCATGGAATTCATGTTACCTTCTTTTGTGTACATGTGTGCAAGAGGTTGGATGATGAGAAGCATTGGAAGAATGTATTGACAAACTGATGCAACTGGATGAAAGGTGCACCATAACAAGATGGAGTCAGAAGCAAGAAAAATAGGAAGAAGGCATGACATGACAAGCACATCAAGGATAAGAAGCTTGAGGTTGGGAAAATGGTACTTTTGTATGATTCAAATTTTTTGTGCCACCTTGGAAAGATTAAGGTGCATTGGTTGGGACCATATGTTATCACTTATATACTTTGAACTCAAGTGCACTTTCCAGTTAGAGGCACTAGATGGAACATGGTTTGCCCGGTTACTTCAATGGGAGTAGGTGAAGCCCTATTATAAATAAGTCTTCTTGGTGTTTGTAATAAGGCAATATTTCCACTTAGATTAGGTTTCCCTTAATGCATTTCCTTTATATGTGTTTCCTTCATCGTTGTTATGCTTTGTCAATTTAGTTCATTGTTTTGTGTAATAAGTGTGCTTGCACACTGAAGCTAATTATTATATCTAAGTGTTTTCATGCACAGAGGACCATGCATACCCTTAGTGTGGGGTGGTTTATATATAGGAATTATTGTCAAGTTGAATATAGTTTGATTGATTATCTAAAGATGGGTATGCATAGAAACAATTTGTGCATGTGCTCAAAGAAAAGGTGTGGTTAGAAAAAGAGAAAGAAAAAATTGCTCCTAAATGAAGACCACAGATGGAAAAATGGACGCACAATATAACATGAGGTAGGCTGTAGTAGGGGAAACTACTTAGGAGAGGTGCAGTGGTGAAGTACTTGGGCATGAAAAAAGCACGAAAGGAGGTGTATGGAAGAAGTAGGAGGTGCATAAGGTTATGACTATGGCGCGAAGATGATGAGCAATGCATGGAAAAGACACGATGAATTAATGTTGGGAATGGTGGTAGGTGGAGAGCAATAAATGTGATAACTTTTTAAAAAGTCTATATAAGGAAGGGTTGTGAGGCCATTTTTACCTTTGCATTCGAGAGAATTTGAGTGAGTTTTTTAGTGAGCTAGCAAGATGGTGGTGAAGTGTGAAGAGAGCTACAAACTATGTGTTGCTATCAGATTTATGCATGGGATTGACTTGTGCTCCTTTTGGAGAAGATTTTGAGTGAAGCAGAGGCATGCGGGAGGAGAAAATTAAGAGCTAGGGTTTGGATTGAGCTAGGCATGTGGTTTGAGCTAGGGCACACAAAGTAAGTTGCAGAGCTTGGAGCAAGGTAAAAGATCTCACCTTTATAGTCATTATGGCACCAAAGAAGGCATCTGGAGTGGCTACTAGGGGAAGAAGTAGAAGGAAGTTGAGATTGAGATCGAGGATGCCCCAAGAGTAATTTTTTTGAAATACAATACCCAGAAGAAGTTTTCATGGGTCGTGATTGGGACTCACATGTCATTCGTGTAAGGTGAGTGACTACAATCATGGACTTAGATAACAAGGAAGAACTGGAAAAATTACTAGTGAAAAAGACAAATAAAAGGACAGTAGATGATATGGCCATGTATGATGATGCGGGTGAGAAGCTATTGACAAGGGTGGGAGCTTTACAACTGTATGAACTCCCATACTTTGGAAAACTAGAGAAACTTATACTAGTGGCTGATGAGTAGAGTCCATGAGGATTTTTTCTACTTTTTCAGGTGGCGTATGAGGCTCACCGCACCCTTGATTGGGAGCTTGACAAGACTTAGGAGCTCGAGAGTTGAAGTGAGAGCAATGACTTGTTAGACAAAGAGGGTATTTTGAAAACAAGGAAGGAGTTAGGATACCTTAAAGGAGGGCATGGAATGGATATAATGAAGTTATAGAAATATCTATAGTTCAAGCAACCGCGCACCTCCTCACCAAGCTTAATGACCAAGATCGGTGGTCACAGGTGAACACATTATGGCTGCACATAGCAAAGAAGATGTCTAAAGGTGTAGTCTACAATCTTGTAGGGTTTATTGTTGAAACCATTGTTGAAGAAGTGCATGGTGGCGATAAGATAAGTTTTGGTGCAATTTTTCTATCTCTTGTTTTTGTAGAAATAGGGGTGCCGATGGGCCTAAGGACAAGGTTTGGCAATACCTTGAGGAGAAGAAATATCTTGCAGAGAGATTTGAAAAATACACTTGTGATGGGTCCATGAGTGGCCCCTTTAAGCAAAGAGTGGAGATGTGGTATGAGTGCTTGCTGTTGCATTTGAAGAAGAGTGGAGAATACCAAAGGAACTTCTGTGGTATTAGGCAACCAGGTATAATTTGTAGTATATCAACACTTTTGTATTACATGTTTTGGGATGAAGGATGGAAAATGGAGCCCATGGTGTAAGCTCCCTTATGCTTTCACAATGTGATTTTTCCAAGCTTTTATACATAGGTTTTCAGATGTGCGTGCCGGTTGATCTTCAATGCTAACAAGGTAGACTGTGACTACCACACTCTTAGAAAGACTTATGTCTATCTGGTAAGTCTGCATACATTGAGCGCTTAACTTTTTGATAACATTAGCATGAAGGCAATGAGTTTGGAAGTTGGAGAGAAGGGGCAACCCTTATCTACATTCAGTTGAAGCCTAGGTTGGAGAAGGGGGTGTATGTGGAAAATGAGTTCAAACTTCTAAGCCCACCCAAGGGAAAGCATATAATAGGCACCTTGGAAGATGAGGGACCAACCTTGCCCTTGATTGAAGAAGAAGAGGAAGAAGGGTAGGAAGAAAGTGGTGGTTTAGAGCATAGGGGTCAAAGGCAGCCCATTGATGAGAAGGAAAGTGAGCATGTGGTAACCCCTCCACTACAGCAAGAAGAAGAAGTATTGGAAACAAGAGTGTTTTAGAGATAGATGTAGAAAAAAGACGCCAAGGAGCCCTAATTTAAAAGGGTGTTCAAAGAACAAGGGCTCAGGCGCAGGGTCATCACAACCCTTAAGGAGGTCACCTAGGATTTCACCTCAAAAGGAAGAGCCTGAGAAGAAGAAAAGGTGCAAAGCTAAAGCTTAAGGATGGAGAGGACGATGAATTAGGGGAAAGTGTGCTAGGTACTCTAGTGCAGCCTGAAAGATACAGAGGAGCCTCAAGATGAAGAAATGAAGAATGATGAGGAAGGGATGAAGGGGATAGAAACAGAAGTAGAGAAGGGTGAGCCTTTTGGCATGCCCCATACTACACAAGAAGGTGAAGGACCAACTCTGGATTTAGGCACCTAGATTCCAAAGGGCAAGAGAAAAAAGAAGAGAAGGGGACGAGGACTATGAGACTCCTACTATGGGGTATGTTGATGATACAAGAAGATTATACACGCACGGTTCCAAAGTACTATGGAACCTAAGGATTTATATGGTTGGGAACTGATGGACATGGAGATGGAAAATATGCACACTCAAAAGAAATTATCATGGTCAATGCAAACTCATATGGATGAGCCTGATTTCAACGTGTGTAAAGAATCATGCATTTTTGCATAGGATGAAGAAAGCTCACCACATGTATGACGACATGTGAATGTTAAGCCTACTATTATGTCGGATGAACAGTGTGAGTAATTCCTTGGTAAAGGTATCTACAGAGGTTGTGTGCAGGAACATTGATAAAGCAAAACCATTAGGGTGTTGATGGATGAAAACAAGGATAAGGATGTAGAGATAAAGTGCCTAACAATAGAAGAAGGAAAGGGTCGAGGAAAAGATAGAGGCTTTGATTAGTATGGCCGAGGAGATTGGAGATGATATTCTTAAGGTAAGGCCACATCTGGAATCTCAAGTTCAGAGAAATTTCCTTCCGTAATGCACTACATACGCACATTGGTGAAATTGGTCATAGATGAAGGGCCCATGCATATGCCCACACCAAAATATCTTATAGAGGAGGAGGCAAAAGGGCCAAGGCCAACATTTCTAGAAAGATTGCAAGTTATGAGTCTTTGTTTGCAAGCCTTGAAGGATGAGCTTAAAAAGGTTGATCAAGCTCTGAACATGTGTGTGGCGCCAGATGCAATAATTAGAACAAGGACTCTTGAAGAAGATAATGAGGTCCTAAAGGTGATGAAGAATGAGACACTTGGGGTGTGTGGATAGGCTTTCTATGGTAGAAGAAAAGCGTGCAAAGCCCTTACAACATCCCAAGAACCACATAAGGAGAGAATAAATGAAGTTGGGAAGCTTATTGCATAAAAGATGGATTTCATGGAGGGGATGATGTCAAGCATGGCTAATGTTGTTGTAAGGGTTCTATAGAATGAGAGAGAGAAAATGACTCAAGATGAACTGGAAGCCATAGTGACAGACATCCTAGATAAGATAGGAAGTGTTGAGTGATTGGAAGGTGTTAGAGGAATAGAGGTTAAAAGTGAGTATCCATAATTGATTCTTGCCGGTAGAGGAACACAACGTTGAGTGATACTTCATTCTTTTTGATCAAGTAATTTGTTATTCTTTTTATTATTATTTATTCTTGGAGAGATAAGTGGGGATTACCCATTGGGGGTGGAAATGCATTTAGTGTGGGGTAATGTTGAGAAGATGGAATATAGCTCAAGGTTGAAAGTGTGGGAGGTTTGGGCGCGCAGGCATAGGATGCACAGAATGTACAAAAGTATAGAAGAATAGACGGGCACACCTAGGAACAATTGAAAATCGGGACTTAGCCACTTTTACAAGTCAAGGCTATTTTTGGATGTAGAGTGTGGATCACACAAAGATATGAAGACTTGTAGTTTACTCAAGGCTATTTTGGAATTGGAACAATTTGAGTGCCATGCAGAGTTTTGGTCTATTAATAGGATCTGAACTTAGAGTTAACTTTAGAAGATCTATTATTAGCACTTGTATGCTTTTGTATTCTCTTGTAAAGTGCATGGATATTATTAGCATGTAGCCTATTTTTTGAAGGTGCATGGGTGGTGAAGGGAAAGTCCCCACCCCTATATATATGTATTGATTTTACACGGTTTAGAGCCCATGATATTGTTTTGATTGTAGAGTTATGATGTTGGTTTTGTTTACATGCATGACTCATGATGACATTATTATGATGTATGAAGCTTTTGTGTTTTATATTATTTAATATAATGGATCATATTGGATGGATATTGGTGTTAGATATGACTAAATATGGTTCTTGCATGGTAAATATCATTATAATCATTTTTAGTAAATCTTTCCTATTTAGATCTAGTTATGGGTTATGTAATATGGATTTTTACTATCTATTATGAATTTGGATGTATACATATACAATCATGCTAACATTCTGGTTTACCTTCAAAGTCATGGAGGAACCTTGACATATTCATTCACCATGAAACATTGATTAGGATAAGGTCCTAATGAGTTTGCATACACACAAAAATAGTCTTCACAAACCGAGAAAGTTCATTAAATTAAACACCTGATCATGCCTATCATGGCACATATATGTAAATATCTTATCCTTGGGTAACTCATCAAGCCCATGAAATACTTCACTTCAAGCTATATGGGTTCAATATGCATGCTTTTACGAGATTGCTCACACTAGGTCTCAAGTCACAAAACTATTCTTGTCTTACATAGCTTCCAACACTCCAAACTTCACTTTATTGCAAAACCAAAGCATTAGACACTTCACCAAAGACATCTACTACATCTTCAAACTCACTTGTATGAGTTATGTGCATAAATTCATGTTTACACTCTTGTTCCTTATACCTACTTAACGAGACCTTATGCGATAGTTTAGACCATTAGCTCTTAGACCCAAAATCACTTAACCTACTTCCTAGATTTATCAATCCATTGTTTAAAACAATTTAATGTTGGTAATAAAGTAAATCCTATTGTAGTTAAAATGATTTAGGTATCTCATTTAAAACACAATAAGAAAGATCTAATCTAATAACAGCTAGGTTAAAATAAGAGATCCGAAGGTCAAGTAACTGGTTCGGGTCTCTGCAGTCCGACAAGAGGTCTTAGCAGGTCACATGTGAGTAAGGGTGATGGGAATAGGTAGGTAGGTTACTATTCTGGGTTGTATTGGTAAATACAGAGACCGATGATGTTAAGGTTAAGGGTGACCGAGGGTGACCACGCCGTTTGGGAGAACCGGTGCCGGTTACTGTGGGATACTGGGAATGTCACAGAATGAGCTTTAGATCTCCCTTATGATTACACAAAGGACTAGGCTGGTCGGAATGAGGTATTAAGTTGTTTGGATGGGATTTGGTGAGGTTTTAATAGGGATATGGAGGGGTGAGTATTAATGGAGGTCAATGGGTGGCTAGGAGAACAAAGGATGAAAATACAATGATGAAATGAGTGAACCAGAGGAGTAAAATGTTCTACTTACTTGGAATCTGGTTCTGGACATCTGTGAGTGAGGAATGAAGGTGTTGATAAGAGGTTGAATGCTGCAGAGGATCACCAAACATTGGGGAGCTCTTGCATGGGCTGCATGTGCTCTCCTTCTTTCCTGATTGGATCAAATCTGTGTTGGGGTGAGTGTTGGATGGTTGTTGGGTGAATGTTGGATGTCTGTGCAAGAGAAAATACTTGATCTCCTTCTTTGCATGTGTTCTCTCCCGAAACTTGTTCTCAAAAGATGTGATATCTCTCAGGAATCTTCCAACCTTGAAAATAAGGTTGTTTTGGGGTTAAAAGGTGACGATGGTGGTTCTAGCTTAACTGGCGATGGTTAAGGGTAACCGGCGTTGGTTAGGTGGGATTTTCTAGGTTTACTAAACTAGGCAGATCCCCTTGATTTTCTGGGATCTCGTGTGTCATTTACCCATGGATTAGATGGAAGCTTCTTTTAAGCATGTGGGAATGTGGTTAGAGGGAATGTAGGCATTGATTTTTAGGGTTTGGGTAGGTCTTAGTTAGTTATGGCAACTTACTAAGAATAGGTCTTAGGGTGAGGTGGCTAGATGAGGTGTCTAGGTGAGGTGGATATGTGGGCATTATCTCAATTAGGATATTTAAATAATAAATATGGTGAGGATAATGAATTAATTTAATTAAATAATTAAATTAATATTATAGTGGGTGAAGGGGGCCATGGCTAGGTGAATGTGATGAAGGTGTTTATTTATCGAGGGACCAAAGGGGAGTGTGACCTAATTTTGGTGTCTACATTTTTCCCCTTTTTGTTGCAGTAGCTTGTATTGGTAAGTGATGCTGACAAAAATAAGATGTGGTTGCCCCATGTGTGGGTGGAGGTGATCCCCTCAAACTAGGAACTGATGAGGTAGAAGGAAGAATCGGTGAGTGGTTTGATAAAAGGTAAATGTGATGAAAAGGAAGGTGGGTAATAGGGAAAAAGGAGAAAAGGTCTACTTGGGTAATCTAGGTAATGGGTCAGGGTCAAAGGTAGTAACAATCAAATGCACACACACGTATAAACTGCAACACAGTACCAAGTTGAAGAGCAGGAAAACTCTACATTGTCTAAGGTCGATAGGTTTATCCAAACAAGGTTGAGGTGATTCCGTATCCAAGGTATAGGATATGGTTAGGAAACATGACATAGGTCAGGTGTAGGAATGTTTAGGTGTGTTCTGGTACACCAAAGGTAGGGTCAGGATAAATGGTCATGGAAAGAGGCAAGGTAAGGTCATTAGGTCAATCAACACAGGTAACAGTGCCACAAGGTATAGTGAACACATGAGGTCAAAGGTCACTAGTGATGGTCCAGGTCCAAGAATCTAGGTCACGACATGGGTAGGGCCGAGGTATGGGTAAAATAATGAGTCCCCAAAGGAGGGATGGGTAGGTAATAAATGATGAGGGGAAAGAGGGTGAGGTAAATGGTTTGGGTAAAGGTGGGGGTAAAAGGTTGGGTAGGTGGAAAAAAAAGAGTGATGGGTAGGGTAATAGGGTAAAATTTAGGGCAATGTGCAAGAGAGGGTGACCGATGCCTGGTCAAGGGTAACCAATGCCGGTAGACAAAGGTAACCACCATGGTAAGGTAGGGCACAAGACCGATGCCAGTGAAGGTAAAACCGAGCATCGGTTAGGTCGGGTTTATTATAAAAAAAAAAAATCCATGTTTTTTGTTATTCATTTGTCATCTAGTGAATTGAGAAAATGACACAGAGAGAGAGAGAAAAGGGAAAAGTGTCAGATGGAATGAGAGAGTTGAGTTGGTGAGCCAAATGGTGGGTGATTGGTTGTTGAGAGGTGGGTCCATGGGATCATGGTGTGTGTGATTTGATTGGTTGGAGTCATGGGTAGTGATTTGGTGATGGCAGAGGCGGAGAGGGATCGGGTGGGCCCGGCAGCAAGGGCCGATGTGCCACCATGATGATGACAAAACATGATGAGGTAAGCATCCAACTCTTGTTGTGTTTTGTTAGATAGATTAGGTGATTTGGAAAATTGGGTTTTTGTTTTTTGTTTTGGGTGGGGGAAAATAAAATTTGGAAGATGGGAGGGTAAATTGGGTAAAATAGGAGTGGGGAGAGAGATAAGTGGGAGAAGAGGGGAGGGATGAGGTGTAGGGGAGTTGTAGGTGATTTTGGGTGGGTAGAAGTGTAGGGGTGGTAATTTTTTGAGAAGGGAGGGTTTGGGGGTCACGGGTTTTCACCGCGACAATGGACTGACCGGTCTGGGGGGTTTAGCCAGCGTCGGTAGGGTTAAACCGGTATCGGTCATGAAACAGTGACCGATGCCGGTTTAGGGGGGTGACCGTGGGTAGTTAGAGAACTAGCACCGGTTCGGGTTTTGGAGAGAAAGGGGCCAAAAGTGCCATAAGTTGGGTGGTTGAGATGGGTAGGGGTAAAATAGGAAAGGGAAAATGAGAGTGGGTGAGTATGGGTATGATAAATGTAGATTAATTTTTTGTTTGTATTGGATGTAGGGGAGAGATCAGCTACGCATGTGGGATAGGGTTCCACCCCTACTCGTGATAGTTCATAGCACAGTGACCCCGAGGAGTTGCAACATGTGGAGGAGGTGGGCCTGAGTGGGGTCCGATACTACCGACATGTAGTCCGAAGCCTGAGTCTGATGGTCGCTCTCATCGATAGATGGGATTCCATGACCAACACATTCCACCTACCGATGGGTGAGATCACAGTCACCCTGGAGGATGTGTTCAAGATTCTGTGGCTACCCATATTGGGTACACAGGTCTATTCGATCTCCTCCGAGGCCTCAGAGGAGTTGATGCTGATGAAAGTGTTTGGAGAGGGGATGGCCGAGCATGACATTCCATAGTGCCAGCTTGAGCTATGGAGAGATGTACCTAGCCCATCCTGGAGGAGACGAGGCTAGTAGTTCTATTGATGGAGGTAGTGTGCTGCTTTGCACTACCAGATGCAGAGGGTGGGTGGTTTCCCGATCATTGATGGGGGTACTACATGACATGATGATAGATCAGACCCACTTTTCCTGGGCACCAACATTCTGGTGTAGCTATACAGAGAGTTATGGGCATATGGGCGGCTGCGTAGGTTCAACCTATGTTGTACCTTTTACTTCACTACTGGGCATATGAGCACACATTGTGTGTGTGTGCATCCAGTGGGTATGCCCCGGGCCGATGCCTTTCCACCAGGATTTTTATGAGTGGGGTATAGGTGATGGGTGCCTGCTATTGGAGAGTAGAGATTAGACATAGGCCCACACATGATGTGGCCTATTTACAAGCATTTATTGGAGGGGTTGTCTAGAGTGGACATCATATGGAGGCCATATGTGGGCTTCCCATCATATAGGCATATATGATGATGAGCTAGCTGGCCTCCAGCTACTGAGATGGATACAGGGTCACCATGTCGGGAGCACATGAGATGATCCCTGGTTGATAGAGTTAGGTGGTAGTTTGGGCTGCTACAGGACATACCTCCACCCTTCCCACAGTATAAGAGAGATGACGTGGAGAGGCCCTTACCTCTACCACAACCGACAAAGCCTGCCCATAGGCAGGAGGAGAGAAGTAGTAGACCGATGGATTGATGATGTCGGGGTCACAGATAGATATAGATAGTGGTGGGTGGCTCATTTATGAGCCAGTACCACCCAGGCTCAAGGAAGCCAGATCTAGCCACCATCACGGTGCAGAGGGATGCCCTACAGGGGTAGGTGGTGACCTGATTACCCAGTTGGGTATGGTATGGTGCAGACACAACTTGCAGCTCAGAGGTGGAGGTACTGAGTTACATGTACAGGTGGCTAGTCTTCAGCCCAGATGGCCGAGGGTGGGGATGGAGATGGAGATGGAGATGATGGTGGTGGCTGACCCTACAGGCACATGTGACAGGGTTACAGGGCCAGTTGGCCACAACACAGCACATAGATTGGGGCTTTACAGGCCTAGATATAGCACAAGGGGGTAGGGGGGCCATGGCACCACCACAAAAGCACCGGACAGGTCCCAGTTCACAGCAAGGGGGGACAGACAGGTCCCAGAGGAGGTACAGGGGCCGAGGCCTATGGGGCCACCACAGACCATGCCCATATCTAGGTTATGGGATGCCCTAGGTGAGGCTAGATACTACTACCAGATCAGTTGATGGTGGCCGGGATAGATTTCCTATCCTATGGAGAGTAGTACAGGCACAACAGGCCTCGAGTGAGAGGACTAGATCCCGCACTCACAGTGTAGAGAGCACAAGGGGCCATCGAGCTCCGAGAGACAGATCAGGAGAGGCCACCAGCTCATGGAGACCAGCTCCAGGTGATGTGCCAAGCAGGGACCCAACCACCACCTATGATGGGTGGGGAGATGTTAGTAGGTCATCCAGATAGGGGCCGAGGGAGGGGAGGAGGAGATACGGAGATACCGATATGGAGGATGTCCGAGAGGGTGCCTGATATATGGCTCCCGATTTTTGACATAGTTTTGAGTGATTTTTTGATATATATATATAGAGATTTTATATATATATCACATCATGCCTATGTGCCAAAGATAGTGAGGATGTATGAGAGTTTTTGTATATTTTGAGCATATACCGCCCTACGCATGTCAAGAGATTTTGTATTGTTTTATTATTTTATTGTATATGAGACCGACCTACGTGTGCTGATGACATTTTGTATTGAGTATATCGGCTTATGTGCCGATGATTTTTTGAGATGGACATGATGGGATATCCATGTATATTGTATTGAGACACACATATTTATTTATATGATGAGATGGATGAGATGCTTGATTTGTTGGTGTTTTATGAGAATTTTAATTTTTTGTTGTGATATGGATGGAAACTAGGTGAGTTAGGCATGATGGAGTTAGGTTGGTTTAGGCATGGATCGAGTCAAGTTGGTTTAGGCATGGATCGAGTAGGTGGTTTAGGCATGGATGGATGAGTCAAGTTGGTTTAGGCATGGATGAGTTAGGTTTGGTTTAGGCATGGATGAGTTAGGGTTTTAGGCATGGATCGAGTAGGTTTAGGCATGGTTGGATCAGGTTAGGCATCGAGTCAGTAGGCATAGGTTGCATTTAGGCATGGTTGAGTTAGGTTTGGTTTAGGCATAGGCATGGATTGAGTAAGTTAAATTGGGCTAAAGTTGTGATTCATTAATTTATGCAATGAATGATGATATGGGTCATGTTTAACATGTTTATAATATATGCATGATGATGGTAGAGAAATGGAAGTCATAATAAATGTATGTTGTGATGATGATAAAAATGTTAAGCAACTTGTTATTTGTTTGGTTTAATTTCCAATTTTGGATATAAAAAGGAAACTAAGTAGGGTAGAATGTGATTTGAGAAGATGAAAAAGATGAATTGGTTAGGGTAGAGAGTGGTCGAGCTAACCTCCAAGGGCCCCATGCCCTGGAGTGCTGCCTACATAGTCCCGTGAAAAGGGACCTCAAGCCGATGTAGTTCTCCCATAAGCTAGGGAAGAATATGAGGAGGTATGAAAATGAGTTGGTAGGTTTTAGGCATGTTTTGGGTTTAGGTCTATTAGGTGTGGGTGGGTTATAGGAAAATTGGTATAGGTGATGTCGATTGTGGCAAAAGAAGAAGATTACCCCAAAGGTAAGCATCGAGGACCAAGTCCTGTATAAGGTAATCAAAATGTAAATAAAGATGGTTAAAAGATAAGAGGGGGCAATAAAGCCACCTGATTGGTTAGGATCATACCGAGTAGATCATACCTTGGAGGAGGTGATGAACGTAAGACCCTAAAGGCATTGCATGATTGATTGTTCTAAGGGTGAAAGTAGTCACATGATCACCAAATGTCATGGTTTCCAAGAGGTCCCTTGAGGTAGTAGGAAATGGGAGTGTGAATGGTGAGAGGGGTGAAAGGTGGGTAATTTTTATATGATATGTGGTAGCATGCTCTTTGGGCAAGAGATCCGAGGTCACAATGGGCAAGTCCATGACTAAAAGTCTTCTATTTTGACTTGTATTTGAGATAGACTGATCGATGGGAAGTCTATATGGGATGATGAAATTAACTCCTTGAGGTCTTCGTGAAGTTGATCGATGCGGGAAGCTTCAAATTTCTCTCACTTTTTTTAAAGAGCTTTACATAGTTGTCCTTCGAGGGAGCAATCTATTTATAGCAATGATTTCCGAGAGGAAGATGTCCTTTTGAGGGAGTCATCATTTTATTAGAAGTTTGACTCAAGGAGTTGGGTCCCAAGTGAGGGCTTTTGAAGTCATGGACAAGACCAAGGTGAGGAATAGGATTCTTGTTCAGAAAGTAGGGTGAAATGACCATGGGATCTCATCTAAAGGTAGATGAAAAGTATCCATGAGAATCATGTATATGTGCAAGCACCGTGGTACACATATTCAAGAGAAGATAACAAGTGATGGGTACTCACATGATTCTTGTTTAATCATTGGTGAGGTGTAAGAAGTGGATAGTGCTCAAGGGATGAGCATGGAAAGAGGCAAAAAGTGATGTAGGACTAAAAGTCAACAATAGAATGGTCGAAGATGCAAGGCATTAAGGGGCTCAAGTTTGGGTTTACCATCGAGTGAAGATAAATGATAAGCACCTGATCCATAAGTATGGGTCACGATGTATGGTCCAAGCCAATTAGGAGAAAATTTTCCCCGTTTACTTTTTTTTGCTTTGGTTACATGTTGATTTTCTTTCAGGACAAGGTCACCGACTTGGAAGGTTTGTTCATGGACACATTTGTCATAGGCACATTTGATACATTTTTGGTAAACTTGAAGGTGGTCAAGAGCATTAAGATGACATTCATCTAATAACTCAAGTTGTGCTAAATGGTCTTGATGAAAGTCATCATCATTGAGCATGTCATGGAGAGAAATGCAGAGTGAGGGAATCTAGACTTGAGAGGTAGAACAACCTCTGTACCATAGACCAAAGAAAAAGGGTAGTGGCAAAGTGGAAGTGTGGATACTAGTGTGGTATGCCCATAGGGAAAAAGGAATGTGCGTATGCCAATCCTTCCTAGTATCATTAACCACTTTCATGAGAATTTTGTTTAAGGTTTTGTTAGTGGATTTGGCTTGGCCATTGGTTTGTGGGTAATAAGGTGATGAGAAACTTAGCTGAATGCCGAAGGCGTCACAATTTTTTTGCAATGTTTTGTTTTTGAATTGTTTTCCATTATCAGTGATGAGGTGATGAGGAACACCAAAGTGAAAATGATGTGATGATTGATGAACTCACATATTTTCTCGGCTTTCATGGAGATGAGTGGTATGGCTTCAACCCATTTTGTGTAGTATTCAGTAGCGGTGATGATCCATTGATGTCATTGGGAAGAATGGGGTTGATCTCTCCGACAAGATCCAAACCCCATTGAGAGAAGGGCCAAAGGTCACGGTGACTGTAAGGCATGACTGGGTGTATGATGAAGGTTGGCATGTTGTTGGCATTTTACACAATGTTTGACGTAGTCACAACAATCATGGTTAAGGGTCGGCCAATAATAGCCTAGGTGAAGAATACGCTTAGCAACAACAAGGCCACTGAAGTGACCTCCACATATGCCATCATGAACTTCCTTAATGGTATAAGGAATTTTAGAACTCGTGAGGCATCGTAAGAGAATACCATCAAAGCCATGCTTATAGAGGAGGCCCCCATGATGACGTAATGAGAGACCTTTTTAAGGAAGGCGCGTTGTCCATTATGGTGAGATCAGGAGGTAAGATGGAGAGAGAAAGATAGTCAGAGTATTGTTTATACCAAAGGTCACTCGGGTCGGGGGTAGTGGTTCCGATGGAGTAAATTCATGAGGTAAATAAGAAGGTGATTGGAGTCATTATATGGTGACAAAGATTTTAGAATCAGTGGGTGAAAGTGGGTATTTGAGAAGCCAAGCAAGCCATGGTATCTACAAATTTATTGGTTGAACGGGGATGGTTTGAAAGGGCGTAATGGTCAAAGGTGGTCAAAAGTATGTCTACATGATGTTTATACTTTTGAAGTATCTCATTATGACATTGGTATATACCATTGACTTGGTTTATAACCAATTGAGAATCACCAAAGATGTTGATTGATTTGACATCTAGGGTGTAGGTGGCTTGGAGACCTAATATACGAGTGCTTCGTAGTATTGGAAATATTGTTTGTACAATCAAAATCTAGTTTGAAAGACAAAGGCATGGGTTCACCATCAAGAGGAATGAGGATAACACCAGCCCCACCCCCACGCTGACACTTGGAACCATCAAGAAGAGTGTCATTTGGTAAGCGGGTTCATCCAAGGAAAGGGTAGCAATGACTCATCTGGAAAGTCAAAATTAGAGGGTTGATCCCTGAAATAGGTGCATTGGCCAATTGGTCGGTGATAGCTTGGCCCTTGATGGAATTTTTGATGAATGAATTTGAGGTCGAGGTCAGCTAAAAGCATAAGCCATCATGTGCACATGCTGATTTTGATAAGGTTTGGCATACATGAAGTGTAAGGGGTCGTGTGTTGGTCACAACATAGGTTTTGTGGTTGAGTAGGTAATGGAAAGAGTTTTGTGGCAATGAAAAAACTAAGGCTAAGAAAAGTTTTTTTGGGATGGGTGTATCGGGTTTCATAGTCCAAAAGAGTATGGCTTATGTAATAAACCACCTGCTCCCTGTGTTGTTCATCATGATGAGTGAGCATGGCTCCCAAGGAGTGATCGGTAGCTGAGATGTATAGGTAGAAAGGTTGATCATCTTTAGGTGGAATGAGTATGGGTGGTTGGAGAAGGTATTGTTTTAAGGCCTCAAAAGCTTTGTGGTAGTCATCATCCCATTTAAAGGAGACATCCTTCTTGAGAAGATGATGAAATGGTTGACACCGATCAGATAATTGTGAAATGAAATGGTGAATAGATTGCAACTTACCTTGCAGGCTATGGAGTTGTCTAAGGTTAGTGGGTGGAGGCATTTCAAGAATGGCCTTGACTTTAGTAGGTCAACTTCTATACCATGTAGGAAATGATAAATCCCAGGAGCTTTCCTGAGAGAACCGTGAAGACACACTTCTTGGGTGAAGGTGAACACAATATTTAATGAGGTGGTCAAAAATGGTTTTTGAGGATGGCAAGGTGCTCTGAGAGTGGCATTTAGATTTGGCCAGAGATCATCCACGTAATCTTCCAATATACGATGCATGATGTCATGGAAGATATAAGTCATAGCCCACTGATATGTGGCACCAACATTTTTAAGGCCAAAAGGCATGACTCGATAGTAGAAGGTCCCCAAGGGGTGATGAATGAGGTTTTGTGTTGATCCTCTGGGGCAAGCAAGATTTGGTTATAACCCGAGAAGCCATCCATGAGTGATAAGCATCTCGTGACCAGTGGTAAGGTCAACCAGTTGGTCAATACCGGTAGAGGGAAGTCATCTTTTGGGTAAGCTAGGTTGAGGTCATGGAAATCATGCAAATGTGGAGTCCCCCTGTCACCTTAGTGACAAGGACAATGTTAGAAATCCAATGAGGATAATCAATGGGTAATATGAAGGAAATGGAAAAAAGAAGGCACTGAAGTTCTTCTTTGATGAGAAGGGAAATGCGAGGGTGCATTTTCCTTAGCTTTTGTTTGATGGGTTTGGCATCGGGAATGGTTATGATATTGTGGACCACTATGGTGGGGTCAATACTGGGCATGTCTGCGTAAGACCAAGTGAAAGCGTGGTTATGATTTTGAGAAAAGAAGTGATGGCTTCTATTCAGCAACATCTAAAGATTGACCGATCTTTAGGATGTGTGGGTCATCCTGAGTATGAATGTTGATCTCGATAGTTGATTCATTCAACATGGTTTGTGTCTCAGAGGGTAATGACCGATGAATATATGAGTCTTCTGCACCAAGGTAGGTGAGTATAGATTCATCATCCTGACATTGAATGACGTTAATCAAGGTGTATCATCATCGATCATTTTAGGATACAGAAGGGAAGAGAGGAAGGGCCTCCCTCACGTTGATAAGTCAAAGGCCCCAAGGAAATGGTGTTTATGAAAAAAAAAAAGTTAGGAGGGATAGATTCAGGATCCATCGACTCCATCGGTGAAGGTGGTGATGAAGGTGGAGTGGGTGAAGAGGGTGGAGAAGGGTTGATGTCCTCGATGGGTTCAATGTGGCTTGCTTAGTAGGTGGTTTAAAAAAGCCGATACCACTATGGTCGTTATGTTTATGGGTAGTACATGGAATAATAGTATGGTGGCCTTGCTCAGTAAAATCCAAAACCAAAACCCTTCCACACACATCGGTGTAGGAAGGTGTGGGAAAATGGTGATTGGTGAGAGACTGGAAGTCAGCAGAAAATGGGTGGGTTTGTGATGGTGGTTTGGGTGTGTAAGTGGTAGTATCAAGTCCCCCATAGGTGAGACTGGTACGAAGATGAGGAGGACCATAAAGGAGGTGTTCTCCTATGTGGTGATCATAGTGAGGGTGTTGGTGAAGACTTCCATACTCTTGTGGAGTAAGGAATGTGTTGACACTATATAGGTGATACTCCCCCAGAGTGAGGCATTGAAAAATGCCTTCCAAGGGATCGGTGGTTGGTATGTGGGTAGCTAGAATAGATGATGTGTCGAGGTCGATGCGGAGGTGGAGCTAATGGATTGGGAGGTTGATGGGTTGGCCGTGGAGGTTGTGGGTGGCAAGGTAGGAATGGAGGAGGCATGTGTGGTTGAGGTAGTGACTGTACTGGTAAGTGGAGGTGTAGTGAAGTGGTAGTGGTCATGGAGGTAGATGCCTTAATGGGTATGAGCACATCATTGGGTCGGTAAAGCATGTTGCATGTTTTAAAAGGTGATGGATCAGCTAGAATAGTATAGGTGTGTCCTTCATGCTCAAACTTTACACAATGATGCAAAGTGGAAGGAACACAACCCATGACATGAATCTAGGGTCTACCAAGCAAACAAGTTATATTGAAATTCCCCCTCCAAGATGTAAAATAACTCTAGAATAGTGTGGGGCCCATGCAAAATGGAGGATGATGGTGCCTAGTGTAGAGGTGATAGCATCATTGAATGAATGCAACATGACAAGATGTTTATGCATGTAATTTTAGGTATGCACATTTGAGTGAATGCATGGGATGAAATGATATTAATGCTAGCAGCACCCCATCGATCATTACACGTCATACACATATATCATCGATGTGGATAGAGATGAAGAGAGTTGGGTCTGGGTCATCCATTTGGTGCGGTGTGATCTCTTCCTCTGAGAAGCTAAGGGAGGCTATTTGGTGAGTAGGGTGAGGTGTGGATAAAGGTGGAAATTTGGTGAGAGAGGCTACATGATGGGGTGTGATAATGGAGGCTACGGGTGTAGGGTCATTGGGTAAAACCTCAATAGATTGCAAGACCTCCATGAGAGCTTGATGATGGGATTTCGAGGTTTGGATGAGGTCATATAGGACATTTTGAGGGGAGATTGGTGTAATTGTTTGAGCATGGTGTGATGTGTGACCCCATTAGAAATAGGGTATGTGGGGCCATGGATAGTAATTTTAGGTGTGGGTGCAGATGGTATGTTGGGTATAGGATTGGTTGGTGAGTCAGTTGCCTTTTCCTTTCCTTTTTCTCTCTGAGCATGAGTAGTGACGTGTATCATGTTGATTTGAGGGGAGTTGGAAAATGGAGAAGGTGTAGGATGAGTGGTATAATGACATGATGGGAAAAAACCTACCGGGGAGAAAATCCTTGTGAAGTGAGCTGGGTGCAATGACATTTAGGTAATGGTGTGGCAAGTTCTCTGATGCAAACCATGTTAATTTCAAATCTTGGGGGTGGCTCTAAGAGTTGTGGGGGTGGAGGTCATGGTTGTTGAGTAGGAAGTGAGGGAAGGACTATGGGAATGGGTGTTGGTGAAGTAGGGTCCTCATCAAGAAGGTCATCATCATCAAAGTTGGCTTCTTAGGAGGACACAACTGGATAAGGATGGTTTTCAAAGCCTTGTAGTTCTCCACATCGTGCCCTGGCACATGATGGTAGGCACAAATTTTAGTGTCATCAAACCCTTTTGGCTTGGGTTTGAGGGGGTCATAAGGTCTGAGTGGTGGTAATGTGATGACAAAAGTCTCAAGGAGGTTGGTTAAGATTTTGGCATAGGACCCTGCTAGTGGGTCACAATGGGAAGTGAAAGTGGGTTTGGGTGTAGGTGTGGCTGATTGTTGAGGAATGGTCCTTTAGAGGAGGGGGAGTGGGTCGAGCTATGGTTTTGGGTGTTGGAGTGGTCTTGGGTGTTGGTCGTGTTTTGCTTGGGTAGGGGTATGGTAGATGAATGGGCAGGAGGGTGTATGGTTGTTTTGACTACCTTATTGGAGGGTAGCAGATTTTTGTCTTTGGGTTGCACCTTCTTGGGTAAAGGTGATATGGGTGTATGAGATCTAGAGGGAAAAGTGGATGGGGGAAGAGGGTGAGTTACCCATGGGGATAATGGAGGTGTTGTGAAGGTAGATGATGGGTGTGTGTAGGGGGTGTGAGGGACAGAGATTGAAGTGTAGTGGGTAGTGAAGAAGTTGTTGAGGGTATTGGAGGTATGGGTGGTAAAGATGTCAGGTGTAGGTGTAAGTCATGTCGGGTGCTTGGGTATGTTAGAGGTTTGTGAGGAAGGAATGGGCTGTTGTGTTTTTGGTTTATTGATGGGTGGAGGTTTCTTAACCGTGTTGGGAGGTTGAGGTCCTAAGATGGATGGAAAGGGTGAAGGTGATGTAGGTATGATTGGCACAACTGGGGTATGAGTTCTATGGGTTTGGTTTTTGTTTGGGTGCCGGAGTAGGTTTGGTGTTGACTTTGGAGGATGTAGCTAAATCTAGTTTGATAGGTGGATGAGTAAGGCTGGTGGTTGGGGTGACCCCTAAGGTAGTAATAGGTTTAGTGAGGAAGATGATGTAGGTGTGGGTTTGGATTTAGATGTATGTTGGGTTATGGGTGAGGGTGTATGTTGAGTTATGATAGGTATCATGGAAGAAGTTGTGATAGAGGTGGTTGTGTTTGGTTTGATTGGTGAAATATTTTTGGGTAGATAGTGGAAGTATCAACAAGTGACATCTGCATTTGTGTTGAGACAGGAAGCAGAAGACACCCCCAAAGTAAGGCTCTATCCACATAATCTAAGTGATCGGCTAAGTGTGAGAATGACACGTCTGTAGGTGAGGTTGATGAGGACCTAATGGAAATTCCCGTAAAATGTGTCTTAGAGATGGGGAATTTGCTAGCTTCAGCTTCCGTGGGTAAGAGAGCCGAAAGTAGGTCTGCAGGATCTTGGGTAGCTGATGGAGAATGGTCACCTAGAGGAAAAGGTATCTCTACTGGATCCTTGATAGGTGGAGGAGAAAATGGGTGCTCCTCTATAGGTGGAGGAGATGATGGGTGCTCCTCTAGGGTGGAGGAGATGATGGGTGCTCCTCTGTGGGTGGAGGAGATAAACAAGTATCCTCCATGGACTGAAGAAGTACTGTGGGTGATGGTTCTCTAGGTGGAGAAGCCAAAGGTGAAATAGTCTCGATATTAGTGGAAGGCTCCTCCATGGGTGAGGAAGGAGGTGAAAGGTGTTCCTCTATGGGTGGAGGAATAGGTGAGGTGGGTTCCAATAGAAGGAGGACTTTGGGCTAGAATTTCCTCTATGGAAGGAATATGAGGTAATTGGGAAGCAATGGGTGTGTCACTAAAAATAGCGTGGACCTCGTGGGTATGGCTATCATGAGTTGAGGTCTCACCGGTTTGATCAGATGAAGGGGCATGATTGGGAAAGGGTTTCTTGAAGATGTGTAGGTTTTGATTGGTAGGTGCGTTAGGATTATCCATGGTTAACTCACCTTTCTCGAGCATTTCTTGGACAATATTTTGAAAGTGATGCAATTTCCATCACTATGACCCTTTACTCGATGATAGTTATAGAAGTCATGTTCTTTATACCATGTGGGTGTGGGGTGAGAAGGGTCAAAACCAAAGTGTGTGGTTTTATAGGTGGAAGGGTGATGGCCCCAACTTTGATGAGATTTTCTAAGATAAAAGAATAAGGCTCCCCAATTGGGGTGTATTTCCATTGTTCTCATCTGAATTGAAAAGTCTGAATGGGTGAGAGATTAGATGAGGGGCTAGCCTGATTTGATGGATGAGCTGGGCTGGCTTTGAGTACCACTATGTTAGTGGTGCCCTTGGCCTTTGAATAATTGTTTTGTGGTTTGGAAGAAGAAGAGGTATCATTCGACTTGAATGCCAAATTTTTATTGCGTAATTGGATTTTCTTCTCTTCGATGGCCCGAATCTCTAGCTTTCATGCCATGGTGAATGCTTCATCAAAGGTTTGGAAAGTTTGGACCTGTAGGTCAGTGAGATATGTCTAGCACAAGCCCACGTGAAGAGCTCGATGAGTTTGGTTTGTGGTAGTTGGAATGTGAGTTGATTGATCAAGGCTACGCCAATGAGCAACAAAATCTGTGATAGATTCATCATCATACTGACGCATGGAGTATAGGTCAGTCATGGTAACCTTCTTAATGATATTGATGGAGAAGTGATCCAAGAAGGCTTGGGCTACCTGATTAAATGAAAATATAGAGTGTCTAGGTAACCCACTATACCAATCTAATGCAGGTCCTAGTCAGAGACATGGGAAAGGTCCTCAAGAGCAAAGCATCATCATGGGTGATTAGGTAGCACCCATGTTTGAAAGACCACAAATGTTGTTGTGGGTCTTCCTTGCTATTGAAATGGTTGAATTTAGGCATTTCCCAATGCATGGGGTATGGATGGAATAGGAATGGATGGGTGGATAGGCTCATTACAAATCTCATCGTAGGTGAGAGTGTTTTGGGAGCCAGAAACCGATGCCTCCAATGTCTGCATCTTGTCCATCATTAATTTGATTAGGTCATTGGTAGGTTGTGATGGTTGGGTGCCTCCTATAGCATAAGAGGGTTGGTGTTGGGCATGTAACAAGGGTGGCATTCCAATATATGGTGTTGCCATGTAGGTAGATTGAGAAGAAGGTAGTGAAATAGGGGTATGTACCAGAGTGAATAATAGATGAAACAGGAGGCTTGCTGATAGTACGTATATGGAGGTGGAAGGGTCATGGTGACCCTAGTGGAAATGGGGGCCAATGATTGTGGAATAGAAAGGACCACATTTTGAAAAGGGGTAGGGGTCACCGACATGGGAGGTGGTTGTGTAGCTACGGGTATATGCGAGACAATAGGGGTGGATGAGGTTGTGTTTTGGGTGGTTGTCAAAGGTATGGTGGATGTGGTGGTGCAATGGATGTAGAGAGATGCAACATAGCATCATAAGGGTATAGGACCTAGCTATGAAATGAATGGGGGTAAGGTAGATGTGGGTAGTGTGGAGCTAGATGGGGCTGAGAGCAGAAGTGGGAATGAGAGTCGGGGGGATAGATATGGGCATGCCATATATCAACTGACCCGAGGCATCTCGAGTGGATGAGTGGGAAAGATAAAACTGCAAGGTGACAGGGTTTTGGTCAAGGAGTCATGTGAACTCCTCATCTCGGTAGTGATAGTGATAGGTTGGATAGGTTCCATGGCGGGTGATAAAATGGAAGGTGGTGAAGGACTAGGTGGGAGTGGTTGACAACGGATGGAATATAAGGGCATTTGCTTGTCGACGCATCAACACCATGTGAACAGGCACTAACGTGGTAAGACTACTTTCTGTAAATGACATAGAAATACAACAGTGATAGGATAGATAGGTGGTGGTAGGTGAATTGGGGTTAAAATGTCAGTTGGAAAATGACACAAGCTAACCGATGCCGTTAGGTAAACGACACGCCGGTCACATAGGTAAACTAACGGTCACTGGCATCATGTGGAAATGGACAATTGGTCAAAAACAAGGTATAAGGCCAAATTTTCTAGGTATGCCAAATATTGATGAGATTTACAAGGTCAATGAGAATGATAATAGTGACAGGGACTCTGAATAGTCAAAGAAGGTGAATAGATGTCCTTTTGGGTAGATTAACCAAAATGACAGGAACCGATGCCGGTTGGGTATAACCGATGATGGTTAGAGGGTAACCAATGACGATGGTCACTGGACCGACACGGTCACTGTGAAATTGAAATAATGATGAAAGAAAAGTGGTTGTGAATTAAAATTTGATGTGGAATCAAACCCAAAATTTTGAGAATGATGAGAATATGGTCCAGGCACACTCAGATGAAGCTGGAATACACCAACTATGATGAGGAGCGTGCAAGGAGAAAAAGGAAAAATGAAGAACGTGACCTCTCACCTCAAAATGCAAGCCAAGTAGAAACACTAAGAAAAATATGATCCTAAGAGTGCTTTTTCTATTATGTTTGTTTAGCTTATGCTATTTAAGGACTGACTCATGAACTGTAGAATAGATTTTTTTGGTGAGGATGGCTTCCTACAAAGAAGGAGATCTAAAAGGTGAGGTTTAGGTATGTTATGGTGGGGGCGGGCTTCGCTCTGAAGTATGACTCGACAGAGCAAATGAGATGGGGAGTACCTACCAATCCTCGTGATAGTGTGATCACTGACAGGTGTTCCCAGAAAGATGTTGTTTAAGAATATGTATTTGTTTTGAATTTGTGCAATTTGGTAAGACTCAGAGAGAGAGAGAGAGAGAGATGTGCTTTCTATGATTTGTTTGTCAACCATCAGTTGGGCATGACTTCCAGCGTATAGGTTGCCCTCAATTAATGTGAGCTAATGCAGAAAATTAGAATGAAATGCAATGATTTTAAGCCCAAATCGAAATATGGAATTTGATGACACAAATAGATGAAGAGGGAGAGGGATGCTCTTTCACTAAAATGTAGAAAACAAGAAGAAATGGTTCTTTTTAAGCACACCAAAAGAAAGGTTCCTTTTAGAGAAAATAGAAAGAAAAAGAAGGTTACCAAGGAAGAAAATTAATGTGTATGCTTTTTGAAGGGAAACAAACACACAACTTTTCCTAGGAATGAATAAAATGCAAGGAACCCCGGATGGGTCCCACTGGCATGCCAAAATGTTTCACCTGATTCTTAGATGTTTCTTTGAAAATGATGAAACAGATAGGGTAATGGGCGTAGGAGGAATACCTGTTGAAATGTTGTTGATAGGTTGTTGCACGTGTGTTGACTCCTTGATCCAAAGCTGATCGTGAGAGCTTCCTTTTGGCTGGGAGGAACTACCTAAAATGGAAAGCAAGACCACCAGAAAGAGTTAAACAATATATGCAGTGGACTACCTAGCGTGTGCTAGATCCGGGAAGTGTGATACTTCCTAGATGATCTGTCAATCCACTATTTAAAACAATTTAATGCTGGTAATAAAGTAAATCCTATTGTAGTTAAAATGATTTAGGTATCTCATTTAAAACACAATAAGAAAGATCTAATCTAACAAGCTAGGTTAAAATAAGATCCGAAGGTCAAGTAACTAGTTCTGGGTCTCTGCAGGTTTGACAGAGGTCTTAGGTAGGTCACAGGTGAGTAAGGGTGATGTGGGAATAGGTAGGTAGGTTATTGTTTTGGGTTGTATTGGTAAATACAGAGACCGATGCTAGTTAAGGGTGACCAATGCCGGTTTGGGAGAACCGGTGCGTTATTGTGGATACTGGGAATGTCACAGAATGAGCTTTAGATCTCCCTTATGATTGCACAAAGGACTAGGCTGGTTGGTCGAATGAGGTATTAAGTTGTTTGGATGGGATTTGGTGAGGTTTTAATAGGGATATGGAGGGGTGAGTATTAATGGAGGTCAAGTGGGTGGCTAGGAGAACAAAGGATGAAAATACAATGATGAAATGAGTGAACCAGAGGAGTAAAATGTTCTACTTACTTGGAATCTAGTTCTGGACATCTGTGAGTGAGGAATGAAGGTGTTGATAAGAGGTTGAATGCTGCAGAGGATCACCAAATGTTGGGGAGCTCTTACATGGGCTGCATGTGCTCTCCTTCTTTGCCTGATTGGATCAAATCTGTGTTGGGGTGAGTGTTGGATGGTTGTTGGGTGAATGTTGGATGTTTGTGTAAGAGAAAATACTTGATCTCCTTCTTTGCATGCGTGTTCTCTCTAAAAAAACTTGTTCTCAAAAGATGTGATATCGGTCGGGGGGATTTCCTAGGTATACTAAACTGAGGTAAATCCCCTTGAACCTGGAAAAAATAAGGTTGATTTTTTTTGGGTAGGTCTTAGTTAGTTATGGCAACTTATTAAGAATAGGTCTTAGGGTGAGGTGGCTAGATGAGGGTGTCTAGGTGAGGTGGATATGTGGGCATGATCCTAGTAAGGAGATTTTAAATAATAAATATTGTGAGGATAATGAAATTATTAAATTGAATAAATTAAATTAATATTGGTGTGGGGTGAAGGGGGCCATGGCTAGGTGAATGTGATGAAGGTGTTTATTTGTTGAGGGACCGAAGGGAGTGTGAGCTAATTTTGGTGTCTACAACTGGTTTTGCCTCTATAGGCATTAAGCGGTAGAAACATTTGGTGAAAGGTATCACCCATCGATTAATAGAACATGTCTAAAATAATTTATAATCATCAAGAACACTTCACATACTTACTTCCACATCAAGATTTTCATCATAAACCTTGCTATGCATGACTATACCATCAAATTTATTCAAAGCAAGGATAAAACAATACTTGAATAGCTGAGGCCATTTTGAGAGCTTGATAAAGCCCTAAACTTGATAGCTTGAAAAATATTCTTTATACTACCCTGAATTTTTGTCCACCGTACTTATGAAAACTTCTACTAATTTCCCAAAATCTTACCTGCACATAAATATATCTATATCTTCTTGACCACCATGACTTGTACATGCTCACCTAACTTTTCCTCAAGAAAATGCCTTGAAAAGGATTTGAACATGCCTCTCCCAGGCTAAAATATCACTGAAACAACTTCCACATTCTCTCTACCATTTCACAACACACTCCTCTTGCTTGGAATGACATGCATTAGCTTTCTTGCTTCATACACTAAGCCATGTTTGCACTAGGTCTTAGAGCTAAGATTAATTGAGCTTGTTTTGACCCATGGTTCATGAAATATATCCTGTTCTTCATCATGAAGACATGCACACACCTTTCGGACACCTCACATGACCTGTGGGACCCCTTTAGAGTTCACACATAGCACCCAGATGTTTTCCAATACACCAAGAATGTACCAATACCTTATGAATGCACCATGACACCTCAAGACATCACACCAAATCACTTCAAAAACACTATTTAAGGCTAGAGAAGGGCACTATCAATGAACCTTCATGATCTTGAATGAATTACACCTCACCAATACTCTTTTCCACATATGCCACATGATATCAATGAAAATATCAATGAGACAGTCGAACAATATCCTCAATGTGATTGATGACAAAAAAAAACTCCGAAAGCGTTAATGAAAAATAGTAATACCAACACCTTCAATACGCTCTTTTCTTGTTTATGAGTGCATTCTCCTCCTTTGACATCTATGATAAATGTTACTTCAACAATTTGGCATGCACACATCACCAATAAGACATATGATTGTCCCTACAAGATCACTCTTAGATTTTCTCACTTTCTTGATACTAATGGCTTCACCAATCATGCATGGTATTGTTTGCCAATCAACCTCAATGCTCACTCTAAAAAAATTCACTTCATAATCAAACATTTCACTCTCTACATATATCCTTTTTGATCCTTTTGACCCGTACATGAAGCTATTCAGCTAGATCCCCATGTTTTGATACTTTTATAGCTTCTTAGAGAAGATTATTCATTTACCTTGCTCCCTCTAGGTGGCTTAAATATTTTGAGTGGTCTTAAGGGTAGGGAATACCCCCAACTTTTCCTTAGATGTTCAAATGCTACTTTTGGAAGTGGTTTTTTCAAGATATCTACTACTTCCTCCTTAGTAGACACATGTTCCAATTTGATCCTTTTCTCACTCACTTGATCCCTTAAGAAATGATATTTTATTGGGATATTCTTGGTATTAGAGTGTAACACAGGGTTTTGGACACACTTATGACACTTGTGCTATCACAATACAAGGGAGTAGGTCCATCATATTCAACTTTGTAGTCTTCTAGAGTCTGCCTCATCCATAATACTTGAGCACAACACAATGTAAGCTGCTATATATTCAACTTCACACATATATAGCGATAAAAGAGATTGCTTTTTTATGAGACAAGATACTAAAAATTACCAACAAAGAATGTTTCTCCACTTGTGCTCCTTCATCGTCATCAATGCTACCGCCCAATCTACATATGTGAAATCCTTTATCTCAAAATCATTGCTACTTAGATACGAAAGCCCACATTCTATGGTCTCCACAGGATATTTGAATATCCTCTTGACTATTTGTTGGTGTTTTCTTTAGGATATTAATGAAATCTTCCTATTAGACCAACTTCTTACATGATGTCAGGCCTAGAGGCAATGTAATACAATAGGCTGCCTATCATGGACACCTATGAGGTTTGATTGAATATTGGTGAGTTTTCTTCCTTGATTAGCTTGAATCATGTGATCATTTGTATACATACTAGCTCACAACCCTCCATTTGAAACCTCTTGATCATTTCTTTTATGTACTTGGTTTTTGATATAAAGATGTCTTCCTCAGATTGATTGATTTACAAACCTAGGAAGAATGATATATCTCTAAGCATGGACATCTCAAACTCCTTCATGACCTCTGCAAATTCATGTGTCATGTTCTCACTATCTCCTCCAAATATTATGTCATCAACATATACAACCACAATAAATTGATGACATTATTCTTCCTTTATGTAGAGGTTCTTTTCATGCGCGAGTTCTTTCTTGAAGCCTTGATTAGTTAGGTACTTGTGTAATTAGTTGTACCAAGATTTAGGAGCTTTCTTATGTCCATAGAGGGCCTTCTTCAACCTGTACACATAGTCCTTTTCCTCTGTAAGTGAGAATCCATCAGGTTGTTCAATGTAGACTTCTTCATTTAGGTTCCCATTCAAAAATTCTAACTTGACATCCATTTGGTATACCTTGAATCCTTTGTATGCTGCATATGCTAAGAAGAGTCTAATGGCTTCCATTCTAGCCCATTGGTGTAAATGTTTCTTCAAATTCAATGCCTTCGACTTGCGTATACCATTTGCAAACAAGTATTTCCTTATTTCTTGTGACCTCACCTCTTTCATTGAGCTTATTTTTGAATACCCACTTAGTTCCAATGACATTTTTGTTCTTGGGCCTAGGTACAAGTTCCCAAGTCTCATTTTTCTCTATCTAGTCCAATTATTCATTCATAGCATCAACCCAATTTTGATCTTTGCTAGCTTCCACAACACTATTTGGTTCAATCTTGGATAAAAGAAAAATGTTCTCTTGGTTTTGGGCACTCATCAATCTCCTCCTTGTTTGTATGCCTGCCTCCTTGTTTCCTATTATCTGATTTGCAGGATGGTCTCTCTTGACTGTCTTGAGGGAGATTTTGTGTCTAGTCTTTCTTCTTCATCATCATCTTCTTCTTGATTATATTTTGTAGATTCATCGTCATCCTAGATGTCTATGCATTAAGGAGTGTCTGTGTTTAAGTTTTTATCTTCATTGGGTAGGTCTCATCAAATATAAAATTTGTGATTTATACTATCTTTTGTAGGATTTTTATAACATCTATATGCTGAGCTTACTAAGGATTATCCCAAGAATATACCTTCATCAGTCCTTGATTCAAACTTACCTAGGTTGTCTTCATCCCTCTTGATGAAGAACCTACTTCTAAACACTCTTAGATGTTTCACATTTGTAGGCCTTCCTTTCCAAAGCTCATAGGGGGTATTATTGTTGTTTATCCTTATTTGGGATCTATTTAGTATGTAGACTGTTGTACTAATTTCCTCCCTCTAATAGCCATCAGATAACTTAGACTCATTCAACATGGTTCTTATCATTTCTTGAACAATCCTATTTTCTCTCTCTGACTTCATTTTTGAGGTTTTCTATTTGTTGAATTTTTCTTTCTTATTCCATGACTTTCACAAAACTCATCAAACTCATTTGACAAAAACTCACCTCCTCTATCATATCTCAAGCTTTTGATCTTTACATTTTTATCATTTTCAACTAGAGCTTTGAATGTTTTGAACTTGTCAAGGGCTTCTAATTTTTCTTTCAGAATGTAACCCAAGTCATTCTTGTGTAGTCATTAATCAACAACATAAAGTAACTCTCACCTTGAATGCTCTCAGTCCTTGTAGGTCCAACAATATTAGTATGGATTAGTTCTAGTGGTCTTGTTGTGGAGTAATCCTTGGAGTTGAATCTTCTCTTGGTTTGTTTTCCATGTAAGCATGCTTTACAAAGTGTATCAACATGTTTGATAATTTTGAGCATATTGAGTAAACTAAATGTGAAAATAAGAGCTAAATATGATGTTATTGTAGCAATAAAATAAATATGCAATTAAGTACAAAAATTACACCCAAGCAAATAAGCAATAAATTATAAAACCCTAAGTGTGAGGAGGATAAAAGGTACACTTAGCTAATTCATAAAAGTAAAATTTAGAGTGTATCGAAGTGCTGAATAAGTGAACAGAGTAGCAGGAATGTCACACAAAGACCTAGAAAAATGTATATTTGGAGAGATAGGATGGAGTGGATCACTTAGAGAGGGACAAGGGTGTCCACGGGTGCCCTAGGCCTGTTTCTAGGTGCTTGGGTATGCGGAAAAGCTCAAAAAACCTCATGTAGGTGGTCGTAAGATATTCACTTTGTTAGTTGCCTTTGGTCACTTTGAGGTCACACCAAGATCGCCAAGGGCACCGGAAACCCTGTATTTGAAATATGAAGCTGCAAAACCCTAAAAAACATCAAATCCTAAAAAACAAAAGATGTAGAATGAGGGGTTAGACTATCCTCAGTTGTCACAATGGTGAACTTACAATTGAGCCCTACACTACATCTAAGACCTAATGTAGTTACATGTGTGTGTGTGGAATCGTGCCCTAGGTGGATTTTGTGAGTGTCACACTTGATAGTGAGAAAATAAGTAAGATGTAAAAAAATGTGATGGATGTGTGCATGAAATAGAATGAAATTCCCTCCTATGAAGTGTGTATGTAGAATAATCAGCCCTTGTGTCCCTTGTGATGGTGTTAGATGGATGTAATGGATCCCTTAGATACCTTGATGGATGTAACCTTAGGTGGTGATAGCTAATGCTTAGTGATTGGTCCTTTATTATGATCACATAACTTTATATTTATATGATTCCCTTTCTTGAATTTTGTAATTAACCCGAAAAGGATGACTACCAAAAAGATAAGATGCTCAAACAACTAGAAAGGACCCAAAAATTGTAATTAAGTTACAAAGGTGTCGGGGACATCAAGAGGGACGAGGGAACCTAACGCTGGTGTCTAAGATGATAAAAATGAATATATAATAATGTTGGAAATGAGGTGTCTCAACCTTGTTTGGTTTATTCATTTAATATTTTCCTACAACCGTTTCACATTGTCTAGGCTCTAAAAATAGAAATAGGAGTTGTCAAAAGATTCCCATATGATAGTATATCATGGAAGGGCTATTTTTAGAGATATTATGACAGATTTTATGACATCTATGAGGGTCAAAAATAGGGGAGAATATTGTGGACGTGGGAGCCTAATTTTAGACCGAAATCTTGCTCTTTAATGCTATCCACCTCATGAGAGGTTTGGCACATGGTTTTGTAAACCATAGATGGTTTCTTGTATAACCAGAGGTCTATAAATTGAAGGCTTGGAGAAGCAATTGGAGTAGTGAGTTTTAATCCTCCTAGAATTGTTTCTGGTGATACTCCTGTAAGAAACTTGCTCTGCAAGTGTATGTAATCTTGTTATTAGATTTGAAATACATTGAGTGGGCTTTTGGAGTGTGGGGTTTTTTATCCGAAAGGATTTTCCCCACGTATATATGGTGTTTGTGTTTTGTTATGAATATGTTGCTGATATTTCTGTAACTATTTTACTATGTTGAAAGTTTTGCATAATATCTCTCCTCAAAGATTAGCGTAGGAAGTTGTTCCGCTACTCTTAATTTCCTATCAAATAAGGTAGATTAAACAAGTAAAGGTGCAAGACCGAAAGGTGTAAGCGAAGATAAAGAAAGGTATTCAAAGACATGGATTAATTAGTAATTTTATTACTTAGGAATAATATGATTAGTAATATGTAATTAGGACTAGATAATTCCCATAAGTGCATGATTTTGTGTCTACATTTGCCCCCACTTTATATTGGTGAGCGGAAATCTTGGTAACATAAAAAGATAGAGATTCGTACTTGATGACCATGTAGATCGATGATGAAAGCATGCTTAGGGACTAGACAAAGCTCGAGTGATAAAAATGTGAAGCGTGGATGCTAAGGAGGAGAAAGTACAAAAAGGGGATGATGAAAATGAACCTAGGGTGGAAACACATGTGTAGATGTCACGATGTACCTGTTGTTGAAGTCGATGTCATTATCGTTGATGTTGTGAATGATGTTGTTAAATGACATTGACTATCGTTTCCCATATGGATGGACCTGTAGAGAGAAGAATGAACAAGTAGTCAAATATGCATGTATATGATCAAAATGTAGAAAAAGTATGTAAAAATGTTGAAAATGTGAAAAAGGAACATGTGCACCTGATCTATGATGAGAAAAAGAGTGTAGAAAGGATCTTGAAGATGATGAAGGGTGAGTTTTTTAGGCAATCTCATGCCACATAAGAATAAGTATAGGGAGGAAAGGATATTGTCATCCTCCATCCTTTAATCACTTCCCAAAGTTGTAGATCGCTTTGAAATGTTGGTTTTTGGGTGATCCTATGCCATGGTAGAAGTAGTGTAAAGAGGAAAGTCTAGTGTCATCCTCTAACCTTTGACTACTCCTTGGAATGAAAACACCACTACAGATGGTGTGTAATTTTCCTCAATGTAAATGTCTAAGTGTTAAAGGAATCTCTACCCTGTGAAAAGTCTCCATGACATGCCAAAAAACTGTCTTTGAATTGAAAAATACTAAAAATATGCCCCTTAGTTATTGACATCCAAGAAGTACATCGCTATGCTAAGGACTCAAGTCGATTCTAAGCCCTGTCTCGAAACTGAAAAATGTGCTACACTAGTCGTTTGTGCTATGTTGTGTATAGTATATGGGGTGACTAATTCACCTAAATAATTTCCCCCTCATTTAGGGTCCATGCAACATCGCTTAAGGAGTATATGACCCAAAAGAGGGTGCAATTATGTTGAAACTATGACTGTAGGGGAAAGGGAATGTTCTTGGTAGAAATAAAGGAACACACAAACAAAGTGGCTAGGAGATAAGTGTTAGTACAAGAAAAAATGCATGTATAAGATGAAGTGTAAGCTAAGAAGACTATGTGTAATCTAAGATGCAAGTAAACACACAAGAAGACAATGTGAACCACAAAAATGGGTAGCAAACATGGTACACCACTCATGATGTCATTTGAAAATTAAGGCCACAATGGTCGTAAGTAGATAAGTGTGCACACAAGACAAAGGGAAAATCCCACAAACAAGAGCAAACAATGATGGACAATGTAAGAGAGAACCATAGAAGCAAATATCCCCTGCATAAAAATGCTGTAAATGAAGTACCCATTAACATGTTAGAAAGACAAAAAGTATGTCAAAGTGTGTATAATATGTCAAAGTAATGTGCTATGAAACAAAATGAAATAATAACACATGTAGTGTACAAAAGTGAATGCCTTGAGGAGCCACCGATGGACTGGTAATAGGTATTGCACCAAGAATCCATGCTTTGCATGTAATGGATCTCGTATAATCTACTATCACAACTAGAAAGGTAAGTGAACGCACATGCTTGTATGATAAATATAGTGAAATACAAGATATCAATCTAGCATGTGTAATAATATGTGTATATAATAAGTAAATGTAAGCAAGAATAAGTGTGAACAAGATATGTTGTATGATGTGGATGAGGCGGAATGAAATGCAATGTGAACGATAGGAGCCGTGTGACCCCAAGTGGTTGTGCATGTATGCATTGAGGTTCATTTATTTATGCCCCGAGTAGTCAATAATGAACCATAAATGAGAGTGCGTCATCGGGAAATGGTTTGAAGTGTGTTTAACAAAATGATGTGATCATCAAAGCAAAAGTGTAGAGTGTAAGCATGTGAGTGAATGAGTGAGTTGATTAAACACATGAGTGTGATGAGGTCCATTTGATATGTATACCCTCAGTAGTCGAGTATGGACCGTGAAACTAGAGTGTGTCATAGGTAATGACCGCAACATGATAAAGTATATGTGAGAGAGATGTAGCATGAATGTTTATAATAAGTAATGTACCTAGTGTTTGATATTTGCTTTGAAAGAAGGAGATGTCATGTGTATGATGTGCGATGTGTGATGTGTAGTGTGAATACGAAATACTAGAGATATGTGTGGTGAATATGTCTAGTGTAAAATGTGTGATATGGTCAAGTGTGTGAGAATGTGTGGTGTGTATAGTGTGCAGTGTGTGAGGTTCATGTGTATAGTATGCCCTCAAAAGTCAAGTGTGAACCATAACAAAAGAGTACGTCATCGGTAAATTATGATATGAGCATGTATGTTGTGTGTAAATATCTAGGTGTGATGTGATGAGAGTATAAGATGTGTGTTGATGTTAGAGGGGGAAGAATAAATGTGATGCCCCCAAATGTGTGATGGTGAGTGCACTATCGATAAAAGTGAAAGATGAAGGCCCTCCACCGATGCTAGTGAAGATGAAGGTGTGTGATCATGCTTGAAGACTAGTGGTGTATGATCCAGACCCAGTGCAGGTCAATGAAGCCTATATACATGTGGGTGATGGACATATTATGCGAACCTCTATGTAGAAAAATGTGTAGGTTATGGAGACCTATGTGGAGTAAAACGTGTAGGTGATGAACATCTATTTGGAGTGAAAAATGGTGGTGAAGTATGCCTAGACATAACAAGCGCCTTGTAGTGATGGACTGGATTAATGTACTAGAATAACAAAGAAATGAGATTATGCGGGATGCACGTGAATAAGAGAACTAGGAGCGGATTATGATTTAGGTTTGATATGCTGCGGGGATGTAGATGGATGAGGTGATGCAATGACAACCTCAAGTGGAAACTGCGACCATGGAGTGGACGGAGGAACACCATTGATAGAGATGACCTAATTATTTGAATGAAATTGAGATGCAAGTGATTAATGGAGATGATAGACTGAGACTAATGAATCTAATTAAGACCTAAGATCATGTCACACCCTTTGATTGATTTTTTTGATAAGGAAGGGAATAAACATGGTGAGAGAAATGATAGTAAACTGAAGCTTGACGACCCCATATGAATTATCCATTGGATATGAAATTTGTGAGAGCGGATAACCAATAGAAACAAGAAGTGGAATAGAACACGCATTGATATGCCATGATGGATCAAATTTGGTGTTATTGATAGGGATGGATCCAATAGAAGCATTGATGTGTAAGTGATCAGAAGAGAATGTAGCATGATAATCATGATCAGAGAAAGAAATTATTGGTGGAGAAATGTCAGCATGAGCAACTAAGAAATCAAGATCCCTTGATGTAGGAGGAGGCACTACGTGATATGTATGATTAGCTGAGGAATCAACCACTTTCTTGTCATGTTTTGGAAGAGGATTATTGAATATTTTGAGCTTATGATTTTCATCGATTGGTGTAGAGGCCGTAGCCTTTGGAAGTTCGGAGTTTGTTCTCATTGATCGAGATCTTGGATGATATTGTAAAGCTTGAAGCACCTATTTGTAGAATGTTTGACACATTGATGATATTCACATCGAAATTTCTCATTGTAATTCCAACATTTTGGACGAGATGGGTCTATGTCTAGAGGAGAGGGAAGTGTAATAAGATTTCTCTCAAGAAACTATTGTAATATAATTTGTGGAGAAATAGTCAACTTTGTAAATATACACTTAGGTGGTTTCCATTGAAGTTATTTGGTGTTGGAGACAATGTTGACAATGACCTTAGTGACATTAGGTTTTGCGGTTGGTTTAAAAGATTTTTACTTTGAAAGAACCTAGAGGATGAGGCTTACTCCCGATATTTTAGCTTGTCTATAGATAAGAGTCTAGTTTCAAGTAGCTTGAGAGTGTGACACAAGCGATCAAATGAGGGAGATGTATTAAATAGAAAACTATCTTGAAGAGGTGACAATAAACTTAAAATGAATAAGTCTTGAAGCTCAGAGTTCACAAGCACATTAGACATCTTAGCTAGGTTGTTTTTGTATCGTAAGACATAGTCCACTAGATGTTCATTAGATCCTTGTTTAAGTTGTGAAAGTTGCACATATGAGATCTTAAAGCCGATATTGATAGAAAAATGAGTGAGAAAATCATCATCTAGATAAATGAATGATGTTATCGAATGGATAGGTAGGCAATAGAACCAACGAATCACATAATTATGGAGACTATGAGGAAAAAGATTAGATAAAAGAATGTGATAATCTGTAAAATCTAGACAGCCACATGGAATGCTTAGAGATGCTCTTGTGGGTCACCATGGCCATTGAAAATGGGAAGCTTAGGGGTGACAAAATTAGGTGGAAGTGAGTAAGTGGATATGGTGGGTGCGAATGAAGTGTGTAGTAAGAGAGTGGAATCAAAAGATGGAGATACATGAGAAGTAACATGTTGTAATTGGCAGATTTCTGTAACACCTTGAACAAACTGTTATATTTCTCTTTGCATTACAAGCGATGGCATGTGATTTTCTTGAATGAGGTGTGTTTCCTTTATTGTTGAAAATCATGCTTGTTATGGATAAATCATCTCTGCTCTTGGATTCATTGGATTGAAATGATATGGCTTTCAGGAATCCATTTTCACTTCTTGTTGATAAGCTGCAATCGGATTTTTAGAGTTGCAAACTTATCTCTTTTTACTGACTCATCCTTGGATCAATTTTAATGATCCAATGAATGTTTTAAATCTTCTTAACAAATAAAATGGTAAAATGATATTCAATAGTTTGAGAGGCATAGCAGACTAAACTTTTGTGTTTTAGCAAGTTTTATGGTCTTGCGTGAAAATGTCTTCATTAAGTTGTATGTTGTGCTTGGGTCTTCGGGATTGATCTCTGTAGGAAATTATTAGTGCGAACAAAAAATATAGTCATATTATGACTATGAAAGGGATCAAGATCCAAAAAACATAAGGATAATCCTAATGGTATCCTAAACTAGGTATGAACGCCTACTTCCTATTCAATTGGGTAGTACTCTAATTGAAGTTTCTTATTTTATTATGTTGGGGGGTGAACTAACCTAAGGTTTTGTGCTAAGTGAATAAGGGAAGGGGAGATTACTATGGTAATACTATACTATGTTAACCTAATGCCTAAAACTAAAGGTTGTGAATTTGATATAACCTAAGGTGGTACTACATATGGCAATATTTATAAACCTAAGGAAATTATTTAGGAAATAATTGATGGACTAACCTAAGTTTTGGGAAATCTAGCCTAAACTATTTGAAAGAGGCCTAGGGTCGAAACGTCACTACGACTACAGTTCTAATGGATTTTATTGTGATTTGATTGGATTTAAATACATGGAAGTACTGCCAGTTTGGAAAGGGCTGATTAAAATTTAGTGGGGCTTACATGGATGGAGGCTTCACTAAGTATGGAATTACATGTTGGATTGGAATTGGCATCCACCGGTTTTGGGGAAGCGTGACAAGGAGAGATAAGCTAGAGAATCAAAAGTTATGGCATTAATGAATCTCAGTTTTTTGTGTGCAAACCGTCTTGGAAACTCGGGAGGTGGGTTTGTGAGAGGTTTCTTGGTTTTGCATGCATCGCAATTTTTCTCCACATGGAGCTAATTGGTTCTTTGAACTAGGAGTTTGAATTCTTCTTCTTCTAGGCTATTTTTGGTTTCTATGGTCTATTTTCGATCAAGGGAATGTATAAGAGGCATTGGAAAAAAATTGTTTGCTTGTTGATCTGTCGTGGGGAAGAAAAAGGGTTGGAAGCTCGAGTTGGAAGTATCCTTCGAATTGGTAGAGGCACTATCAAGCATGATAGGCTATACCCATTAAGATTTCTTGCTTTTTTCTAAATGACTCATTAAAATAATTCTGATCACTTGGGTTATATTTTTGCATAGTGTATCTGGTTATTTTCTTGCATGTTTTCATGAAATCTATGTGGTTTTTGGAATGTGAATCCATTACTATTAATGGTAGTTTTGGGAACTTTCTCTGTACTAGTTATTAGTGGTATTCATGTGAATTTGTATTTGAAGCTCTGTAACTTGTATTTGAAGCTCTGTAGCTTGTATTCGAAGCTCTGTAACTTGCATTTGAGACTAATGTTGATTGAACTGGCCTTGTTGCTTGAATGGTTCTAAATCTCTGTTTTAGTCTTGTGTTTTGTTGAGCTTGAAGTGGAGCTTTGTGGATGTTCTAAGCTTGTATTGAAGCTTCATGATTTGTTATGAGATTTTATTGGGACTTTGTGTTTGTTTGGGTGAGTTGGAACTTGGTGTAGTTCTAAAATTTTGGTTGAATCTTTGTATTCAACAACTATACTCGTATTCAATTCTTGTGAATGCTGAACTTACTTGTTGAGTTCTTGAGTTTTGTTCGTACTCATGCCTAAATAGGAGTTTTATTATTTTTGAGGAATTGAAAATAATTGACTCATATTTGATCTTGTGTTTTTGAGCCGGTGTTAGAGCCTTGTGGAGTTCTAAACTTTTTTTGAAGCTCGTGTTAGACACTGTACTAATATTCCACTCTTGATTGTTCTGAACTCGAGTTGGAGTCGACAGGTTTGAATCTATACTTGTATTCAAAGCTAGAGTATTGTTTTTTTTATTAAGGGCAAATAGTTTTGAAGGGACTATACCCTGTATACAAAAGGGCTCAAAAGCTAGATAGTAAAGATGAGAGAAGCAGCCCAGAGAAGGGAAAAACAGTCAACCAAGGAAGGCTCAACAGCCAAATATTACAATACAGGTGAAAAAAGGATCTAAACGTACAAAGATCCAGAAAAAAGAAGGCAAGATAAAAAAGGAACCAAAAGAGAAACAACATAAAGAGCCCCGCCACAAAACAGCTCCAGAACCGCCCGATGATAGCCACATCGCAGCCAAAAAACAACATCACAACAACCCTTTACTTGATGGCTCTGTCAATTTTGGTCTTGATAGCCTACAGTGACATGAAGAAGGCAATGGCAGTGGCCTGAGAGGAGTCTTGTAAATCTGCTTGGGCAATTGCAATGTCCCTTTTCTCTTTAGGGCCCCATATGTCCTCATTGATCCCACTTAAACTGTAAACACTGTGGACATGTTGTTCAATGAAATTATAAATGCTTTTGAGGGCAGACAATATGCAGTCATTTCAGCTTTTAGCATTCCCCAATCTGCCATCTAAGGACTATAGTTTCTTGAAGATTTCACCAATAACCCCCTCTTCCTCCTCACTTTGAAGGATCCTTTTACCCTTAGCTCTTTCCATGTTTTTTATAGCCCCTTTGAGCTCTTGTATCTCCTTTTCTAATCTATCCACCCTATCTAGCAATTCCTCCTCTTTGGGCTCCTCCACCGGCTTGCTAATATGCAGGAGGTTTTCAGCTAGTTCCAAGTCCTTGTGGCTCCTTAGGACTCGTTGGGAAGTAGGGATTTTGGCTTTGAGGCTCTTACTTTTCTTGCTGGAGATAGCATCTTCATTCTTTCTTTTTAGCAGGAGGGAGTGGGAGCAGTGTGGGCAGGTGGAGGTATGGAGGAGGGAGGTGGGATAGGATTCACGGGAGGGCAGCTGGAGAAATGGCGGTGAATCAAGAGGATAAGGCCCTGGTGCAAAGGGACAGCCCTAGAGTGGCTTTGAACTTCCCTTATAGATTTCTCCAGAGAGTTAATCAGATAATGAGGAAAGCTGATAATGTTATTTCTATGAAAATGATTCAGAAAAATCAGATGTTTTTGAGGTATAGTCACATATCTTCCTTCAAGGGTAACATACCTTACCACCATTTTGGCTAGTTCAGCAAAAGGTTCAGGGATCGACTCCACCTTGAGGCCAGCAGTCACGAACTCAAGATTCTCTCCCTCTTCCAGAAATTTCTTGGTTTCCACCTCCCTGTCTACCTTCTTATTGAAGAATTTTGTGCCTTCCAGGCTGAGGCCCGTGATCTGAGCTATGAGCTCTTCCGTGATTTCCATTTTCATGTTACTATATTTGACTATTCTGTTCTTCCATCCCCGGGCGAATTTGATAGAGATGTCTTGGTCGAAGCCTTGGATCCTTTCAATGAAATTCGACAGGCCCCCAATTTGCAGGTAATCCCAAAGCTCCGTGTTCTCTTTCCACTCAGGATTGTGGGTCGGTTCGGTTTTGCATGGCGGCCCCCCCATGTTTCCTCTGCACCTTTTCCTGTTCTCAACGGTAAAATAGCTATCAATGTGCGGAATAGGCCAAACTTTGATTTTGGTATTTGAATCTTTCCTTCCCGTGAAAGCCGATTTAATAATTATGCTACACTTGTTATTATTGCCCCACTCCTCGGCTTTCCTCCTATGCCAAGAAATGATGACAGCCCAGCCCGCACAGATCGCAACAATCATCCAAATCTTTTGTGATGTCATCATCATGTACTTGGGGATCCACTCATTAGCGTCTAAAATACAGCCGTTAGTTATGATTTTCACTGCCATGGAGATCAATGATTATGGCTTTATTGACATGAGTGGGCAGAACGTCCCCTCCAATCCAAGTTTGAAAGGGATTATTAACACCGAAGTTAGCCAAACTGTCAGCGACCCTATTTCCTTCCCGGTAGGTGTGGGTGATTTGGACATTTTCAAAGCTTTTGCATATATCAATAGCTTCTTCAATATAATCCCTAATAGACCAGCTGGGGTGTTGCTTTTTATTCAGAAGATTGATAATATTTAGAGAATCACCTTCAATTATGATATTTGGAATATTACAATCTCTGGCAAGTCTAATACCCCAAAGAGCCACCATGGCTTTGGAATAATGATTAGTCTGTCTGCCCATTCTCCCAGAAAAAGTAGCAACATAACAACCTCTTTGATCCCTGATGATTCCCCCTCCTCCAGAGTCCCCCGGATTGCCCTTAGAGGCCCCATCAAAATTTAACTTGTGCTAATCAGTGGGGGGTTTAATCCATCGATTGTGTGTTTCTGTTAGTACCATTGTTATTTCTATTGACAGTGGCAATATTCCATTCAGTTAGAATGCATTCTTCATTCTCCGGGTAGAGTCTATTTTTAGGGGGTTTAAATCTAGCAATATTATCTTACACAACAATGATAATTTCCTTATATACTTTGTTACAAGCCTGTCTATTGTTTCTGAAAATACTATCATTACGAGCCTTCCAGATTCTCCACATAGTGTGGGGCAGAACAAGTTGCCATAGCCTTTTCACCATGCAATGTTTGAATGGAGAGCTCCATTGCTCCCAAGCCTGAAGGCAGGTAAGGGGAAAAATCCATTTCAGATTAAATTTTGCAAAAACAAGCTGCCAAATTTTGGAAGCAATCTCACAATGGAGGAATAAATGCTTTATATCTTCAGCCTCTTGCTGACACATGCAACATCTATTCGGCATGATGAATCCCTTCTTGATGAGGTTGTCATTAGTTAGGATCTTGCCATTAATAATTAGCCACCAAAAGAAGCTCACTCTAGGGGTTAGCTCCGACATCCACAATTTGTGCCACTTAATTTCGCTTGCCATGGATGCAAAGAAAGAATTATATCCTGCTTTAACAGTGTAATCCCCATCAAAAGAATCTTTCCAGATGAGCTCATCCTTAAGATTTTGATTACTTATATGGATTAGGGAAAGTTGATTCTGGAGAGATATAATATCAGCCTGAATATTATCATTCTCCACTTTTAGCTGCTTCCATTTTCTTTTGTTTCCATTCCTCTCAATGTACCCCTGGATTTTGTGTCCATACTTTGCAATTAAGTTGTCTTTAATATGATCATAATCAGAAATCCAGTTAGAATCCGTCCACTTATCAGTCCAGAAGTTTATGTTTTGCCCATCTCCAAGCTTCCAGCTGCACCCCTGAGAGAGAATGTGTCTACTGCGTAGAAGGTTGTTCCAGAAAATAGAACCACTCGGAAGGGACTGATCATAAATGAAGGAAATCTTGCTTTGATTTGAAAGATATTTGATCTTAATAAACTCTATCCAAGGTTTGTGATCTTTTATAAGCCTCCATCCTAATTTTGGCAAGAAGGGCAAGTACTCATATGTTTGATATCTTTGATGTCTAACCCCTAGTCTCTTAGGTTTACAAACATGTTCCCAAGCCACAAGATGATATCGAATCTGTCCTCGCATGATCGTGCCACGAAAGTGTTTTTGAATCTTCTCAATACTGTTCATCACAACTATAGGCATGCCGAACATTGACAGTATGTAGATAGGCAAGTTTTGAACCGTGCTTTTAACCAAAAGACACTTACCTGCACTTGAAAGAACGGCTCCTTTCCAGCCAGCCAACTTTCTTTGAAATCTCTTAATAAGATCATTCCATACCTCCACTGAAATCTTTCCAATACTTAAAGGTAACCCTAAGTAAGTAGCTGGTAGAGAATTAATTGTGCATCCTAGAATGTTAGCGATCTTTCTTTGCCTCTCCTCAGGAGTATTGAAGAAATAAATAGAGCTTTTTTCAAAATTAACTTTTTGCCCCGAGGCTTCCTCATAAAATCTAAGGACAGTTTTAATGGCCTTTGCCTCAATAATAGAAGCCATTAGTAGCAGCAAAGTGTCATCAGCAAACTGCTGATGAGAGGAGATCTGATTACCAGTAGTTGGAGGGAAGCCTTTTATCATGCCAATGTCAATAGCTTTGGAAATAGATCTGCTTAAACTGTCAGCCATAATAATGAATAAAAGAGGGGAGATTGGGTCACCTTGCCGTATACCTCTATTATGGCAAAAAAAACCCATAGGTTCCCCATTAACAACCACAGAGAATCTAGAGGTAGAGATGCAAGAGTGAATGATTTTTTTGAATTTGCTTTGAAAACCAAATTTGTATAGGACCTCATCCATGAATCTTTAGGAGACTCTGTCGAAAGCTTTATGCATGTCAAGTTAAATGGCCATCCCCACCTTTTTACTTTTATCCATAGAATGTATAGTTTCATGAACCATGATAATTCCATCCGGGATAATTCATCCTGGATGAATCCGCTCTGCTGTTGAGAAATGATCTCCATGAGTATAGGTTGCATTCTAGTGGTGAGAATCTTTGTGAAGATCCTATAAATGACATTAACCAAACTGATAGGCCTGAAATCTTTGAAGTCTTTTGCATCCATCTTTTTCGGGGCAAGCACAATGTGTGTATTATTTAGTTCTTTAATAAGATTTCCCGTTCTGTAAAATTCATTGACAACTTTCAAGAGATCTTCAGAGCAAATTTCCCAACATCTTTGGAAAAAGTTAGCCGAGAAGCCATCTGGACCTGGAGCCTTATCCCCTTCTAAAGCAAAGACAACCTTTTTTAATTCCTCAATGGTGACAGTTTTTGAAAGAATTTTAAATCTCTCAGCAGGTATTAGGTTATTAGGAATGGAGTCTAAGAGGAAAGAGGCCGCTTGTTCATTGTAGGAGGTATCTTCAGTGAGGAGGTTCTTGTAAAAATTTAGCGCCTCTATTTTGATATCCTTAGGCTCCTTAGTAATGTTTCCATTTCTTTTAGCAACTTCATAAATTCTGTTACAAGCTCTATGTTTGATGGCTGTCAGGTGAATTTTTTTGTATTTCTATCTCCATCCTTAAGCCAAAGGGCTCTAGATTTCATTCTCTAAAAGGTTTCTTCATGGCTGTTTATATTATGCAGATCTGATAGGATATTTTTTTCCCGCTGATGATCCTCAAGGGTCATACCTTTCATGGAGACATTTAGCTCAAGCTCTTCAAGCTGTTGCTTAAGTTCTTTCTTCTTTTCAAAAATGTTTCCAAAAACCTCTTTATTCCATTTTCTAACTTTCTGTTTAACATTCTTTAACTTCTGAAGAAGCCTGAATTGGGCCGTCCCTGTGCCTTCCCAAACCCACCACTCTTTAATTCTGTCTAGAATGTCCTCATGTTCGAACCACATTTTCTCAAATTTGAAATTACCATGAAAAGGTTTTGTCCAATTGAAGAAATTGAGGACTATTGGATTATGATCAGATCCCGTTCTGGGGAGAGTAGAAAGATGGAAATTCTGGTCTAGGATCCAATTTGCAGAAATAAGAGCTCTGTCAAGTTTAACCTGAATTAAGCTCTCTCCTAATCTTCTGTTAGACCATGTGAATTGATTGCCATGAAGCTCTATGTCCATAAGATTAAGAGTCGAGATGAAGTCTGCAAATTCTTCCATACCAAGGGAGAATTCAGAACTTCCTCCAAACTTTTCTCCTAGATTCAAAGGAGTATTGAAGTCTCCCATAACCAACCAGTTCATGTTTTCAACCTTGCTTCGGAACAAGGTTAACTCTTTCCATAGCTTTCTTTTACCAGTAGCAGTATTGGGCACATAAATATTAGACAAGATCCAGCTATGATTATTTTCAAGGCTTTTAAAGATAATAGCTAAATGATTCTGGGTTGAGGAGAGTACCTTACCGTCAACCATCTTTGTATCCCAAAAGATCGCTAAACCTCCAGAGGCCCCTTGAGAGTCAACAACAGCAAAGGCAACGTTCTGCCAAAAATGTCTTTTGAAGTCTTCAACTACTTTACTTTTCATTTTAGTTTCTTGAATTAGAAGAATGTTGGGTTTGTTTGCTCTTTTAATTTCCTTAAGCATTCTTTGCTTAGGCCCTCCATTGAGGCCTCTGACATTCCAAGAAATAACCTTCATTAAAAAAATTTTGGAGATGCATTTTCCGGATGGCTCAGAATTCTCTGTGTACCATCTGCAATTTCTTTTTCAGTCTCTTTTTCTCTTGCTTCTCTCTTAGATGGCCTGCCTTTTCTAAAGGTTACTCCAAAATTTGCAGTTCTTCTAGCAGTGGCCCTTGTGATTCTTGAGGATGTGAAAATATTTAAATCCATTTAAGGATTGTCTATTCAAAAAGAGTCTTGAGAGATTGTTTTGTTTAAAAGTAGAGCTGGTAATCTCTTTTGAGACCTTCTTCTTGTAACTTATTTTTGGATCTGTTGTGGTATTTCTGTATTGGAGACTATACCACCTTCTTCGAGCATGATAGGGCATGTGAATATGAAGTGTTTCCTATTCTTCTCTACCCTGAGCAAACCCATGTCCTATGGAAGGCTTGACTATTGTTTGTAGAAGGTTTAAGGGACTGGAATTAAATCTTGTTATGGGTATTGATGATTTTTAATTCGTTTGGAACAGTCGTATCAGTTTTTAGAGGGTTTATGGAATGTATTATTTACTTTCCTTCTTGTTTTGGATGTTGAAACAAATACCTCTCTGTCATAAGCTTTTAACTAGAAACTCGAGAGGCTTGTGGTGAATCTATTCAGTCGAGTTGGAAGTAAGTTTGGGGAAGTAATTGTCTTAAACGAATTGTTTAGTTTCCTTACTCTCTTATGATATTTCATCTGATTCATGGGTTTTAATAGAATGTTGAATATAAAACCCAATATACTGAGTGTAGTATGAAGGGATACAATATCACTGTTTTGAATGCTTTGTTATTTTGTTCTTATTTGGATTGCAAACTTCTTACTCATTTGCATTAAGTTGTTGATGCCTTGTAATGGGAATTCGGTCCTTTGAGTTTGTCGGTTGTATTGACCCTTGTATATCTTACCTTTGTTGGCGGATTTCTACTCCTTTATGGATTTATTGAATGAATCTCCAAGTTTTATAGAGAAGGGAATATGTTCTCTTGGGGACGATATCTTGTTTAGAGTATGTACTGTGAATTTCATTCGATATTTGAATTGAACTTGAACATGGTGTAGTGAGAAGGGTAAAATAGTTTGATAGAATTGTAATGGAAAAATTAGAAGCGTTCTTTCTTAAACTCAATGTTTGGTTTTGTGTTCTCTTTTGGGAACTAGATAAATAATTTCTAAGTTTGAATTAGATAAGGAATTTCATTTCATAGTATAAATGAAATGAATTATGGATTGGGTCCTTTTCTGTTTGAGATCCTTTTTCTGTTGATTGTATAAGTTCATTGACTGAACTTCTCTTTAATTGATTCTCTTCTGAGATGGGAACTTCTTGTGGATTGGTTAAGAGATTTATTTTGCTTGAGTCTAGTTTGGATTTGTGGATAGTCTAGTTTTAGACCTTTGAATTATATCTACTAACATATAGAAGTTAGTAGGACTCTTAGTTAGACTATTTTGTTCCCTAATTTTCTTGGATTGAATTGGGATTCTTGTTTAGATGTTGTCTCTTAATTATGGATTCCTTATATTGTTATCTTTGGATTGAGGCAGTGTTGTGTGTTCTAAACCTGATTCTATCCTTAAGAAGATTTGTGTAGAGGGAATAAGTATGTATTGATTCTCTTCTTTTGTTAATATAGAAAGATGAAGAATACCGATATGAGCTATGCTATAACTAACCTCTTTTGTTGTTTAGAAAAGATAAATGTGTGTTTCTATTCTTATGGAATTATGAAACAATTGGATGACAAGACTTGTTGATTTGTTTTAAAGTAATTGATAGGATCAATTAAATCTTGTCATATAATTCGATGTTGTGGATTATATTAAGTTCCTTTCTTGAAAGTGAATTCATATTCTTTCATGGTACTTTTCTCGGATGTTATTACTTATGTTTGTTTGTATGATGTATATTAATTGTTTCATTAAAGAAGAGTTGTTTAATGAAACAATTAGTGGAATGCACTTTACTTTAATGCTTAGTGCTTATCATGATCGATTAATTGAAATTACCCGTGCTTAGAAATTTACTGAGATGGACATAGTAAGTGATAAAAGAAGACAAGAAATTTCATGATGTATTGGCTTATTTAATTCTGGATCTTATGTAAAGAGTTTGAATTATTCTTGAGTTGTATTGGAAAAGAAAAGTGATGTTATTTTAAGATCTTAATTATGATTGACATGCAGAATGTCTGAATTGCATAGTCTTGTAAATGTATATTTTAAATCATGAATTGAAAGGTTTGTGTTGGAATTCAATTTGTGAAGTGAAATCTTTGTACTTATATGCCGGAAATAATAGTGATATCTTTGTGGTATTCTTTATATCTGTTTATATACTTTTGTTGTTATCAGATATTGAGTAGGATTAAGGAGATAGTATAATATCCCCTATTATAATGAACTTTTAAATTGTAAAAGATGTCGTTCTTTAATTGCACAACTATAGTTTAATAATGAAATATGCATGGGACATACAATTAATCTATATGTGTAATGAATGATAAAAAAAGGGGTTATGTTAAAACCTAACATTTAACCATGTAGAGGAAGAATCTTCCTCTCCCAAAGAATGAAAGATAAGATGATTAGTGGTTATGATCCTTAATCTTTATAACTTTGTTTATAAAGTAAACACTAGCTGAATCTAGGTGGATGTCACACTTGATTTGGACAGACTAAGTTGCATTAGGAATTAAACGTTGATGTTTGTTGTCTTGTTTTGGGGATATCTACTTGTCATGCCATGTTAATGAATAATAATGTAAACATGGTTTAATGAATTTCTTCATACCTAATCATGATAAGTACGGGTAAATAACTTAATGAATGTTGGAATTACGGTTAGGCATGGTTACCGTAATATGAATCGAATCGAATTTAATTATGATTAATGACCACTAAGGGGGTATGTACATCTTAATGAATCAGTTCCAACGGATGTTGGCACATGCCAACTACAGGACTATACCCACGAGAAGTCCTGGGAATTCTCAAGGATATAGTGTTGCAGTTGACATGTGGCAACACCCTTCTATATTTGTTCATCTAGATTTACGCACATCTGGACTTGAACTTAGTTTCTCTCTAGGTCAAGTTAGTAGCATGTTTAGGATAGGTAGTATCTTTCATTGACTCAGGGTACCTCGGCACATCTAGTTGACTTAGGTCAACCGAGTATGCCCATATACCCTAAGTCATCGTGAGCGTCTTCCTATAATAAACTATGTTTCTAACCTAGGCTAGGGTTAAACCTTGGGGAAGTGGGTGACAAGAGTGAGGTGAAGGACGTATTCGTTAATGACAAGTATGTTGTCTAGGAATAGTAACATGAATAGTATTCTAAAAATCTTTAGCCAAAGTATCACAAGATCTTGGTTGCATTGTCTATGTCACCTAGTTTAAAACAACGTGATGGCAGATGAATATTGGTAACAAATATTCAGATAGGTTCTTTAAACATATCACTCAGTACTCGGAATAGGGTAGGAAAACCAAGTATACGTAGTATACATAAAGTATTATATACTTTAAGTTAACATGAGAGATCGGTTGGTAACCAAGTCATGCAATGAGAGATTAGTAGCATACCAAGTCATTACTGTTTGCATATGGTTATTGTTGTTGAGACTCACAACACCCTTGGACGCAAATCAGGCTTCTAGGTTAATGTTGAGGCATCCAGTGTGATTGCACAACATGGAATCCTTTCTCCAAGCATGGGACTTGTAAAGATGAGAAAAGATTCTCCAGAGAAGGCTGGTTCCTATTCCTCTGTTCAGATGCACACACAAAAATGCAGAGGGTTTGCTAAAACCTAATCTAACTTGCCAAGGAGACAGGGTAAGAAAATGCATAGAATAAAACCTAAACTACAAAGGTGATGCACCGAGGAATGTTAGACACTAGTTTTGCAAATTTAACACAGACCACATAGATGCAATACAAACACCATCCATAGGTAACCAAACTGTAATAAGAGATCAAAATGACAGCAATGAATACATGAGAGGGTCGAGAGTCAATCACAACACATATATTATTGCTCAAGAGTCGATACAATACATTGCAGTGGCCAAGAGGCAAAAAGACTGGCATTACAACCCATATGGGAGGTTTGAAAGCTCCACAATTTCTCTTGCAAGCGAGGGAAGAAGGGAGGATGCAAAACAAGAATGTCTGACCCCTTAAAGGAGCTCCTCTTTACAATATATATCAAGAAATGAGAGGAAGAGAGAGGAAATCCAAAATCTGCCCCAACCACTTCTTGGTAGCATTTAAAATCATCTCATTATGATAGAAGCGGTGGATCCTAGCAAAACGGCGGGCTGTCTAACAGGAGCGGTGAGCTGTCTGCTGCATTAAAGTTGGTTGTTGAAGCATTACTTCTATCTATCACCACACGTTAGAGACATTTTCTTAATTTTCTCCCTCCAAACTACACCAAAATGTGAGATTGATCCTAGAATCATGTAGAGAATTTCAACAGCTTTCCGTTGATATAAAGAACGTGCAAATCCGAGCTCTGGATCGAAAGATACGAAGGTCTGAAGATTTAGGGCACAAAACAGGTGAAAACGGATTTTTAAATTTCTTTTCCCGCGCTCTGCCATCTGGATGACACGTGGCAGGCTCTGGTTCGCTGAGCAATTTTCTCTCTCCACCTTTTCACGGGCTTTTCTTATGGGCCCCTTAAACTTGGACACGTGGCACTATTTCATTGGTTCGGATCAGTGCTCGAAAACTCGCCCCTTTGACCTTTTGGACCTTTTTCCTTGGCGACACGTGTCATGCTGTGATTTGTCCACGGGCCTGCCAGATTTTCACGTCCACCACATCCTTTTGTCCCGGATGTCCCAGTGCTTCACGGGACAAAATCCTCGATCCACCCGAAATGGGCTTCCTCGTCCCTTTTCTGCCGGTGACACGTGGCGTGATCTGATTGGCTTTCGGCTCCTTCGGCTATCCGCGTCCCGCGCGCCCCTTTGTCCCACTTGTCCTTGTGCTGAAGTTTCTGTTTCGGCCGATCCGGCCGGTTCGCGTCCTTCGCGTCCATTTGTCCCAAATGTCCCAGTGCTGTCTGGGACAAATTCTTCGATTCGCCCGATTCGGTGTTCCCTTCGCACACTCTTGTCCCGCTTGCTCCCGGTAAAGGACTTGGACAAATTTTCTTTCTTTCGGCCGATCCGGGCATTTCGCGTCCATTTGTCCCAGATGTCCCTTTTCTGTTTGGGCCGCCTGGAGGCTTTTCGGCCGATCCGCGCCTTCCGCATATAATTGTTCCAACTATCCCAAAGGTGGCCTTGAGTAGGACTTAGCCAATTTTACGATTTTCTCCTGAATCAATCTACTTGCTTGGAACTAAAAACTCTGATGCATGTTATCAAATTAACTCTGGGGGGTGAAATTTGGATAACAATTTGGTGACTTTTCGGGGTCACCTACCTGCTAGGTAGAAGATTAGTGGCCTTTTAGCGATCCATTGGGCATGGAGTCATAAGCAATAACTTGAAATGAGCACGATGCTGCTGACTCCCTCTACGAGAGCACACCTTTGAAGCTGTAAAAACTCAATCTAGGAGCGACAAAACCTGCGCCAAAGCACTTAGGGAAACTGAAACCTAACTACAACAAGACAATGTGCATACGCACTTAGAGGAATTGAAATCTAGGCTAATATTTACAAGGGTGAACCTTTTATTTTCAGTAGCAATGTTTGAGATAGATTCCATTTCTTTGGAATTTGTAGTTCTTCACCATCCAATGAGGCCAATTGGAAAGCATTGCTACTCTTGCACTTCATGACCATGTATGGGCCACTCCAAATGGCATCAAATTTTGAATGCCTTCCTGGTTTTGCCCTGTCCACATCCCATTTCAACACTAGATCTCCAACTTGAAAAGATCTATCTTTGGCCTTCCTATCAAAGGTCTTCTTGATCAAAGCTTGATCCTTTTCCATTGCTTGGGATGCCTGATTTCTGATCTCCTACAGCTCCATCAACTCTGCATACCTCACCTCCATGGGCTCAAATTCAAGTAACTCCAGCTACTTCATGAGTTCCAATGTTGGCAACTCAAGTGACATGGGCAAGATTGCCTCTCTTCCATAGACAAGCCTGAATGGAGAGTTACCTGTGGATCTTTTGGGAGTGATCCTATTAGCCCATAAGGCTGATTTCAACTTGGTATGCCAAGACCTCTGATTCTCATCAAGAGTTCTCCTAATGATCCTCAACAAGTTCTTGTTTGTAGACTTGGCCTGGCCATTACCCTGAGGGTAATAGTTCGATGAAGTGCTTAGGTAAATACCATTCTTGATAGCCCACTCAGTCACCTTAGATCCAATGAATGCCAATGCATTATCAGAGATTATTGTAGCAGGTACACCAAATCTAGTTGTTATTCCCTCATAAAAGTCTAAGATGCTAGACTCATTTGCCTCTTTGAGTGCTATTGCTTCTGTCCATTTGGTGAAGTAGTCGGTGGCTGTCAAAATCCATTTATGCCCTTGGCTTGAATTGGGATTAATGAATCCAATGAAGTCCAAACCCCATTGCATGAATGGCTGGTCAACTGAGATTGGATGCAATGGAAGGGCAGCAAACTTCTCTTTTCCTGTGAAGAATGCACAATTCTTACACCTCTTGATCCATGCGTAGCAATCGCTGAAGATTTTAGGCCAATAATAACCAGCCTTCATGATTTTTAGAGCTGTCACTCTTGGTGCAAAATGGCCACTAGCTAGTCCACCATGAAACTCTTCCAATACCCTTTGAATCTGACCTATGCTAATGCATCTCAGCAGCACTCCATTTACATCTTTCTTGAACAAAACTCCATCAACAATGGCATACGGGACAACTGTAATCTGAAGTATCTCCTTTGGGTCTTGTTCATCTCTGGGGGGCACTGGCCTGTACCTAGGAAGTGCATAATACCTTGGGTCCAGCAAGGAATGGGGGAAGCATTGTCTTCTTCATGATTGCCGCTTGGCTCATGGCTGTCCTGGACTGTCAAAATAGCCTCTTCTTTGTTGCATACTTCCTTTTGCTTCCCTAAAACCAGCTGCTCACACAGTCCTTTCCCTCTTACCAGCTTGGTGATCTTGATCTCAATGTCATACTCCATGACATGGGTGATCCAACCTGCCCTTTTCTCATTCAAATCCTTGTTGAGGAGGAAGTCCTTAACTCCAGCATGTGAGACCAGCAACTGGACCTTGTTGTTTGAGACTAAATGCTTGAATTTCTTCAAGCTTCTGATTACTGCAAGTACATGCTTTTCAATAAAAGAGTACCTCACCTCACAGTCATCTAGGCTCTGGCTAAAAAAGGTAATCAGCTGCTCATCATTATCTTTGTTCTGCTATACCAGAATGGCAGAAATAGTGTCATCACCTCCAAATGCATAGAGGATGAAATCCTTGGAGAAGTCTGGGTTGATGAGAGTTGGTGCTTGAGAGATAGCTTCTTTGATTGCTTCAAAACTCTCCTTGCCTTCTGCTGTCCACTTAAAAGCCATGCTCTTCTTTAACATTTTGGTGATGGGCTTGTGAGGGCTGCAAAATGCAGGATAAACTGCGGACAAAATTGATCCTTCCCAAGAAACTTTGAAGAGCCTTCTTGTGACTTGGCAATGGTAGTGCTCTTATGGCTTCAACCCTCTCTGGATCAATTGCCAGTCCCTCTTTCGAGACAACATGGCCAAGGAGCTTTCCTTCATGTGCAAGAAAGATGCACTTCTTGGGGTTCAAAGATACTCCAAACTTTCTACACCTCTGAAACACTTGCCTGAGGTGAAAGAGATGGTCTGCTGCATTCTTTGAGAAGACAGTGATATCATCTAGATATATCAGCACTATCTTGTTGATCAAGCCTTTGAATGCCATGTCCATTGCCCTTTGAAAGGTAGCACCAGTGTTGGACAGCCCAAATGGCATCTTCTTGTAAGCATATGTGCCCCATTTAGTTGTGAAGGCTATCTTGAATTGGTCTTCTTCTTTCACCATCACCTGATTATACCCTGAGTAGCCATCTAGGAGAGAGAATCTCTCTGAACCGGATACTACTTGCAATATTTGTTCCATTGAAGGAAGCGGGTAATGATCTTTGAGAGATGCTCTATTGAGGTCTCGGAAGTCCACACACAACCTGATTTCTCTACTTTTCTTCCTGACCGGAACCAAGTTAGCAACCCAGCTTGAGTGCTTGATCGGGAATATAATGCTTGCCTCTATTAGCTTATTTAGCTCTTTCTTCATTAGAGGCTCAATGTGAGGGTTAATGGTCTCTGCTTCTGCCTGATGGGCTTAGCATCTGGATCCAATTCTATGGTATGTTGTGCCAAATTCGGATTGAATCCTCTCAAGTCTTCATAGCTCCAAGTGAAGACATCTGGAAATTCTTGACAAAGTTGTATGAAATCTGATTTCTCTGCTCAGTGGCCACTTTACCAATTTGAAGTGTTTTTCCTTCCCTAACCGGAATTGGCTCGAATCTTCCCTCTTGACCCTGTATGTTAGCCTTTTCTTTACGGAGGCTAGTCGTTAGGGTTGAAGATAGACTCAACGTTACTAAACCCTTGGGAAGCTTGTTTGTCGCATAATTTGCACTACTTGATCCCCATCTTGCTGCTCTAGTCTGTCTGATTCCTAGTGAGAATTCAGCTTCTTCTTGTAAAAATTGACGATACGTTGATCGTTTTAAAACACTACCCTATTTGGTGTTATTATCTGGAACTGCTGGCCTCACAATCACATGGATATGTGGCTGTGTTTTTTCCCTTTTGATGTTGTCAACCACATCAAACGTTGCTCCAACTGCTGCGAGCCTATCCACGGCTTCATTTTCTTCCTGGGTATGGACACAATGTTGAAAGCTTTGAAATCCTCAATGAGGTCCCATACCCTATTCTTGTAGCTCCTCAGCAAGTCGTTCTTTGTAGCATGTTGTCCTCTAACTTGGTTGACGATTAGCTCGCTATCCCCGAACACCTGCAAGTTATTTATCCCTTTTTTCCTAGCCCAATGAAGTCCATGAATCAAGGCCTCATATTCAGCTGTGTTGTTTGAACAAGAAAACTAGAAACAAAAAGCTGAATAATATTTGATGCCTTGAGGTGAAACAAGCATGGCTCCACCTCCTGCGCCTTGCCTACTCCTTGATCCGTCAAAAAACAGCTGCCATACCTCATTGTCATCATTATGGCTTGGCTTGGTGATGCTAGGAACAGGTTGATTTTCTTCATGTATACAATAGACTCCCAGCTCAAATTCTTCTACTTCTTGATAGGGATCAAAAGCATGTATCTTGTTTGCCCATTCATCAAGAGTTAGGTCGGGATACTTCGACCTTGGTGTCGGCCTCATCGAGTACTAGGGTGATCTTCTTGATCAAATCGTTGAGCAATTGGCATTAATCTGACTTGGAGTGTAAGGCTCAATATGGAAGTTTGCAATAGGTTCAGACCTAATTGTAGCCTTAGTTCCATACCTTGTTCTAAACAGCATGTGAGACCAATCGTTAGACAAATACCCCCCAATCTTGGCTGTGAAGTCCCTTGACAAGCAAAGGGTAAAGAGTGGTGGAAGGTCTATGATTGATATATCTTGTAAGACAACAACATTTGGACATGCATGCAAGGTAAGACTCAAGTTTTTAATCACTCCAACTGTTGCTATTGCTGTCCCATCCAATTGCACTACCCCTTTAGATATTACTTCATATTGGAGACCCAGCTGATCAGCTATTTGCTTGGGCATCACTGAGCTACTTGCCCGGAATCAATCATGCAATTGTGTACTAGTTTATCCCCAATGATTAATGAAACATAGAAAGGAGGGGGCTTCAACATTTTACCTTGTTGCCCTAAATGGCTTCCTTCAGGATGGGCAACATTTGTAAGCACTTTGTCTTGCATCTGAACCTACTGATTTGAAGTTGTCCAATCCTTCATGGCAGCTTGCAGCAGATCTCTTTGTCTGGGATGGATAGGGATTCCCACATTGATATATTGACGTTAGTCTTCTTCATCTGTTCAATGATACTGAATGGGGATGAAGTATCCTTTTGTTGTCCCTTGGTTTGTACATTCACCCCTTGCACGTGGGCAGCAACAGCTGGCATTTGAGTTGGCCTAGGGGCTATTCTTGGCTGTCCTTGTGCACTTGAAACTGGACTTTGCTTGCCAATCATTTGTGGAGCCGTGGAAGGTTGTGGATTGGCTAGGGCTAATGGCTGTTCTTCACCCAAATTTCTCCTCTTTGACCTTGTGTTGGCTGCAACACCTTGAGAGACAACCTGATTCATGCCACAGAAATCTTCCGCTTGCCAGTTCACCAACGTGGTGTCATTTGGGGCTGATTGCTGTTGGAATGTTTCTTGTTGTTGACTGTTTCCTTGACTGCCCTCGCCCTCCACACCAGTAGTTGTCACCATCAGTGCTTGATTGAGAGCACCATTGAAACACATGGATTGGTTATGAGGCTCGTTGCATGGAAAGCACCAGTCATATTCCTGAGCAATGTTGTTTTGTGTTGGCACTAATGCCTTAGAGGCAGATATAGCATTTGGATTATAGGGCTGGAATGGTCTATTAGAGGGAGGCCTTGTTTGATTCACATTTGCAACTGGATTAGGTGGTCTTTGTGGTTGGTATGGCTGCCTATTAGGCTGAGCTTGAGGTTGATAGGAAGGTCTGAAACCTTGGGCTTGTTGCCTCTTAATAGTAACCAGCTCATTTCCCAAATTTTGCAACTGTTTCATGACCTCTTGGAGTTCATTTGAAGCACTTGGAGATGAAGTGGAAGCTTCATTTGAACTCTGATTTCTAGGAGTGGGAACAGGAGCCAAAGTGGGTGCTTGACTAGTGCTTGGATTTTCTAAGTTTGGATACAAGGGCATGGGAGGCCTAGGAGCCAGTTTACCAGCTTGAATAAGACAGTTTTCGGCTCTAATGGCAATGTTATAAGCCATAGGGATTGTTGTGCCTCCCATGGACTGAATTAACATAGAAATATCAGAATTCAAAGCTTTAAGGTAATATAGAAAAGCACCTTCTGCTGTTGGCCTGATTGCCACTGGAATCCTATCCCAAGACCTTTGAAATCTGAAGTTGAAGTCAGTCAGCTGCTCGTTGGAGGCTCTCTTGATAGTTGTCAGCTGCTCCAAAAGAGACAAGTTGTCTCCCTTCTCTCCAAATTGCTCGTGAAGTGCAATACGGCTGATTCCGGTTTGTGATAGAACCCGGCTCAAGGGCTCCTAAACCATTGTAATGCTTTACCCTTGAAGGAAGATGCAGTAACTTGTGACCACTTGCATTTCATTGATTTCATGGATTACATAAAGGTTAGCAATATCTTTAACATGATCACTGGAGTAGTCGATTTTCTCTAGTGAAGTAGGGAATGTTCTTCAAGGCTGCAATAGGAGGCTGGATGTTGTGCATTGAGAGCAAGTGGGCTGCTACTGTGAAGTTGACATAGGGATTGTTACGAGCCATTCTAATCGGTCTTAAAACCCTTGATATCTTGAATGAAAGGCACTGTTAGGTGGAGGAGTTGAGAGAGAGTTCTGTTTGGTGGAGATGGAGACCTTTGAATCCTTCTTCCTCTTTGCCTTCTTCTTGGAGATAACTACAGGTATTCAAACAACACTTCTTCTTCTCCAACTCTTGACCTTGTGGTGATTCTTCTCATGAGTTTTCAGGCCTGCACTGCTGAAACCAGTTGATTCTTCCCCTTGGAGTCACCAGATATGCAGATAATAGCTCTTATAAGCAAGAAAACTACAACAGATGCATATCAACTTTGCTGCAATAAAAATGAGACCTCTAAGTCCCACCGGGTGTGCCAAAACTGTTGTTGCAGACTCACAACACCCCTGGATGCAAATCAGGCTTCTAGGTTGATGTTTAGGCATCTAGTGTGATTGCACAACATGGAATCCTTTCTCCAAGCATGGGACTTGTAAAGATGAGAAAAGATTCTCCAGAGAAGGCTGGTTCCTATTCCTCTGTTTAGATGCACACACAAAAATGTAGAGGGTTTGCTAAAACCTAATCTAACTTGCCAAGGAGATAGGGTAAGAAAATGCATAGAATAAAACCTAAACTACAAAGGTGATGCACCGAGGAATGTTAGACACTCGTTTTGCAAATTTAACACAGACCACATAGATGCAATACAAACACCATGCACAAGTAACCAAACTGCAATAAGAGATCAAAATGACAGCAATGAATACATGAGAGGGTCGAGAGTCAATCACAACACATATATTATTGCTCAAGAGTCGATACAGTACATTGCAGTGGCCAAGAGGCAAAAAAAGATTGGCATTACAACCCATATGGGAGGTTTGAAAGCTCCACAATTTCTCTTGCAAGTGAGGGAAGAAGGGAGGATGCAAAACAAGAATGTCGACCCCTTAAAGGAGCTCTCTTTACAATATATATCAAGAAATGAGAGAGGGAAGAGAGAGGAAATCTAGAATCTGCCCCAACCACTTCTTGGTAGCATTTAAAATCATCTCATTATGACAGAAGCGGTGGATCCTAGCAAAACGGCGGGCTGTCTAACAGGAGCGACAGAGCAGGCTTTTGCATTAAAGTTGGTTGTTGAAGCATTACTTCTGTCTATCACCACGCGTCAGAGACATGTTTTCTTAATTTTCTCCCTCCAAACTACACCAAAATGTGAGATTGATCCTAGAATCATGTAGAGAATTTCAACAGCTTTCCGTTGATATAAAGAACGTGCAAATCCGAGCTCTGGATCGAAAGATACGAAGGTCTGAAGATTTAGGGCACAAAACAGGTGAAAACGGATTTTTAAATTTCTTTTCCCACGCTCTGCCATCTGGATGACACGTGGCAGGCTCTGGTTCAGCTGAGCAATTTTCTCTCTCCACCTTTTCACGGGCTTTTCTTATGGGCCCCTTAAACTTGGACACGTGGCACTATTTCATTGGTTCGGATCAGTGCTCGAAAACTCACCCCTTTGACCTTTTGGACCTTTTTCCTTGGCGACACGTGTCATGCTGTGATTTGTCCACGGGCCTGCCAGATTTTCACGTCCACTGCGTCCTTTTGTCCCGGATGTCCCAGTGCTTGCGGGACAGAATCCTCCGATCCACCCGAAATGGGCTTCCTCGTCCCTTTTCTGCCGGTGACACGTGGCGTGATTTGATTGGCTTTCGGCTCCTTCGGCTATCCGTGTCCCGCGCGCCCCTTTGTCCCACTTGTCCTTGTGCTGAAGTTTCCTTTTGGTGATCGGCGAGTTCGGTTCGCGTCCATTTATCCCAAATGTTCTAGTCTTAGTCTGGGACAAATTCTTCGATTTCGCCCCGGTGGTTCGGTTCACGTCCTCGCGCACTCTTGTCCCACTTGCTCCCAGAAAAGGACTTGGACAAATTTTCTTTCTTTCGGCCGATCCGGGCATTTGGCGTCCATTTGTTCCAAATGTCCCTTTTCTGTTTGGGCCACCTGGAGGCTTTTCGGCCGATCCGCACCTTCCGCGTATAATTGTTCCAACTGTCCCAAAGGTGGCCTTGAGCAGGACTTAGCCAATTTTACGATTTTCTCCTGAATCAATCTACTTGCTTGGAACTAAAAACTCTGATGCATGTTATCAAATTAACTCTGGGGGGTGAAATTTGGATAACAATTGATTATCTATTATGAGATTGATTGTCATGGAATGTGTGTTCTAAATGATGTTTTATTTAGAATGGAGAACATTATGTTTACTTTTTTTTTTCCCCTTGTTTCTAAAGTCTTAAAATGGGAATGTTACATCTTGGTATCAAAGCTGAAGGTTGCAGCTCTTGAACCTATTGTGTCCATAATCTGATGAAACTTAAATTTTCTTGTAACAGAAAATGGTTAGAACAAGAGGAAATGGTTCAAATAATCCTCCACCTGAGGAAGGAGCAAAAACTGCTTAGAAACTTGATGAGATCCTTGCTGCCCTATTAGACATAAGAGATTGTTTGGCTATACTTAAACAACAAGTAATGGGCAATGAGGAGGAAGAAGATGTTGATAACAATAATCAGCCACCTCTTGGGGACAACACCAATGTAGGTGTTGATAACAACAATGTGAACATACCTGATCAACCCGAGAACAAAAAGGCTGATGGTAATTGAAATCATTAGTGATATAAAAAGGATAAGTCCACCCAAGTTTGATGGCACCACATTAGGAGATGGGACTGAAAATTGGCTCAACGAGATGGAGAAATACTTTACAATAAGGAATTTCTCGAAGAAACAAATCACCATTGATGATGATATGGGGAGCATATTCATGGTGGGATAAGCTGTAAGGATGAGTTAAATATTGATGAAACTAATATCACATGGGATCAATTTAAAGGTTACTTTAGGAAAAATTGGTTATCGTGACTTTACTATGATAAAAAAATGATTGAATTCAGAACTTAGCTCAAGGAAAGCTAAATGTAACTGAGTATAGGGAGTGGTTTACTAAACTCCTTAAGTATGTACCTTAGTACCAAACTGATGAGAAGTTTAGGATACAGAAATTCATCACTGGATTGAATCCCATTATAGGAGGAGAGGTGGATGTTCACAGCCCAACCATGATGGAAGGGGTTGTTGAAAATGCCATATGGCAAGAACAGAAATTGAAGGCAATTTCTGATCATAAGGAGGAAGTAAGGAAGAAAATTCGTAACTCCTCTTCATCATCTCTTGCACCTAAGAAAGGACCATGGATAAAATTCAGAATGAAAAGTAAGTTTTCATCGATACTAATAAGAATTCTTACACCTCTTGATCCCCGTAGCAACGAGCCAATAATCAGCCTTCGCTTCACTCTTGGTAATAAACAATTTTTGAAATGCACGAAACAACTTTGTCAAGAAAAATAATAATGGACATAAGTTGTATGGGGTCCAATGATAACTCTAAGAATAGAAATAAACCTAACACCCTGGAAAGGGACCTATAAGAGGCTGTTATAACTATGGCAAAGATCATTACGTAAATCAATGCCCTTTGAAAAATGATGATCGTAATCAGCAACACAAGATACATGCTCACTGAGGGCATAGGCTGGTGAGAAACATGCCACACCTATAGAAGTTATGGGTAAGTTATTTGGTTTACCTAGAACTATTATTTTGACACTAGAGCTACTAAATGTTTTATTTCTAGTAAATTAGCATCAAAATTAAAAAGAAAATCTAGAAACATGGATAAAACATGGGTCAATACAATATGGAAACAATGCTGTTCATATAATTAGTATGGGTCTTTTTGGAGGAGTCCTTGATTTACCTAACTTTTCCTTGAAGTTGATCTTTATGTTGCATAGGGAGCCTGTAATTTTTATGAAAAGAAGGATGGAAAACTTAGATTGTGTATTGTTATCCAATTTCACCCCCCAGGGTTGAATTGATAACATACATCAGGATTCCCAAGTCCCAGGCTGAAAAAGAACGAGCTCTGAGAGAATGCGAGAAGTTGCAGAAAATAAGCCTGGGCCAGAAAAAATTGTGAAAATCGGCTAAGTCCTTGTCCTAGAAATATTTGGGACATGCGGGACACCAAGGCGCGGTTCGGCCGAAACGCCTCCAGGTGGCCCGCGAAGCAAAGGGACATCTGGGACAAATGGACGCGAAATGCCCGAATCGGCCGAAAGAAAGAAAATTTGTCCAAGTCCTTCACCGAGAGCAAGCGGGACAAGAGTACGCGGAAGACCCGAACCGGCCGGTTCGGCCGAAACAGGAAACTTTCACACTGGGACATCTGGGCCGTGAGTGCGCGGAGGACGCGAACCGGCCGGTTCGGCCTGAAATGGAAAATTTTAGCACAAGGACAAGTGGGACAAAGGGACGCGGGACGCGGATAGCCGAAGGAGCCGAAAGCCAATCAGATAACGCCACGTGTCACTGGCAGAAAGGGGACGTGGAAGCCCATTTCGGGTGAACCGGAAGAATTTGTCCCAGATACAGCACTGGGACATCGGGACAAAAAGACGCGGTGGACGTGAAAATCGGCAGGCCCGTGGATGAATCACAGCATGACACGTGTCGCCAAGGAAAAAGGTCCAAAAAGTCAAAGGGGTGAGTTTTCGAGCACTGATCCAAACCAATGAAATAGTGCCACGTGTCCAAGTTTAAGGGGCCCACAAGAAAAACCCATGAAAAGGTGGAGAGAGGGAATTGCTCAGTGAATCAGAGCCCGCCACGTGTCGTCCAGATGGCAGAGTGCAGGAAAAGAAATTTAAAAATCCGTTTTCACTGTTTTGTGCCCTAAATCTTCAGATCATCATATCTTTCGATCCAGAGCTCGGATTTGCATGTTCTTGATATCAACGGAAAGCTGTTGAAATTATCTACATGATTTTGGGATCAATCTTGCATTTTGGTGTAGTTTGGAGGGAGAAAATTAAGAAAACGTCTCTGACGCGTGGTGATAGACAGAAGTAATGCTTCAACAACCAACTTTAATGCAGCAGACAGCTCGCCGCTCCTGTTAGACAGCTCGCCATTTTTGCCAAAATCCGCCGCTTCTACCATAATGAGATGATTTTAAATGTATCTAGAAGTGGTTGTGGTAGATTCGACTTTCCTCTCTCTTTCTTCTCTCATTCTTAGTATATATTGTAAAGAGGAGCTCCTTTAACAGGTCAGACATTCTTGTTTTGCATCCTCCCTTCTTCCCTGCTTGTAGGAGAATTTGTGGAGCTTTTCAAACCTCCCATATGGATTGTAATGCCAGTTTTTGCCTCTTGGCCACTGCAATGTACTGTATCGACTCTTGAGCAATATATATATGTTTGTGATTGATTCTCAACCCTCTCATGTATTCATTGTTGTTATTTTGATCTCTTATTGTAGTTTGGTTACCTGTGCATAGTGTTTGTATTGCATCTATGTGGTCTGTGTTAGATTTGCAAAATGAGTGTCTAACATTCCTGGGTGCATCACCTCGTAGTTTAGGTTTTATTCTATGCATTTTCTCACCCCGTCTCCTTGACAAGTTAGATTAGGTTTTAGTAAACCCTCGCATTTTTGTGCATCTCGAACAGAGGAATAGAACCAGCCTTTCTCTGGAGAATCCTTTCTCATCTTTACAAGTCCCACACTTGGAGAAAGGATTCCATGTTGTGCAATCACACTGGATGCCTGAACATCAACCTAGAAGCCTGATCTGCATCCAGGGGTGCTGTGAGTCTGCAACAACAGTTTTGGCACGCCCGGTGGGACACTAGAGGTCTCATTTTTATTGCAGCAAAGTTGATATGCATCTGCTGCAGTTTTCTTGCTTATAAGAGCTATTATTTGCATATCTGGCGACTCCAAGGGGAAGAATCAACTGGTTTCAGCAGTGCAGGCCTGAAAACTCATGAGAAGAATCACCACAAGGTCAAGAGTCAGAGAAGAAGAGGTGCTGTTTGAATACCTGCAGTTATCTCCGAGAAGAAGGCAAAGAGGAAGAAGGATTCAAAGGTCTCCATCTCCACCAAACAGAACTCTCTCAACTCCTCCACCTGACAGGCCTTTCTTTCAATATACAAGGGTTTTAAGACCAATCAGAATGGCTCAGAACAACCCCTACGTCAACTTCACAGCAAAGAGCCCACTTGCTCTCAATGCACAACATCCAGCCTTCCTATTGCAGCCTTCAAGAACATTCCCTACTTCACCGGAGAAAATCGACTACTCCAGTGATCATGTTAAAGATATTGCTAACCTTTGTGCAATCCATGAAATCGATGAAATGCAAGTGGTCACAAATTATCGCATCTTCATTCAAGGGTAAAGCATTGCAATGGTTTAGGAGCCTTGGGGCTGGTTCTATTACAAACTGGAATCAGCTGTGCATTGCACTTCATGAGCAATTTGGAGAGAAGGGAGACAACTTGTCTCTTTGGAGCAAGTTGACAACTATCAAGAGAGCCCCAACGAGCAAATTGATCGACTTCAACTTCAGATTTCAAAGGTCTTGGGATAGGATTCCAGTGGCAGTCAGGCCAACAGCAGGAGGTGCTTTTCTATATTACCTTAAAGCTTTGAATTCTGATATTTCTATGTTAATTCAGTCCATGGGAGGCACAACAATCCCTATGGCTTATAAAGATTGCCATTAGAGCCGAAAACTGTCTTATTCAAGCTGGTAAACTGGCTCCTAGGCCTCCTATGCCCTTGTATCCAAACTTAGAAAATCCAAGCACTAGTCAAGCACCCACTTTGGCTCCTGTTCCCACTCCTAGAAATCAGAGTTCGAATGAAGCTTCCACTTCATCTCCAAGTGCTTCAAATGAACTCCAAGAGGTCATGAAACAGTTGCAAAATTTGGGAAATGAGCTGGTTACTATTAAGAGGCAGCAAGCCCAAGGTTTCAGACCTTCTTATCAACCTCAAGCTCAGCCTAATAGGCAGCCATACCAACCACAAAGACCACCTAATCCAACTGCAAATATGAATCAAAATCAAAGCCAAGTAAGGCCTCCTGCCAATAGACCATTCCAGCCCTATAATCCAAATGCCATATCTGCCTCTAAGGCATTAGTGCCAACACAGAACAACATTGCTCAGGAATATGATTGGTGCTTTCCATGCAACGAGCCTCACAACCAATCCATGTGCTTCAATGGTGCTCTCAATCAAGCACTAATGGTGACAACTACCGGTGTGGAGGGCGAGGGCAGTCAAGGAAACAACCAACAACCAGAAACATTCCAACAGCAATCAGCCCCAAATGACACTACATTGGTGAACTGGCAAGCAGAAGATTTCTGTGGCATGAATCAGGCAGTTTCTCAAGGTGTTGCAGCCAACACAAGGTCAAAAAGGAGGAATCTGGGTGAAGAACAGCCATTAGCCCCAGCCAATCCACAACCTTCCACGGCTCCACAAATGATTGGCAAGCAGAGTCCAGTTTCAAATACACAAGGGCAGCCAAGAACAGCCCCTAGGCCAACTCAAATGCCAGCTATTGCTGCCCACGTGCAGGGAGTAAACGTGCAAACCAAAGGACAACAGAGAGATTCTTCATCACCATTCAGTATCATTGATCAGATGAAGAAGACAAACGTTAACATATCAATGTGGGAATCCCTATCTATCCCAGGCCAAAGAGATCTGCTGCAAGCTGCCATGAAGGATTGGACAACTTCGAATCAGCGGGTTCAGATGCAAGACAAAGTGCTTACAAATGCTGCCCAGCCTGAAGGAAGTCATGGAGGACAACAAGGTAAAATGTTGAAGCCCCCTCCTTTCTATGTTTCATTAATCATTGGGGATAAACTAGTACACAATTGCATGATTGATTCCGGGGCAAGTAGCTCGTGATGCCCAAGCAAATAGCTGATCAGCTGGGTCTCAATATGAAGTAATATCTAAAGGAGTAGTGCAATTGGATGGGACAGCAATAGCAACAGTTGGAGTGATTAAAAACTTGAGTCTTACCTTGCATGCATGTCCAAATGTTGTTGTCTTACAAGATGTATCAATCATAGACCTTCCACCACTCTTTGCCCTTTGCTTGTCAAGGGACTTCACAGCCAAGATTGGAGGGTATTTGTCTGCTGATTGGTCTCACATGCTGTTTAGAACAAGGTATGGAACTAAGGCCACAATCAGATCCGAACCCATTGCAAACTTCCATATTGAGCCTTACACCCCAAGTCAGATTAATGCCAATTGCTCAACATTTGATCAAGAAGATCACCCTAGTACTGATGAGGCTGACACCAAGGTTGGAAGTATCCTGACCTAACTCTTGATGAATGGGCAAACAAGATACATGCTTTTGATCCCTATCAAGAAGTAGAAGAATCTGAGCTGGGAGTCTATTGTATACACGAAGAAAATCAACCTGTTCCTAGCATCACCAAGCCAAGCCATAATGATGACAACGAGGTATGGCAGCTGTTTTTTGACGGATCAAGGAGTAGGCAAGGTGCAGGAGGTGGAGCCATGCTTGTTTCACCCCAAGGAATAAAGTACTATTCAGCTTTTAGATTTCAATTTGCATGCTCCAATAACACTGCTGAATATGAAGCCTTGGTGCAAGGGATGCATTGGGCAATCAAGAGAAAAATAAAGAATCTGCAAGTCTTTGGGGACAGTGAATTGATTGTAAATCAGGTCAAGGGACGGCATGCTGCCAAGAATGATCTACTCAGGTGCTACAAGAACAGGGTGTGGGACCTCATGGAAGATTTTGAAGGTTTTGGCATCGAATCCATTCCCAGGAAAGAGAATCAAGTGGCCGAAAGCTTGCAGCAATAGGGGCAGCCTTTGACATTACGAAAAGCATTCAACAAGACAAGGTACAAGCCAAACATCCACGTGATTGTGAGGCCTTCAGTGCCGGATAACAATGTCAGTTGGCAAGTGTTTGAGAATGACCAGCAAATCGTCAATTTCCTACAAGAAGAAGCTGAGTTCTCTGCCAGGAATCAAGACAAGTTGCATCAGCAGTATGGTGACCAAGTGGTGCAGTTGAGAACTAACAAATTACCAAAAGGCCTCATAACCTTGGAGTCAATCTTCAACCCGAATGATCAGTTCCGGAAGGAGAAGGCAAACATTCAAGTAAAGGGTGAGGATTCAGAGCCTATTTTAGTGGAAGAAGGCAAAACATTGCAGATTGGCAAAGTAAGTACCTCACAAGAGAAATCTGATTTTGTTCAGCTTTGCCAAGAATTTCCAGATGTCTTCGCTTGGAGCTATGAAGACTTGAGAGGATTCAATCCAAATTTGGCACAACATACCATAGAATTGGATCCAGATGCTAAGCCCATCAGGCAGAAGTAGAGACCAGTCAACCCTCACATTGAGCCTCTGATGAAGAAAGAGCTAAATAAGCTAATAGAGGCAAGCATTATATTCCCGATCAAGCACTCAAGCTGGGTTGCTAACTTGGTTCCGGTCAGGAAGAAGAGCGGAGAAATCAGGTTGTGTGTGGACTTCCGAGACCTCAATAGGGCATCTCTCAAGGATCATTATCCACTCCCTTCCATGGAGCAAATATTGCAAGTAGTATCCGGTTCAGAGAGATTCTCTCTCCTAGATGGCTACTCAGGGTATAATCAGGTGATGGTAAAAGAAGAGGACCAATTCAAGACAGCCTTCACAACTAAATGGGGCACGTATGCTTACAAGAAGATGCCATTTGGGCTGTCCAACGCTGGTGCTACCTTTCAAAGGGCAATGGACATGGCATTCAAGGGCTTGATCAACAAGATAGTGCTGATATACCTTGATGACATCACTGTATTCTCCAAGAATGCAGCAGACCATCTCTTTCACCTCAGGCAAGTGTTTCAGAGGTGTAGAAAGTTGGAGTGTCTTTGAACCCCAAGAAGTGCATCTTTCTTGCACATGAAGGAAAGCTCCTTGGCCATATTGTCTCGAAAGAGGGACTGGCAATTGACCCAGAGAGAGTTGAAGCCATAAGAGCACTGCCATTGCCAAGTCACAAGAAGGCTCTTCAAAGTTTCTTGGGAAGGATCAATTTTGTCCGCAGGTTTATCCCAGATTTTGCAGCCCTTGTCAAGCCCATCACCAAAATGTTAAAGAAGAGCATGGCTTTTAAGTGGACAGCAGAAGGCAAGGAGAGTTTTGAGGCAATCAAAGAAGCTATCTCTCAAGCACCAACTCTCATTAACCCAGACTTCTCCAAGGATTTCATCCTCTATGCATTTGGAGGTGATGACACTATCTCTGCCATTCTGGTACAGCAGAACAAAGATAATGATGAGCAGCCGATTGCCTTTTTCAGCCAGAGCCTAGATGACTGTGAGGTGAGGTACTCTTTTATTGAAAAGCATGTACTTGCAAAGAATCGAAGCTTGAAGAAATTCAAGCATTTAGTCTCAAACAACAAGGTCCAGTTGCTGGTCTCACATGCTGGAGTTAAAGACTTCCTCCTCAACAAGGATTTGAATGAGAAAAGGGCAGGTTGGATCACCCGTGTCATGGAGTATGACATTGATATCAAGATCACCAAGCTGGTAAGAGGGAAAGGACTGTGTGAGCAACTGGTTTTGGGGAAGCAAAAGGAAGTATGCAACGAAGAAGAGGCTGTTTTGACACCCAGACAATCATGAGCCAAGTGGCAATCAAGAAGAAGACGATGCTTCCCCACTCCTCGCTGGACCCAAGATATTATGCACTTCCTAGGTACAGGCCAGTGCCCCCTAGAGATGAACAAGACCCAAAGGAGACACTTCAAGTTGCAGGCTGTTCCGTATGCCATTGTTGATGGAGTTTTGTTCAAGAAAGATGTGAATGGAGTGCCGCTGAGATGCATTAGCACAGATCGATTCAAAGGGTGTGGAAGAGTTTCATGGTGGACCAGCTGGTGGCCATTTTGCACCAAGAGTGACACTCTAAAAATCATGAAGGCTGGTTATTATGGCCTAAAATCTTCAAAGTGATTGCTATGCATGGATCAAGAGGTGTAAGAATTGTGCATTCTTCACAGAAAAGAGAAGTTTGCTGCCCTTCCATCGCATCCAATCTCGCTTGACCAGCCATTTGCAATGGGGTTGGGGTTTGACTTCATGGAGTCATTAACCCCAATTCAAGCCAAGGGCATAAATGGATTTTGATACCACCGACTACTTCACCAAATGGACAGTAAAGCAAAAAGCACTCAAAGAGGCAAATGAGTCTAAAGATCCTAGACTTTTATGAGGGAATAACAACCAGATTTGGTGTACCCGCCACAATAATCTCCGATAATGCATGGCATTCATGGATCTAAGGTGACCGAGTGGGCCATCAAGAATGGTATTTACCCGAGCACTTCATCGAACTATTACCCTCGTGGTAATGGCCTGTGCCGAGTCTACAAACAAGAACTTGTTAAGGATCATTAGGAGAACTCTTGATGAGAATCAGAAGTCTTGGCACACCAAGCTGAAATCAGCCTTATGGGCTGATAGGATCACTCCCAAAAGATCCACAGGTAACTCTCCATTCAGGCTTGTCTATGGAAGAGAGGCAATCTTGCCCATGTCACTTGAGTTACCAACATTGGAACTCATGAAGCAGCTGGAGTTACTTGAATTTGAGCCCATGGAGGTGAGATATGCAGAGTTGATGGAGCTGCAAGAGATCAGAAATCAGGCATCCCAAGCAATGGAAAAGGATCAAGCTTTGATCAAGAAAACCTTCGATAGAAAGGCCAAGGATAGATCTTTTCAAGTGGAGATCTAGTGTTGAAATGGGATGTGGACAGAGAAAACCGGGAAGGCATTCAAAATTTGATGCTATTTGGAGTGGCCCATACATGGTCACAAAGTGCAAGAGCAGCAATGCTTTCCAATTGGCCTCATTGACGGTGAAGAACTCGCAGATTCCAAAGAAATGGAATCTATCTCAAACATCACATCGAAAATAAAAGGTTCACCCTTGTAAATATTAGTCTAGATTTCAATTCCTCTAAGTGCGTATGCACATTGTCTTGTCAGTAGTTAGGTTTCAGTTTCCTAAGTGCTTTGGCGCAGGTTTTTTGTTGCTCCGGATTGAGTTTTTATAGTTCAGCGTGTGCTCGTAGAAGGAGTCAGCAGATCGTGCTCATTTCAGGTCATTGCTTATGACTCCATGCCCAATGGATCGCTAAAAGGCCACTGGTCTTTTCATCTAGCAGGCAGATGACCCCGCTGAGTCGCCAAATTGTTATCCAATTTCACCCCCCCAGGGTTGAATTGATAACATACATCAGGATTCCCAAGTCCTAGGCTGAAAAAGAACGAGCTCTGAGAGAATGCGAGAAGTTGCAGAAAATAAGCCTGGGCCAAAAAAAATTGTGAAAATCGGCTAAGTCCTTGTCCTAGAAATATTTGGGACATGCGGGACACCAAGGCGCGGTTCGGCCGAAATGCCTCCAGGTGGCCCGCGAAGCAAAGGGACATCTGGGACAAATGGACGCGAAATGCCCGAATCGGCCGAAAGAAAGAAAATTTGTCCAAGTCCTTCACCGAGAGCAAGCGGGACAAGAGTACGCGGAAGACCCGAACCGGCCGGTTCAACCGAAACAGGAAACTTTCACACTGGGACATCTGGGCCGTGAGAGTGCGCGGAGGACGCGAAGCAGCCGGTTCGGCCGAAACGGAAAATTTTAGCACAAGGACAAGTGGGACAAAGGGACGCGCGGGACGCGGATAACCAAGGAGCCGAAAGCCAATCAGATAACGCCACGTGTCACTGGCAGAAAGGGGACGTGGAAGCCCATTTCGGGTGAACCGGAAGAATTTGTCCCAGACAACACTGGGACATCCGGGACAAAAAGACGCGGTGGACGCGAAAATCCGGCAGGCCCGTGGACGAATCACAGCATGACACGTGTCGTCAAGGAAAAAGGTCCAAAAAGTCAAAGGGGCGAGTTTTCGAGCACTGATCCAAACCAATGAAATAGTGCCACGTGTCCAAGTTTAAGGGGCCCACAAGAAAACCCGTGAAAAGGTGGAGAGAGGGAATTGCTCAGCGAATCAGAGCCCGCCACGTGTCGTCCAGATGGCAGAGCGGGAAAAGAAATTTAAAAATCCATTTTTTCACTGTTTTGTGCCCTAAATCTTCAGATCATCATATCTTTCGATCCAGAGCTCGGATTTGCACGTTCTTGATATCAACGGAAAGATGTTGAAATTCTCTACATGATTCTGGGATCAATCTTGCATTTTGGTGCTGTTTGGAGGGAGAAAATTAAGAAAACGTCTCTGACGCGTGGTGATAGACAGAAGTAATGCTTCAACAACCAACTTTAATGCAGCAGACAGCTCGCCGCTCCTGTTAGACAGCTCACCGTTTTGCCAAAAGCCACCGCTTCTACCATAATGAGATGATTTTAAATGTATCTAGAAGTGGTTGTGGTAGATTGATTTCCTCTCTCTTTCTTCTCTCATTCTTAGTATATATTGTAAAGAGGAGCTCCTTTAACAGGTCGGACATTCTTGTTTTGCATCCTCCCTTCTTCCCTGCTTGCAAGAGAATTTGTGGAGCTTTTCAAACCTCCCATATGGATTGTAATGCCATTTTTTGCCTCTTGGCCACCGCAAATGTATCGATTGACTTTGAGCAATATATATATGTTTGTGATTGATTCTCAACCCTCTCATGTATTCATTGCTGTTATTTTGATCTCTTATCATAGCTTTGGTTACTCGTGCATAGTGTTTGTATTGCATCTATGTGGTCTGTGTTAGATTTGCAAAATGAGTGTCTAACATTCCTGGTGCATCACCTCTCGTAGTTTAGGTTTTATTCTATGCATTTTCTCACCCCGTCTCCTCGACAAGTTAGATTAGGTTTTAGTAAACCCTCCGCATTTTTGTGTGCAACCTTTTGGATTAACAAATGCAAATGCAACATTTATGAACATAATGAATAATATATTTCAAGAATACTTGGAAAAATTTGTGCTTGTATTCTTGGACGACATTCTCATATATTCTAAAATTATTGAGGAACACCATGAGTATTTGAAGATAGTTTTGGAAATTTTGAGAAAGAGACGGTTATATGGTAAGATATCTAAATGTTCTTTCTATGACACAAAAGTACACTATTTGGGACATGTAATAAGTAAGAATGGAATTGTTGTAGATTATTCTAAAATCATAGCTATAATCGAGTGGCTGCACCAAAGAATGTACATGAATTAAGAAGCTTCATGGGGCTTGTTGGCTACTATAGAAAATTTGTAAAAGATTTTTCTAAGGTGGTTGCACCAATAACTTCTTTACAAAAGAAGGATAAAAAGTTTGTTTGGAGTGAGAAATGTGAAATTGCATTCAAAAATTTAAAGGAACAGTTAACTTCAGCACCTATTCTAGCAAAGTATTTCAAATCCTAATGGAGACTTTATGGTGGTAAATCGATGCATCCGGTGAAGGTCTAGGAGGTATTTTGTTAAAAATGATCATGTCATAGCTTACTTAAAGTAGAAAACTAGAGTTACATGAGTTGAATTATGCTCCACATAATTTAGAGCTTGCTACCATTATTCATGCACTACAAGTTTGGAGGCATTACTCGCTTGATAAACCTTTTGAATTGAAACCGATCATCTTGGGATGAAGTATATTTTCATCTAGCCAAATCTAAATGCAAGACAACGAATATGGTTAGAGTTTTTATCTCAATATGATTTTGAAATCAGTTATATGAAAGGTAAAGAAAATAGAGTGGTTGATGCTCTAAGTCATAGGAAGCACATTTCTGCTCTTATAAAATTGAGAACTCAATTTAAGGATGAAGTAAAAAGTGTTATGGAATCGATTCTTACTTTCAAAGCAAGTAAAGACGATTATCATGGATCCTAGTGATATGAGGTATAAAGGTTTTCACTTTGATAATGAAGGAATCTTAAGATTTGAATACAAGGTATACATACCTTTTCTAAATGATTTAAGAAAGAAATTGTTACCATAATTTCACAATTCACCTTTTCAGGCACCTGTTATTACAAAAATGCTTGCTTTGATATAAAACAACAATATTTCTAGAAAGGAATGAAAAAGGGCGTTATTGATTTTGTAACTCATTGCCTTGAATGTCAACGTGTTAAAGGGGAACATATGCACCCATCCAGTTTATTGTATCCTCATAGCATATCGCAATACAAATGGCAAGTGATAAACATGGAATTTGTAAAAGAGTTGCCTATGTCAAGAAATAAACATGATGTTATTTTAGTAGTTGTGGATAAACTAACAAAGGTAGCACATTTTTTTTGGTAATCTGAAGGATGATTCTCCTATGTTAGCTAAAATATTTGTACATGAAATTTTCAGATTACATGGAGTACCTGAATTAATCATATTAGATAGAGATCCTAGAATGATGTCAAGGTTTTGGCAAACGCTTAATGCAGCTCTAGGAACTAAGCTGAATTTCAGTTCTACGTATCATCCTGGAAATGGATGGATAAACTAAAAGAGTTAATCAAGTTTTAGAGGATATGTTACGAATGTATTGTATGGACTAACAAAGTATAAGTGGGAAGAGTACCTTCCACTAGTTGAGTTTGCATATAATAACACATATCATGCCTCTCTTAAGATGACACCTTTCGAAGCATTATACGGAAGAAAATGTAGAACCCTTGTTAGTTGGGACAACATTGAGGATAGAGAGGTAATTGGACCTGAAATTATTACTGAAATGGAACAAGTTAAAATGATTCGTGAGCGCTTGAAAGAAGCAACAAATAGGAAAAAGAGTTATGTTAATTTAAAGTGGGTTGACAAGAAATTTAAACTTGGTGAGAAAGTCTTTCTTTGGGTTAAACTGAAAAAGAGCTCTATAACTTTTGGCAAGGCTGCCAAGTTATTGCCTCGTTATGTGGGACCTTTTGAGATAGTTGAAGTAATCAACCATGTAGCTTACCGTTTAGCATTACCTCCTACTTTGTCATGAATGCATGATGTTTTCCATATTTCTTTTCTTAAGAAATACATTTTAAATTTATCACATGTGTTAAATTGGAATTCCTTATAGGTCCAAGACTCAGGAATAATCATGGTTAAACCCATACGAGTACTGGAAATTTTCCAATTGAACTTAAGAAATTGTGAGATAAGTCAATGTAAGGTCTAGTGGGACTAGTTTAATGAAGAAAGTGCAACCTGGGAAAACCTAGACGATATGAAACCTGCTTTTCCATATTTATTTTATCAGAATTGACTAGGATGACTGATAAAAATTGTGATTTTATCTTTACATGACAATAAGTCTGCCAGTTATGGACAGACAACTATTTGTTTTTGAATAAACAACTATGTGAATGCTGATTTCTAGAACTTTAAATTCGAGATATTGTTGCAAACATATGTTATGAAAGTGAATAAATTGATTATCCTGAATGCAATGATTAAAATGAGATAATCATCGGGATGATGATTCTTTTTAGGAGGGAAGTATGTAACACCTTGAACAAACTGTTATATTTCTCTTTGCATTACAAGCGTTGGCATGTGATTTTCTTGAATGAGGTGTGTTTCCTTGATTGTTGAAAATCATGCTTGTTATGGATAAATCATCTCTACTCTTGGATTCATTGGACTGAAATGATATGGCTTTCAGGAATCCATTTTCACTTCTTGTTGATAAGCTACAATCAGATTTTTAGAGTTGCAAACTTATCTCTTTTTACTGACTCATCCTTGGATCAATTTCAAGTGATCCAAGGAATGTTTTAAATCTTCTTAACAAACTGAATGGTAAACTGACATTCAATAGTTTGAGAGGCATAGCAGACTGAAATTTTGTGTTTTAGCAAATTTTATGGTCTTGTGTGAAAATGTCTTCATTCGGTTGTATGTTGTGCTTGGGTCTTCGGGATTGATCTCTGTAGGACATTATTGGTGTAAACAAAAATATAGTCATCTTATGACTATGAAGGGGATCATGATCCTAAAAAATTAAGGATAATCCTAACGGTATCCTAAAATAGGTATGAATGCCTACTTCCTATCTACATCTATTCAATTGGGTAGTAATCTAATCTAAGCTTCTTATTCTATTATGTTGGGGTGTGACCTACCCTAAGATTTTGTGCTAAGTGAATAAGGGAAGGGGAGATTACTATGGTGATATTATAATATGTTAACCTAATGCCTAAAACTAAAGGTTGTGAATTTGATATAACCTAAGGTGGTACTACATATGGAAATGTTTATAAACCTAAGGAAATTATTTAGGAAATAATTGATGGACTAACCTAAGTTTTGGGAAATCTAGCCTAAACTATTTGAAAGGGGCCTAGGGTCACAAGTCACTATGACGATGGTTCCAATGGCTTTTATTGTGATTTGATTGGATTTAAATACATGGAAGTACTACCAGTTTGGCAAGGGCTAATTAAATTTTAGCGGGGGTTATGTGGAGGCTTTGCTAAGTATGGAATTACATGTTGGATTAGAATTGGCATCCACCAGTTTTGGGAGGCGGTGGCAAGGAGAGATAAGTAGGAGAATTAGGAGTTATGAAATTAATGAATCTCAATTTTTGTGTGCAAACCATCTTGGAAACTTAGGAGGCGGGTTTGTGAGAGGTTGTTTGGTTTTGCATGCATCACAAATTTTTATCTACATGGAGCTAACTGGTTCTCTTGAACTAGTAGTTTGACTTCTTCTTCTTCTTGGATATTTTTGGTTTCTCTGGTCGATTTTGATCAAGGGAATGTATAAGAGGCATTGGAAGAAGAATTTTTTTGTTTTTGATCTGTCGTGGGGAAGAAAAAGGGTTGGAAGCTTGGCTAGAAGTCTCCTTTGAATTGGCAGAGGCACTATCAGGCATGATAGGCTCTACCCATTAAGATTTCTTGCTTTCTTCTAAATGATTCATTAAAACAATTCTGCTCACTTGAGATATATTTTTGCATGATGTGTCTGGTTATTTACTTGCATGTTTTCATGAAATCTATGTGGTTTTTGGAATGTGAATCCATTGCTGTTAATGGTAGTTTTTGGGAACTTTCTCTGTACTAGTTATTAGTGGTATTCATGCAAATTTGTATTTGAAGCTCTGTAACTTGTATTTGAAGCTCTATAACTTACATTCGAGACTAATGTTGATTGAATTGGCCTTGCTACTTGAATGGTTATGAATCTCATTTTTAGTCTTGTGTTTCATTGAGCTTGAAGTGGAGCTTTGTGATTTTTATGAAATTTTATGGGACCTTGTGTTTTTTTGGACTAAGTTGGAACTTGGTGTAGTTTTGAACTTTTGGTTGAATCTTTGTATTCAACAATCGTAATCATATTTGGTTCTTGCAAATGCTTGAACTTATTGTTGAGTTGTTGAGTTTTGTTTTGTACTTACACTATGAACTAGAGTTTTATTCTTATTTGAGGAATTGAAAATACTCGACTCGTATTTGATCTTGTGTTTGTCTGAGCAGATGTTAGAGCCTTGTGGAGTTATGAACTTTTGTTGAAGCTCAAGTTAGACATTGTACTGATATTCCACTCTTGATTGTTCTAAACTCGAGTTGGAGTTGATGGGTTTGAATCTATACTTGTATTCAAAGTTGGAGTATTGTTGGTATTGTGGATGTGAAAATCTTTAAATCCATTTAAGGACTGTCTGTTCAAAAAGAGTCTTGAGAGATTGTTTTGTTTAAAAGTAGATCTGGTAATCTCTTTTGAGACTTTCTTCTTGTAACTTCTTTTCTCGGATCTGTTGTAGTATTTTTGTATTGAGATCAGTATCTTGCCTTCTTCGAGTATGACATGGCATGTGAATATGAAGTGTTTCCTATTATTATCTCGCCCAGGCAAACCCGTATTTTGTGGAAGGCTTGAATGTTGTTTGTAGAAGGTTTAAGGGACTTGAATTAAATCTTGTTACAAGTATTGATGATTTTTAATTCATTTGGAACTGTTGTATTAGTTTTTAGAGGGTTTATGGAATGTATTATTATTTTTCTTTCTTGTTTTGGATGTTGAAAGAAATACCTCTCTGTCATAAGATTTTAACTGAAACTCGAGAGGCTTGTGGTGAATCTATTCAGTCGAGTTGGAAGAAGTTTGGGACAATACTTGTCTTAAATGAATTGTTTAGTTTTCTTACTCTCTTTTGATCTTTCATCTGATTCATGGGTTTTAATAGAATGTTGAAAATAAAATCCAATATACTAAGTGTAGTATGAAGGGATACAATATCATTGTTCTGAATGCTTTGTAATTTTGTTCTTATTGGGATTACGGCGCTTACTCATTTGCATTAAATTGTTGATGCCTTGTAATGGGAATTCAGTCCTTTGAGTTCGTCGGTTGTATCAACCTTTGTATATCTTGCACTATTGGTGGATGTCTATTCATTTATGGATTTATTGAATGAATCTCCAAGTTTTATAGAGAAGGGAATATGTTCTCTTGGAAACAAAGATATCGTTTAGAGTCTGTACTATGAATTTTGTTCTAAGATTTGAATTGAACTTGAACTTGGTGAAGGGAAAATGGTAAACTAGTTTGATAGAATTGTAATGGAAAAATTAGAAGTGTTCTTTCTTTAACTGAACATTCGGTTTTGTGTTCTCTTTTGGGAACTAGATAAATAATTTCTAAGTTTGAATTAGATAAGGAATTTCATTTCATAGTATAAATGAAATGAATTATGGATTGGGTCCTTTTCTGTTTGAGATCCTTTTTCTTGATTATATAAGTTCATTGACTGAACTTCTCTTTAATTGATTCTCTTCTTAGATGGGAACTTCTTGTGGATTGGTTAAGATATTTATTTTGCTTGAGTCTAGTTTGGATTTGTGGACAGCCTGGTTTTAGACCTTTGAATTATAACTACTAACATATAGAAGTTAGTAGGACTCTCAATTAGACTATTTTGTTCCCTAATTTTCTTGGATTGGATTGGGATTCTTGTTTAGATGTTGTCTCGTAATTATGGACTCCTTATATTGTTATCTTTGGACTGAGGAAGTGTTGTGTGTTCTAAACCTGATTCTATCCTTAAGAAGATTTGCGTAGAGGGAATAAGTATGTATTGATTCTCTTCTTTTTGTAATATAGAAAGATGAAGCATACTAATATGAGCTATGCTATAACTAACCTCTTTTGTTGCTTAGAAAAGATAAATGTGTATTTCTATTCTTATGGAATTATGAAACAATTGGATGACAAGACTTGTTGATTGTTTTAAAGTAATTGATAGGATCAATTAAATCTTGTGATATAATTATGATGTTGTGGATTATATTAAGTTCTTTTCTTAAAAGTGAATTCATACTCTTTTATGGTACTTCTTTTTTGGATGTTATTACTTATGATTGTTTGTATGATGTATATTAATTGTTTCATTAAAGAAGAGTTGTTTAATGAAAAATTAGTGGAATGCACTTTACTTTAATGCTTAGTGCTTATCATGCTCAGTTCATTGAACTAACCCATGCTAGCAATTTTGCTAGATGGACATCGTAAGTGATAAAAGAAGACAAGAAATTTCATGATGTATTGGCTTATTTAATTCTGGATCTTATGTAAAAGTTTCAAATTATTCTTGAGTTGTATTGGAAAAGAAAAGTGATGTTCTTTTAAGATCTTAATTATGATTGACATGCAGAATGTCTGAATTGCATAGTCTTGTAAATGTATATTTTAAATCATGAATTGAAAGGTTTGTGTTGGACTTCAATTTTTGAAGTGAAATCTTTGTACTTATATGCTGAAAATAATAGTGATATCTTTGTGGTATTCTTTATATTTGTTTATATACTATTGTTGTTATCAGATATTGAGTAGGATTAAGGAGATAGTATAATCTCCCCTATTATAATGAACTTGTTAAATTGTAAAGGCGTCGTTCTTTACTCGCACAACTATAGTGTAATAATGATATATGCATGGGACATACAATTAATCTATATGTGTAATGAATGATAAAAAAGGGGGGTTATGTTAAAACCTAACATTTAACCATGTAGAGGAAGACACTTCCTTTCCCAAAGAATGAAAGCTAAGATGATTAGTGGTTATGATCCTTAATCTTTATAACTTTGTTTATAAAGTAAACACTAGCTGAATCTAAGTGGATGTCACACTTGATTTGGACAGCTAAGTTGCATTAGGAATTAAACATTGATGTTTGCTGTCTTGTTTTGGGGATATCTTCTTGTCATGCCACGTTAATGAAAAATAATGTAAACATGGTATAATGAAGTTCTCCATACCTAATCAGGATAAGTACGGGTAAAGAACTTAATGAATGTTGGAATTAGGGTTAGGCATGGTTATCGTAATCAATCAATCTAATTTAATTATGATTAATAACCACTAAGGGGGTATGTACATCTTGATGAATCAGTTCTAATAGATGTTGGCACACACCAAATGTAGAGATCGTACCCATAAGAAGCCCTGAGACTTCTCGAGGGTACAATGTTACTGATTGACATGTGGCAACACCCTTCCATATTTGTTCATCTAGATTTATGCACATCTGGACTTGAACTTAGTTTCTCTCTAGGTCAAGTTAGTAGCATGTTTAGGATAGGTAGTAGATTTTATTGACTCAGGGTACCTCGGAACATCTAGTTGACTTAGGTCAACCGAGTATGCCCATATACCCTAAGTCATCATGAGCGTATTCCTATAATAAACTATGTTTCTAACTGGGCTAGGGTCAAACCTTGGGCAAGTGGACTGACGGTAGTTAGTAAAAACCATTCTAGATAACAAAAGAGTGAGGTGAAGGACATATTTTGGAATGATGAGTATGCCGTCTAGGAATAGTAACATGAACAAGTATGTTGAAAATCTTTGGCCAAAGTATCGCAAGCTACTAGTTACGTTTTCCTATGTCACCTAGTTTAAAGCAACGTGATGTCAGATGAATATTGGTAACAAATATTTAGATAGGTTCTTTAAACAGATCACTCAATACCTAGAATAGGGTAGGAGAACCAAGTATACGTAGTATACATAAAGTATTCTATAATTTAATTTAACATGAGAGATCGGTTGGTAACCGAGTCATGGAATGAGAGATCGGTAGCATACCGAGTCATTACAACTGCATATGGTTATCTGTTATGAGATTGATTGGCATGGAATGTGTGTTCTAAATGATGTTTTATTTAGAACAGAGAACATTATGTTTTTTTCCCTTGTTTCTAAAGTATTAAAATGGGAATGTTACATTGGCAATTATAGGTCTTGATAGAGAGAGACTAAATCTTGAGTGCCAGTAGAAGATACTTGCCATGTGTGAGAAACAAGGGGTGGGGTGAAGTGATTGGTGGGAGTAGGAACTAAAACATGAATAGTGGATGTAGGTAGAAGAAAGGAAACAAGCGATCGAGTGGCGATGGAGGTAGGGATGACAGAAAAATCAATAAGCTCCGCAAGATTGGTGGCCTCCTCACAAACAACATATAAAATAAAGTCTAGATCTTGAGGACACTCAACAATATGATCATTAAGGGATTTAGGATTGTTTTTAGTAAATTCGATAGAAGATTTAGCCATAAAGATAAGAGGAGTAGAGATCTTAATGGAAGGTGGTTTCAAAGGTCGATTCACTAAAAATATTAAGCTAAATGATAAAATAAGAGCCTAACATGATTCTATTATAATAGTAAAATAAATATGCAATTAAGTACAAAAATTACACTCAAACAACTAAGAAATAAATTATGAAACCCTAAGTGCAAGGAGGAGAAGAAGGTACTTAGCTAATTCACAATAAAATATGGAGTGTACCAAGTGTTGACCAGGTGAATAGAGTAATAGGAGCATCACATAGAGACCTAGAAAAATGTAGATATGGAGAGATAGGTTGGAATGGGGTGCCTGGAGAGGGACATGGGTGCTCGTGGGTTCCCTAGGCTTGTTTCTAGGCACTTGGGTCTATAGAAAATCTCAAATTGCCTCGTTTGGGTGGTCGTAAGATGTTCATTGTTAGTCTCCTTTGATCACTCGAGGTCACACCAAGATCACCAAGGTTGCTGAAAAATTGTTATGAAATATAAACTGCAAAAACCTTCAAATAGACATCAAATCCTAAAAATGAAAGATGCAGAATGAGGGGTCAAACTATCCTCAACTTTCACAATGGTGAACTTATGACTGAGTGCTGCACTACATCTCAAACCCAATGTATTTCTATGTGTGTGTGCAGAATCGTTCGTAGGTGGATCTTGTGGGTGTCATACTTGATAGTGAGAAAATAATCTAGATGTAAAGAAATATAATAGATGTGTGCATGGAATAGAATGAAATTCCCTCCTATGAAGTGTGTATGTAGAATAACCAACCCTTATGTCCCTTGTGATGGTGCTAGATGGATGTAATGGAGCTCTTAGATGCCTTGATGGATACAACCTTAGGTGGTGATAGATAATGCTTAGTGCTTGGTCCTTTATTATGATCACATAACTTTATATTTATATGATTCCCTTGCTTGAATTTCGTAACTAACCCCAAAAAGGCCAACTACCAAAAAGATAAGATGCTTAAACAACTAGAAAGGACCCAAAAAGTGTGAGTAAAGTACAAAGGGGTCGGGGGGCACTTAAAGGGGACGAGGAAACTTGGTGCTAGCATCCTGGTTAGGTCTTGGTGTCCAGGAAAATAAAATTCAAAGTATAATAAGGTAGATTGAGCAAGTAAAGGTATAAGACTGAAAGGCACAACTAAAGACAAAGAAAGGTGGCCAAAGACATGGGTGAATTAGTACTTTTTTTGTATTAGGTAACTATTTGGTTTTGGGGGAACAAAAAAACACAAGAGGCCGAGATAGAAAATCAACTTGACCAACACAAAGGAATAATATGGTGTGAGGCATACACAACCTCAAGTACACATATATATTGTAATATAGCCTAAAAATAAAACACCGAAGAAAAAAACCACGAGAACATAGAACCATTCTGCTAAGAGTCACCTAAAGTTTCTTTTTCTTGTTGCTCCTAGTGTGAGAGCTGGGCCCTTGATTTAGAATTTTAGGTTCCTTCTTGGGAGTTAGGTGTTGCTTCTATATGTTTTTATTGGTGTGAAAAATGTCCTCTTCATCATCGTGCTACTCGGATACAAGCCGACACTCCTCTTCCGGCTCTCTGCTTGGTCAATTGATCCTACAAAATAGAGATACATTGTTCTTGCCTCGATGAAATTCACCTTAAGCCCATTGTTCCTTTTCTCTTAGGTTGTAGTTTTGATATGTCATTCTCTTATATCCTGAATTAGGTGCTTGGTAATATTGAGTAGCGTATCAATAACACCCTCCATATTAACATTCCTAGCGTCGTTATAGAATCTCTAAGATGATCCTCAAAAATTCCTTTCCCTCATAAGCACCCCCTCAATGTCATTCACCGCCGAGTCTTTCTTTTTGATCTTCTTAGCTTGATGGAAAAGGTATCATCATCGAGATGGAGGGATGTGGAAAGGGGGAAAAAGGTTTACCATTATGAAAAAGTAACAAGATCGAACATGGTGGAGTGGGGATTCAAAATTTTCCTTCTTAAAATCCAAGATAGAAACATAAAGAGAGTGCAGGGGAAGAACAAAAATATCATAGCCTTGTTGCGGTGGAAATAGTTTAAAATAGAGAGGTGATGGGTATGTATTTTGTATAATTTTCCTTCGAGGGTTAAATACCTCATAACCACCTTATAAATGTTGAACCACCTCTTAGGAAGACAAGTACTAGCTGTACCATCGTAAAACAGATGCACAATTTCCCTTGGGCCAAAAAATGTGGAGATTTTGTGGTTTCTCCATTTCTTATCCTTGAACAAGTTAAGACCCTTTATAGATATTCACATAACCTAAAAAATATCTTTCAAAGTGACATGCATCTCAATCCCCCTAAAATTCATCCTTCCATGATCACAAGATTTTCCAAAATCAATGGCTAAGTCGGGATTGTTACCTTTGATGCGTTTGATGTATTCCGTGAACCCTACTTTCCGCATAGAGAATCCAAATAGTGACATCCTATTTAACCACTTGGTATGATGTAGGCTTAATCCTTACCGATCACCTCCCATGGTGTTCTTGGTATGTAATTCAAGTTTCTCCTTCTCTTTTTACTGGATCTTTCCTTCTCCAAGTAGCAGAGAACTTACTCCGTCGCCAAATTGGAAAAATTATTCCTACTAAATTTGTCGTGCAAGATCTATCTAGATCCTCTATGGCTCGTGAAAAATTATTTGGCTGTTCTTTTCATTATTAATTATACTATTTTCATGGCTTCAAGGAACCTTTCCTTCCCATTCCCCCAATTTCACCAAATAATTACCTTGATTTGCTAAACCATCCGCTCTAGAATTGCTTTCTCTAAACACATGGCGAAGGGCCACGTCATCAAAGGATTCCATCATATTTTGGGAATCCAATATCATATTTTTTATGTTCCATCCAACCTTGCATTTTCCTTCTATGGATTTGATGATTAACATAGAGTCTCATACTATGATGATTTTCTTATAATTAAGTCTCTTAACAATCCTAACTCCATTCACTGCTTTGTACCTCAACATAATTATTCAAATTATTTCCTAATGCTCCAACATATGTAATAACGATGTTCCCAAAATGGCCCCATATCAAGCCATGCCCTCTAGCCTTTCCTTCCCTCACCCTCATCGACCCTTCAAAATCAAGTTTAACCTAATCCTTGTGGGGTGATTCCTATTTAGAGTTGACATGATCCATATTTTTCCCAAGCTTCCCTCCCACTTTGTTCGTAATGATCCTTAAATCTTGAAGGATTATGGTTTCCTCCTTAGACAAAGAGTCTTCCCACTTATGTTTATGTGTGATAATGTTATCCCTGAGATTTTTTTAATTTGGTTATTAGGGATGTTAGCTTTCTTTTTTTGGAAAATCCTGTTATTCCTCTTGAGCCATATATACCATAGTGTGTGAGGTAGTGCACATCTCCATATTAGAATGATAAGCCTAGGTTTGAAAGCATATTTCCACTATTCCATAAAATTATTTAAGCTACTCGGTAGAGGGAGTTGAACATTGAAGATATTCAATATCTCCACAATAACCTAGAAGGTAAACTTACATTCCAACAATAGATGGTAGACTGACTCCGCATTTCTGAAAAAAGATAACATTGGTTGATTAGGATCATACCTCTTTTCATTAGATTGTTCATGGTTAAGATTTTGTTCAATATACATTCCCACATGAAAAGAAATATTTTTGGAGTGAGGTATTTGTTCCACACCCTAGAAAAATCTAGGTTTTCCTCCTCACCTTCAAATATATTTCATATCTAGATTTAACCTCATACTCTCCTGAATTAGTCTTACTCCAAATTATTTCATCCTCCAACAATTTGATGGGAATGAGGGTTCTTCTTAATCTATTGTTGAGATCCTAAAATGGTATGATTGACCTCTCTGTATCTAGAATGATGCATAATAGCTACCCACTTAGTATCTTAAGGATCGGGGACCTAATAGCTTCGAACTTCCCCCAAAAATCTGCCTTTAGTGAGTTTTAAGATCATTCCATGGCTCACTCTCACCAAGTGGTTTCTTATTTAACCAGACATCCTCCGAGAACTTTGTTTCATTTTCATTTCCAATATTCCACCGATACCTAAAGGATAAGATGTTTACTCGGCTAAGATCATTCCAAAATACGGATCCTTTTATCAGTCCGGTTTTAGATAACAAATATTTTCTTCCACCTATAGTCATCATATATTTTTCATGTAAAATATCAACCCACAATCCCTGTTCTTTGTAGATTCTCCACCCTATCTTAGAAATGAGAGTCTCGTTGATGAATTTTAAATTTTTGACACTATGCCTCCATACCTCTTAGGTTTAGTGACCTTCTCCCATGCTGCCACTAGGGGTATTCTAGTTTTATCTTCAGTCCTTGACCAAAGGAAACTTTGAATTTTTTGAATAATATTTCTAACTTTGCCCATGATTTTGAATATGAACATGATGTAAGTATCCAATCCCTACAGGGAGCTCTAGAGAAGCTGAGCTTTTCCAGCTTGAGTAAGAATATCTCCTTTCCATAAAGTTAATTTACTTTGAAACCTTTCAATGAGGGGGTTCCATGTTTCCAAAGTAATTTTTCTTCTACACAAGGGCATTCCCAAATAGCTCTCTAGTAAGGTTATGATTCTACATTCCATAATGGTGGCCAATCTTCTTTGTTGATTAGGATAGACATTAATTAAAAAAAAGGATCTCTTATGGAAGTTGATTAGTGACTAGACACATCCTCATAATCCTTAGTTATTTCCTTAAACACCATGGCTTCATTCACCTCATTGTACCTAAGGAGCACAATTTCATCATTAAATTATTGCAGGATAATCGGATCCACACCATTGGTAACTTGGATACCTTTAATTCTTCTATCCATCATAGCCCTTTTAAAGATACAAATAAGAGACTTAGCCAAAACGATATAAAGAAAGGGGGATAAGGGATCCCTTGGCGAAGACCCCTCCCTAATTTAAAGAAGCCATACGACTTACCATTGATTAGAACTGAGAAGCTAGGGGTAGAGATGCACTCCTTAATCAAATGTATAACCTTAGGATTGAAACCAAGATTTTCTAAAATCAGATTTAAAAACTCCCAGGACACTCTATCATATGCTTTATGCATGTCCAATTTCACCATCATAGCCTCCATGTTGGATTTTTCCACCGAATGCACCGTTTCATGGATTACAATGATACTATCCAATATTTGTCTTCCACGTACAAAGGCCCCCTAGTTAGGTGATATGAACTTTTGCAGGACCTCTCTAAGTCTGAAGGCCAAAATCTTGGAGCATATTTTATAGATAGTGTCACATAATATTATTAGTCTAAAATCCTTATAATAATTTTATCCATTCACATTGGTAATCAACACCAAAAAGGTGTGATTAACTTGCTTTAGCATCATTCCCCAAGAAAAAAATCATGAAATGGTGTGGTTAATTACTTAGGAATCATATGAATATTAGTATGTAATCGGGACTAGATAATTACCCAAAGTGAGTGATTTTGTGTCTACACATGTTTCTCACACATCCCTTAGAGCTAATTTTAACAAGATTGTCAAAATTTAGGTGCCCTAACCTCCTATGCCAAATCCAACTATCATCAATATTTCTTATGAGGAATTTCTCCTTGTTGATCTCTTTCAAGACATACATGTTGTTCTTGGTCCTTTTGGCCTTGCCAACTAGCTTTCTTGATTTTTTCTTCCTTATATCACAACCTTTGTCATGAAATACCAAGGTGTACCCTTTCTTGCACATTTGACTCACACTTAGTAGGTTGTGCTTTAAGCCCTCTACATACAAGACATTCTCAGTTACTATATTTCCATTATCAAAACTCAATGTGCCCTTACCTACAATGCTTACAGATGTGTTATCTCCAAACCTTAATGTTCCTGATGCATCCTATTTCAATGAGATGAATTTTCCCTTATTCCCTATCATATGACTTGAACATCCACTATCAATGTACCATGCTATGTATTCATTTTGAGTATGAAATGTTGTTTGAGATATTATACCTTTCTCTTTCTTTCTTGTAGGATTTGTCCTAACTACATACACCTTCTTGTTTTACTTTGAGAGTATCCGATTAATTTTTTTTTCTATGTGACCATTCTTTTAAAAATTATAGTAGACCATTTCATTATTTCCTCTCATATTTTGTGAATTAAAGTGCCTTCCATGACCCCTTGCATATCTTCTACACTTTATAGCTTTATGTCCAAACATGTTACAAGAAAAACAATAGCCATAGAAAGAGTGAGTGTACCTTATTGCATGAGAGTTTGATTGAATTATTCCTTCTCTTGGATTTCTTGTTAGTAGCATCCCTTTCTTGAGGTGGTTCTTGAGTAGTCTTTTCATCCTTCTTACCAAATGTATTTTCATCCTTGTGATCTTATTTGAATCCTATACTAGTTTTTTCAGATGAAGAACTTTGACTACTTAGAAGATCATCTAAGTCACTTGAACTTTTTTCAAATCTATGATATGATTTCAACTTGCTTGATGTTTGATCTAGTTTAGTTTTTAGGAGCTCCATCTCTATTTTGAGTTTGAGGCATTCTTCCTCTTTGGATTTGAAGGATGTTGATATCAAATCTAGTTGTGCTTCAAACTCTTTGATTCCATCTTCATGCTCTCTATCCTTATTGCTTTGCCTTTTCTCATGAATACTAATTTGCTCTTTATAATATTTCAACATAAACTTAAATTTTTGGTTCTTAGTCCTTTGGAGATTCAATTCCTCAAGAGCACTAATAATTGTTTGCTTCAAGATTCACTTCATCATCCTTCTCCATTGATCTTTCATCTTCATTAATTATTACCTTTTGAACTAATTCTAGAGGTTTTTTCCATGACTATGAATAGGGTTTCAACTTGAATATCTTCATCTTCACTTTCAGACTTGTTGGTGTCACTTGAATATGATGAACTTGTTTCCTCTTTGGTGTAGAAGTTTTTTTTTTCTTGAAGAACCTTTTCTTACCTTCCCTTTTCTTGAAGCTCTTCTTATGCTTATGAGACTTTTTGTCCTCTTCATCACGATCACCTTGCTCTTTCTTATTCTTGTTGGGAAATTAGGGGGAAAAGTGACCTACTTGGCAACAACTAAATCATTTCAAGGGCATATTTCATTTATATTTACTTGAATCTCTTTTCAATATCCTAACAAACATTTCTTCAACTATCTCATCATCCTCATCCATGCAGATTCAACTTTACTTTTATTTTCTTGTGGTTCCTTATCAAATTTGAATGCAACCTCCTTCTTGATCGGGTTTTCTTCATTTTTGTCATCTCATAGGTAGTTACGATGCCATGAAGTTTATTCATTTTAAAAGTGGTTAAGTCTTTTTATTCTTCCACAACCGAAACCTTGGATTCATACTTAGGTCTCAGGGATCTTAACACATTTGAACAACCATTGTTTCCTACACATTGCTCCTAATCCTTTGATGATATTTATTACCTCATCAACTCTCTGCAAGTAGGATGAAATTATTTCACCTTCCTTCATCTTTAGGATCTCAAATTTACCTCAGTAGTTATGCAAGTTATTTAGTTTAACTTTGTTGTCTCCTTCATAGATAGTCTTTACTTTATCCCAAATATCTTGGGTTATATTACAATGCATAAATTTTAAAAACTCGATTCTGACATTCCACATAAGATTTCATTCATTACCTTTGAGTTATTTTCACTAGTCTTCTTGCATGCTGTATCGTTAGAGGTGTGCTTGGAATAATGTAGACATAAAATATTAACATCCATATATCAAAACCTAGAGACATGAGATATGTCTTCATCCTAATGCTCCAAAAGGCATAATTTGTTCCATTGAAGAGAGGTAACTTGTTAGTAGAGAAACAAATTGGAGCTTGATTGCTAGCCATGATTATGCTACTTTGATATCCTTTAAACTTTTAAGATTTCTCCAAAAGGACCTGGATTTGATAAAAATTGTTGGAAAATGAAAGAAATATGAGGGAAGGGGTGAATAAACACTCCTTAAAATTTTGAAAAAATTATATACCTTAGCAAACCATTCTATCTAGATTACTCTTTATCATGAAGAAACAATGACATTCAAGCATGAGAAAGTGAAAAGAAAACACACATGAAGAAAATGGTTAATATGGGATACCCTTATAGTGATAAAAAACCACTGAAATCAATGCACTACTATGGAAAATTATCCCATAAGAGATTACAAAGATTTCAATTTGTTGAGCACCCACTCAACTTGAAGCACCAACTCCAACAATTAAGTCAAACACCTACTTGACAACTTTTGCAAGCTCTTACTTGCATGGAAGCACTAACGCCCTCTTTTGTTAAGTATCCACTTAGTCTTTACAAGGTTTTGATCACATACATCTAACCTAGTTTCTTGAAATAACAAATTTTTGATCTCATGTTCAGCTCCTACATGTTCATCCTCCTTCTACACACACCTTGATTCACCTATTTTCTCATTAGTTTGTACTTTCGCAATTATGTCTTCCAAAATCATTTTTTCCATGCACACTTAGTCATTCATATACATGAGGATGGAACACTTTTACAACTATTCTACTTCCTATTCTAACTCCTTCAACTTCTAAACTCTTCAACTTATACAAAAGGCTCTAAATGAAATCAACTAAAAATCTCACAATGTAATCATTACATCCGTAGTTATATCGTTTCAAGGCTAATCCTTTCATGAACTATCATGAAAATTATCAAACCTATGAGGAATAAGGAAAAATATCTGAAATCACCACACTTATGACACAAATGATGATATTCCATTTTCATTATGACATATGTAATTGTAACAATTTATTCTTCTCGTCTTCTTCTCAACATAGACTCCTTTTCCTTCTAGCTAACAAAGATCATGAAACAGGTGTTAGGAAGGTTTTTGTATGTTAAAAGGTCCTATAATTTAATTAGAAATCCATGAAACTATTTTTAACTTTCCATTTTACTTTTAATCCTCTATTAAAACTCATATGCTCTAGTAGGTCTATGACCTTCAAAATATAATATTCAACTTGGGTGTAAAAGTCCACTCTAAACTCATGTAATGTAATTAAATCAGGAGGAAAGACAATTAAATATTTTTAGACATCATTACATACTTTGAGGGCTACATGTTAGGGCACAACACCTCCATTACTTCTCTTATTCTCATTTGGGTGTGCAAAGTGATGGAAAATCAAGATCACAATCTCAAACTTGTTTAATCAACACCGATACTGAACTCGTAGATCCTTTTGATGATTGGAGCATGTTATATGTGACATATGGTTCACCTTTATATTTATAAATAAACCTTTACATCTTCATTATCACCATGAAACACTAATTAGGTCAAGGTCTTAATGGGTTTTCAAACATAGAAAAAGAGTCTTCACAACCGAGAAAGATATTTCATTTAAACACATAATCATGGATCTCATGGAACATATATGAGAATATATTATCCTTGGGAAACTCATCAAGCTCATAACATACTTCATTTCAAGGCATATGGGTTTAATATGCATGCTTTTTTGAGATTTCTCACACTAGGTCTCATGTCACAAAAACAAGTTTTGTCTTAGATAACATTTAACAATCCAAAATTCACTTTCTTTCCAAATAAAATCATGGGAAACTTTATCATATACCTCTTCTCCATCTTCAAACAGTCACTTGCATGAGTTATGTGGAGAAATTCACATTTGCACTCCTCCTTAGACCTACTTAATAGACCTTATGAGACAGTTCAAACCATTAAAGATTAGACCAAAAATCACTTCACCTAATCAAATATTGGGATCAAACATGTCATCTGGAACTATATAAGATATTCATGCTCACAATTAACCTCTACACCATGCCTTCACATCAAGACTCTTTCAAACCGTCATGATTGGTTTTGCCTCTATAAGCCTTAAGCGGTAGGAAACATTTGGTGAAAGGTTTCACCCATAAAATGCATAGAACATGTCTAAAATAATTTATGATAATAAGTAAAACTTACCATAATTGCTTCCACATCAGGATTTTCATCATAAATATTGATATGTATCACTATACCATCGAATTTCTTCAAAATAAAGATAAAAAAAAAACTTGAATAGCTAACTGGAACATGCCACCAATGCAAACATGAACTAGGACAAGTCCTTTACAAGCCCAGATATTCACTTTAGCATTACCATGTAATTTGGATACCAAAAACTTCACATTTTTCCTATCACTTCAAAATGAGGGTTTTGGGAGGGTTTGGACCAACTTTGCTTCTTAAGGATTGTTCATAAAGCATAGGGCATCATTATACTTCATTCCAGTTGTAAAATTATCTTTAATCCATGCCCCAACATTGATGAAATAACCAAATACCCATTTAGATATTTAACATGTGAATGAGCACATCAAACTTAACCCTTGAGTTAGAAATGGCCATTTTGAGAGCTCGATAGAGCCTAAAACCTCATAACTTGAAAAATATTCTTTATACTACCTAATTATTTTTCCAAAAACTAGGAAAACCTATAATAACTTTTAAATGACCACTTTAGTTTAAATAGGTTGGCATCTTATTGACCACCATGATTTATACATTTTCATCTGGCTTGTCCTCACAAATATGCCCTCAAAATGCCTTGAATATGCCTCTACCAGCTAAAATATCACCTGAAACATCTTCCAAATCCTCTCTAATATGTCACAACACACTCCTCTTACTTGGAATGATCTACCTTAGCTTTCTTGCATCATACACCAAGCCATGCTTGTACTAGATCTTTGAGCTAGGCCTAATTGATCTTGTTTCAACCCATGGTTAATGAAATCTATCATGTTATTCATCATGAAAACAATTAAAAACCATTTAGACATCTCATAAGACATGTGGGACAAGTTTAGAGTTCAAACCTAACACCTAGATGTTTTCCAATACACTAATAATGTACCAAGACCTTGTGGATGCAACATGCCACCTCAAGACATCACACCAAGTCACTTCATAAACACCATTTGAGGTCGAAAAGGAAATACCAATCAACCTTCATGCTCTTGAATGATTTACACCTCACCAAAACTCTTTTCCATCAATGCCTCTTGACATCAATAAAAACCTCAATGAGACATGGTCCAACAATGCCGTTCTTATGAACTAATCCATATATATATATATATATATATCCTATGGTTTTGTAAGAAGTATCGACATAGTTGAAGTAACTGATTTGATTATATTTTGTGATTGTTTTTTACATCTTGAGTATATTAGGAAATAAATCTGAAGGGATTACTTGTAATAAATTTGATTATGTGATTGGAATATCAAAACATCTTAAAAAGGACATTATGGACCAATGCATTATTCTTGTCGACTATTGTAAATTATTATTAATGAATATTAGGATTTTTTTCCTTATTTGAAATCTTTCCTTTGACTTATCTTGTTTGAACTTAAAATATATATAATTTACTTATAAAGCCGATTTACTAACTAAGCTGATAATTTATTAACTTATGTGATTATTTATTATTTCATTAATTCAAATAGAATAATAAAAGCAAAATGAATATCGAAAGATAAAAAAAAAGATAACATATGAAAAAATAAGGATGTTTATAGTAATAATGGACTAATCATGATGAGTAAACCTATTTAAACAACTCGGTATGAAAACCGAATATTTAACCTACACCTAACAATAATTACTAAGTTGTTAATATTGTGACAAGAGGAAATAATATTAGTTAGTAACTCATTGAGTTACTATGACCCTCTTATGGAAACCTATTAAGTATTGTGAAATAATAAGTTTAAAATGACTTGTAAGGATGACTTAGTTACATTACTTAACTAAGATAACCTATTTATAAGAAGTGTGGGACATAATGTTCCTACGTCATCTCGTTAGAATCTTAGCTTAGTGCCAACTTAGGATGGCTATAGGAAGGGTAGTGAGGATGTAATGATAAGTAATCATTACGTGGTCCCTATGTTTCCCTTAGGAATCCTAATATGGTACGGATGAGAATTCTTTACATATAGGGAAATGAGCTAGTAATGGAATCTCCCTCTTCTTAGCTAGTTCACCTTCTTAAACAATAAAGAATCCAGATAAATATATTGAGATGGTTGTGTGGTGATGGAAGATGAGTTTTGTAGGATAGTGTGTGGTCTTGAAACTAAGCTTACAAATCAATGCTTAAAACTTTGGCCAAAGTAATGTATTAGCTGACTACATTGTCTGATCACCAATCCCCTAAATAAACAATGTCGATACCAAATGGAAGTTGCATGAATGTCTTCTAGGTAGGAACTTAGGAGATGCACATAGTTCTCATAACTGTAAAAGGTTAAACCAAGTATATAAAAGTGTACACACTTGGTTAGAGTGACTTAAGGGAGATTGTGGAGATCTAGATATACCCTTACAATTGCACATGGTTATTATATGTTATTAGATGGATTATGAATATTTTAATTATGTTGGATTATTCAATAGTAAGCTAAATAATAATGTTAAACATTAGTAGCATTGATTGTATATTAAGGGTATGCTTTAAAACCCCTTAAATTGGATGATCATAACAAGGGTGTTATAGTTTGGTATCAGAGCTATAGGTTTATAAGATCGCAGACTTAATGGGTTCATAATGATGATAGACATCTTATCCTTTTATTAACATGATATGATGGTTAGAAGAGGGGTGAAATATGAAGTTGGATTTGATTCAGATTATTGTTGAAGGTTCAACGAATGATAAGTTAGGTAAAATTATCACAGTCCTTTAGGACACCCAATACCGGATAACTGTGTTGGAGTAATAGGTAGGTGTGAAAATGAAGAGGATGAGGAAGAATAATGTGAAAAACATGACGATGACAATGAATGAAGGAATAAAAGAGATCGTTTATCGGTTTGATGGAAATACTTTGGGGAATGGTGCTAAAAACTAGTTAAGTGAGATATAGAAGTACTTTGAAATAAGGTATTTTTATGTGGAAACTAAAGCAGTATGGGGTGATTTCCAACTCTCTAATGAATCATCTTCATGGTGGGAGGATTGTAAGATGGAATCGAGAGTAGATACTTCCTGCATCACTTGGGAGAAATTCAAAGTATATTTTAGTTAATGTTGGTTGACTTAAATTTATTTTGATAAAAAATTGTCAGAATTTTAGAATTAAACTCAAGGAAAATTGGGCGTTGTTGAGTATTGGGAGCATTTTAATTTTTTTAAAAATATGTGCCCCAATACCAAAAAGATGGAAATTTTAGGATTCATAATCTCATTATAGGATTAAACCCAAACATAAGAGGTGAGATGGATGTTCATGGAATATTTACCATGGAAGCGGTGTTTGAAAAGGTTATATAGACGGGAATAGAAATTGCAAGCCATTTCGGTCTTCAGGAAGAGAAATGCAAGAAGAGTGTCACTAACCCACACCACTTTATCCTAGGAAAACTTGGTAGATGAAATAGGGATAAAACTGAAGTATGTCGGTAAAAATATAACAACTAAACCTAATGTAAACACAATAAATAATGAGCAGAACAATGTTACTTTTAGAGAAAATAAATTTGAAAGGAAAGGGCATGTTTGGGGATGTTTCAAATGCGGCAATGATCACTATGCAAACAACTATCCTCAAAAGAATAAGGGGATTAACCAACAAAAAATAAGTCATGTTACAATGGGTAATCACAAGGTAGGAAAACATACTACCCCAATAGAAGTTTGAAGTAAGCCTTATGGTTTTCTAGTTATTGTTTTGTTTGATACAGTCTGTTTGAGTGTTTTATTTCAAGTAAGTTAGATAGAAAATTTTCTAAGAAATATAGATTTATAGAAAACACTTGGATTGTATAATATAGGAATGATGCTATTAATATGATGGACCAATTTTTATTTGAAGCAACATTGGAATTACCCAATTTTACCACTAAACTTAACCTTTATGTGACTCCTTTAGGGTATTATGACATCATAATAGAGTAAACTAACTGTTAAAACATAAGTCACTAGTAGATTGCTTTAAGAATTGTCTTGATGAAACGTAGAAAACAACTATCATTTAGGGCATTAAACAAGATTTTGAAGTAGATAACTCTTTGAAATGCAACTAAAGAAATATAATAAAAAAATGCTACACACCGTATGCTATTAAGATCTTATATTTTAGTGAGGTAAGACTTCTTTGGAAGATTTTCCACTTTTACGTGAGTTTAAGGATGTCTTTCTGAAATAATTTCATGAAATTCCTCCTAAAAGAGAGTTTGACATCAAAATTGACATTAAACCAAGAACATAATAATAAACAAGATCACCTTATAGGATGACAACAACAGATATGGTTGAACTAAAATCACAACTACATGAACTCTTGTCAAAAGGATTAATTTGACCTAGTGTGTCTCCTTGGGGAGCACCAATAATTTTTGTTAAAAATAAGGATGGAACATTAATGTTATGCATTGAATATCACATGCTTAACAAAAAAATGATAAAGAATAGATATCCTTTTCCAAGAATTGATGATCTCTTCGATTAGATGAGAGATGCATCTATTTACTCTAAGATTGATTTATGATTTGGTTATCATCAGTTAAGAATAAAAGATGAGGATATTCACAAAACAACATTCAGGACACACTATGGGCATTATGAGTTCACTATTTTTCCATTTGGACTCACTAATGCACCAACAACATTTATGAACCTTATGAATAATAATTTTCAAGAATACTTAGATAAGTTTGTTCTAGTATTTCTTGATGATATTATGATTTACTCAAAGAACATTGATGAACATAATGAACACTTAAGAATAGTGTTGGAAGTATTGAGAAAAAGGAAAATCTATGGTAATATTTCAAAATGTTCCTTTTATCAAAGTGAAGTACAATATCTTAGCCATATCATAAATAGGGATGGGATTTTTGTTGACCCATCAAAAATCAAAGCTATTACTAAGTGGCCAGAACCTAAAAACATGCATGAGGTAAGAAGTTTTATGGGATTGGTTGGGTATTATAGAAAATTTGTTAAATACTTTTCAAGAGTGGCTGGACCAATTACTTCATTGTAGAAAAAGATAAAAAGTTTGTATGGAATGAAAAATGTGAGAGTGTATTTAACTTGTTGAAAGAAAAACTTACATCTGCACCTATATTAAAGGTTCCAGATCCCAATGGAAACTTTACCATGGTTACTGATGCCTCAAGTGAAGGATTGGGTGGAATACTTCTTCAAAATGACCACATAATTACATATGAAAGTAGAAAAATGAAGGTGCATGAGAAAAACTATTCTCCCCATGACTTATAGCTTGTTTCCATAGTCCATTTCTTACAATTATGGATGCATTATTTGTTAGTAAAACCATTTGAACTTAAACTAGATCATTTGGGGCTGAAATACATTTTTGCAACCCAATTTAAATGTAAAACAACGTAGGTGGATGAAATTTCTATCCCAATATGACTTTGATATTAGTTACATAAAAGGAAAATAAAATTGAGTTTTTAATGCACTAAGCCAAAAGAAGCATATTTCCATAATTGTGACCCTCTAGAACTTAGTTTAAGGAAGAATTTAAGAAAAAACTTCAATCGATTCATATTATAAACAACTTAAAATTGAGTTATAAATAAATTTTAATGATAGAAGGTACAAGGGTTTTAGGTTCAACAATGAAGGAATTTTACAATTTAAAAATAGAGTATATGTGCCCTTGGGCAAAGTGATCTTAGAGTAAAAGTCTTGAAATAATTTCATGATGCACCATATTCTAGGAATCTAGGAGTAACAAAGATGTTGTATGATGTTAAACAACAATATTTTTAGAAAGGGATGAAGAAGGATATGATAAATATGTTGCACATTGTTTGGAATGCCAACATGTAAAGGTGAAACACTTGCACCCGCGCAGGTCTATTATATCCTCACAATATTGTGTAATATAAATGGTAGATAATTGTACGAGATGAAAATCAACACGCAACCTTCAACCACCCTCGAATCCTTGAGGTTGTGCTGAGGTAGCTGATGTGGAAATGTGGATGGCTAAATGATAGCAAAATGTGGAATGTGAAAAAAAGTGTGTGCAAATGGGATGGAAAAATTGTCAAGGAAAAACAATGTCCTCAACGTGAAATAACGTGATCTAATCATCAAGTTCAAGGAAAACCATTGTAACCTTAAGCGATCTACATTAGATGGATCTAAAAGAATAGCTACACAGAGACTCTAGTCAATATCAAGCTCTGTGGAGATCCTTTCTACCATTGTGAGACTCGTAAGAAATAAATGGGGCCCTCATAGATATGTCAGAGACGGGTCATGGAACAATCGAAGAGGAGGCATGGTTCCGCCTGGCTCTATGAACGATTGGTGGGTTTGGTACAAAATGCAAGGGCTTAATGAGCTTCTTTATTTTAGAGGTTTAGTTTTCTTATGATGTCGGGTGGAAGTGGAGATGATCTGAAGACCAATGCTCGTAATCCGGTCGTGATCCAATGGTGCCAAAAAAATGGGAACGAAGGTTAGTTAGATATAGAAACTTGATTACAAGCATTGGTCTTCGATCATATCACTTCCACCTAACATCATAAGACAACTAAACATCCTAAACGAAGAAGCTCATTGAGCCCTCATGTTTTGGACCGAACTCGCTAACCGTCCATAGAGCCGGTGGAACCATGTCTCCTCTTCACTTGTTCCATGACCCTGTCTCGAACATATCTACTAGGCCCCCATTGGTTTCCCATGAATCCCGCAACCGGTAGAAAGGATCTCTATGGATCTTGATATTGAATGGATTCTCTATGTAGTTACTCTTTCAGATCCATCTATTAGACCAGTTCAGGTTAGAAGAGATTTCCTTACACATGATGATAAAATCCTATTATTGTGCGTCGAGGACATTATTTTGCCTTGAAAATTTATCCATCCCATTCATGCACACTTTCTTCCACATTCCAAATTTCACTATCGTTTAACCATCCGATTTCCACATTAGCTGCCTCATCATGACCTTTAGGAGTCGAGTGTAGTTGAAGGTCACATGTCAATTTTCATTCGTATAAATTGGTGAACCCGACATGAAGAGCTAGTATATTTTCATTTCTACTTCTTTCATCCTTCTTATCTTTATCCCATTATTTTATAGGTATTCATACACCCCCAAATATGTCGGGACAAGACAAATACAATAGGCCCATTTTGGGTCTCAAAGCATATTACTACCAAATGGTAGGCGGTAATAGTTGCCCTCACTTACGACAAGGGCGACAACTACTCAACTCATTTCCCTGTGTCTCAAACTCATCCTCCTCAAGGGAAAAATAATAGCTCCTCATCCAGGATTGAGGAAATTGACCAACTTATACAAACACAACAACTTGAACCTTCAAGTTCTAATAATATGACATTTACCAGAGAGTCAGGCTCATCTCCTTGAATTTTGTTTAGACCGCAAATCAGTATGCAGTATGATCAACTCCAATTACTAAACAAAGAGTATTTATCATGTTACTCCCAAAGAAAGAAATGATTCCAAAACATGGATAGGATGAAAAGATATAGTGATGTCTTACTTGAATAATACTTATACCCCACTCATAATAGAAAACATTCCTAATGAGGGTAGAAAAACAATTAACAATTCATAACAGGATATTACAATCCTTTGCCTCCTAACAATATTAAACAACTTATGCTAAAAATGCCATACCATCACCAAACAAGGTCATCTCAACATTGGTGGATAAGGTTAGAGAATTAGAACTTGCCCAAGCTACTCATGCTTCATATGCTATTGGGAAATAAAATATTCTCCATTAATCTGCAAAACTATGGCCAAGTTCCTATTGCACCAAATCCTCCGATTTGCATGGGAATTCCTAGCCTTAGGGATCTCCTCAATGGGTTGGGCACTTTAGGTATATCCCCTCATGCTTTGTACATGAGATACCCACAATAGGCACTAGACAAAAGTGTGTTCTCAAACACCATCCCAAATGGAAATGAAACGTTCCTTGGCTTTGTACATTCAAATCTGTACTAGAGTAATGTTCCTCCCTATGTACACATGTATTCTAAATAACCACAAGGGGACACGTACTCTTTCCCTAGTCCATATGGCCAGCCACATGGGATGTGACATGCCTCCACAACTATTTATGATGCACCATATCAATAACCCATTCCACCTCTACCTCCCCAACAAGGGCCTTCCATGGTTAAGTCTTACGTAGTGGGGACCTACTCTGAATATCTTAAAAATTCCCTCAACTTCACTGTACAAAGTGTTATTCTCTCAAGACCTCTTCTAGACCTTCCAAAATTCAAAGGGAAGGGAGATCCAAATACACATATCAAGGCATATGCCAAAACCACTCGAGAGATACTCCCATGGGATGTAGTCATAGAAAATATCTTCCCTAAGAATTTAGAAGGTATTACTCTTGATTGGTATTACAGGATACTTGAGGCTTCAATACATTCTTTTAAATAACTCGTGTTTGAATTCATAAAATATTTCGACATAAACAAGTTGCTAAGGAGATGAATCAGGGAGTTCCTACACATAAAACAAGAGAAAAATGAGTATACTACGCATTTCATCCAGATATGGTGACAAGTCCTCTACTCTTTCACAAGTTCTTCCAACATGGATTAGACATATCTCATGTGCAATCTATTCCTTCACGCTCTTAATAGGGAAACAAAGGAGAAAGTACATAAGTTCCCATTTAGGAGCTATGAAGAGGTGCTAGAGGGTGCTCTCCGTATAGATCAAGAAACAATAGACAATGGTCACAAGACCTATAGTTAAAATGAAAGGTTGATCACCCCCAATCAAGGTAATTCAAGTTACCCAAACAATGCAAACAACAACCAAGGACCAAATGTCCTCAACAAAAACCGTGGTGTTACAATTGATGGTGTTAGAGACCAAGAAAATAAACCAAATTTTGTTAACACTTCAAGTACAAATAGCATTAACAACAACAAAAATGGTAACAATCAAATGAGTAGCAACTTTACTCCCGTGATCAATGAAGTGGAATTGAATCATCCTCCACCCCAATAACAAAAACAAGTTTAGGCTCAAGGCACTAACTAGTAGTAAAACAGTACCCAAATAAATATAAAAATCAAGGAAAAAACCTCCAAACTTAAATTACAATAACCAAAAATGAACAATAACAATCGAAACTTAAGACCGCAACAAAACACAAACCAAAGACATTGAGAATATGATCTTGACCTATATTGTGGTTTCCATAGGGTCCGAGGCTATCTTTGGAAGAATATCTTTGAGATTGTAACAAGTTTTACAATGCTTGAGAAGACCAAAGAAAACTCTTTGTCAAGATGTTTTTGGTAAATCCTACAAAACCTACTCAAAATAGTTGCACGGGGACTGTATCCCCTCAGAACACCACTTAGGATATTTAATGACCCTCTTCTAATGTGTCCCCACAATTGTAAGTTGGACCCAAGTGGCTAAAATAAGGGTATCACGGTGGGAAACAATGATCATGAAGATTCAAATTCATTAAACCCATTGATAGCACCTATGTTGGATGGTCGCTAATAGACTAAGATAGTGGGTCTAGTAGAATTGGAGAATGAACCCTAGATAAGCAATGGTACTAGAACTCGGGACTACACTTCTCATCCCATTCCTATTTAACCATCTATATTAGATGATATTCATCAAATGATCTCGAAGATGGTGGGGGCTTATGACCTGATAAATGATTTGATAAAGACCTTTTCTCACATCTCCTTTTTATATTTTTTATGGAACTCCCATTCTCATAGAGCTACTTTATTGGAAGCATTGGGTCTTGGATATTTGATCAAAGTCACTCCTCCTCCGAAGCTGAAATAAATCACATAGAATTTGATGTCTATCCTCCTGGGCATCCAGAAATAGATGTTGGATTTGTATTCAACATCAGTAAGATGCCCGCCAATGCTGAATTAATGAGATAGAGGTGATCTAGCTTTGTATCTATAGGTTTGGATGTATCTATAGCTTTGAATTAACACATAATGATTGATGATGGGGTAACAATCAACATTTTCCCCTTTTATTTTCTCTAGAATTTAGGCTATGGAGAAACCAATTTCTCTTCAATAAGAAACATCATTGAGAGGGTATGATAGCCTTAAGGAAACATCAATTGGAACCATAGTGCTACCAGTTACCCTAGGGCCCAAGATGATTCTCACAGAGTTTTATATTATAGATCTAGAAACCACTATAATATGATTATTAGTCATCCATGGATACATCACATGAAGGAAATCCCTTCCACTTTATTTTAGGAAGTCAGATTCCTACATTTGGTTAAAGTATTTTTTGTACAAGGTGACTCAAAGCCCTTTGACATACACCTAGCTAGCTGCAGAGAAGAGACCTTGGGTGCATTATAAGTTTGAGCTCCTTGCAAACCAATTGAACAAACCCATGAGTTCAACACCAGAGAAAAAGCTAGTTCCCATAATGGAATTACAATTTATTGGTTTAATTGAAGGCATTCCTGTGGTCAAAGATGAAATTGTAGTTTTTGAGATAGTGTCAACATAAACCATGATGAATATTTTCGAGTTGTTGGAGAATGATTTACCCATTATCCTTCCATTTGATTCCATGGGCATGGGACATGCTCTGGGACTTGGATCTCTTCCAACCGATGAAGTTTTCATGGTTGAAGTTTCGAAGCAAGGGAAGAAGATACAAAGAGCGATTCAACATCAATCTTCCCAAGAAACTATTGGAACCTTAATTTTGACGGAGATAAATGTCTCTTTGGCACTGGGGTAGGTGTGATTCTCACTTCTCTTGAGGGGAAGGTCATGCCTTTTGCCTTCAAGCTAGATTTTGAATGTACAAATAATGGTATAGAATATGAGGCTATCCTTCTTGGTCTCATATTAGCTAAAAGGATTGGTGCTTGTAACATTAGAGTGTTGGGTGATTCATAACTAGTTGTTAATCAAGTATCAAAAGTATATGAGACTAGGGTGGAACACTTACAACTCTATAAGGATGCTTGTACTCAATTTAAGAAAAGGTTTTGACTTCATTTCAATTGAAGCCATTCCACATGAAAAAAACATTCTTGCTGATTCCATGGCTACTTCTTCTTCCCGCTTCTATCCAAGAAAATAATTAGAAGATACCAACTTCATAGTTTTGGTTTTCATTGAACCTTTAGTTCAAAAATTTCTAAAAATCCAATCTTGGAATATGTTGAGGCTAAGAATGAGCTTATAATATGTAAAAATGATGAAGCTATCTTAGGGTATCTTAACGCTTACACGGATTTACATCCCCAACACCATAAGAGAGGCTTTTCTCTCGTTTCTCACTCTTCCTCCTATTTTGGAGATCACACGATGGATCCTTCTTCCTCGAAGGATATTGAGATTTGTGAGATATAAGAGGAAGGAAAGTTATAAGTAACTTTGGCTCCACCTAATTTTGAAGAGGGTAATGCCTCTTTGATCAAATGGATGATCGATATCAATATTGAGATAGAGGAATACATAAAAATATCGAAGTTAGGTTCTTTGTTTACTCTGAAGAAGTAGGGATACACAAAAAATTCTCAAGGAAAATTAAAATCCTTTACATTTAATTACAAATATATGACATGGATTGCTCCTCATGTTGCATTCCACAACCTAGTGGCCAAGCCCGATGGTAAGCCCATCAATAAAAATATAGACCCATGAAACCAAAGGTGACACTAATGGTCAAAGAGGAAGTCATGAAACTCCTACAGGTGGGGTTCATTAATCCTATCAAATACTCAATGTGGGTGTCCAACATCATCCCCATTCTTAAAAAGAATGAAAAAATTTGAATCTGCATTGACTTTCAAGATATCAACAAAGCATGTCCCAAGGATGATTTCCCACTACCATCCATCGATGTTATCATTGATACAACAATTGGTTATGAGATGTTGTCCCTAATGGATGGATTTTCTAGGTATAATCAAATTAGGATCTCTAAGGAAGATTAGACAAAGACAACCTTTATCAATCCTTGGGGAACCTATTTCTATGTAGTCATGTCGTTTGGTCTCAAGAATCGTTGGTGCCACTTACCAACGAGAAATGACTTACATATTCCATGATCTCATTCATAAGATTGTGGAATATTACATTGAAAACCTTATGACTAAGGACATGAAGTGATGTGATCACCATGAGGTACTTCACACCATCCTCTATCATCTAATCAAATACAATGTTACATTGAATCTAAAAAATGTGTCTTTGGTGTGACGGGAGGGAAGTTATTGGGGTACATCATCTCTTCACGATGGATCGATATAGATCCAAGAAAAATCCAAGTAGTTTTAGAAATGATCCCACCTTCATATGAGTATGGCATTAGATGTTTTCTTAGAAATCTTGGTGCAATCCAAAGGTTTATCCCTGATTCGACCTTTGGTATTCATCTAATAAATAATTTATTAAAGAAGGATGGACGGATGAGTGTCATGAGGCATTTGAATCGGTCAAACGATTCCTACTATTGCCTCTTATGCTTATGCCTACCAAATCAAATGTCCCTCTCATTTTATATTCATGGGCTAAATACGTGTCATTACCCTACATACTAGCTCAAGAAGATGATGAAAAATAAGAGTGCATAGTCTATTTCATCAGTCATATGTTGCTCGACTATGAGACACACTATACCTATGAAGAGAAAGAATATCTTGCTATAGTTTTCAAAACAAAGCGGTTAAGGCATTACATGCTTAACAAAGGAACTAGGGTCATTATTAAGAAAAATCATTTATGGGCATTCCTAACATAGGGTTCTTTATCTAAGAAATCTAGATGTTTCATGACTCTGATGCGTGAGTTCGAATTGAAGTTCGTTAAGAAAAATTATGTTAAAGGACAAATCATCATAGACTAGTTAGCTGACAATCCATTAGATGGAGGTTATCTAGTTGACTTGGATTTCCCTAAAGAATGCATATACTATGTCAAAACCAAGCCTCCCATTTCTACGTGCCCATGGTATTCGATATCATTAACTTTATTGTGGACCATGCATATCCTAAAGGGGAAACCTCACAAAAAATAAGATAGCTATGTGTCATAGTAATCAAAAACATAATCATATAATAAGTACTCTATGAAATATTTCTAAGATATGTCGATGAGGAAGAATCTAAAAATATCCTCGACGAAGCCCACAATAGGTCTGTGAGGGTCACTTGAGGTCATGCCACGCTGCCAGAAATATACTTCAAATGGGCTATTTTTGGCCTACATTAGAACATGATGCAGTAGAGTACGTACATAAATGCCATAAGTGCCAGGAATTATCTCACGAGATTCACATTCCTGCCCAAGCTCTATAACCGATTGCAACACCTTGGCCCTTCTCCACGTGGGGCTTAGATTTGATAGGGAAATTCTATCCCTCATCTATGACGGTCAAAAATTTATAATTACAACCATAGAGTATTTTATGAAGTGGGTTGAGGTTGTGCCTCTTACCACCATTATGGGATCTATGATTAAGAAATTCTTCTTGAACCGGATAACTGTGCAGGTACAAGGTCCCAATATCCCGCATAGGGCATCGGTTTTGTAATTGTCGGGATAAAGAGCTTATTTGAATAAGTTAGACTATTTTTTTAGATTTTGATTAATTTTTAATGGCTATGATGAGATTTCCTATTGGAATATGTTACTAACTTTATCTTTTTTCATGTGCAACATTAACTTTATAGGAACTATTTGTTACCATGGTTGTGTGCTAATTTTCTTGTCACTATTTATCCTTTTTTGCCTTTGTATGCCATTATTTGAGGGATTTTTCGTTTGTCTTATGCACACATTGTATACTTTTGGCCTCTTCAAATGTCCCATATTTACAACCCACTTTTCGTGGTCTAAATTTTCTTCTTTCTTGATATCTTACATATTATATTCTATATGCGTATTTGATTTGTTTGTACTAACAACTATTTTCCAGCCTCTTTGTTTACATGTTCCTTGGTTTCTACCAAGCACATCCCCAGAGGGCATCACTTTTAGATCAAGTGTCGATCATCTTTTAGGTCACATACTCCTAGCAATGTTGTATGCACCCCAAACGAAGGGGGCATAATAGGGTGAATCAATCACCCCATACAATGATTCTCTCATAGTACAACATAGTTCAATACAAAATAAAAATGACATTAAGTCATAAAGAACGACCCAAAATATGACTTGGGTCTTCAACATATCTGTGATCGGTTCCCGAGACACATACATGAGTTCCTAGGTACTCCTAACCATCCCTAGGCACATATGACCAGGAGTAGTTCCAAATTTTTCTTAAGCCAACATAGTTCTAAGGAGTCTACACAATATTTTTCTTAGTACAAGAAAAGTCCTCTAGCAATCAGGATGCATACTTTCACCTTTTCTCTATTTACATTAGATAAAAATGGATTGGATTTGAATTAAGCAGGATCATACCATCTCGTAGTGGTGTATCCACTTTGTGGGAAGTAATCAAAGGTTGGAGAATAACACTAGACCTTTCTCCCTACACTTCTTATAGCATGGTGTGAGCTCGCTAAACAAACTCGCACTTTGTGTAATTGGCATGAGATCACCCAAAAACTTATTCTTCTACAAAATTTTCAAGATCTTTTCTATCTCCTTTTACTCATCATGAATTAGGTGCACATGTTCCTTTTCACATTTGTATATACTTTATAACTTTGTACACATTTGGATCAAATTTTTCATATACACAACTTTGACTACTCTTTTCCTCTTCTCTTTACAGTTCATCCTTATAAGAAGTAGTAGTCATGTCATCAAGCATAAAAAATATCGACAAAAAGTACAACACGGAATATACACATATGCTTTTTACCCCTAGGCTTACTTCCTCTTCTCTAGCTTCCACACTTTATATTATTCACTTAATGATTTTTTTTCTCTTTGGCACACTTTTCACCGTCGATCTACATGGTTATCGTGTACGTATATCTTATCTACACTTTGGGTATATTTCTAGGTCCTGATCACATACCATTATTCATATGATTCCTAAGCAAGAAAATTACTAATTGACTACAGTCTTTGGCCTCCTTTCCTCCTTTCTTACTTTCTAATTTTATTCTTGGTCTTGCACACCTTCTTGCCCAGTCTGACCTTTGATACTCCCATTTTTCTGAGTCTAGACACCAAAGCATAGCCAAGATTTCAGCGCCTAGGTACCCCCATCCCCTCTGCGGGTGCCTACAACCTCTTTATATCTTGCTAACATATTTTGGGTCTTTTATAGTTATTGGGCATCTTATTTTCTTGGTGGTCATCCTTTTAGTGGTTAATTACGAAAATCAAATAAGGAAGTTATTTAAATACAATGCTATGTGACCATGATAAGGGATCAAGCTATAAGCATCTATTACTATCACCTAAGGTTACATCCAAAGGAATTTCAAGAGCATCAAAGCATCCATCTAGCATCCATTCAAGGGACAAGGGACTGAATTATTTTACATACACTTTATAGGAGGGGAAGTTCATTTTTCCATGCACACATCTATTTACATCTTCTACATCTAGCTATTTCTCACTATCAAGTGCATTTGGCATAAGAGCCACCTAGGGCACGATTCTACACACACACACACATGTAAAACTACATGGAGTCTGAAATTTAGTGCAAAGTGCATGATCATAATTTCACCGAGTCGGGTGACCATGGGGTTAGTCCGACTCCCCATTTGCATATTTTTATTTTTAGGATTTGATGTGTTTTGGGGTTTTACAAGTTCTCTTTCTCTTTATAAGTTACAAGAAAATATTATGGACTTAGTGCGACATACATTTGATCAACAAAAAGGCAACGACATAGAAGAAACATTGTAAAAATTATTTTTTGAGGTTTTGAGCAATCGGGGTGCCTAGAAGTGGTCTACAACACCCGGGCATGCCAGACATGATCCAAGTGCCCTACTCCCATCATTTTTGACACTCACACAATTTTTGGTCTCACTTGTGATAATCCACCTTTCTGTTTCATTAGTTTTCTAGATCGGTACAAATCTATAATTATTGCGAAATCAACTAAGTATCTCATCCCTTCTCTTGCACTTAGGGTTTTAAATTTATTATCTTACTTTCTTGTGTCAAATATTTACTTCATTGCTATATCATTGTGTTGTAACTTAATTAAGATTTAGCATTTATTTTCCAATATTTTCTTAATCAATGACGAAAAATACACGTACCTTAACAACCAACAAAAAGTCTTAATATTAGATCCTAAAACACAACTCAAAGGAGAAATAACATCCATGAAATAATTTAATCATAAATAGAATGATAGATTTTACAATTGAGGAGCATTAATGCAACCGTGATAAAAGCATTGCATTCATGAGAATAGGAAAAAAATATTGTACACAAAGTTACAATTACTATTCTTAAGCTCTCGAAAGTGAAAAGGGAGTTATAGAGAGAGAATAAGAGATATTATAAAAGTATTAGAGTTAGTATAGATAGGGAAGTATTCCTTTATAATTACATTTCATCCTTTTATAAGCACACTATCTCAAAAGTAGTTATTTTAACTACTCTTCACTCTAACTCACTTAAACTCTAGTTTAGATGAATTGAATTGAAATTACATCTAATTTTGAAAAAATATAATATTTTATCATTACATTCAAAAATATCAAGTATGAAACCCTCATTATGATCACTCTTTAGTGAATTTTGATAGTTATTGTGAAATATGGCATGAAAATCAATCTATACAACAAACCAAATAATAGGAGGAACCGAGAATTGTGCCATGAGTTCCTTCAATCACCAATTTTACCAATTTCTTTATTTTAGAAACTTGGGTGGTGAATCAGGGTATAAGACGAACAAGGTAACAATTCCATGAGTACTTTAATGGTCTGAATTAACTAAATTATATCACTTCTTTGTTCCTTCGGCGTAGGAAAGTTTGTGGAGCATTCACAGACTTAAGGAACTATTCGGGAGTTTCATGTATCACCAAATTCATTGAAACATTACCTTGTCAATATGTACAAAAAAGTGATGACAGAACACAAGAATTATTAAATTAGTGCTTGACAGTCCGATATATCCATAACATCAATTTTTTTCCAAGGGATCGGGTAAGACGAGTATGCAAGGAATGAATAAAACTTGAGAACTATTCTTGAATTACAATCAAACACTGATTTCATTGATTCATTGTGTAAATTGGTCATAACAGGATGCGAGGAGCATGTGGAACTGTTCCACATGTTCCTCAATTGTTTGATTTTTCCCAATTTGGCCCAATTCTTGCAAAATTGACTAACTCCTTTTGAAGATGGGTATAACAATACAGGGAAGGACAACAAAAACATGAAGATTTTTCCCATGACTTATAAAATTTTCAAGTTTTGTCGATCCATGACAACATGACCCTTTCACTATCTAGACCTATAAATGTATGTGTGCTTTACTTGTTTAATAATGATCTTCACTATATGCCCCTATTTATCATTCATTTTAGGGATGATCTTTAATCACCTATAGAAAAGTGGAAATCTTAGAAACATGTATAATCCTTCATTATATAATTTAAAAATAAAAATGATAAAACATGTTTATGTGGCGAGGCTTGACTAACCTTGGAAATTAGACTCCTAGTTACTGAAATAATCCAAATGTTTTACTACATGCCCACACTATGGGATCAAGCCTTAAATTATCCTAGGTACTTGTGTAAGCATGAATATCTAAAAAACCCCTAAGGGTTCCTCGTGTCTCTTGACACCAATATAATATGATAACTACATACTATAGAATGTACCCATTGTATTTGTAATGAGATGTAGTGCTCCTCAAGCATGCCACCTAACCTTTTTTATTGAAATCCTTATGTTATGTCTGGAGTAAGTTTTATCTCACTAAAACATGACTCTATGACCTTTGCATTCTTATAAATGGAGGAATATAGACTCTTTGACCTATTTGAGTCCTTCACATTTATAGTAGGGATTTATTTAAAATATGTGTAGATGATTTGTGAAGATTTAGGAAACCTTTGATATATTTTTGAAATATATTTATAATAGTATCTTGTAAGAGTGTTGGGTGAGTTATAAAGTGATGTTAAATTACTTTAATATTCTTTTGTAGGTGAAATATTCAAGTATGAATGACCCTAGGAAGATGAAATGACTCAAATAAGAATTTTAAATTTAAATAAGCATTAATAATTGTGAAAGGGAGGAACCATATAAGATTTCTAAGACTAGACTTACATCTCAACCCTTCCATACATGTTCTTAAACCGGAGAAGCTGAAACTCAAGAATGAAAGTTGTGTCCTAAATATCAGAGGTTTAATGCTACTTAAATTAAATAATATTCTCATAATTAACTACAATCCAAAGTGTAATGATAAGAAATTTGTAAAATAGATAGGAGGCGATAAAATTGGATTTTGAATGTAAAAGTGAAGATGGTCAATATTGGCATTGCACAAGGATAAGTTACCAAATTTTGGGTTTGATACAAATGTTGTTTGATTTCATTATTTATAATTTAACAAGCCTCATCCCATGCAAAATTAGTCTCCTTATTTAATAAATGTGTGAAATTTTATTTCTTATCAAATAATTGAGTTACAAATTGTCATATTTCTTGAATTTTTCTTGAAGGAATCATCGTTGTGTCAAATTGTAATGTGGAGGCATATTAATAATTAGTTTTAGCCTTTTTAGAAATACCTTAATTCTATGATAGGAGATAATAAGTTTGATTAATGTACTAGAGGTGACACTAAAAATATACTTCTTAGGATTTAATCGTGTCTTGTTTTCAATATTGTTAGAAAAATGACATTTAGTGCTTCATCTTGGCTTTGTTAAATAAAGTTTTGAGGTATATAAGTGTGTAATATTCAAGTGATTTATAATATATTGTGTATATTGTGTTATATTTATAATATATTATATATAGTGTGTTGTTATAACAAATCACTAATATGGGAGTGAGTGAGAATTTTGTCAGAAAATTAATCCCAATAAAAAGTAATTAAGGTATTTCCTATGCAACCCCAAAATTTGGGTTTTATGACTTGTAAGATCAAAGGAAACTATAACACCCAATTTTTGAATTGAAAATTAAATGTTAATTAATTTTTGTGGTTGGTTTTTTTAGGTGAAGACAAAATATGAGGGAAAGTATATGCATCTAGTTTTGAGTTTATTTGCACTTGAACCAAAAATAGAACTTTCAACACTCAAATTTAGTAATTCAATCTTTGACTTTGCCATCTTTGATAATGAACTCTTGCTAAGATAAACAAAAACTTTCCATTCCTTCTTAGCACATTTGGAGATCTCTTTTCTATCTTTGTTATCCTTTCACACTAATATGTCAACACATCATGTGAGCACACCACATAAAATCCATATAATAAGTTATTCTAATAGGATGAAAAATTCATTTGACATGTATTTCATCCCCAATCAAGGTCGTATAATTTAGACAAGAATTTATATCCAATCATTACCTATTTGTATGGTTTTGCATCAACATATCCTACATATTTTTATTCAAATAAAAATTCTCTCGGTTGGTCCTTTAATCCTTTTGGGTCGGCCTATCTTTGATAATTCATCTTTGGAACCATATATAAGAAAGATAACACTACCTTGTTTACTAACATGTAAATCCTATGGAACTAAATTGATATACTCACTTCTAACACTTGAAAAAGGAACCCAAGGCTCCCTAAATCTCACAAAATAACACTTCTATTCATCAAGGAAAAATATCTATATGTATGAATCTTCTTATTAGGTTAAGACACCAGTCTCTCTCATCCACAAAAGCTTAAAAATACCTTCCTCAAGTATTTTAGCAAGATCCAAACTCAACTCAAGAATTTTCAAAGAGGTTACCAAATATAGATACATTCATTTGTATATCACATCTTGCGTGGAGAATGCTATGAGGTTTAATGTCTGTTAGGAGTAGTGTAAATGTCAAAAGTGCATGCATGGGGTGCCCAAACCCAATTAATATTTGTTTTTAGGGTCTTCTATCTATGAATGGGGTTTGAGATCATGTTAATAATGTTTAGAGAGCTTTACAACATTATATATTACTAGGGTTTAAGAGTGACAAAACTATTCTAGGTAAGTGATGGTGTTGGGAAGTTATAAATGTAGAAACCAAGTAGGTCTAAGACTGTATACAAGGTTCAATACTGTAAGGATGGTCATGGTAGAATTATATGGTCTTACCCTAGATCATTTTACAGTCACAGATTCCCCAAAAAAGCATAATTAGGTTTAGATATTCCTTTTTTAGCAATGTACACATGTGGAAATTCCCATAATCATCTATAATCAGCTAAGTGAACTCATTACCTTGTGTTTTCAATTTTCTAGAACATCGTTTAAACATTAAATGCATTGTTATGATATTGTATAATTAATGTTGGAGGTTAATTAATTATAATAATCCCCTATGGAGCTTACATCCTTTAGTTTACTTATTTCACTAATTCTAAGACTTCACATAATCTAATAAGGGTGTAAAGATTTTGGTGATCCCAAGGTTGATACGAGTAGGCCTTAAAGTAATATGTTCAATGCCAATGATTATTTTGACTATTATAGATGTATTGGTCTCCAAAGTGAATTGTGTATCAAGATTTGTCATATTATTCAAGATATTATTGATTCAAATTCCATTGAATGGGATGAGCCCACTAAATATTCTAAGTGAACAATGATGATGCCAAATTTAAAATCTTGAACGATCCACTTCCTATGGATCAAGCTAACAAATCCACCGTATAAATGTAAAATGCACCTCATAAATATAAAACACTTATCATGCGGTTCTACCGCCCTCTTATGATAACCCTTTAGAAGAACATATGTGCACTCTCACTCACATATCATATCCTCCACTTTGCTTATTAATTTTAATGACTTTGATATAAATGAAACCTTTGTTTAAAATAATCTATCCATCCATATATCTAGTCATCAATTACCTATACATGGTGTCTTTGTTGATCCACATAACAAGGATAATTTATAGTCTCTCATACGACTTCAATCTCTTGGATTTATTTCATAAAATATGGAATTCAATACTAATTCTCACTATCAGTGTATCACCCTACCTATCACAATTGGTTCTATCACTATATCAGTTTTAGTATTTGTTTTTACTTCTATTAGCTCTAGGGTATTCCATTTAAGTATCCCTTGGCTACATTATCTTTGAAATATTCCATCAGTCATTCACCAATGTGTAAATTTTATTCATGATCAATAGGTTGTCATATTAGAGGTGCTTCATTTGAGGATCCTTCTCTTATTGTACATAGTCATTCTTATGTAGTTATTATTTCCACACCTAGTACATTTATAAATAGGTATTTGGTTTCACACACTATTCATAATATCCTTAAAATTTATTGGTTATTACATAAGCCCATGATCATACACATTATCTCCATTCATCATATCCCTAATAGGTCTCCCAATATTATTTTAGTTTCACATATTTCCTCTCATGGATCTATCCTCTATAGGTCTCCCGATAGGCCTTTATTTACACACACTACCTTTAACAAATCTCACTCTCTCTCCTAGGTATCCTCATAAGCCTTCAGTTTCACACATTTTTTTCTCACACTACTCAATCCCATAGGATCCCATATTGTTCCTATAGTGGACATGCTCCCTACATAGTTTATAAAATGTCGTATAGTGCCCATGATCTATCTTAGCACACTCATCCTTGAATCCAACAAATATGCCTTCTTTGGAAAACATTACTACTATTGTACAACTTGCATTTGAGTCACAATCAAGTGATGAGACTCCATATTTCTTACTATTTTGTCCACCTCTTTAGTAGGTTCTTATTAGATTGATTTAATTTTACCCCTCTTTATTAGACATAACTAAGAAGTTTAAAAACACATAAATACCTACATAGTTTCAATATACACAAACATTCATATATTTTCAAAAATAAAAAATTAGGACTTGTAACTAAACATGAGTTGTTATCACATTACATTGCACATGTTATTTTCACTATGGATTTCATAGATAACATATATACTTACTATTTGTGCACACATACGATCATATGGTATATTGATATTGATTTAGGAAACTCATAGAGCGGTACATAATGAAATGTGTTGGCCATACCTTTACTAAAACTTCCTAGCCATATGATGACATCTATTATACACTATATATAGGTGTTATGGTTGTATTAAATTTTTTTCTAATTCCTCGTTATGATTGATTACATATATTATATACATGTTATCTATTAAAATAATAGGAATAATATATGTATCTTGTGCGGTTTTGACACCTCTTTCTTCACATGTTTATTTTTATATTAGTTTTATAAATTCATAATATTCTAACACTCTTCATTTTTCATAAATGCTTATTTTGTGTGTGTTACTACTTGCTTATTTCATTGAGTATGGATTAAGTTCCTTATTTATATTATTACATAATGGGTGTCCCATGTATGTGGCTTTATGCCTAGCTTGTTTTCTCTTGTTTTCTATCATATGGTCTGGATTGTTTTGTGACACCATGGGTGTCCCATGTTTGTAGGCTCTATGTATTTTTGTGACATTGTTTGCATTCTATTGAATCTTGCTTCATGAATTTTATAATTACTTATTATACATGCATCATTAATATTATTTATATTGTATTTAATATTCTGATTTTTTTTATAATTGTGTTCCATGGTTTCCACCATGTAAAAACCTTCATTTTTACGAGTACAAGTTCTTCAAGGTGGCCACCTTATCAGCACTCTACAATTTCGTAACATCTAGTACATTAGAACACACCTATTATTTTGAGCCTAGTGCTCAACATGGTTTTTTAAAATCCTCAAAAGAGGGGGCATTCATCTAGGTATATTATACACCTATAATAAACATGAATAATTTTGGGAAAACATGTAGGTATAAATAAGGTATATGTACTAAAAAATACAATCAAGCACAAAAATCCATTAAAAATGCATAGGTTATAAACCATTTAGTTTTGTCAAGACCTTATGCACATTTATAACCCTCCTAGATATTTTTCTCGGGGTTAGTTACATCAACTATATCAACAATTTTATAGGTACACGTATTTGGCATAGTTTAAGATCCAATTCACATGGGACATGAAATAATTCATTCCTTCACTACAACACTTAGTTTCTAGTAGTCTTGAGAAATAATGGGGGCATGTGTCTCCTTATTTAGCTACATTTTAGTACATTATAGTTTCTACTCGGTTGTGCAATACATGGAAAGGGCATGGGGGCACTCGTTTTATTTTCTACTATGTGTCCTAGTCTACAAAATTGAGCCTAAATCCATATGTAGGTGTGTTCCATGGGTTATAGAATTTATTGAAGCAAATATATTATTCATATATAGTCCTTCTATTCATATTACATTTAAAGGGGAGGATATTATAGTTTGTAAATAACTTTGATGCATGGTTTTCTTCCTTGGGGTTCCTTTGGTACTTCACTCTTCTTATATATCTTTGTTTTAATATTTGGTTGAATGAAACTAATACTCCAGTTTTCCTTAGCATAATTAGGGAATAATCACCCAAATCCTTTGACAAGCTCAAAAATTTAAATCTTCACGTACAAGTAAAGCATGATATATTCTCTTCCCACAAAGAAAACAAGTGTATTCTTTCCGAATCTACATCTTCTCATTTTATATATTATGAAAATGCAAATGTTTCATGTTACACTTTACATTTTGAGTTAAATTTCATTTCTTTGCTATGGAAATTAACTACACTATATGTTATAGGTTTCATCATGAATCATGCCAACATTAAGCATAATGGGACTCTTCAAAAAAATTATGAGTGAATATAAAGTGTATCCACAAACTCAAGTATATTTTCCTTTAAGCATGTAATTTTCATTTCATACTTAAAGGGGATGAAAATGTAGACACTTGTTTCATAGTAAAAAGTAATAGCAAACCAACATGGATATAATTCATGATTTCATAATCCTTTTGTATGTATATATACAAAATATAGAATGTACATAATATCTATGCATAAGTAGGAAATATGTAAAACATCCGAGTATACAAGAAGGAGATGAAAAGATTGGTAACTAAATAGCCATCATATTTTGTATAGAACTTAGTAATCCTACTTGAAAGAAGGTTGATCTTGGATCCTAATGGAAAATAATTTAGTATAGTTCAATTTCCCCATATGTGTTCGAGATAGAGCTCTGTTTATTCTAATTTACTTGTGGAATTCCTGTGATATGGATCTTCTGTTATTAAATATTTGTACATTTTCTATTATTTAATTGAAATCTTAGTGAGAATTCCATTTTAATTTTAAATATAGACTAAAACATGTTACAAGTTTTGATGCCATAATATATAAACATATGATAACAATGGTTCTATTTCTAAGACCTTAAAATTTTAATATGTCTACTAGGAAAAAGAGATGTAGTAAGATGGCTAAAGAAGAAGATAAGAAAATTTACGGAAGATGAAGAGATGGTGATAGGAATTTTGGCTGAAAGAATCCATTTGGAACATATATGCGGAGACATTCATGATAGTTTTTAGTATAATATTCCAAAGTAATTAATTGCTTGGTTATCTCAAGTTAAATTTTTGTATTAGATAAAAACCCAAGGATGAATATGAATGGATGGAGAAGAAAGAGGGAACATTGCATAATTTGGATGTTCTGTGAAACCATGTTATTGATCATTGGGTGAAAACTACTATTGATGCGTACGTATCTAAGATTTTTATTCAAATTTTATTCTCATTTGATTCTACTGAAGCACACTTTCTATTTAGACTAAGAGTAAATTTTGTTAGATAATTCCCGTTTTTGGTCAAAATTTTGGCTATGGGAAAGGACATGGTGCCAATTCCACGCAAAGTATGGATTAGTCGGGTAGGTGTTACGGATATGTAACCCTAAAAGTGGAAAATGAAGGGGAAGGGACCAAAGATAAAGAGTAATATGGAAGGTTTTGGGAAGGATCAAAAGGAATAAAGGAGAATAATAGAAAGGTTGAAGAGAGAAATAAAGCTTCAAAATAGATAGAGAAGTGGAAATAATTAAGGGGAAAGAAGAAAACCACTACTTGTATGAGTAAAGTAGGAATATTTTTGAAGGAGGAACGAAGCCTACCCGAGAGAACAAAGGAAAAAAAAAAAGAAATGAATAAAAGTGAATGAGAGGGTATGTAATGAGGCATGGAAATTGAAGATGAAACTAGAAAAGGAACCAAGGAGCCAAACGAGAAATTAGGGAAAAATAAAAAGAAACCAAGGACAACCGATTAGAAGTATTTAGGAGTAGTTTTAGTAAGCAATGGATGTTGAGCCTAGAGAATCCATATGGTAAACATGGTATTATGAGAATCAATAAATCATACAATATGAAGAGATAATATAATAGGAGCCTCGGTGGAAAGTAGAAGATGATAATACCCCTCTTCTAAGATATATATCCTTGGATCCAAATAGAGAGTTAATTACTTAGGATTTTCTAAATGACATATAATGATTCAATATTATACAAGAATTATAAATAAGGTTGGAATAGAAATTTGAAACACAGTCAATATCAAAATCAAGAGTAGAAGAAATTGGTGTAGGAGAAGTTACAAGAGAAGTAGAATTTTCATTATATAATCCTTTATTGTGGAGAATTGTGCTAAAAGGAAATTATGAAAGAGATGGAGAAGATATTAACCATAGTTCCATCAGTCCAAAGTATAGGGTTATTTTTCTAGAGTATAAGGAATTAGAAGAAGAGAAACCTAAATCTAGTGGTACCAATAAAATTAATGGAGTGAATAAATCACAACCCAGAGTGCATTTTATTTCAAGAAAAAATTACACTTTTCAACTACAAAAACTCTACTAGGACATCAATTCAGAAAACGAATCACAATGCCTCATTATTCTAACCCATATGTAGGCTTACATATGTATGATGGAACTACAAAACATAAACATTAATTTTTGACTTTCGATATGTAGTAGGGCATAAAAGGATTCATTGATGATAATACCATGAAATGTGAACTAATAGGATCTCTGCAAGGAGATCCTTGGAATTTATTTACTAAAGATAGTTGATTTTACAAAATTTACAAGACATTTGCAAAGCTATAACTTAGGAATTAAAAATTAACAAGTGTGTTGGGGAGACAATTTAGGATCTAAAAGAAATAAAACAAAGACTAGTAGAAATGGTCACAAAATATAACCTGATATTCTCAAATGTCATGAGTAAATAAAATTTCAATTTTGATGAGTCAAATAAAGTTTCTTGGTTTGTATAAGGATCTTGTAGTAAATTATAGTTTGTGATTGCATACACCAAATTCTCAACCAAAACACAATCCATTATAATAGCTGTTAGAGTGCAAAAAATTGAGGACTATAGAGATAGTAGTAATCATGGTTTTAAAATAGAAATAAATATTGATGTAGTAATGTGAAGACCTGGAAGAAATACATGAAGGAACAAATCCTAGACATAGTATATGGTATGTAGATCACAAAGAAGAAGGACATTATAAGAATGAATTCCACAAAATGAAACTCGGAGGGTGAAGAAAATTTTGTGATGTCTCAGTAAATATTTAGACGTCCAGTTAACAATTTTCATTTATTACAAAACTACATGAGGCACCCTCAAAATGTGGTATGTTCATTTTACTAGGCCATGACTCACAAAACTATTTTCTTATGAACATAAATGGTTGTAAAGGAGGAAATTAATATGGGATTTTTGTATTACAATATCAAATGGAACTTAAGGAAAAAAATATTTTAACGTAAATAACAATGACCATATTACCATAGTTAATTGCACAATACGCTCTATCCTCACCATAAAAAAATTCACAACGGATCATGCAATCTCATCAAGCCATTCTAAATTAGGAACTATTATCTACTTAAAAATATGGGGTGGGTACCTCATTCACCTAAGTAACCACTTGTATGGAATATACCTTCACCACAAGCACAATATGAAGGTTATCAAAGGTAAATAAAATTAGAATGTACCTGTTATCCAAATAACTCTCCTAGTTATCTAGATAACTTATATTTTCATCATGACTTTGGTGTTTCACATTTCAGGTTACACGCACTCAAGATTATTATTTTAACACCTTGGCACATTGCAGTTCCTCTACACTCCCTTGCATGCCTTCCTGCTCTCCTTTGCATTCTTCTCTCTCCTTCCATTTTCCCTTACGTGCCTTCCTTCTACGTGCCCTCTTTCTCTCCTATCCCATCGTACACTCTTTGCATGCGTTCTCTTCTTTCTATTCATCTCAACGCATCTCCAAAGGTAAATCCAAAGGACAATGCCCAAATGAGCGCAGGCTCACCATGTAATCCAAGTTGAAAAATGGGATAGAGTGGGCCCAAAATACACTAGGTATAGAAGTGCTTGCGGAAGATTCCACATGTCAAACCAACGCTCCTTCAAAGGAAAAATATTGAGCGGGTTTCTAAATGAGCACGGAGCCTCCACACGTCTAGTTTCATAAAAGGATAGGGTCGGGGTTGAATAGTCAAAGCATTGAGACAGGCCAGTGGAGGATGTCAAGTGTCAACATGACGCTAATTCAAGAGAAAAATTGGGGAGGGTTTCTAAACAAGTGCTAGGCTATCGTGTGTCCTGGTCAGATATATGACCCTGCCAAGAAAAAGAATTAGCCAAAACATGAAGAAAATAAGCAAGCTATGGAAGAAGCCACGTGTCAGCCCGACATAACTTCAAAAGTGAAATACAAAGGCTACCCTCAGACATGCGCCAACCCTCCACATGTTTGGTTTCAAAAGGGGGCCCATTTTGGTAGTTGGTTCTTGCCATTTTGTATGGACCCAATTCAAATTTCAAATGAGCATATCTTTTGACTCAGTGCTAGAAATCTGACAAATCAAGAACCACGTTGGAAATATCTCAACCTTGTCTATGCCATGAAGATTTGAAACTTTAATTTTGGAGAGGTTAGGTGGGGAAAAATGAAGAAACATCTTCATGCCATTAATACAGGATCTATTTGCCCCCAACAACCAGATCAGATTTGATCTCGATTCATTCGTTCCTCCTCCTTGAGGTGATGAAAAAGTAATCGATGCGAGACATGACACGATAGATTGGGGAAGATTTGTGGATGATGCATTGATGGTAGGTTGAGCTTTCGAATTAAGTTTCCATCCCTTTCTCCTTCTCTTCTCTCATTATTCTTCTATAAATAACAGAGTTTTCTTTGTGAAATAATCTCTCCTTGTTGTAATGACACCATTCCAAAATGGTGGCTGAATTCCCATGAGTCTCAGACCTTGGCATGGTCTCTGTAATGTATTCTCACCTCCTGTCGTGAATGTAAATGACTATGCATCCCTTAATCAATAAAATCATGTTTTGTGGAACTCTTGTCTTCCCTTCTCTCATTTTCATTACATCTCACTTCTTTGTTTGCATTTTATGGCATGTTGTGTGTACTCTCTACTTGCAGTCCCCACATTCATGTGTTGCGCGCACTGGAAGGCCGAGCCCATGTAGTGATCTATGGCACATGCCATCCACCCTCTTATCCCATGCCTCTCTATCTCCTTCAATGCTCATGGAGAGAGATCAACCCTTTCCTTCTAGTGCTATCACCTTCCTTAGCTTAGGATTTCCCTTTCTACACATCCTTCTATCCCTGGTCCCTTGGCATGTTTAGTCTAGGATTTGTATTCAAGCATTAGGAGTAGCAGTAGCGTTAGAGGTAGGTAGAGGAACCAGCCTTCTCTGGAGATCCATCCCAAGCGTACAAGGTATCATAACTTGGGGGTGGTTCCATTGTGGTCTCAAACACCTCAACCCTTAAGATATCTAAGACATGGGTGTACGTTTGAGAAACCAACAATTTTTGGCATGCCTAGTGGGACCAGAGTGAAGATATTTACATCTTTATCTCAGAAAGTTTGATGTGTTATTGCTGAGATCCAGCCTTTGGAGGGATTTTTCAACACATTTGAAAACTCCACTAATTCAATGCACCCATTATCTCATGTGCAGACTAGTCTCCCCTCATTCCTCCATTCATTTCTCCTTTTCACCATTCCACATTCCTCTTTTGAAGTTGTGCAATCATGACTTATTTCCCGCCATGGAATTCTCATTTGCAGTAGCAAAACTATTTCCCTCCATCCCCACAGTTTCAAAATCCTCCTCCAAATTATTTTTATAAGCCCCATTATCCCAAAATACATACAACCCACCTTTTTCTAACCAAAATGTTTATGAAGAACAAGTTTATGCAGATGATGGTGGTAAATCCTTGCCAAAGCTGATTTTGAGAGGTAGGTGCAAGAGATAGAGATGGACATGATGCAACTCAGAGTCAAGTGCTCTATAAAGGTAACTAAAGTTGGCTACAAGGTCCCTTGTCCATGGGTTGGCCCTGTACCAGGTTGGTTTAGTGCCCAAAAGAAGTTATACTTCATCATTAAGATGCTTCCCTAGATTATAGATTGGGAAGAAGAAATGGAGGCTCAAAAATCTAGCGCGTGACAACCTGTCAATGGGGAAACCCTGCACTACCATCCTACAACCCTCCCACTCCTCCACACCAACTTACATCATCTCAGCCTACTACACATGTTCCTAGCTTCTTGCACGCTGCCCCCATTGAGAATTCCATCCCTTCTCCCTCACTTTCATCTCACCTTCATTTCTCTTCCATTCCCCTTCCTGCGCATGCCTCTACTCCTCTTGCACACGCACCTTCCATCCCTTCTGCATCCATCCTCCCATTTTTTTGAATCCCCCTCTGTCTAGCTATACCATAAATGAACAACCCCACCAATGCGCCTCTCCCAACCAACATCATCATGTTTGATGACTGCAAGATAGTTGAAGAATGGTGTGACTCATGTGAATCGATTGGGAAGAGGAAATCATATGGGTGCCTATTCCAAAGGAGAATCGAGTTAGTCAATGGGCATAGTTCGGAGGAGGACCATATAGTTTAGAGGCTCTAAGTGTGGAGTAGGCCACAAGAGAACCTTTAGTTCTTCCTCCCACTTCATCCCCTTCAAACTCTAATGTTGAAGAAGAGTTTGATCTTTCAAACTTCATGTTTGAAGATGAGGGGGACCATGGTGAGAAAATTACAGATCCAGAGGACACCATGGAGGAGGTCAAATACATGTAACAGGAAAACAAGGAGGAAGACTGTCTGCCAGACTTGGAAGATTTCTTTGATGGAGAGGAGCCCATGGAGATCACATCACTTTCTCCTCCATCATCCATCTTCAAAGCACACGAGCTTGCCACCATGAAGGAGGGAATTTAAGGACAACAACCTACACTTCATGATAGACTTGTGGAACCAAGGTTAGAAGATCATAGTCTTCCATGTTCTTCACAAGAGAAGGAAGGAAAAGGGAAAGAAGATGTCATCATCCCTCTCACACCATCCATCTAGGAAGGTCCACAAAAAGACTCTATTTTTTGAGTTAAATTTTAGAAAAATGGGCAAACCATAAGGATCAGACCATGCCCAATTAGATATCTAGCTACCCTAGAGCCAAAAATAGAGTTTCCACCGGTCATGCTCATTTCAGAGCATGAGGTAGAGCTTCACGTGCAAAGGTCAGCAACAAAACCTCCCATATCCAAGTACAAAACAACTCAGGAGGTGTATATTCTATTTTTTGATACTTTGAGGAGGGTGAAACACCATCTGGAAGGTGAGTTTTCACTCTTGTTTCGACCATGTTCAACACCAAATCAACTACATGGTCACAAATTGTGAGGAAGGGAAGCTACTTCTCCTGCATATTGTAGGTTTTACTTGAGTGCCCCTTGCCTTTGGTTATTTTAGGATAGGTTAGGTTTTCTTTTTAGTAGCTCAAGTGCTTATGCACACTCTGCATGTTCCATTTGGGACATGTATGATTTTCATATTTTGTACAATGTTGTGCTTCTATTTTCGGTGTGCTCCCTCTGATGCCTTTCCTTTCTTGTTGCGCCTGCGCGTGCCCCTTTTTTTGCTTCTTGGGATGACAATTCAATTTTGGTAGAGGTAGTTCTAATGGTCAGTGCATATCTTTCACTCTCATCAATCCAATTTAGAATATATTCATATGAGAACAACAATTTAGTTCAAAGTTTAGACAGAGCTTCAAGTGACTTCAGGAATGTTCTTCAAAGTTGTAGATCAGGTCTTCAAGATTAGCACTTGAATCCATGCCCAATGGAATTCTAAGGCTATTGGTATCTTCATCTAGCAGAAGATGGCCCCTAAAATTTTCAAAAACTGTTATCCAAATAAATCTCCTAGTTATCTAGATAACTTATATTTTCATCCTGACTTTGGTGTTTCACATTTCAGGTCACGTGCACTCAAGATTATTCTTTTAACACCTTGGCATAGTTGTAGTTCCTCTGTGTGCCCTTGCGCGCCTTCCTACTCCCCTTTACATTCTTCTATCTCCTTCCATTTTCCCTTGTGTGCATTCCTCTATGCCCTCGCTTTCTCTCCTCCCATCGTACACTCCTTGTATGCATTCACCTTATTTCTAGTCATCTCGGTGCATCTCCAAAGGTAAATCCAAAAGTGGAGGCCCAAATGAGCATGGGCTCGCCACATAATCCAAGTTGAAAAATGGGACAGAGTGGGCCCAAAATAGACTAAGTATAGAAGTGCCTATGGAAGATTCCACATGTCAACCCGACGCTCCTTCAAAGGAAAAATCTTGAGTGGGTTTCTAAATGAGCACGAAGCCTCCACACGTCTAGTTTCATAAAAGGACAGGTTAGGGTTGAATAGTCAAAGTATTAAGACAAGCTAGTAAAGGATTCCAAATGTCGGCATGACACTAATTTAAGAGAAAAATTGGGTGAGGGTTTCCAAACAAGCGCCAGGTTTCCGCATGTACCCAATTAGATATATGACCCTTATGAGCAAAAGACTTAGCCAAAACATGAAGAAACTAAGCGAGCTGTGGAAGAAACCATGTGTTAGCCTGACGTAATTTCAAAAGAGAAATACAAAGGCTACCCTCAGACATGCGCTAGCCCTCCACATGTCCGGTTTCAAAAGGGGGCCTATTTTGGTAGCTGGTTCCCACCATTTTGTATGGACCCAATTCAAATTTCAAATGGGCATATATTTTGACTCAATGCTTGAAATCCAAAAATCTAACACCGTTGGAAAGATCTCACCTTGTCTATGCCATGGAGATATAAAAATTAATTTTGGAGAGGTTAGGGGGAAAAAAATGAAGAAAATTCTTCGTTCCATTAATAACAGGATCTATTTGCCCCCAACTACTAGATCGAATTTGATTTGATCTACCATTTCTCCTCCTTCGAGGTGCTAAACAAGTAATCGAAATAGACATGAAATTTTGGGGTGGATTTATAGGAGGCATTGATGGTAGTAAATTGAGCCTTAAATTAAGTTTCCATCCCTTTCTCCTTCTCTTCTCTCCTTCTTCTATAAATAGTAGAGTTTTGCTTTGTAAAATCATCCCTCCTTGTTGTAACGACACCATGCCAAAATGGTGGCTGACTTCCCATGGGTCTCAGACCTTGGTGTGGTCTCTGCAATGTATTCTCACCTCCTGTCATGAATGTAAATGATTGTACATCCCTTAAGCAATAAAATCATGTTTTGTGGAACTATTGTCTTCCCTTTCTCATTTTCATTACATCTCACCTCTTTATTTACATTTTCTGGCATGTCATGTGCATACTCCTTTACTTGCAGTCCCCATGCTCATGTTCGCACGCTGGAAGGTTGAGCTCGCATGTTGATCTATGGCATGCGCCATCTTCCCTCTTCTACCGTGCCCTCTCTGTCTCCTTCGACACTCATGGAGAGAGATTGACCCTTTCCTTCTGGCACTATTGCCTTCCTTAGCTTAGGATTTCCCCTTTCTACACATCCTTCTATCCCTAGTCCCTTGGCATGTTTAGTCTAGGATTTTCATTTAGCATTAGGAGTAGCAGTAGTGTTAGAGGTAGGTAGAGGAACCGGCCTTCTCTCGGAGATCCGTCCCAAGTGTGCAAGGTCCCATAACTTGGGGGCGGTTCCATTGTGGTCTCAAACACCTTGGCCCTTAAGAGATATGAGACACGGGTGCACATTTGAGAAACCAACAAAGTACCACTACGACCATATAGAGTTCAACAAGGAGGATACCAAGGTGGGTACTATCAATGGAGGAAAGGACCTAGAACATAACGATAAGAAATGATTTTATACCTTCACAAAAAGCCAAACCACATTAAATTTTTTTCCATCAAATCATGAAGGAGATATTTTATGTGCACTATAGGGTGCAAAAAAATAAATAATACAAAATATTATCCTATATTGGAGAAACAAAGAAAAGATAAATATCTACATAATGTCAAGATGATTAATTTGGTACTTAGAGAAGCTGTTAGTCTTCAAAATATAACAAAAGCATAGAAGAAAGAACAAGGCTTGGAGCATGAGGAGATTATTATGGAATCCCACATATGTTGTGCACAAAAATACCTATCTTAACCCAAGAAAGGAAAAGGAATATTTGGAAGAAGCTAAAAGGTTACTCCAATTAGTTCAAAATAAGGAGGGTACTACATAATACATAGGGGAAATAAAACCTAAAATTTATGTACAAATGATTGAAATATTAAAACAAAAAGGAGTGGTTATATCTCAGTTGGATATGTTAAACATTATGAATGTATTTCATAATGAATATATCTCATAAAACATATCCAATATCCTTATAACCTTATTTTAAAATGTATCAAACAATGCCATGTGAGTGAAGAAACTGGTTTGGTGTGTAAAAATAAGAAGCCCGAGACATGGAAACTCGACTAATTGTAACTTTGGGAGATTATGAAATAAGATACTTGGTATTTGATTTTGGATGCATCATTAACATGATGCCAAGATCCACTTGGGCATCCATGGGAGCTCCCGATTTAGCATTTAGTCTGTTACACTCATCCTCACAGAATATATAAGAGTAGATCCAATTGTTCAATTAAAAGGCATTGAAATATATGTCGAAGACTTATGCTTGAAAGGATATTTTTAATTCATAGACACAAAAACAAACAAAACACACTATTTAGTGTTTATTGGAAATAAGTGGGAATATGATGGTAATATGATGATCAACATAATCACCAATCAATAGAATCATGTCTAGATGTTTCTATTATTGTAATTATAATGAACATGACTATATAGAATCCATATACCATTCCTAAACATGATGTTGAAAGTTGGTTTAAGGTGGGACATCAAGAAAAGGCTTTTGTCCCATGATGCATGCCAAAAATAAGAAAGAAAGAAGTCCCAAAATGGATAAAACCGATTCAAAATCATACCAAGAATCCATTCATGGGAGAATAACTAAATTATAATATCATAGCCCAAACCATATCAAATATATCCCAACTCTATAACATTGCACAACATGATAAAAATATACATAGACAAATAGAGAAATTCATATCCCATGGGAAATGAAATCCTCATTTGGTGGTTCTTTGGGATGAAAATTTGAACCATTGGATGAGAAGGGAGCATGAGATAAGATCAATGAGAATGGTACAAGTTAAAGAAAAATTTATTATTCTATACTTTAGTAGATCTACAAAAACATGTGCCCTAAAAAGAATTAAGAATAAGCACAATGGATTATGCACTCAAAGGAATAGTTGTATCATGGTGGGATGTGCATAAATCCAAAACTCTAACCGATAATGAAGCCATATAAATGTTGTGATCAAGATTTTAATTATAATATGGGATCACTATGAAATGGCCTAAATATTTTCTGTAAGAATTCCTAGAAATAAATATCTAGGAATGCATCCAGTCTTGTAAAATTCAAGAAATAGAGCCAAAATGGTGGGTGCATATATTCCCAGAAACATTGACACCACTACCAAAAGCATGGTATGTTCACTTAGAAATAAGAGAAACACACAATTGGGGACAATTGCAATATGATTTTATGCAAACCTTCACTTTTGACGATAACAATCCTATGGTTGATATTTCTCTTCAAAAAATTAAAAAAATTCATATGCTATGAAACTATTGACTTAGAAGGAGGAGAAATTTTTCCAAATCCTATAGGAAACAACGGGAAAAATGGTGTAAGTTATAAGAAAGGGACTACAACGAGAGAACAAATAAGAATACAAAGTGAAAATTTGTAATGCAGTTGGGGATAACAAAAAGACAATAATGACCAAAAATGAAGAGGATAATGAACTGAGTGAAATATTTGAACCAAAAATCTTCACCCAATACCAATAGAAAAATAAGTACAAATTAAAAAAGGAGAAAAACTACATAATCTAAATATAGAAGAAAAATAAGGATCCAGGATTATTACAGAGAATCAAAATAAGGGGAAGGATAAAATGTATGATGAACAAGTGCGCAAATGGGTAGAAAACATAAGACTAGAAGGGATAGTAAAACTAGCTACTATTGGAGATTATTGTGATGGTTTTCCATGATATCTAATCATTTAATACACCATATTGAAGTTGATGTCATTTTTACTAGGGATGGTGTCCAAATCAGTATATAATGAAGACAATAAACATATAACTAGTGATAGTAGTTTTTTCGGGTTTTATCTATCTCTTTGGGTCTGCCTATTAACATCACTAATTATTGAAAGTAATCAACTTCTAAAACTAATAAAATAAATAACTCCAAACCGTTGAGAATTAAACAACAATTCAAACAACATTTAGTCTAGTGAAACCAACATACAAGAAAGAAATGCTTTGCAAAATAAAGATACTTTGAAATGAAACTTGCTGGAATTAAAAACAAGATACAATGAAATAACTACTGAAAGAGAAATGTTGATTCAACTGGAATATTACAAGTGATGGAAATGATTGTTGTTAAGCTCACTTTAGAATTCAGAAATACAAGAAAAACATGAACATAAATACCACAATAGCCAATTTCTCGGTCGAGTGGGCCCTTTCTCTTCCTTGGATTGGATTAGTGACACATTTTTCTCTCGAATAACATGTTTTTATTCATTCAAAAGGGATTCTCTTACAAAAACTAGAAATAACTATAACTACTCTTGTCTTACTATTACATACTTTTATTTCATCTATTCTATTACATATTTATATCTCTATATATCCTTGTATATTATAGCTCATCACATCAGTTAAGATATGAATTTTATAGCCACTACCTCCCAACACATGCCCAATAATATACAAAACTGGATATGAAAATAGTTTTGAAGTTGGTTACAACTCATAAAAGAACTAGGAACTAGATTCCTTGTTTTTAGTCTTCATTAAATTCTTACAAAATAATCTTCATAATAGAATAGGCATGTCCAACCTTGACTGTGACACCTAACATAAAAATTATTATGAATTTATTTACCTACACACATAACCATGCATATTTTCAAAGTAGTTGGTTACGAAAAAATAAATCATGAGTCCACATTGTTCAAATAAGAATAAGACACATTATTTCCTACTTTGGACTTGATCAATCAAACCATCCAATGCATTGATTAATGTTTTAAGAGTAAACATATTATTATTTTATGATTTAATGGGTCAATTTATGGACTCATCATCTCCCCTGCACCTTACCTTTTGCAAGTCCTCTTGTAAACTACTACTGGGTTAGACTTTTCTCAAGCCTTTGTGCCATATTAAAATATTCATACTGATCTGCATACCTTTTGGAAGTTATACTTTTGAATCCCCTGTGTTAAAAAAATGAATCTTCCCATTCTTTAAGTTCTTATTATTTTTGTGTTGAAATATTCTTCCATGATGTCATAAGAATAAGAAGAAAAGGTGGTCTAGTCCTCATTCCCATCCACTCATCATTTTCTTCATGTGTTAAGTGTTGAATGATTTCCACAATGGTTTTTTCTCTCGTCATACTCCAAGTGATATTTTGGGAGATATTACTTATCTTCTTTTCAATGGAATATTTAAATTTTCATATATTTTGTTACATGTATCAAGAGCTTCCTAATAGTTTTCCCAGCCATAAGAGTTAAAATTTGCAATGCATTCCTCCATAATTTATGGCTGGATATGTAGAAACTAAGGTTGGTAACAATAGGCTCTAAAATGTCTCCTCATCTATTTTATATTTGCAAGTTGAGGCCTTATGTAAAATATAATGGTTCTTGGATTTTTATGAAATCCTCAGTCTTTTTACTCCATAAATTTTGGTTATGTAACAAAGATCGAAAATCTTGTAACTAAAAATCTCCCATATACAAATTGAGTAGAAAATCATGTACATTGGGAACAACCATATTACACAAAAAGAATTAACATAATTTTTTCGTTTTTCTTTAGAAAAAGTCTTCTAAAAATACATAAAATCACACACTTCATGATGTAGTCCATATAAAATTATAGTGAGCTTCCAAAATAAAACTATTCTTGAAGAAATAAACTATACACTGAAGCTAGAAGTTTATGAGATATTTCATAAATGGTACCAATCTTGGATTATAATTTTTTTGAATCCTTGTTGGATTGAAATTATTATTTTAACTCTAAGTATTCATCTAGGATCCTTTTTTTCTAGACAATTGTTTCCCTATTTTGTGGTTAAATCGTCCCAAGCTTGGAGCCTAATATCTTTTATCTTTTTAGACTAGAAACTTCTAGTTTTAATTCAGAAATGATCTTATCCTTATATACTCTTTGAATATTTTTTCTAAAGTACATTATTCAAATAAGAGTTATCTTCTTTCATACCTTTTAATTTTATCTCTAGTAATTATATCTCTTTTTTGTTCTTGGATTATATCCTCATCTTTAGATAACATTATTACTTGCTGAAGTTGTCTTTTCTCTTCTTAACTTTCTTCTTCATAAGAGGAAGAATTGTTGTCCTATTCGAATATAAATTGGTTATTTCCCTAGATAGAAAGTTTTGTGTAGAAGAAGAAGGTACTTCTTCTTTTCTTCCAATTTTTCTTTCCTAATTTTCAAATCTTGATTTTTCATTTTCAAATATTTCTCTTCCATTTATGGAGATTGTTTTTCATTTTCTAGAGATTTCTCTTCCATTATAGAGTTTTCTCTTCCATTTCTGGAGTTGGAGGAATTTCAATTTTGTCCAATTCTTCCAAAAAATGTGCAACACCTTCATCAATTAAAGTAATTCTTATTCTCTTCCTTGCTAGGGTATGAGAATATATTTTTTCCTTGGTCCGTTTTATTGAAATATTTTGACTAGGGTCCCTTTTTTCCTCCTCCTCTAAATCTATGATCAAAATCGATTCATGATAATGGGTCTACTATGTAGGTTACTCATAAATCTGACATAATTCATAAATTTTGGGTCCAAAAGATTTGGACTAGCTCAATGATGGGTGAAAATAGGCTTTGAAGCATACCTAGGGGTGGTATAAATGTGCAAAAAGGGACTTCTATTTTTTTATTTCTTATTTTTAAGTTTTCCCCAAGTTTGTCTCCCATGCCTTCCCCTTTTGCTTTCTTCAAGAAATGATATTTGCAAATCAATTATATAAGCCTATGGTGTTTGAGTGAGGCATTTTCTTTAGTGTAATTTGTTTCCCGGTATCTGATGACATCAAATAAGAAACATGGGAGGTTAACTATGAGTTTAGGGTTTCTCCTCCCCTGCTTTAGGTGGATTAAAAGTATCATGACATCCCCACCCAATACATATTATTTCCCATCACAAGTGAGATATTTCTTTACCTAAGAAGCAAAAATTTTCCAAGGTGTTGTTAAGATTTCCATTTGTATACCTTTTTGTATCCCTTGAGAGTTGAATATGATCTCAGGAAGGGGTTCACCTTCCTTATGGAAGAGGTGAATGATGCGATTTTGGGAGAATACCCATGAATTTGATGCCAAATTTAGGGAGGCCGTATATGGTACTAATAACAATACAATTGACTTCAATTTGTATCCCCTTACCTTTGTGTGAGTTTTTTTTCAAAATTTATAAAAAAATTTCAACCAATTAAGCATCATGCCCTTCAATTTTTAATGAAATATAACCAATCTGCGCCATGGAAAACTCAAGAAAATACAACATTCTATAGGAGTAATGTGGATAATTTAGGTTCTAATTTCTTTTATGGCCCATCCTGTAAAAATATACAAAATGAAATATTTTAAACAAGTAATGTTTTTCTCTGTAGGAACAAAAATCAATTCCTTTTCACCGTAACAATCTCTTAATTATCACTTCCTTATCCAAGGTAGATACTTGACAATGTTAGTTATGTGAATGGTGGTATCCCATTGATAACTAATCCTTGTAGTCATTTGACACACTTTTGGTATTGGAATTGATTGATGCTACTTCTCAATATTATGTTACAATTTGAAATAAATGTTATTTCCTTGCTTCATCTATGTTAAATGTTATACATAAACCGACCAAAATCATGTTGTTATGATATCATCATTTCTTTTCCTCCCTTTTTAATTTTTAATTACATTTGATTTTGGAATGTTTAGAAAGAAAATCCCTAAGTAAGAAAATTAAATACACCTTACCTCATTAAAACATGTATCCTTCGATTTTTGTATTCCATTCCTGGATTTAAAAAAACTTATAGTTAGTTTTCATGTTATGAAATTAATTTCCCCTACCTTTTATTATCCGCATGGTGTTACTATTTTTTTGGGATTTTTTGTATTTTTGAAATAAGAGAGGAGAAAAATATCATTTATGATTCTAATTTTCTCCCTTAATTAGAGTTATGAAATTATTTATCGCATTTGGGTGAAATAACTACATTCTTCCATGAAACCAAATTTAGCACATGATTGAATTTCCTTAGTAAAATCATTGTTTCTCTAAATCCACTGATAAAGTCTCAATCTATGTCCATTTACTAATAGATTTCTCTTCTCTCCATCAATAGGTAATTTCTTGATTGATCCATTATCATAAATATTCTCTACTTGATAGGGCCCCAACCATATAGTCCTTAAATTTCCTTTAAACTATTGATACCTTGAATCAAACAGAAGGGCCCACTATCCTAATTTAAATCTCTTGGTCTTGATTTGAGAGTCATTGCATAAATTTATTTGATGTTGGATGAGGTCAGATTGTTGTTGAGCCTCTAACCTCATATCATCTAACTCATCCAATTGAATAATCCTTTATTTTTGTGTTAGATCAATCTCAATTCCCACCTCCAATGTTGTCCTTAATATATGCAACTCAAACTATATAAGAAGTAGTGGTTTCTTCCCATACATAATTTCATATGGAGAGAAACTCATGATAGTTTTCCATGTTATATTATATGCCCAAATTTCTTTAGAAATCCTTAGCACCCAATATTTCATGGTTTCATCTCGCAACCTTTGTTAAGATGTTTTCCAATTCATTTTTGTGACGTCAACTTTCCCATTGGCCTAAGGATGGTATGGTGATGACATATGGTGCTTGATATGATAAAGTTATACAAATACCTCAATCATGTTGGACATGAATTGAGGTACTTGGTAAGACACCATGGATCTAGGTGCTCCAAATATTTACACGATCCTATGGTATAAGAAATCATCTCCAACTTCTTCATTAGCATAAGGGTCATGAACTTATTCCCATTTTTAGACATAATCAGTGCACACCAATAAGTACTCTTTTCCATAAGATGGGGGTATATTGGTCCAATAAATTCAACTCCCCACTTCTCAAAATGTGCTAAAAATAGTTGAGGATTAAGGGTCATTTCCTTTGGACAAGGCAGGATTCCCCATTCTTTTGCATGCACCACATCACCATATGTATATTTTGGCATTATTGTGAAGGGAAGGCTAGTAATACCTAAATCCAAGGATTTTTGGATTTTCCTCTTAAATGAATAATGTCCTCCTCTTGGTTCATCATGGAAAGCTCTTATGATGTCATACACCTCATCTTCCCTAACACACCTATGAAGCACCATATTAGGACCACATTTAAATAAAATTCCATTACACCATGTATAAGTAACACTATTTCTAACCAATATTTTTCTTTCTTTTTCTTGTAAAATAAATAAGAAACTTACTCATGGTTAGATAATTAGCAATATCAGAAAACCATGGTGAGTGTGTTAAAATTACAAACAAGTGTTCATATGGAAAATGGTCTTCAATAGGTTATCCTTCACCTAAAACATTCAATCTTGAGAGGAATTCAACAACAACATTATCCTTTCCTGGTTTATCAATGATTTTCAAATTAAATTCTTGAAAATGGAGTGATGATATATAATTATCCCCCTACTACTAGCTTGTTCATCAAATACCTTATTGTTGAATGGTTTGTGTATACAAATATTTTATATCTAGTAACATAATGTCTAAATTTATTAAGAGAATAAACAACATCCAAAAATATTTTTCAGTCTGTGGTGTAATTTTTCTCTGTAGGGGTTAAGTTCTTGCTAATAAAGTAAATTGCATACATCTTCCCTTCTTCATATTTTTTTCTAAGAAATTATCTCATTGCATTGTTGTATGTATCAATATGAATATAAAAAGGATGCCCCCAATTGGGTTTTCTAAAAACTAGGGCAATAGTTAATTTCTATTTTATAAATTCAAAGGATTTTTGGCATTAATATTTCCATTCAAAAACATGGTCCTTTGTAAGTAAAGAGAACATGGGTTCAACAATTTTTCTGAAATATTTGATAAACCATCTATAATAACCTATATGTCCTAGAAAAATATTAGCATCAGTCTAATTTTATGGTACAAGATAGTTATTAATGATCTCTATTTTCTTAGGATCAACTGAATACATGTACAAGATATATGATGACCAAAAATAACTCCATGATCAACCATAATTAAATATTTCTCAAGAATCAAGGAGATTCGATGTTTTTCACATTTTGCTATTTTTTTCTAAATTAATAAAAGATTCTTGAAAATTAGCCCCATGGATGTTAAAATCATCCATGTGTACTTCAATACAATTAGAAGTGAGATCTATAAAAATATCTAGGAATTCCATTTGAAAGGTATCGGGTACATTACATAAACCAAATATTAAAAAAATTGTATGCAGATGCTCCCAAGGACATATGAAATTGTTTTTATATTGATCTTCTAGAGCTATACAAATCTGATTATAGTCACTAAATTCATCCAAAAAGGAGTAATATTTCTTACCTGTTAGATTATTCAAAAATTTGTTAGTAAAAATAAAAGGAAATAATATATCTTATAGCCTTGTTAAGCTCCTTGTATTCTATGTATATTCTCCATTTAGAAATATTTTTGGAACTATTAAAAATGGGGAGCCCCACTGACTATCATATATAAGATAGATAAATCTTACTCTTGGTAGTTTATGTATATCATCTTTAACAATATCTTTGAGTGCTAGGTTGATCCTAGTTTGTAGTTATTTGATTATTTAAACATTTTTAGTATAAATGTGATGAGTATAGATGTTGGGGTGTATTCCTCTCATATAAGTATAATCCCATGCAAAGGATTTAGAATGATTTATCAAAACATTAATGACCTTAGCTTCTGATCACCATTTAAATTTCTACCAATGTTCAATTCCTTTCCTAGCTGAATGGATATTTGTTTAATCTTAGGTATATTTTCTTTCTTATTTTCATTTACCAGAGAATTCAAAGGATAGAAATGAGGTTGTAACTTATGAAATATTGTTATGTTTTCATAAAATTCCCCTCAAAAGATATGATTCTAGCCAAAGGACAATGAAAATCATTTAATATGTGTTTCTCATGATAAGAACATGATTGAGAAGGGGCATAATCATATATTTCAACATAACCTTATTTATAAATTTCACACTCTAGAACCATATTTTCATTTTTGGGAGCGAGTAGATAATTCTAGAGAAAGAATAGTTCTTTCCGAAGCCATAATGGTTTTGTTTGGAGCCAAATGGTTATTTCTAGAGCCAAAATAGTTATTTTTGGATCCAGAATGGTTCTTTCTAGATTAGGATTCTCATCTAGGTTCATATATGTTCCCTCTATTTCATCCACTTGTTTTTTACTACAATCATTGCTAAATAAGAAGGGATCATATGATTCTGATTCGGTCCATCAAATCAAATATGTTCACAAGTTCCTAAACAAGACCGAGTATAAGGATAAAGAGAAATGTTATTTTATTTGGATCAATTTGATATAGTCATATTTACATACCTACAATCAATATATGTAACAATAGTAGCAAGCCAAGGTATTCCTAAAATAATTGGATAGCCATGTTTCTGATTTTTGGGATACAAGATCATAAAGTCTATTGGATATTCCCATGATTCAACTATAACTATTACATCTCTTATGACCCCATCTTGAACAAAAATGGTATGGTCTACCATTTGAAGTATAGTGCTAGTTGATAGCGTTCTTGTTAAAGATAATAGATTCAATGTGTCTGTTATCATTACATTAATAACAACTCAAGATATACCAAGATATTAGTTATTATTTGTCTATCTATGGTAATAGTGATGCGTGGACTCCCTAGATCCCCATAATTAGGTAACAACAACTTTCCTACTAATAGATCAACTAAATTTTCATAAACTTACATTATTTTTGGGTATTATTTATTTCAAGCCGGTGTCTTTATGAAAAGGTCTCTAATAGGCATCTTTATCAACTTCTAAAACTACTGAAAGCAATAACTCTAAACTACTAATAATTAAACAAAAATTCAAACAAAATTTATTCTACTGAAACCAACATGTAGGAAAGAAATGATTTGCAAAATAAAGATACATTGAAATGAAATTTGTTGGAATATATATATAATGAAATAAATACCAAAAGAGATATACTAATTCAAATGGAATATTACAAGTGCTAGCAACAATTTTTTTAGATAAGGTAAAAAGGATTTGGTTTTGAAGGGACCAAAAACCCTATACAAAAAGATTCTAGGTAGAAGAAGACCCAACAAAGTATTGAACAATATGTGCTTGAACAAAAGGAAACTAAAAAGCAAGGCATGACCAAAACATGTCTACATATTTATATAATTTTTTTACATTAATACAAAACATAAGCCATGACTTAGATGAAAGAAAAATAGCACAATACCTTGAAAAAGGTTATCAAAAGGGTCACAATCATTTCCCTTTTCTTTGGGGAGCTTTGATTTTGGTCCTCACACTTGGGTTGCTGTTCATAACACCTAAAATATCATCCTTCCATGAAATAATGACTTTTTAGGAGTCTTCTTAATGTTGTCTTTTCCTCCATCTCCATGGGATATTCTTCTCCAAGCTACTCATCACCAACGTCATATTCTCCTTACCCACCGCCACTTTAGTCTTGGTAATTTGGTATTACTGAGAATACAAATTATTTGTTCCTACCTATCAATACCTACATTCAACCCTCCAATCCTTTTATTATGTACCTCCATTTTATGTTGACACTCCCTAACTTTCTACGAATGAGGTTTTTGTTGACCTGGGAGGATTTTTTCCATAGTGGATTCAACCCTTAAAATTATTTCTTCCCAATCAACAAATTTTTGTCTCTTTCCTTACTAGAAGAAATACCCCGTGTTCCTTATTGCATTGTTTCAGTTGCAAAGAAAATTAACAGAAATTCCATCCATATTATCCTACAATCCACATTTTTAAAAATGTTTCATTTTCATGACAAGGGTTTTATTGTCGAGAATCCACCTCACTATGGGCAGGATGAGCGGGAATTAAAGGTTTACCTTTTTGGAATACTAATAGGATTAAATCGATGCATGAGGATATCCACTTTTTCATTTTTGAAGTTAGAGATAGAAGAGGTGATGGATCTCAGGAGAAAATAGGGTAAACTCATAGCTTGATTTCTTTGTAGATAGTTGAGTATAGAGAGGTGATAGGAAAATATTTTCCTAAATTTTCCTTCAAGGGTAAGGTATTTCATTACCACCATGCAAACATCCGACCATTGATTTGGGAGACAACTTCTAGCAATGCCATCATCAAACATGAGAATTTTCTCATCAGGACCAAAAAAGTGGTAATTTCATGCTTACACCTAGTTTTATCCTTGAAAAGTTTGAGACCTTCCAAGGATAATCCTGTGGCCTTAAAAATGGCCTCCTCAATGACACATATCTCCATACCCCTAAAATTAAGACTCCCTCCCTCCCAAGCATTTCCAAATTCAATTGCAAGTTAAGGGTCATTACCTTTAAGACACTTGGACGTAGTTAGAGAACCCACATATTTGTAGATGCCTCCATAGAGTTACATGATTATTCATATGAAGGTAAGTGCGCAGTTTAGTTCTTACTTTGTTACCTCCCATTTTGAACCAAACTCATTGCAAATTTTGAAACATGGAAAAGTGAATCCACACACCCGAGTAGAAAAAAATAAGCTCAAAAATGGTTGATCCATTACCGTTTCGAGAGATAATGGACCCATACAAGTGATTCTTGGAGACCATCATTCCAAATCCTGTGAAGTCTTGTCATCATTAACTAGTTTTAAAATGTTCAGCCATGGTATTAGATCACCCTGCCATGTCACCTTTTCTAACATGTAACTCCCATGATTAGCTAATCCATTTGCGAGTTTATTACCCATCCTATAAATGTAATTAATATCTACATTTTCAAATGATGTTAAAAAATTCTTAGACTCCATAATGATGTTATTTAATTTCCAACCAATGTTCCCAGGACTCCTTAGAGCATTAATAACGCATATAGAATCACCTTCTATGACTAGATATTTAATATTCATATAGATACATTATTCAATAACCCATAACATAGCCATTAAATTAACATAAATTTTTGAATGATTACCCAAAGGTATCACATAAGCTCTTATACATTCCCCTAAAAATCCCCTCCATATGTTTTGTAAATCCATAAAAGTTTAATTTAAAGATGCCATCCGGTGGACATCCCCACTTAGTACAATTTTATTAATAACCATATCTTTGTTATTAGCGTTACTTGTGGGATTGAGATTCAAACCATTCAGAATGGATCTTTCAAAGGTAGGGCATAGCTTACATTATTTTTATTGATTTGGGCATTTTCTTTTAGAGCTTGATTTGTCCCAACAACATTTTTAATGTTAGAAGATTAGTTATGGAAAATTTTGTTTTTCCTCTCTAACTAGATTCCCGGAGGATATGGGGTACACAAAATTTCCATACCTATTTTGTGAAGTTGTAATGAAAATATAAAAACCATTGTTAGGAAGAAGAGAGACATCTCTCGAGAAAGGACCAAATGAAACCGAAGACATCAAGAAAAATAGAGAAAACCCGAAAAGCAAAAGTACATTCCATGAAAAGATGATTGGTAGTTTCATCATGTTGTTTGCACAAGTTACATCTATTTATAATAATCATACCTTTCTTCCTAAGTTTATCCACAATCAATATTTTTTGAACCACTTCCTAGAAGAAGAAGTTGATTTTAGGGATAAGGTTTTTGTTCCATATTTTCTTCTAGTAGCCATTAGATTCTATATGCTCAAAATTCAGAAGGTAACCAGATTTAACCTCATAATTTCTTGAGTCCATGTCTCTCCATATCAATTCATCATGAAATATTCTGTGAGGTATATGAAATTCCCTTAGTTCCTAATTTAGAACTTCAAAAGGATGTTGCGGCGAGTATAATATGGAGGTGGTATTAATTGAACCCAACTTATCTCCTCATTCCAGTAGGTACACACCATCTCCCCATATTTAAGGGTGCATAATTGATTTAAGTAGATTCATGGATCATCCATTTTGATAGGCTTATCCCCAATCTAAGGATCATCCTAAAATTTAGTGTTATCCCTTAGATTTCATTTAGAAATCTTAACAAAAAACTTTCTAGATTGACTAAGGTTGTTCAAAAAAATAGATCCTTTTGGAACCTCCTGGTCAAAGAAGAAACCCAACGTGCCACCAACGTTTCACAAGTATTTCACTTTCAAAATTTCTATCCAATTACCCCCTTCTTTGTAAATTCTCCATCAAAATTTTGTAATTAAGTCTTGATTCATGATCTATAGGTTATTCAATCATAGGCCCCCTATCTTTAGGTCTAATAACCTTATCCAAAGCAATCAATGGAATCATAGTCTTGTCCTTTGTACTTGACCATAATAATCTCTTTTGAATACTCTCAATGGATTTCATAACTTTCATAGGAATAATGAAAATACAAATTATGTAGACATCAATTCCCTGCATAGAGCTTTGAAGGAGTTACAATTTTCCCGTTTGTGAGAGAAAATATCCTTTCCATGAAGCTAATTTTTTGTGGAACCTCTCAATAAGTTTATTCCATCCCTCATCTTCCATTTTTATCCCACATAGTGGCATACCAAGGTAGTTGTCTGGGAGAGATTTAACATTACACTCCATGATATTAGCTTGACCCTAGTTTTTCGTTCACCCTTAACATCAAGAAGAAGAAGCAAATCTTACAAAAATTCACTTGTTGACATGATACTTCTTCATATTTTCTAGTGATGTTATTGAAATAATGAGCCTCCTGAATCACCACCGAACAAGAAGCACCATATCATCCAAAAATTATTGAAGGCATTGATTAACCACATCATTGAAAAACCTTACTCCTTCTAGTCTTCCTTTATTTTGAGCTTTTGAACATAGCTTTCTCAAGGATACCACCAAAATGATATATAAAAAAGGGGAAAGAGGGTCCCCTTGCCTTAGACCCCTTTCCAAATTGAAGAAACCATGATGCTTACACTTAATGAAAACCAAAAATTTGGGAGAAGAGGTGCATGATTGAATCATTGTTGTTATTAAGCTCAATGTAGAATTCTAAAATACAAGAGAAACATGAACATAAATACCACAATAGTCAATTTCTCAATTGAGTGGGCCCTTTCTCTCCCTTGGATTGTATTGTTAACATATTTTCTCTAAGAACAACATGCTTTTATTCATTCAAAAAGGAGTCTCTTACAAATCAACTAAAAAAATATATAACTACTCTTATTTTCCTATTACATTCTTTTGTTTCATCATTTCTATTACACACACACACACACACACACACACACACACACACACACACACACACACACACACACATATTATCCCTATATATTATATATTGTCACATCAGTCAAGACAAGAATTTTATGTCCACTTACTCTCAACACATTCCCAGGAATCTAGGTAGCTAGATATGAAAATAGTTTAGAAGTTGGTTACAACTCATAAAATAACTAAGAACCAGATTCCTTGTTTTTAGTATTCATTAACTTCTTCCAAAACAGTCTTCATAATGGAGTAGGCACATCCAACCTTGACTATACCACATAGAACTGGTGTTTATTATAAATTTATCGACACACACACATCACCATGCATATTATTAAATAAGTTAGTTAGGAAAAACCTAAATCATTAGTTCACATAGTTGAAATAAGGATAAGACGCATTATTTCCTTACTTTGGACTTGATCCTTAAAACCATCCAATGCATTAATTAATGGTTTTAGAGTAAAAGTATTATTATTTGATGATTTAATGGGTTAATTTATGGACTCATCATCTTTGGATGGAAAATGAAAATGTCGAAATATTGTAATTATTATGAGACTATGAAGATGTGTTCCCTACAAAATTTAGTGAAATAAAAGGAGTGGATCCATCAATCGATGAAATGTGTATTGAGTTTAAAGATGAAGAAAAACCTATAAATAAATGGCCATATAGATTTAATATGAATATGAAAGAGATGGTAAAAACATAACCTGGATAGGGTGATAGAAGAAAGTCTAATATACCCAATAGAGAAACCAGATCGAGGTAAGTTTGATAGTCACCCAACCAAAGAAAATGGGAGAAATAAAAATCTATGGAAACTATAGGGCTGTAAATGATACATGTGTTAATGACCCCTTCCCAACTCCATTCATAAATGAAATATTAGAAGAAGTAGTAGGACATGAAGTATAATCTTTTACAGATGGATTTAGTGGCTACCATCAAGTCCAAATTGCATAATAAAATAAATCCAAAACCACTCTCACAACCGAATTGGGAAGCTTCACATTAAAGGTCATGTCGGTTGGACTAAAAATGTACCCAAAATCGTTTCCTAAGATTTTGTTAGTGCATTCCAAGATTTCATTCATAACTTCCTAGAAGTATACCTTGATGATTGGGTCATATTGTCCTTATTTAAATAACATGTATCCAAGGTCCTCTTAATTTTAGAAAGATATAGAGATCTTTAAATCACATTAAATTTGAAAAAATATTTTTATTTACACCATTTGGAGTGCTACTTGGGCACATAGTATGTAAAGAAGGAATTTTGGTTGATCAAGCAAAAATAGTTTTCATAATTGGACTCAAACCACCAACAACACCCTCAGATCTCTACGCATTCCTAGGACACACATGGTATTACAAAAAATTTATCAAGGGATATGTAAGCATAGTACTACCTTGTGAGAATTTGTTATTTAAGGGTGAAATTTTTAATGGACAACCGAATATAAAAATAGATTTACATAGCTATACGAAACTAGTTAGTGCGTCGATACTAGTATTTCCATATTATTCAAATATTTTCCATGTGCATGTTGATGCATCAGGTAGTGTAATTGGTGCAATTATATCTCAACAAGGGGAAGGAGGAATATAAAATCTAATCCAATTTGTAAGAAGAAAATTGTCACCCGTAGAAAGAAATTACACAAATATAGAATGAGAAGCTTTAGATATGATTTTCATACTCTAAAAGTATAAGAAATATCTGTTAGCAAATGAGTTTGATTTTATCATAGATCACCAGACATTGTGATATCTAGTGAATAAGCAACTCTTGGGAGATAAGATATCAAGAAGATCGATTCTAATCCATGAATATAAGTTTAAAATAAATGTGAAACCAGGAAGAGAAAATGTAAAATTAGACCACTTGAGTTTCATAAACATAGGAGAATAACTAGAGGAATTAGATGAATATTCTCCATATGCACACTATTTTTTGGTCATTGCAATAATTGAACAAGTGGAAGAGATTGCAAAGTTTATATAACAAGGAATTTTTGCAAAACACTATACAAAAAGAGAAAATAAAAAAACTAATTACAAACACCCTACCATAAACTATCATTAATGGATTTTGAACAAACTTGGAAAGGATGAAGTATTATGTTGATTTGTACTAGAAAAATCGAAGATATATTTTTCTACGTGAAGCTCATGAAGGTATTGTTGGAGGACATTGAAAGGGATCTCACTACAAAATAATATTGTAGAGCACAATTTAGTTGCCAACCTTGTTTTAGGATGCACATCATATGGAAAATCATTCTAAATTTTTTCAACAAGTGGGGAAACCAAATTAGAAGGATGTTCGACATCAACATAAAAATGCATCTTAATTATGTGTTTGGAATGTAACCATTTGAGAAATGGGGAATAGACTTCATTGGTCCAATTCACCCTCCATTAAGAAGGTCAAGAGTAAGATAAATAACTATAGGAACCGAATATTTTATAAAATGGGTAGAAGTTGTATCCATACTGAATTTATCAACAAGGGATACAACTAAATATATATATGAAAACATAATAACTAGATTTGGATGTCCATAAAAATTAGTAAGTGATAGGGGAACACATTTTTTGAATAATACCATTAAAATCCTCATATAAGAATTTATGATTGTTCACTACAAAATTACAAGATATCACCCACAATAAAATGGAAAATTAGAATCTACAAAAAAGTATTGGAGAAAGTCTTAAAAATATCTATAATGTACAAAGGGATGATTGGGAAGATCAAATACGTGCGATTACTGTTTACATACAAAACCAACTACAAGAGAAGTATAAGAAAATAACATTTTAGTTGGTTTATGGAATTGAAACAATCATTCCTATTTCACATTTTTATTATATTGTTTCTTTGAAGTGTTCATGAAATAGATAGGGTAATGGGTGTAGGAGGAATACTTGTTCAAATTTCGATTGATGGGTTATTGCATGCGTATGACTTCCAAATCCACAACTGATTGTGAGAGATTCCTTTTGGCTAGGAGGAACTACCTGTAATGAAAACAAGACCACCAGAAGGAATTAAACAATATGGGTAGTGGACTGCCTAGCGTAAGCTAGATCCAGAAGTATGATACTTCCTAGATGGCTGTCATCCACTATTTAAAATAAATTAATGCTGTAAAAAGTAAATCCTATTGTTATTTTAAAATGTTTTAGGTATCTCACTTAAAAACACAATAAGAAATAGATCTCATATAACAGGCTAAGATAGAATAAAATCCAAAGGTCAAATGATTGGTTATGGGTCTCTGCAGATCTGATAAAGGTCTCAGGTAGGTCACAAGTGGATGAGGGTAAGATAAAATTAAGTGGATAGGTCTCTGTTTAGGGCTATGTGGGAAAACATAGAGATCGGTGTCGGTCAAGGGTGACCGACGGTGGTTAGGTGTAACCGGTGCCGATTACTGTGAGATCTGGAAATGTCACAGAACGGGATTTTGGTCTCCTTTGTGATTACACAAAGGACTTTGGTTAGTTAGGACAAGGTATTGGGTGACAGGAGTAGGCTTTTGCGAGGTTTTAATGGGTATATTGAGGTGGGAGTGTGGAGAAGGTCAATAGGGAGGCAAAGTAAAAAAATGGATGATAAAATGATGAAGAAAGGAAATAACCAAGAACGTATGATGTTGTACTTACTTGGATTCCATTCCTAGAGGCTTGTGTGTGAGGGTGGATGTGTTGATGATGGGCTTGAGGTTGCAAGTGATCACTAATCTGAAGAAAATCTTTTGTATGGGCTACATGTACACTCCTCTTTGCTTGGATAGATAAGATCGTATTTGGAATGGATGTGCGGAGAAGATGCTCAATTTCCTTCCTTGGATGTGAGTTTTGTAAGAATTGACTCTCGAAGATGCGTTATCTCTCGAGATGTGTTCTTGCTTGTCTACTTTATCCCAATTTTTTTCCAACTTCCTAGTTCCAACCTTGAGAATAAGGTTGTTTTGAGGTTAAATTGTAACCGACAATGTTCCAGCTTAACGGCAACGGTTAGGGTAATCGACGTCGGTCAAGGTGGGATTTCCTAGGTTTACTAAACTTAGGAGATCCTCTTGATTTTCTTAGATCTCGTGTCATTATCCCACGTATTAGACTGGGAGCTTCTTGTGAGCATGCGGGAATGTGGTTAGAGGGAATGTAGGCATTGATTTTTAGGGTTTGGGTAAGTCTTAGTTAGTTATGGTAACTTCTAAGAATATGTCTTAGGTTGAGTTATCTTGGTGAGGTGTCTAAGTGAATCAGTATGTGTAGATATTATTTAAATAAGATATTTAAATAATAAATATAGTGAGGATAATGCATTAATTAAATTAATATTAGTGGGGTGAAGGGGGTCATGGCTAGGTAAATGTAATAAAGGGTGCTTATATGTCGAGGGATGAAAGGGGAGTGTGACCTAATTTTAGTGTCTACATTTTTCCCCTTTTTGTTGTGTAGCTTGTATTGGTAAGCGATGCTAACAAAAATAAGATGTGGTTGCCCCATGTCTAGGTGAAGGTGATCCTCCTCAAATAAGGAATTGACAAGGAAGCAGGTGAAGTGGTGATTGGTTTGATAAAAGGTAAATGTGAGGAAAAGGAAAGTGGTTACAGGAAAAATGGGTGAGCCGTATATGCGCGCAATCTAGGTAATGGGTCAAGGTCAAAGGTAGCAACAGTCAAACACACACACACGTATAAACTACAGCATGCTATCGGGTTGAAGAGTAGGCAAACTCTACATCATCTAAGGTTGATAGGTTTATCTCGAACAAGGTTGAAGTGAATCCGGTATCCAAGGTATAGGATATGGTTAGGAAACACAATGTAGGTTAGGTGCAGGAACGTTTAGGTATGTTCGTACACCAAAGGTAGGGTCAGGATAAATGGTCATGGTAATAGGCTAGGTAAGGTCATTAGGTCAATCAACATAGGTAACAGTGCCACAAGGTATAACAAACACATGAGGTCAAAGGTCACTAGCGATGGTCCAGTCCAAATATCTAGGTTGCGGCATGGGTAAGGCTGAGGTATGGGTAAAATAATGAGTCCCCAAAGAAGGACAAATGGAGGTAGTAAATGATGAGATCGGGAAAGGTAAGGTAGTGGGTTTAGGTAAAGGTGGGATGGGGTAAAGAGCAAGGTAGAGGGTGGGGTAAAATGGAAAAGTGTGGGCAATGTGTAGGTTAGGTTGACTGATGGTGGTCATGTATAACCGACTTCGGTATAAGAAAATCGATGATGGATAGGTAGGGCACGAGACCGATCTTTGGTCAAGGGGAATTGACGCTTGTAGGTTAGTCGGGTTTTGTATAAAAACAAAAAATCCACATTTTTATTATTCATTTGTGATTTGTGAAGTGAAGAAATGAAAAAAAAAGAGAGAAAAGTGAGAAAAGTGTCTGGAGGAAATGGGACAGTGAGCTGGCAGTGTGATTTGACAGTGGTTGGGTTGGTGAGTAGCGGGTCCATGAGATCTTTGCAAGGGATTCGATTGGTCGGAGGGTGTGGGTAGATATTCAAAGTGATGGTAGAGGCTGGAGAGGGCTCGGGTAGACCACGACATAGTGGCTAGACGTGCCACCGAGATGGTGGCAGCGTGATGAGGTAAGCACCTAACTCTATAGTGTGAATTAGATAGATTAGAGGTTGTAATAGTTGTTATTTGTAGGGTTTTGTGGGTTTTGTTTTTTGTGGGTGGGAAAAAGTGAAATGTGGGTATGGGGGAAAAATGGGAAAAAAAGAGGGGGAGGGTAGGAAATTGGATAGGTGGGGTGGGTAGGGGTTTTGGGGTAGTGTAGGTCATTATAGGTGGGGTAAAAGGGATAGGTGCGAGGTTTTAGAAAAAGGGGGCTTAGGAAGTCATGATTTTTTTCGCGATAGTGATTTGGCGTTAGTCAAGCTTAATTTGGTGTCGGTCACCAGTAGAACTAGGATTGGTCACCTAACAAGTGACCAATGTCGGTTACGTGGTAACCGTGGTCGGTCAAGGTGAACTGGTATTGGTCACAAAATAGGTGACTGATGCCGGTTTAAGGGTGACCGGAGTTAGTTAGGATGAACTAGCACTGGTCGAGATTTTAGGCACAAGGGTCCAAAAGTGATGTAGGTTAGGGGTTGAGGTTGATAGGGTAAAAATAGGGTGGTGGGTAATGATAAGTGATGAATATGGTCATGGTAAAGGTAGATTAATGTTGTGTTTGGATTGTATGCGTGGTCGATCGCGATTGTATATGCAGATAGGGTTCCGCCATGTTAGTGACATTACGTAGCTTAGTGAGCCCTTTGGAGCTATAGCACGTGGAGGTAGTGGGCTTGAGTGGTATTCAGTGCTACCGACATACTATTTGGCAACCTAGTTTGATGGTCACACTCATCAATAGATGGGACTTCGTGACCAACACATTCTACCTTCCGACTTGTGAGATGACAATCACCCTGGAGGACGTGTTCTAGATTTTGAGGTTACCCATATTGGGGCCTAGGTGTACTCTATCTCCATGAGGCCTCGAGAGGAGCTAATCGGGAAAATATTTGGCAAGGGGGTGGCAGAGTTGAAGTTCCATAGTGCGATTTGAGCTATGGTGAGATGTACCTAGCCCAGTTTGGATGAGATGAGGCTAGTAGTTTTATTGATGGAGGCAGTGTGCTACTATGCACTACCTAATGTAGAGGGTGGATGCTTTCCCTAATCACTGATGGGGTGATCCATAATATGATGGTGCATGAGACATGGTTTTCCTGGGCACCAGATTCTTAGTGCAACTATCCAAAGAGTGTGGGCATATGGGTGGTTGTGCAAGTTTAGCCTTTGTTGTACATTTACACCTGTACTCACTGGGCCTACGAGCACATAGTCTATGTTTGACCTATAGGGATGCCCTAAGCAGATGCATTCCTAGCGAGATCTATGTGGTTGGGATACAGGAGATGGGTTCCGGTTGTAGGAGAGTGGAGGTCAGATAGGCCGACATATGATGTGGCCCATTGTCGGTAGTTATTAGAGGGGTTGTCTGGAGTGGAAATTATCTAGAGGCCATATGTGGGATTCCCCTCATATAGGCACATGCATGAGGAGCTAGCTGAGCTCCAGCTAGAGAGATGGATATAGGGTCATCGTGCCAGGGAGGATGAGATGATCTTAGTCGATTGTGGTTTGATGACAATTCGGTCTCTGCACAGATATCCCCCATCCTTAACATAGTATTAGAGAGATGATGTGGAGAGGTGTTCACCTCTACCACAACCTACTGATGCCTCCGGGAGAGGAGGAGCAACTAGTGGATTGGTGTATTGATGATGCCGGATGCACAGATAGGTATAGGCAGTGGTGGGCAGCTCAGCTATGAGCCATACCACCTAGACTAGGGCAGCCAGATTTTACGACCGTGACGGTGAAGAGATGCCCTGCAGGGGTAGATAGCGATGCTGATAATACAAATAGGTATACTACGAGACATAGTTGGAGGGTCGAGAGGTAGAGGTAGCAGAGCCAAGAATACAGTGGCTAGTCTGCGGGACCGAGATGGTAGATGGAGGGGGTGGAGGAGATGGAGGAGATGGATGAGATGGATATAGGGATGGTCGGGTGGTAGTCCTTCGAGGCTGTGGCGAGGTTTACAGGCGATTGGCCACAATCAGAGACACACAAATTAGGGCCTTACAGGCCCAGATACATGCATAGGGATAGGGGCACCACCACGGGCGCAGTAGATGGTCCTAGTTCATAAGCTAGCGTAGGGTAGGTACAGGGGTTGAGACCTATGGGACCACCATAGACCGTGCCTATATCTAGGTTACGGGATGCCCTAAGTGAGGTGAGATACTATCGTAGGGACTAGCCCATGGGCAGCCAGGATAGAATTCCTCTCTTATGGAGAGTACAGAGTAGAGTAGGCGTCCAGTGAGAGGATGAGATCCCACACACATAATGTGGAGAGCACAGGAGGGCAGCGAGCTCCGAGGCCTAATTAGGGAGAGGCCACTAGTGTACGATGACTAGAGTGAGGTGATGTGCTAGTAGGGACACAGGAGGCCGAGGGTGTAGGTGACATGAGATGGAGGACATCCGGTGAGATGTCTGATATGTGGCCACCCGATTTTGATGTATATTAGTGATTATTCGATATATATGCTTTGTCTGTGTGTGTCAAGATAGTTGTATTTTTGATCATATACTAGGCTACGAGCCAAGACAAGTGAGGATGTACAAGTGATATTTGTATATTGTGAGCATATACCGGCTTGCATGTTGAATATTTTTATATTGATTCATTCATTCTTTGTGTATATATGAGACCGGCCTGTGTGCCGATGACATTTTGTATTGTATATTAGCCTACGTGCCAAATTTTTGAGATGATGGCCATGATGAGATAGGCATGTATTTTGAGATACACATTTATTGATTTATACGATGAGATTCATGGTCCTGTTGTGATGTGTTAATATGTTTATAAGATATTGGATGTATGGCTTGTGTTAGATGAGATATGGATGTGTTACTTTGATGTGGTTTGAAATTAGGTGAGTTAGGCATGATAGAGTTAGGTTGGTGTAGGCATGGATCGAGTCAAGTTATAGGCATGGTTAAGGAGTTGGTTTATGATTCATTATTGTTTGCAATGAATGATAGTCTGGGTCATATGTGGAATGTTGTATAATCTATGCATAGTGATGATAGAGGGATGGTAGGTGTAATAAATGTATGCTGTGGTAAGCAACTTGTTATGTATGTGGCTTAATTTCTAATTATGTTACAAAAGGGGAACTAAGTGAAATGTGATGTAAATGGTGAGTTAGGTATGGTTGATGAATTGTTTAGGGTAGAGGATGGCCGAGCTAACTTCCAAGGGCCCCATGCCCTCCAGAGTGCTACCTACATAGTCCCGATGAAAAGGGACCTCAGGCCGATGTAGTTCTCCCATGAGATAGGGAAGAATATGAAAATGAGTTAGTAGGTTTGTGTGCATGTTGTGGGTTTAGGTGTAATAGGTGTGGGTAGATTATAGGTAAAAGGATATAGGTGAAGGTGATTATGGCAAAAGGGGAAGAATACCCCAAAGGTAAGCGTTGAGTACCAAGTCTTGTATAAGGTAATCAAAATGTAAACAAAGATGGTTAAAAGATAAGAGGGGGGCAATAGAGCCACTGATTGGGTAGGATCATACCGAGTAGATCATACCTTGGAGGGGGTGATGAACACAAGACCCGAAAGGCATTGCATGATTAACGGTTCCATGGTGAAAGTAGTCACAAGATCACCAAATGTCTAAATTCCAAGATGTCCCTTGAGGCAATTGAGGAAATGAGAGTGAAAATGGTAAGGTGGGTGAAAGGTAGTTAATTTTATATGGTTTGAGTGACAGTATTTTGGGCAAGAGGTCCAAGGTCACAATGGGCAAGTCCATGACTAAAAGGTTTGTTGTTGAGATAGACTGATTGATGTGGGAAGTCTATATGGGATAAATAATATGGTACTCCTTGAGGTCTTTGTGAAGCTGATCGATGTGAGAAGCTTGAGTTTCTCTCTTTTTTTTGAAAGCTTCACATAGTTGTCCTTCGAGGGAGCAAATCTATTTATAGTAGCAATTTTTTCGAGAGGAAGATGTCCTTTTGAGGGAGTCATCTTTTTTATTATAAGTTTGACTCAAGGAGTTTGGTCCCATTGGAGGTCTTTGAAATCATGGACAAGACCAAGGTGAAGGATAGGACTCTTGTTCAAAAGGCAAGGTGGAACGACCATGGGATCTCATCTAAAGGTAGACAAAAAGTATCCATGAGAATCATGCTATGTGTAGTGTCATGGTACACATATTCAAGAGAAGATAACAAGTGACGGGTACTCACATGATTCTTGTTTAATCATTAGGGAGGTGTATGGAGTGAATAGTGCTCAAGGGATGAGCCTATAAAGAGACAAAGGGTGAGATAGGAAAACAAGTCAACAATAGAATGGTCAAAGATGCAATGCGTTAAGGGGCTCAGGTTTGGGTTTACCCTCAAGCAATGATAAACGATAGGCACCTGATCCATATATATGAGTTATAATGTATGGTCCAAGTCAATTAGGAGTGAATTTTCCCAGTTTAATATTTTATGCTTTGGTTACATGTTGATTTTCTTTCAAGACAAGGTCACCGACTTGGAAGGTTCATTTATGAACACGTTTTTCATAAGCACATTTGATACGTTGTTGGTAAACTTGAAGGTGATCCAGTGCATTAAGACAATGTTCATCTAATAACTCTAGTTGTGCTAAGTGGTCCGATGAAAGTCATCATCGAGAAGTGTGTCATGGATAGAAATGCGGAGTGAGGGGATCTCGGACTTCGAGAGGTAGAAAAACCTTGGTACCGTAGATGAGAGAAAAGGGTGTGGCCGTAGTGGAAGTGCAAATACTAGTGTGGTATGCCCATAGGGCAAAAGGAATGTGCGTATGCCAATCCTTCCCAGTTTCATCAACCACCTTCATGAGATTTTTTTGAGGGTTTTGTTAGTGGATTCGGCTTGGTCATTAGTTTTTGGGTAATAGGGTGATGAGAAAATAAGTTGAATGCCAAAGGCATCGCAAATTTTTCTGTTGTTTTGTTTTTAAATTGCTTTCCATTGTCGGTGATGAGGTGATGAGGACACCAAAGTGACAAATGATGTGATGGTTAATGAACTCACATATTTTCTCAGCTTTCGTGGAGATGAGTGGAATGGCTTCCACCCATTTTGTGTAGTATTCGGTAGTAGTTACGATCTATTGATGGCATTGGGAAGAATGAGGATTGATTTCTCCAACAAGATATAAACCCCATTGAGAGAAGGGCCAAAGGTCACGAGTGACCTGTAAGGTATGACTAGGTGTATGATGAAGGTTGAAATGTTTTTGGCATTTCACACAATGTTTGACATATTCGTAACAATCATGGTTAAGGTTTGGCTAGTAGTAGCATAGGAAAAGAATATGTTTAGCAACAACAAGGCCACTAAAGTGACCTCCACATATGCCATCATGAACCTCCTTAATGGTATAAGGAATTTAAGAACTTGTGAGGCACCGTAAGAGAATACCATCAAAGCCACGATTATATAGGAGTCCCCCGAGAATGACAAAATGAGAGAATTTTTAAGGAAGCTGCGTTGTCAGATTCTAAGGTGAGATCGGGAGGTAAGATGGAGAGAGAAAGGTAGTCGGAGTAATATTCATACCAAAGGTCATTCGGGTTAGGGGTGTCGGTTCGATTGAGTAAACATCATGAGGCAAATAAGAAGGGGAATGGAGGTGTTATACGGTGAAAAATATTTTGGAATCGGCAGGGGAAGCGGGTATTTTGAAGCTAAGCAGGCCATGGTATTTGTAAATTTGTTGGTTGAACATGGGATGGTTTGAAGGGTGTAATGATCAAAGGTGGTCAAAAGTATGTCTACATGATGTTTATACTTTTGAAATATCTCATTATGACATTGGTACATACCATTGACTTGGTTTATGACCAATTGTGAATCACCAAAGATGTGGATTTATTTGACATCTAGGGCATATGTGGCTTGTAGACCTAGTACGAGTGCTTCGTACTCAGAAATATTATTGGTGCATTGAAAATCTAGTTTGAAAGACAAAGGCATGGGTTCTCCATCTAGAGTAATGAGGATAAAACCAACCCCATGCCCATGCTGACACTTGGAACCATCGAAGAACAGTGTCATTTGGTAAGGGGGTTCATTCAGGAAAGAGTAGCAATTGACTCATTGGGAAAGTCAAAATTAGAGGGTTGGTCCCCGAGAAATAGGTGTGTCAGCTAGTTGGTCAGCGATATCCTGGCCCTTGATGTACTTTTGGTGAATGAATTCAAGGTCAAGATCAGCTAAAAGCATAAGCCATCGTGTGACACGCTGATTTTGATAAGGTTTGGTGTACATGAAGTGTAAGGGATCGGTGTTGGTCACGACATAGGTTTTGTGGTTGAGTAGGTAATGGCGGAGTTTGGTGGCAATAAAAATAAGGCTAAGAAAAGTTTTTCTAGATGGTTGTATCAGGTTTCATAGTCCAAAAGAGTACAACTTATGTAATAAACCACCTACTCCCTGTGTTGTTCATCACGATGAGTGAGCATGGCTCCCAAGGAATGATCGGTAGCTGATATGTATAGGTAAAAAGGTTGATCATATTTAGGTGGAATGAGTATGGGTGGTTGGAGAAGGTATTGTTTTAGGGCCTCAAAATCTTTGTGATATTCATCATCCCATTTAAAGGAGATATCTTTCCTAAGAAGATGATGAAATGGTTGACACCAATCAGATAATTGTGAAATGAAATGATGAATGGACTGCAACTTACCTTGTAGGCTACGTAGTTGTTTAAGGTTAGTGGGTAGAGGAATTTCTAGAATGGCCTTGACTTTAGCAAGGTCAAATTCTATACCATGGAGGGAAACAATAAATCCCAAGATTTTTCTTGAGAGAACCACAAAGACACACTTTTTAGGTTGAAGGCAGACGTAATATTTAATGAGGCAATCAAAGATGGTTTCAAGCAGACGACGAGGTTCTTGATGTGACATTTAGATTTGGCCAAGAGATCATCCACGTAATATTCCAATATGCGATGCATGATATCATGGAAGATGTAAGTCATAGCACACTGATATGTAGCACCAACATTTTTAAGGCCAAAAGGCATGACTTGATAGCAAAAGGTTCCCCAAGGGGTAATGAATGCGGTCTTGTGCTGATCTTCTGGGGAAAGAAAATTTTTGTTATAACCCAAGAAACCATCCATGAGTGAGAGAATATCGTGACCAGTGGTGAGGTCAACCAGTTGATCAATACCGGGAAAGGGAAAGTCATCTTTTGGGTAGGCTAGGTTGAGGTCACAAAATTCTCGTGCAAATGCAGAGTCCCCCTGTTGCTTTAGTAACAGGGAAAATGTTAGAAATCCAATGAGGATAATCAATGGGTAAGATGAAGGAAACCAAAAGAAGGTGCTAAAGTTATTCTTTGATGAGAAGAGCAATGCGAGGGTGCATTTTCCTCAGCTTTTGTTTGATAGGTTTGGCATCAGGAATGGTTACAATATTATGGACCACTATGGTGGGGTCAATACCGGGCATGTCTACATAAGACCAAGCAAAAGTGTGGTTATGATCTCGGAGAAAAGAAGTGATGGCTTCCTATTTAGCAGCATCTAAAGATTATCTAATCTTTAGGATGTGTGGGTCATCCTGAGTATGAATGTTGATCTCAATAGTTGATTCATTCAACATGGTTTGTGTCTCAGAGGGTAACGATCGATGAATATATGAGTCTTCTGAATAAAGGTAGGTGAGTATGGATTCATCATCCTAACATTAAACGATGTTAATTATAGGTGTGTCATTATCGATCATCTCAGGATATAGGAATGGGAGAGTGGAAGGGGCCTCACCTTCGCATTGATAAGTCAAAGGCCCCAAGGAAATGGTGTTTATGAAAAAAAAAAAAAAAAAGTTAGGGGGATAGATTCAGGATCCATTGACTCTGTCAGTGAGGGTGGTGATGAAGGTGAAGTAGGTGAAGGTGGTGATGAAGATGAAGGTGGAGGAGGGCTAGGGTCTTAAATAAGTTCAATGCGAGCTTGTTTGGTAGGAGGTTTGGGGAAAACGATACCACTACAATCGTTATGTTTGCGGGTGGTACGTGGAATAACACTATGACAACCTTTCTCGTAAAATCCAAAACCAAAACCCTTCCACACACAGTGGTGTAGAAAGGTGTGTGTGAATCGGTGATTGGTAAGTGATTGGAAGTCAGCAGAAAATGGACGGGGTTATGATGGTGGTTTAGGTGTGTAAGTGGTAGTATCAAGTCCCCATAGGTGAGACTAGTATGTAGATGAGGATGACCATACAAGAGGCGTTCTCCTATATGGTGATCATAAGCGGGGGTGTTGGTGAAGGCTTCCATACTCATGCGGAGTAAGGAATGTGTTGACACTATATAGGAAGTAATCCCCAGAGTGAGGCGTTGAAAAACAGCTTCCAAGGGATCAGTGGTTGGTATGTAGGTAGCTAGAATGGATGATGTGTTAGAGGTCAATGTGGAGGTGGAGCTAACAGATTGGGAAGCTAATGGGTCAGCCGTGGAGGTTATAGCAGTGGTGGGAATGGAGGAGGTATGTGCGGTGAAAGAAAGGAAGTGACTGGTAGGTGGAGGTGTAGGTGAAGTGGTAGTGGTTCAGGAGGTAGATGGCGTGATGTATGAGCACATCATTGGGTTGGTCAAGCATGTTACATGTTTTGAAAGGTGATGGGTCGAGATGGAATGGTATAAGTGTGTCCTTCATGTTAAAACTTTACACAACGATGCAAATTGGAAGGAACGTAACCCATGACACAGATCCAGGGTCTACCAAGCAACAAGTTATATTGGAATTCCCCCTCCAAAACATAAAAAAATTCTTGAATAGTGTGGGGCCCATGCGAATGTGAAGAATGACAAAGGTTACTAGTGTGGAGGTAATAGCATCATTGAATGAATGCAACATGACCAGATGTTTATGCATGTAATTTCAGTATGCACATTTGAGCAAATGCATGGGATGAAATGATGTTAATGCTAGTGAATTATCAATCATCACATGGCGTACCCGTATGTCATCAATGTGGATAGAGATGAAGAGGGCTAGGTCTAGGTCATCATTTTGGTGTGGCGTGATCTCCTCCTCTGAGAAGCTAAGGGAGGCCACTTGGTGAACAAGGTGAGGTGAGGATGAAGGTGGTAATTTGGTGAGAGAGGCTATATGATGGGGTTTGATAATGGATGCTACGGGTGTAGGGTCATTGGGTAAAACCTCAATAGATTGAAGAATCTCCATGAGAGCTTGACGATGGGATTCTGAGGTTTGGATGAGGTCATATAAGGACATTTTGAGGGGAGATTGGTGTAGTTATTTGAGCATAATGTGATGTGTGATGCCATTAGAAATGGGGTACGTGGGGCCGAGATAGTTATTTTAGGTATGGGTGCAGATGGTATGTCGGGTATAGGATTGGTTGGTGGGTCAATTTGCCTTTTTATTTTCCTTCTATACACATGTATCATGTTGATTTGAGGGAAGTTTGAAAATGGAGAAGGTGTAGGATGAGTGGTATAATGACATGAAGGGAAAAAACCTACTGGAGGAGAAAATCACTGTGAGGTCAGCTAGGCACAACAACATTTAGGTGGTGGTGTGGAAAGTTCTCTAATGAGAACCATGTTAATTTCAAATTTTGGGTGTGGCTCTAGGATCTGTGAGCATGGAGGTTGTGGTTGTTGAGTGGGTAGTGTGGGAATAGGTGTTGGTGAAGAAGGATCCTCATCGATAAAGTTGTCATCATCAAAGTTGGTTTCTGGTGGACATAATTGGATAAGGATGATTTTCAAGGCCTTGCAGTTCTCCACATCATGCCCTAACACATGATGGTATGTGAAAATTTTAGTATCATAAAACCCTTTTGGCTTGGGTTTAAGGGGGTCATAAGATCAGTGGCGGTAATGTGATAACGAAGTCTCAACGAGGTTGGTTAAAATTTTGGTATAGGACTCTGCTAGTGGATCACAATGGGAAGTGAATGTGGGTTTGGCTATAGGTGTGGTTGGTTGTGTCGGGGAATTGTTTTTAGAAGAGTAGGAATGGGTCGAGCTATGGGTTTAGGTGCTGATGTGGTTTGAGGTATCAGTTGAGTTCATTTGGGTAGGGGTACAGTAGGAGGGTGTGGGGTTGTTTTGACTACCTTGTTGTGGGGTAGTGGGGTTTTGTTTTTAGATTGCACCTTCTTGGGTAAAGGTGATGTGGTTGTATGAGGTCTAGAAGGAAAAGAAGATGGAGGAAGATGGCGAGTTACCCATGGGGATAATGGGGGTGTTGTGAATGTAGATGACATGGGTCGTACTTGGAGTGTGAGGGACAATGACTGAAGTGTAGTGGGTAGTGAAGCAATAGCTGAAGGTATTGGAGGTATTGGTGGTAAAAGACCGCAGAGGTACAGTGTGATTCGTGTTGTGTTTCTAGGTAGGTTAGAGGTTTGTGAGGAGGAATGGGTTGTTGTGTTATTGGTTTATGGATGGGTGTAGGGTGCTTGACCATGTTGGGTAGCTGAGGTCTTAAGGCGGATGTGATAAGTGCGGGCATGATTGGTGTGGTTGGGGTATGAGGTCGATGAGTTTGTTTTGTTGGTTTGGGTGTCGAGGTAGGTGTGGTATTGACATTGGAGGATATAGCTAAATCCAGTTTAATAAGTGGATGAGTAAGGCTGGTGGTCGGGGTGACCCCTAAAGTAGTAATAGGTTTAGTGGAGGCAAATGTTGTGGGTATGGGTTTGGGTTTAGATGTAGGTCGGGTTACGGGTAAGAGTGTGGTGTGAGTGCTAACATGTATCGTGGAAGGGGTTACGACAACAGTGATTGTATTTGGTTTGATGGATCGAAATGTGTTTGGGTAGATAGTGGAGGTATCGGTGAGGGATCTCGCATCCGTGTTGAGACAGGATTAAGAGGCACCCCATAATAAAGCCTTATCTACGAAACTAAGTGATCAGCCAAACATGAGAACGACACATCTATGGGTGGAGTTGGTGAGGACCTAATGGGAATTCCCGTAAAATGTGTCTTGGAGATGGGGAATTGGCGGCTTCAACTTTCGTGGGTAAGAGAGCCGAAAGTAGGTCTGTTAGAGTTTGGGTAGCTAATGGAGAATGCTTGCCAAGAGAAAAAGGTATCTCAACCGGGTCTAATATGGGTGGAGGAGATGATGGGATCTCCTCTATAAGTGAAGGAATGGATAGGTGCTCCTCTATGGGTGGAGGAGGTATGGTAGGTAAAATTTATCTAAGTGGTGAAGCTAGGGGTGAGATGGTCTCAATGTTAGCAGAATACCTCTCTGTAGGTGATGAAGGAGATGAAAGGTGATCCTCTATTGGTGAAGGAACAATGGAGGTTGGTTCCAATGTGGAAGGAGGATTTCAAGCTAGGATTTCCTCTATAGAAGGGATGTGAGGTAATTGAGAGGTGACAAGTACCTTGTTAAAGATTGCGTGAACCTCACGGGTATGGGTATCGTGAGTGGATGTCTCACTAGTTTGATTGGATGAAGGGGCATGGTTGGGAAACTGGTTTTTTAAATATTTGTAGATTTTGGTTGGGGTGGCGTTGGGATTATCCATAGTTAACTCACCTTTCTCATGCATTTTTTGGACAATATTCTTAAAAGTGATGTAATTTCCATCACTATGACCCTTTACTCGGTGATACTTACGTAAATCATGTGTTTTATACCATGCGGGCATGGGGTGAGTGGTGGTCAAAACTAGTGTGTGGTTTTATGGGTGGAAGGGTGATGGCTCCAACTTTGATAAAATTTTTAAAATAGAAGAGTAAGGTTCCCAATTGGGGTATATTTTCATTGCTCTTGTCTGAATCGAAAAGTCTAGACATGTGAGAAATTAGATGAGGGTGTAGCCTAATTTGATGGATGAGCTGGAATGGCCTTGAGTACCATTGTGTTAGTAGTGCACTTAGCTTTTGAATAATTGGTTTGTGGTTTGGAAGAGGAAGAGGTATCATTCGACTTGAATGTCGAATTCTTATTTCATAACTAGATTTTCTTCTCTTCAATGGCTCGAATCTCTAACTTTCATGCCATAGTGAATGCCTCATCGAATGTTCGAAGGTTTGGACCTGTAAGGTTGGGGAGATATGTCTAGTGCAAGCTTGTGTGAAGAGCTCGATGAGTTAAGTTTGTGGCAGTTGGAAGGTAAGTTGGTTGATTAGGCTGCACCAGCGGGTGACAAAATCTATGATAGATTCATCCTCATACTGATGTGTGGAATATAAATCGGTCATGGTAACCTTCTTAACAATATTGATAGAGAAATGATCCAAGAAGGCTTGGGATACCTAATTGAATGAGAATATAGAGTGTTTGGGTAACCCACTATACCAATATAATGCAGGTCCAGTGAGGGACATGGGAAAAGTTCTCAAAAGCAAGGCATCATCATGAGTGATCAGATAACACCCATGTTTGAATGACCAAAAATGTTGTTGGGGGTATTCTTTGCTATTAAAGCAATTGAATTTAGGCATTTCCCAATGCACAGGGTATGAATGGATAGGAATGGATGGGTGAATAGGCTCATTGCAAATCTCGTCATAGGTGAGAGTGTTGCGGGAGCTGGAAACCAATGCCTCCAATGTTTGCATCTTGTCCAACATCAATTTAATTAGGTCATTGGTGGGTTGTGATGATTAGATGCCTCTTGTAGCATGAGGAGGTTGGTTTTGGGCATATAATGGGGGTGGAATTCTAGTGTATGGGGCTACCATGTAAGGTGGTGGAGAAGAAGGTAGTGAAATAGGGGGTACATACCCGAAATGAATAATGGATGAAACAAGAGGTTGTTGGTAGTATGTATATGGGGGTGGAAGGGTCGTGGTAACCCTAGTGGAAATATGGGCTAGTGATTTTGGAATGGAAATAACCACATTCTAAAATGGGGTAGGGGTCACCGACAACTCTGGAGGTGGGAATGTAGCTTTTAGTGCAAATCAAGAAGCACCCTCTGGATGTTCCATCGATTTCTAGTTTGACATCTCAAAGATCTAGTGTGATTGCACAACATTGAATCTTTTCCCCAAGTGTGGGACTTGTAAAAATGGGAAAATAATCTCCAGGTTAGAGGTTAGCTCCTCAACTCCTCTAATCAGGTGTATTACTTGAAAATTGTAGAGGTTTAAACTCAAAATCCTACTATAAATTCCAAGGGGACAGAGATAGAGAATGCAAAAGAATTAAAACTAATGCTAATAAGGTGATGCACCAAAGGAGTGGTGAGCATTTTTACTTTTTCAAATTGACACAGATTATAGAAATTCAGCAAACATCATGCAAAAACTGATAAAATGTAATGAAAGATCATGGATGAATCAAACAACACAAGAATAGGACTGAAACTCATTCACAGAGCTTGCATTGTCATTTCCAATATTAAAATACATGCATTACATCAACAGAAAGGAAAAAATATGTTCAGTCTTGAAAGAGGTCTGGTATTCCACAAAATCACTTTCTAGGGTGAAAGAGGGAGCCTGTAAAACATAAAAATGTCCAACCCTTTCAAAATGAGCCAAATCTGGCTTTTAACAATGCCCATTCGAGCTCAGGAGAGAGAAATGTGGGAAAAAGTGAGAATAGCTTCAACCACCAACCAAAATGCAAAATTGACCCGAAATCATGTAGAGAATTTCACCACTTTCTATTGATATAAGGAATACAAAAACTCGAGCTCTAGATCGAAAGTTATGCTCATTTGAAAATTTAGGGCAAAACAAGGCCAAAATGGGTTCGGGATGAAAATTTGACATTTTCCCACTTTTTGCATTTGGGAAAATTTCCCCAAAAATCTCCATGCCCGCCATCTTCGTGCCACGTGGCATGATCTGATTTGTTGCAGACCTTGCCTGCTTCATTTCCCATCGTTTCGGCCTTTGGAAAATTTTCCAAAATTCTCCACCGACTGGATGACCCGAAGACACGTGGTGTGATGTGATTCGTTGAGGGCTTTTGCTCTATCTTTTCCATCACCGTGACCATCTTCCCTAAAATTTGGACACATGGTAGAACCCCATTGGATGTGGGATTTTCCTTTCATTTTTCTCTGTGGGCCTTCCTTATGTTTTTTGCCGCCACGTGGACACGTGGCATGGTTTCACTGGCTCGAGACTTTGGGGCGGGTTTTCCTTTTGAAATTTTTCTTTGATTTTGTTTTGGGAAAAATTCCTAATCTCCCTTCGTGCTTTGCTTTGGTCCGAGAACATGTGGCGTGATCTCATTTGTTGCGTGGGCCTACGGGCCAAAATCTCTCTTTAGTGCCCTTGCCAAACACTTGGTAAAATTTTCAATCTTTCCTCCACCCTCCGCCACTCCTTCGGCCTAAGGACATGTGGTATGATCCCGGTGGCCGACAGTGCCATTGGGCTGAAAAAATTCCTTTCTAAATTTTGCCAACACTTAGTTAAAATCTTGAGTTTTCCTCCGCCTCCACCCTTCCGAGGACACGTGGCCTCCTTCCATTGGCTCAGCTTTCCTTGGAGATTTTTCATGGCGCAATACTTAGAAAATTTTCCAAAATTTTCTCTCACCTCTGCTTTTCTCAATGCTAAGGTGGTGACTTTTGATTGGCCGGTGGGGTTGTCTTGGGAAAATTTCCCACAAAAACTCCATCGAGCCATAACTTCAAAAATACATGGAGTTAGGAAGAAAAATTTACCTTTCTGGAAAGCTGAGAAAGATCTCTATCTAATGGTGCCATTTCTAGAATATTTTGAGTGCTTGAAAAGTAAAAATTCTGAATGAGGCACAAAGGAGGGAGGAATGAAGGGAGTTAGCCAAAAATAAGCAATGGGCTTATTTTGGATAATAGTAGCCAGTGTATGTATGAGACAATAGGGAAGATAGGTTGTGTTTGGGGTAGTTGTTGAAAGTATGGTGGATGTGATGGGTGCCCAGAGAGGTAAGACATGGCGATTATAGTGGGTAAAGAACCTAAGCGTGAAACGACTAGGATAAAGTGGATGTGGGCAGCATGGAGAGATGGGGCCGATGTGGAAGTGTGTATGAGAGTCGGGGGAATGATACGAGCATGTCGTATATCAACCGACGTAAGGTGTCTCGAGTGGACGAGTGAGAAAGGTAAACCGCAAGGTGACAAGGTTCTGGTCAAGGAGTCATGCAAACTCCTCATCTCCGGTAGCGATAGTAGTAGGCTAGATAGGATCCATGGCTGGTGATAAAATAGAAGGTGGTGAAGGACTAGGTGGGAGTGGGTTGCTTGGCAACTGGTGTGGAATATGAGGGCGTTTTCTTGTCTTTGGGTCAGCACCATGTGAACTAGTATTGATTAGGTAGGGCTACTTCTTTGTAAATGATATAGAGAATAGTAGGAACAGGTGAATCTAGTGATAAAAAAATGGATGAAGTAACAAATGGTGGGTGGAATGTGAAACAGGCTAACCGATTCTAGCTAGTAAAACTAACGTCGATCAAGGATGATCTTGGCGAGTCACTACTATATAAAATGGAAAGTGAGTAAACAGTGAGGCGAAGGTAAAATATGACAGTATGCTAAATCGAAGATGTATAAAATGTCAATGGAAAAATGATGATGACAAGAGACTGTGTGAAAAGTGGAAGAAAGTGAAGTAATATTTTCTTTTGAGTAGGTTAGCAAAAGGACCTGGAACCGACATTGGTTGGGTATAACCAATGGCGATGAGAGTAATCCCATGATCATGCATCGTGAAATCGAAACAAATGATGATGAAAGAAAGTGGTTGTGAATTAAAATCTGATGTAGAATTAGACCTAGAATTCTGGAAATGATGATGATATGGCCCAGGCACACTCAGGTGAAGCTGGAATACACCAACTATGATGAGGAGCGTGCAAGGATGAACAACGAAAAGAGAATGATGAACATGATCTATCACCTTAAAACATAAGCCAAGCAGAAACACTAAGAAAATACAATCCTAGGAGTGCCTTTTCTATTATGTTTGTGTAGCTTATGCTATTTAAGGACTGACACATGAATTTTGAAATAGAGTTTTTGGTGAGGATGGCTTCCTACAAAGAAGGAGATCTAAAGGGTTAGGTTTCGTGTATGTTATGGTAGGGGTGGGTTTCACTCAAGTATGACTCAACAAAGGAGCGAGTTGGGTTCCCACTATTCCGTGATCGTGTGATCACCTACAGCTTCTTCTAGGTAGGATGTTGTTTAAGAATGTATGTATTTTGAATTTTTGTGTGGTTTGGTAAGACTCAGAGAAAGAGAAAAGGATAGAAGTGCTTTTTTACGATTTGTTTGTCAACCATCATTGGTAATGACTTCCAACGTATAGGTTGCCTATAATTAATGTGAGCTAATGCAATAAATCAGAATACAATGCACTTGTTTTAAACCCAAATTGAAAATGTGAAATTGGATGACACAATAGGATGAAGAGGAAGAGGGATGCTCTTTCACTATAATGCATAAAACATGAATAAATGATTCTTTTTAATTACACCAAAAGAAAAGTTTCCTTTAGAGAAAATAGAAAGAAAAAGTGGATTACCAGGGAAGAAAATTAGTGTGTACGCTTTTTAGAAGGGAAACAAACACACAATTTTTTTCTAGGAATGAATGAAATGCAAGGAACCCGGATGGGTCCCACTGGGTGTGCCAAAATGTTTCACCTTTTTCTTAGATTGTTTCTTTGAAGTGTTGACGAAACAGATAGGGTAACGAGCATAGGAGGAATACCTATTCAAATGTCGGTTGATGGGTTGTTGCACGCGTATGAATTCCAAATCCACAACTGATTGTGAGAGCTTCCTTTTGGCTAGGAGGAACTACCTGTAATGAAAACAAGACCACCAGAAGGAATTAAACAATATGGGTAGTGAACTGCCTAGTGTAAGCTAGATCCGGGAAGTATGATACTTCCTAGATGGCTATCAGTCCACTATTTTAAACAAATTAATGCTGTAAAAAAGTAAATCCTATTGTTATTTTAAAATGATTTAGGTATCTCACTTAAAAACACAATAAGAAATAGATCTCATATAGCAAAGGCTAAGCTAGAATAGAATCCAAAGGTCAAATGATTGGTTCGGGTCTCTGCAGTCCGATAAAGGTCTCGTAGGTCACAGGGTGGATGAGGGTAAGATAAAATTAAGTGGATAGGTCTCTGTTTAGGGATGTTTGGGCAAACACAAAGACCGGTGTTGGTTTCTTGTGAGATCCGGAAATGTCACAGAATGGGATTTTGGTCTCCTTTGTGATTGTACAAAGGACTTTGGTTGGCTCAGGATGAGGTATTGGGTGATGGGAGTAGGATCTTACGAGGTTTTAATGGGTATATTGAGGTGGGAGTGTGGAGAAGGTCAATAGGGAGGCAAGGTAAACAAATGGATGATAAAATGATGAAGAAAGGAAATAACCAGGAAAGTATGATGTTGTACTTACTTGGATTCCATTCTTGAAGGCTTGTGTGTGAGGGGTGGAGGTGCTAATGATGGGCTTGAAGGTTGCAAGTGATCACCAACTGAAGAAAATATTTTGTATGGGCTGCATGTACACTCCTCTTTGCTTGGATAGATCAGATCGTGGCTGGAATGGTTATGCAGGAGAAGATGCTCAATCTCCTTCCTTGGATGTGAGTTTTCGTAGGAATTGACTGTCTGAAGATGCATTAGCTCTCTGAGATGTGTTCTTGCTCATTAACTTTCTCCCAAACTTTTTCCAACTTCCTAGTTCCAACCTTGAGAATAAGGTTGTTTTGAGGTTAAAATGGTAACCGACAGTGGTTCCGGCTTAACTGGCAACGGTTAGGGGTAACCAATGTTGGTCAAGGTGGGATTTCCTAGGTTTACTAAACTTAGGGAGATCCTCCTAATTTTCTTGGATCTCATGTCGTTATCCCACGTATTAGATTAGGAGCTTCTTGTGAGCATGCGGGAATGTGGTTAGAGGGAATGTAGGCATTGATTTTTAGGATTTGGGTAAGTCTTAGTTAGTTAAGTTAACTTGCTAAGAATAGGTCTTAGGTTGAGTTAGCTTGGTGAGGTGTCTAAATGAATTGTATGTGTAGATATTATTTAAATAAGATATTTAAATAATAAATATAGTGAGGATAATGCATTAATTTAATTAAATTAATTAAATTAATATTAGTGGGGTGAAGAGGGTCATAGCGAGGTAAATGTAATAAAGGGTGCTTATATGTCGAGGGACGAAAGGGGAGTGTGACCTAATTTTAGTGTCTACAATTCCAATGGAATATATTATACCAAGCCTTCACATTGCAATAGTTACTCGGTTGGGAGACAAAGAATCTATTGAAAACATATTGTTAGATTGGAAAAAATGGAGGAATATAGGGAAACAATGCAAAGTGGAATGAGGAAGCACATGAAAGATCCAAAAAGTATATCATGACCACAATTTACATAGTAAGGAGTTCCAAAAAAAAGGTTTTGGTTTATGAAATCATAGTTAAAGCACACCCATGAAAATTTTGCATAATATAGAAATGATCATCTATAATCCATCATATAATGAGAAATGGAATTGTAATATTATGGGATCTACAAAGAAACATATTGCGGGGAAGAATAAATTGATGTAGGATGAAACCTTATAATACATGATTGCATAAAACATCAAAGAAGACAATAAGTGCCTTAGAAAAATGTTGGAATATGGTCCTAATAGGTGTTTTCATTGATGAAAAACCACATTAATGATAAAGTGAATGTTTTATTATGATGTTATGATGTTGTAATTTATTCTAACATACCTTGGTTTAGATGTGTTTGAGCTGATATAGTGGGATTTAGTGAGGATTGCTTGCTCTTGCAAGCCTATTCAAGTTCCTAAGAGATGTAGCATGACAACATTAGATTCTTGGATGTTTGGGAAACATGTCAAGATGATGGATAACATGTTTTGAGGGTGTTTGGGCACTCACAATAGTGGCATGGTGTAGGTATAGGTGTTTCACTATGTTACAAGTGCTCATTGGGAGCAAGTATGACAACTTGGAGGTGTGATAGTGTGGTTTGGAGCCATATGAGCTCATGGAAGATTTCATTCAGGTGTATCATGGCATATGCGTATATTTGGGTAATTTTTCGAGGGTTATTTTTTAGTTATTTTATTATTTCAATTGACCCTAGCTTTTAAAATGAGGATCTAACATGCAAGCATAAGTAAGTCTTAGTGAATGGAGAGTTTGAGATATGAAATTAAAATTATGATGATTGATATCTATTAGAGGGATGATTCTTGATTCTTTGACAAATATTTTAGGTCCCCATGATGTGTATTTTGCAAGATATGACTGTTTATGTGAGACAAGGTCAAAATCTAGTGAAATTCCAGCTTGAGTTGGTACTTCGATGTTTTCTATGAATTGTGTACTTTGCATGGGACCTTGTAGATTTAAGGTAATGTTATATGATGATTTTATAAGGTCTCACATAAATAATGAGTTTTTTTATCGTCACATTTTTATGAACGATTGTTCAAAAGGGAAAGTGGTATATAACCCAAGTTAAACCCTAGCTAGGAGCAGTTTACAGAAAGAGAGATATAGTGACCCAATTTGATTGATTCATAAAAATTGATGATTTTATGTTACAAAGGAATTTTTTGGTTTTCCATAAATATATTATTGAGGTCATGGTGTTGAGTGGTCCCCACATAAAAATAGAAGTTTTTGAAAAAGAAGGTTGTAGGACAAGGTAGTCCAAAGGAGTAGCATGAAAAATTGATGATGTAGGATGTATGGGAGTTTTTATTTATTTACATGGAGGTTTTAGAGTATTTTCATGTAGGTTCATGATGTTTTGAGGTCCAAACAAGTTGGTGGTCAAAATGCGCTTTGGGGTCTCAAATAGCAAAGTTCGATAGAAATGGCCATAACTTGGCTAAAGGTGGAGTTGGAATGTGATTAAAGTTTTGTTGGAAATATTATTTAGATATATGTCTATTTATATGATGTTTTCCTCATGATGAGGTCATTTGATAGGGTTTTTAGGAAATTCTTTGGAGAGGAAGATTTTTGGCAGTTTAAGACAACATGTGTCCCGTGAACGTTTGATGTTTTTTGAAGTATGGTATGGATTGGGTGATGATTACTATCACCTGGAATATGAATATGGATGATGTTTTCATCCAATGAATCATTTTTTATTCTTGAAAATATGTATAAATTAGTTTATGATCTAACCTTTGGAAACCGTGTTTTTGGTAGGTTATTTTTGTGAAGGAAAAAGTAGTTGTGGTTTGAAGAGATGGATGTTTCATGACTTATAACTTACATAGAAGTGTTATAAATATTCTATAATTTACATTTAGTGGTAACATGGCATGTTTTGGATCAGTAAAAGTTATTTGGTGGTATTATGAAGGTTCCGTGGTGTCTTTGAAGGGTGCAAGAAACAACAATTTTTAGAAATACAAAGAGCATTGGGCCCTTTAAACAAAATAATATAATTGGTTTATAGAAATCAAGACAATTTATGATGTTTAAATGTTATTTTAAACATGTGTGGTGATTTATGGGTCATGAATAAGGATGTTTTTAAGTAAGGGCATTTTTATCTTTGTGCCCGTGGGGTTTTGAGCCATTTTTGGCACATGAAATGATAGTTTAGACTAGGAAGACCTACTTGGGTCACTTGTGGATGTTATGATTTAAATTTATAATGGTTATATGATTAAAGAGTTGAGAAAAAGGATTAAAAATGTTTTAATTTGAATTTGAGCTTTGGAGGGGCTATAAAAGTGAAGTTGTGGGCATATTATTTCTAGCTTTTTGAAACCCCTTTTATCTTCTTTTGAAGAAATTTTTTTCTGAAAATAAAAAAACTTTGGGAATAACCCACAACCCATAGAATTAAATTTTAGTAAATTTTTTTTTTGAGTTTTCACGAGAAGAATTTGAGCAAGGACAAAGTTTGTGTTGTTTCTTTGAGAGCGAGTGGGAAATGGAGGGCCGTTTTGGATGCTTGTGTTTGGATGCTATATTCATAGAAAATTGATGTAATTTTAAGGTTTATAAGGTGTCTTCAGATCCGATATTTATTTGTAATAACTTTTGAAGAAGTGTAGATTCTTGGATATTCATGTGACTATATTGCTCATCTTGATATATCTTTATTGCACCTTGTTGATCTTTATCAAGGAATTGATCTTGTGATCTGATCTAAATATTTACATAAGTTTGTGGATATTATGTCATTATCAATATAAGTGTATTTAAATGGTTATAATTTTTATTCTTTCACCATGTATATTTCTTTGAGAAGACTATATGTTTTGATTTGTTGTATATGAGCAGACGTGGTTAGGTTTTAAAGCACAAGTGTGAGAAAGGTTTTATTAGGGAATGATTCACCCCCCCTCTCAATCCTTGTCACCTACAATAATTGATATCATAATAGGCCCTTGTAATTAGCCTAATAATCTAGAGGGAGATCTCTTGTGATAATATGACACCTTCGTCATTGGAAATAATTCAACATTATACTAGTAGGACAATGAAATGGGTAACTGAGCATGATGATAACATCTACAAGATGTTTATATATCATGATGATATTATCAAAGTCTTACACAATAAATTTGAGGAGGCCCTATCTGCATTAAATACCAAGAGATAATAATGTCTCAAACATGAAGTTGAAAGAGAAGAAATAGTCAAGGTTTTAATGAAGCAACTTGAGGAGACACAATATGAGATGAAGATCAAGAGGAAAGAAATAGATGGTTTGAAGAAATATCTAGGCATAATGATAATAAAAGTACTATATTTTCAAGGAGGTTTTAGAAAATTATAAGTAGGATATTGGAAAAACAAAAGGCATATGGTGATAGGACAGGCCTAGGCTTTAATGAGGATTCATCCAAGAAGAATGAAGAATAATCAAGTCAAGGATCAAATGAAAGCAAGTAGCCAAGCAAGGAAGAGAGATCAAGGCTTCCACCTCCTAGAAGATCACCTATCAAGAATCCAAATGCATATAGGTATGGTGTTTTTCATGGTAATTGTTATAAATGTGGTTCTTATGGACATAGGGCTAGTTTTTTTAGTCCTAAGGTTGAAAAGAAGGATGATGGAAAAGGAAAGGAAAATTGTGAAGAAAAGAAGGAAGAGGAATGTAAAGACAAAAAGGAGAAAAATATAGGTCAAATGTATGAAGGTGAATGCTATCATTGTCATGAAAAGGGACATCTTACAAAATATTACAAAAATGGGCCATCAAACACAAGAAGGTATGTAAGTAAGTTCAATGGTTATTACTATGCTTGCAATGGATATGGACATAGGAATTTTGAGTGCAAAGGGAAATAAGTGGAATGCTTCATGTGTCACAAGATAGGGAACATTACTAGGTTTTTTAATACATGGCAATTTAAGAAAGAGTCGTAAATACCTAAGCCACAAGCTCAAGCATACAAAAAGAAGGATGAGCCTAGTTAAAGTGATAAAGAGGACTTTAAGGATGTGACTAAGCTAAAGGAGGGATCTAGTGTGAAAAAGTTTAATCAGAAAATAAGGAATTAATAAAGGTGTAAGAAAAATGTTTGAGACCTTATTAGGTCTCTCATCAAGCTCCTCCATGGTGACATATTCCTCTATTAGGATTCTTAGAGATATATAGGTGAAAATTAAGCTTTGGAGTGAGGGGATCTATCTTAGTCAAGTGTGTGTCTTCTTCATGATGTAAGGTATTTAATTTAAAGTTCTTAATTATATTTTTGAGGTTCAAGTAGTTAGTGATGATGAGAATTTCAAAGTTCTTGCATTGTTTCTCTTCAAAGTGTATGAGTCTATAATGTGTAGTTGTCTGAGTCCTTGAAGTCCGAGTATATTCTTTCATAAAGAAATAGTTTTCTTGAAATGTCTTATTATATGTGTGGATTATGATGAAGTATCATAAGAGATCTACATTGTCAAATTATCTCTAAAAACTTGTTTCTTTCTTTTAACTTCTGAATAAGTGTCAATGTCATTGGTTTGGGTTCTTCTTGTTCATGTTATACTATAAATTTGAGATTAATCAGTGTAAGGATACATATTGATCACCTTTGAAGTTTTGTAGAGTCATGAAAAATAATTCATGAGGTATTTTGTTGAATTGAGTTGGTGTGTAGCCAAATTACCAAGTGACTATGGTTTGAGATGTTCTATAGTATAAATTCTCATTCAAAGGTATATGTTGTGTTTTTCATATCCTTCAAGAGAAAGGTTTAGAAATGTCCAAGTGTGTATGGTATGATTGTATCTTCAAATGATACTAAAAGAGTAATTCATGGTATGTGATTCTCTCAAGGCATGCAATGTCATTCTTTGACTTGTCATGGTCTTACAAGTATTATACAAGTCCTAATGCTCTATGTATAAGTATATGTCATGATAAAAGTAATATAATTAATTTAAAAGATATTTTTTTGAAGATGGTAAGGAATAAACTTATGTTGACTTAATCAAGATCATAACCTATATGTGATTTTTGATAGTATTGTTTGCATGACTGATGTGTTCTACTTGATATGTCAAGAAGAAACTATGGTATTTCCCAATAAGTCCATGGCCAAAAGAACATCAAGTGCTAGGATAATTCATTAGATGAATGCATGGGAACATATTGAAAACATAAGAGTTGGTCTATAGTTAGTATATATTTCAAAACATGATGAAGACAAATGAAGGTCTTATGAAGTCATCAAATTCAAAGTGCATATTTACATGTCAAGAGATATAAGTGTAAGGTTATTATTTTGAAATGCATGTTTTTCAGAGTTGTTCAAAGAAGTATATAGAGATGGTGCAAGGATTTGGATGTATAAACCCCAACAACTGTTCCTGAGTTCTTAATGAGATTTAATTCTCTATGAAAGCATATAAATGAGCCTACAAAGGTATGACAAGCAAAATTTGTGCTCCATGATCAATACATATCAGAAAGTAAAGTGTTTAGGTGATCGTAGATTTAGTATAATATGTTTTTATGCAAATATGAGTTACTCCTTGAAATAAAATGTGAATATGGTCTTTGAGAAAGGCAAAGAATAGTATGATTTGTGTTTTATAATGACTAAGTTTAAGGATTTATAGTGCTTAAACCGAGCATCTTCATCTTTGAATATCAAGAAATGAAGTCACTAAGCTATATGCAAAGGATCAAAGGTGTCTCAAGTAGTCTTCGTGTTTATTCCTTGATTTAGAATCAATGTGTAATCTATGATCTATTATAAAGGATTTTTTACATTGCACACCTACAAGCGTATCAAGGTAGTTGATCATAAGGGTTAGAGTTCAATTCATTTTGCAAGGTCTACAAGAAGTTCTCAGTAATAAGGGAAGTATGCCTTTAAGATTTAAATATATGTTCCAGGTATAGTAATAACTTTTGAAGAGAGAAAATTCTTGGTGTAGTTATATATGCCATTTAAAGCTTTGAAATACAAGTCAAAGTCCTGGGATCAAGTTTATACTGTCTTCTATAGTATTGGAAAAGAGGTTGATTCAAATTGAAAACTTATGAAAAAACTAGTGCTACAGGTAGAAGATGAAGGTAACAATGAGAAGGTTGATACAATAATTTTGAAATACAAGAATATAATGATGCATGAGTCTCTTTATCTTCAATCTAGAGATGACATATGTAGAGGCTATAAGTGTTTCTAAGTAGTTATGAGATGGAATGGTAAGATCTAGTGCCTAAAATCAATAGTAAGAAGAATGTACAGGCTTGTGAGTCTTCAAAAATGTTTGGACCTAAATGGTGAAGTCATACTCAAATATTACCTACATGCTTATATCGACACCTAAATATGCATATTTAAACATGAATACTCTGTGGTAAAATTTATGGATGCTTTTGAGAATCTATTAAAGTGATTGAAGGTTAAAGATCCATATACAGTGGTAGTATAAAAATATAATATGATAATGTGAGCATGATATAAATGTTTTCAAGCTTACAAGGTGGTGTATAAAATTAGATCACAAGTGCGAAGTCGAGTATGAGAAATATGAAATAGTGCAAAATGAATAGCCACATTGCTATGCCATAGTTATAGAGTATGTTGATAGGTCTATGTGTGATAAATGATATTCTTAGTTGATAAAAATACCTTAGATCTCATCAATTTTTAAAGTGTCTATGAATGATGGTTGAAGCTATGCACTCTTGAAGGGTCCACAAAAAGGATATAACTATGATAACCTATAGGTTTAGGGTCTGATGATTGACCTTTGAGTCATGATAGTGTTGTCTCCATCTAATAAATTTTTGTTATCAATGGTCAAGGGATAAAAGGGAGTGAAGTAACTTCACATGCTTTAAGGAACATAGTGTTGAATGACAATGAGGTCATAAAATGCTAATTGAGTTGAAAGAAGCAACATATGTTAATTATTCAAAGTTACGCTTAGTATGAAGGTATGTACACTTTGAGATAGTGTCATTTTAAAATCCAAGCAGGAATGTGAAGGGTACCTCAAGGAAATGAAATAAATATAAGGGAAATTCCTAGAAAACAAAAATTATGTACAACTTTAGAGGAAGGTATGGTGTAGTGAGCTCTTCAAGATCATTAAATATTGTTTTATGGGTTGGTCTCAAGCACTATAGGTCCATGAAAATGCCAGGGGGAGTGTTTGTGTAAACTCCTAGATGTGAAAATTATGTTCTTAATAATTGTAAGACATGGTTCCAAACGATCAAGTATGTTAAGGGAAACAATTGTTATATTTAAGTCAAACATGAATATCAAAAATTGAGAATGTTGTTTAGGACCAGCTATATTGTTCAAGGTGCTTCCAAGAAAAGAAGGCAATGTTACTATCTAAATTTTGTTCCTAGAAGCTATAAATGGATGAATTGAGTCCGGGGGAGTGTTATTTTTAAAAATCGGGTATGAATGACGTGTTATTACCTGATGAAGTTGATTGAAATTACACTAAAATATTTGTTTAGGACACGAGTCTTTATGATTGTATGAAGAGAAAGAGTGATAAGAAACAAGCCTAAAATGTGCCTAGACAAGATATTAAATCTCATAAAGGAAGTTGTGATGGATTGGTGTGGTCTTTGATGAAATTGTTGGCATGTGCTTGAGGAGTGTGTTACAGATGTTGGCTGCTACATGTTGTTTCCATGACAACTAAAATAGGGTTGAGGTGGAAATTGCTTGTTTTACATGCTTAGAAGATGGAGAATGTTGTTTTTTCCCAATAAGGTATGATTTTTCTTTTTCATATGGACCTGATGATGTTCGAGATGTTGTAAATGCTCAGCCCAGGGGAGCATGGTGGTTGCATGCTTGAAATGAAGGAAAGAATCAAATTTTGTGCAAAAATCAAGAGATTGAGCTTGTTTGAGATCTTGGTTGATGTTTCTAACCAAAGAATGATGGTATGAAGATGAGGTAGGTGAATAAGGTGAGCTACAAGTATGCCTTTTCATTAATGTAAAAAGGGGGAGAAGTTCAGGGTGTTTTCTATCAATGATAAAGGGGGATATTTTTGGCATGTGGTCCTAATAGATGTTGTCGTTGATGAAAAACCACATTAATGACAAAGTTACTGTTGCACTATGATGTTGTACTTGATGATAAAATACTTGTTCAAATGTGTTTGAGCTGATACAATGGGATTCAATGAGGATTACTTGCTATTGCAAGCCTATTCAGGTGCCCAGGAGATGCAACATAACAATATGAGCTTCTTGGATGCTTGGGAAGTATGTTGAAATAATGGATATAATTTTTGATTGTGCTTGGGTACTCACAACAATGGAATGGTGCAAGTACATGTGTTTCACTATATTACTGAGTTCTCATTGGGAACATGTATGGTTGGTTTGGAGGTGTGACAGTGTGGCTTGGAGCCATATGAGATAATGGAAGCTTGAATTTTGTGTATAATGGCATATGAGGTATGTTTGGGTAATTTTTAGAGGGTTATTGTATTATTTCAATTGACCCTAGTTTCTATAGTGAGGATCTACCATGAAAACATAGGTTAGTCTTAGTGACTAGAGAGTTTGAGATATAAAATTGACATTATGATGATTGGATATGTTTGAGGGATGAGTAATGATTATTTGAGAAATATTTTAGGTCTCCATGATGTGTATTTTGAAAGATAATCTGGTTATGTAAGACAGTGGTCAAAATCTTGTGAAATTCCAGCTCGAGTTGGTACTTTTGATGCTCGTTGTGGATTGTGTGATTTGAATGGGAACTTGAATAATTAAGGTAAGATTATATGGTGAGTTTATAAGGTCTCAAAAAAATAGGGTTTTTTTATCATTACGTTTTTACGAATGATGTTAATAAGGGAAAGTGTTCTAATGCCCTAGTTAAACCCTAACTAAGAGTAGTTTGCATAAAGAGAGATATAATGACCCAATTTTGATTGGTTCATAAAAATTGATGATTTTATGTTGTATAGGAATCTGTCAATTTTCCGAAGTGTATGGTTGAGGTCATGGTCTTGAGTGGGCCCCACATAAAAATAGAAGTTTCTAAAAAAGAAGATTTTAGGACAAGGTTGTCCAAAGGAGTAACATGAAAAATTGATGATGCAGGATGTATGGGAGTTTTAATTGATTTCCATGGATTTTTTAGAGAATTTTCAAGTAGGTTCATGATTTTTTGAGGTCTAAAAAGGTTGACTGGTTAAAAGGCAATTTTGGGGTCTTAAATAGCAAGGTTCAATAAAATGAGCATAACTTGAGCTAAAGGTGGAGTTGGAATGTGATTAAAGATTTTTGGAAATATTATTCAGATATATTTATATTGATATGATTTTTTCCTCATGATGAGGTCATTTGATAGGGTTTATAGGTCATTCTTTGGACAGGAATATTTTTGGTAGTTCAAGATATTATGTGTTCGTGAACGTTTGATGTTGTTTGAAGTATGGTATGGATTGGGTGATACTTCCTATCACCTGGAATATTAATATGGATGATTTTTGCATCAAATTAATCAATTTTTATGTATTTATATATTTATAAATTATTTTATGAGCTAACCTTTTGAAACAAAATTTTGGCAAGTTGTTTTGGTTAAGGAAAAAGTAGTTGTGGTTTTAAGTGATGGATGTTTTATGAATTATAAATTTCTTGTAAGTGTTCTTTAGGTTATGAAATTTAAATTTAGTGGTCATATATAATGGTTTGTATTAGTAAAATTTATTTGGTGGTATTATGAATGTTCCAGTGGTGCTCAAGGCTATATGAAACACCGATTTTGAGAAATACAAAGGGCATTGAGCCCATTAAATGAAATAATTTGTTTGGTTGATATTAATTTTGACCATGTATTATGTTGAAATGTTAATTCAAACATGTGAGGTGATTTATGGGTCATGAATAAGTATGGTTTTGAAGTTAGGGCATTTTTAAAATCTTTGTGGCTATGGGGTTTTGAGCCACTTTTGGCACATGAAACGATGGTTTAGGCTAGGATGAACCACTTGGGTCACTTATGGATTTTATTATTTGAATTTATAATGTTTCTATGATGCATGGGTCTAAGGAAAGGAAGGAAAATATTTTATGTTTAATTTGATCCTTTGAGAGGCTATTAAAGTGAAGTTATGTGCATATTATTTCTAGCTTTTTGAAACCCCTTTTATCTCACTTTGAAGAAACATTTTTCTGCAAATAAAAACCTTTGTGCCTAGACCAAAACCATGAGAATTACATTCTAGGACAAAATTTGGTTCAATTTTCATGGGAATAATTTGAACAAGGAAAAAGTTTGTGGTGTTTCTTTGAGAGAGAGTTGGAGGAGGGAAGTTTTGGATGCTTGTGTTTGATGCTATATTCATAGAATTTTGATGTAATTTTCAGGTTTCTAAGGTGTCTTCAGATATGATATTGATTTGTAATCAATTTTGGAAGAAGTATATCTTCTTGGATATTCATGTGACTATATTTCTCATCTTGATATATCTTTATTGCACCTTGTTGATCTTTGTTGAAGGAATTAATATTGTGATCTGATCTAAATATTTACATAAGTGTATTTATATGGTTATCATTATGATTCACACACTATGTATCTTTATGTGAGAATACTATATGCTTTGATGTGTTGTATATGAGCATGTGTGGTTAGGGTTTAAAGCACACATGTGAAATAGGTTTTATTAGGGATTGATTCACCCCCTATCAGTCCTTGTCACACCTCTAACATACAATGCTTAAAGTAGGAAATTGTGTAAATTTTTAAGTTTCATAGATTATATGATTATGAAATTAATTAGTATGTGTAATTATGTGTAAGATATCAAGGATTAAAACAAGATCAATATAAAATAGCGTGTGAAGAAAAAGTAAAAAAGGGGATGAGTCAAGTAAGTCATAAACCCTCGCACACTAAATAAGAAAACAATAGAAGAAAAAAATAGAATATAAAAATATAAAAATAACAAAATAAACAACCCAGCTAGTAGTATAGATGACACATCAAAGGATTAAGATCTCATAGAAAATGAAATATCCAATAGAAAAATAAATTAAGGAGGAAAATCAAGCTATCAATGGCTCAAAAATGCAACTTATAATTTACCTCGGTATACATAAATGAGGAAACCTAGAAAGAATTAATTTTTCATGCCAAAGTAAATAAGAAACAAGAGTGAAGTGCTAAAAAAGAGACATTGTGGAAAAATCAAGTTAATTAGATAGAGAAATGGATCCCTTCAATAGACATACTGACCCATTAGTTCAAGGAATGATGCAAGAACAAGGATTTATATTACTTTCATTATCATATGTAGAAAAATTATACATAGGGATCCCCACAATGCTCTAACAAACTAAATGGAGTGATCCACCACATCACAAGATATTAGAGTGTGCACTAAAAATTTGGGGGCATAGAAGCTGAAATCACAAGTAGAAACTATACAATGGAAGATTGTGCCAAATGATCCACTTTGAAAAATGATTACACATAGACTGAAAATAATGCATTATATGGGAAACCACACTGGGATTATGTAGATAATCATGAGTAGATACCACAACAAGGCCATCGATTCTCTACACAAAATTTCATTCTCATCAATGCAGCCCACGGTCACCTAAGCCACAAGTCTCTCAAATTAAGGCATTCTATTCTACCATAAAAACTAATAGAATACTTGTAAATATGATAAATTTGACCATATATGGTCATTTGCAAAAGGGAGAGGCATTCCATTGGGGGCCATCACAAATATCAAGAAGTCATAACAAAATGATATTGACATGTAACAAGGGTGAGTAAACACACATCCATGGTATTTATAGACATCATAATAATGATGTGGGATGACAAGATACATATTTCAACTATCCCGAACTTCTCACAAATGAAATTAATGAAAATGCGTAAAATATCACATAGGTAGGAGGAAAAGGTTTCCAGATTAGTGAGAGATCATCCCGCTTTATTTCACACACTAAAATTCCCTTGAGAGCATTATAGAAGTAGATAATGAGTACTTCCCATAGGAGAGGGTTTTATAGTTTATCTCGTAAAATTCCGACAAAAATTTTAAAGACACGAAACAATTGGTAATATGGATACTATAAATAAAAGAAAAGTTTAACACAAACCCCTACATACCTAGGGAGGTAAGAACCTACAAAGTCTTATAGGAGGTAAGAACCTACACAGTCTCATATGCCAAAATCACATTATTACATTATGGGGCCATACTATGATCAGAATTTTCCAATGCTAAACAACTAAAACCACTACCATTTTTCATCAACATGAAGATAACTAAGGCCAAACTAAGAAGACATCATGGTGTGATACCAAATTGTATTCAACCATTATGCACATAAGGACCAAAATAACCAAAGTGAGAAGAGAGCTACAGATGGGAGAAACTAATCCAAATCAACCCGCAACACAAGTTGAAGGATAAGAGTCATCAAGGGAGGCTAAAAGAAAAATAAGTAAGCATCCAATCATTGCACTAACATAAATAGAATCACCAAGGGTGGAAACAAACCCCATTACATAGTTAGTTTTTGAATATGTACTTTCAAAAGATGTAAATTGATAGAGAGAGAATGTGTGCAATTTAAATTACAAAATGAGGACCAAAATGTATCTACAAAAAGAATGGTAATGGTACACTTGAAAAGCTATCACAATCGAGTAGGTTTCAAAAAACAAGTTGAGGCCTCGAAGATAGGGTTAAAATCATACTGATGCCAAAGTATCTCATGATTAGTGTGGGATGGGAGGATGTGAAAAAGAATAACTAGAACACAATGTAAATAAGGGTCTAAAGGACTAGGGGCTCGATGTAGCCACATTAGAGGAATAATTCCTAGTCTCTCCACCTAATAAGAAGAGAAGTGAAACAATTTTTATAAAGTGGTGAGACTTCATATAGTTAAAGAACTAATTATGTTAAGTGGGGGTGCTAACATGAGTAAAAGAGCCTCAATTACATAGGAGGATATACAATAATAGAAGAAAATTGCACAAAAGGTGCAAAATAATATTGTCAATGACATAGAGATAAGAATGCGGAAGAGAAGGGAAGTCAAGGAGAAAAGAAGAATCAAAATAATATCCCTCAAAGCTATAATACAAATACCAGGCACACCATATCCTCTTTCATCTATGCAAGAGGTAAGTAATCCACTTGAAACTAGCACAATGGAAATGCCAAGTGTAGAAGAAATGCAAGAAGAAAAATCCATCATGCAGACTAGTGCACATTTAGTAGAAGAACCAATACAAATAATTTATCTAGAAAAGGATGAAACCAAACAATAGTGTATGAATCAAAAGGAAATTGAAGAAAAATGTGTAAACAAGATGAAGAACATAAAATATAAGAGGAAGAGTGTGTGTGTAAAGAACATGAAGAAGAGAAACAAAAGATAAAATTTGCATAGGCCAAAGCATATAATGCTATGGAGATGGAAAATATGCAAGAAGAAGAAAAATGAAGTAGAGAAAGGAAAATAAAAGAGAAGATGAGGAAACAAGATCTAAGGAATAAGAAAATAGAAAGAAAAGGAAGTAGAATAAGTAATGAGAAAAGAAGAAATCAAGAACAAGATAAAGGAGAAAAAGAATAAAAAAGATACAAGGATAAACAACTCGGCAAAGAGCTAAGAAAGAACAGAAATAATAGAGGTCATGACATCCAACATAACACCAATATAGGAAGAATAAGAAGAAAATGGGGATTCACAAACTATTGGGTGGACAATGCAATCAATGACACCAAGACGAAAAAAGTAAGCTAATTCTCTCTAAATCCCATGTTTGTAGTGTACTCCCACATATCACTTTGGTAGCTGTTAAAGCTATGACCTCACATCTATAGTCAAGACAATTGAGGTCGATTTGGAAAAATTACCATTACAAACACAAATTGAAAGATTACATACACAACAAGAATATATTAGAGCATCTGCACTATAGATTCCCTAGCAGAAGGATAACATGGATAAGACATCGTATAACCGAGGTCATATGTTGGACCACTTTCCCAAGTTGGTCAAAGATACCATAGGTGATATTCGGCTGAAAATAAACACACGATTCTAGACACACATGAATTCTTGAGGTTGTGTTAAGACAAATGAAATGCAATAGATGGGATGGTAATGTGATGCATAGATAGAGTGTAAGTGGGATAGGGGGGAACGATGATAATAGGTCAAGGTAATAAAAGTTTTTCAATTGTAAAATTGGAAATTTATTTGTTAAGAGAAATGAATAATTTCCTAACCTACGCGGGGTGATACTACAATCAAGGATGATCCCAGGCATAGATCTCAGTTAATGTAAGTGGAACCAAATAGAACCTGACTTGGTTGAGGAATGCGGGGAATTTTACTTCATCTTTTAAGTATTCCTCTCTGAAGAGGGTCATGAAATTATGATATAAGGTATGAAGAGGATAAATAAAGGGTTGCGAAGTCTAACCTTGTCTACTTGGTTGGCCTAGTCCTCTTCGGAAATGTCCGACTCGTCATTAAGGGAAATGAGTTGGTCGATAATTTCATGTGGCACAAGTGTGGCTTTAAAGAATAATTGGCATAAGCCTTTATCAATGTCTATTTGGTTTTTATCTTTGTTTTGCTATCCTATAATTGGATAAAATATTCTAATATGTTGAAGCGTGGTGGATCCGAAATGGTCATGTGGGCACCGAATAGAACATAATTGAAACAAACAAGCAAACTAGGATCCAAATGGACTACAATCTAAGTTCTTGTAGCCTAAGCCTCTAGGGAAGCATGAATTGTGTTCTTTCCAATTCTAGATTACCTTGAGTCTCTACATTTAAATAAACAAAACAAATCAAATTCAATTAAATAAAATATGATTGATTTCTCTATTTAATTTAACTAAGTTTGATTTGCAAGTATTTAACCAAAGTAAAAGAAAGAAAACTATCTAATTATTTTTGTATTTTCTAACAAAGCTTTTGAAATAAATAAACAAATATTTCTAATTAACTTCTAAACTATATTGTTTGGTTTTTCTAGTTCTTGAAAAATAAAATAAAATAAAATCTACATAGACACGGACAAAGAAATTAATTAAGATAAAACAATATAATTCTACACTAAATAAAACAAATAGGGAATATCTAGATGTAGCTATTCAAAACAAGATAATTGGAGGGTTGAATGTTGAGTTTATCATACGAACAGAGGATTTCAATCCTTCAAGATCATATTGCTAAAATAGAAGATGAAAAGGATGAGGTGAACATGAGGTTGGAGCTAAGTAGTTCAGAGGATGATGAAACCAAGGAGATGGAGGAGAAGAACACTAATAAAATACCTTCCAGGTCATCATCAAGTGCAAAGGGAATAGGGAAGCATGCCCAAGAATGAGAACCAGAAGCATATATTCCCAGAGAAAGGTGGACTGATGGCAGTCCTTTGGCTTCCCTTTTCTATGTGTTACTTATCTATGGGTTCGTTTTGATATGCTTATTTGTTGTTGTAAGTATTTTGTTTTAAAAAAAACTTATATGTGATAATTAGACCGGTTGTGGTCTACTATGTTCTATAAGAACTACTTGTCAAGCCTATTTGACTTGGTGCTTTTGTTCCATTTTTGTTGGCCTTTGTGGCCCATGCATATTTTTGTGTAAAGGGTTTTTTTAGTCCCTTTAAAAATAGACCTTATTACCTTATCTAAAATAATAATTATTTTGGAAATATATTTTCCTCTAATTGCTTATGCCTTAGATTCATGGGGAGAAATAAAGATTCTAAGAATAAATTTCCTCTTTCCCTTAAAAATTCCCTAGAAAAACAAAGAAATTGTATAGGAAAACTAACAATGAAGAAATAAATGAATAAACATAGACACAAAAGCTTCCTCCAACTTATTTCCTTGCAAATCCAAAGGGATAAGCATGGAATAAGATATAAACAAAAGTTTCTTCGTACAAAAAAAAATCTATAAATGAAGAAATTCTAAATTCTACATCTTAAAATAAATGTTCTTGTTTAATCTAAAAATAATGATATTCAGATGAAATCTTCAAAGAAATGTAAGTACATCCCCAACCTGGTTATTATTATACTGTGATAGCTTCCCAAGTGTGGTAGAACGGATTAAATATATCCTTAGATTCCTTTCCTTTCAAGAAATGAAAATCTAGATGATCCAATGGCATGCAATGCTGGCTAGTATTAGGATGAATAGAAAACAAACTATAATTTTTTGATTTGTAAAAATCAAGAAAATGCTAGAGTTGGTTAGTTGCAAGTAAACTGGTCACAAATGTAATATTGGGAAGGAACAAATAAATATACCATGTTGTTTGTGTAATTATTAGAAGAATTTTGGTAGCATAACAAAGTGCAATCAAATCTTAAATCTCCAACCCATCATATAGGTAAAATTTTGGTTTTTATATACACGTGGAGAAGAACAAGTTTAGAACACTTGAAAATCAAGAAGTGCTAAATAATCAAGGAGAGAGGGAGTTAAAATTATAAATATAGTAAACTAAAAAGAAAAATTCAACACAAACTCATCAAGCCAAAAATTAGGAGAAACGACTCAGGAAATGTACGAGAAAAATACTCATGAATTTGAAACACGCATTTTAAATTCTCGTATTAAGTGTATAGAACCACCGGTATGTGCAGACCTATGGTTACACATCGCTGTAGCTGTTGTGTAACTGATAGTCTAGGCAGACCAGTGGTTATGTAATCGCCATGGAGGCTACGTGACTTAAGGTGAAAACATAAATGAAAAGAGGAAATTTTTTTTTCACAAAGGCACAGTAAAGATGAATAACTTAGAAACAAGGATAACAAGTCAACATAAACATGAAAAATATAAAGGGAAAGGATATGAACATCATCATTGTTCTAGAGAAGGATTATTTCATCTTTGGATACTTATCGGTACCCATTAATATAACACCTATTTAATTTTGGGTGCGTATAGTGACCAATTCATGAGCGAAGAATGTAGATAACACTTCTCATTAACAAGATGTTGGATAATTGGAACAAAATAAAAGTGGAAAAAAATCTTGGAACCCAAATAATGAATACCAAGTAGGAATTTAAAGAGGCAATTACGATACTCAAGGATTATATCACACTACTGAAGTAAGCCAAAGCTTAAGAAAAGAAGCTAAAATTTAAGATCCTAGATTGGAATACACACTTGCAGGCTGCCATGAGAGAAAAAAAGAATGATATTGAAGTAGGGAAAAAAATACACTAGAAATGCTGATAGAGGCAGAGGATTAAAATCTTGAAATGGTGAAATACATAACCCTTGAAGGAAGGTTTAAGGTAATACCTCATTTTCATTTGGTATTTTAAGACCATTTTTGAAGAAAATTCTCCTTAACTTTCCCTTTTTAATATTACATTCACTAGAGCATTCAATCAATATTGTGAAATGGGGTAAAATGGTTTACCCTTTACACCATGATCTTATTTTGGTGCTATATAGGTTCTTTTATCACTCAATTCTACACTCTCAAGATTTTTCTCTCTCCCTCTCTAATATCCCTTCATAGCCACTCTTCCACTCTTTTGACCCCCAACCCATCCACCCCTGCCCCATCCTCTTCCACTCATACCACCCCCAACCCTACCTCATACCCCCTCATCCTTTACTATTCCCACCTCCATCCCTCCCACTTCGCCCCCTTCTAGCAAGAGATCCCATTATCATCCTTCGAGATAATCCCCTTAAGAACAAGGTTCTCAAAATTTATACTAAAGATGTTGTTCTCCCTTCCCCTATCCATGGAGAAGGTGAGGTGATTATTGGTCTCTCTCTCCATGGCAAAGAAGGATCTAACCCCCACATTTAAGATTATATGATTATTAGAGCTGAACATGACTCCCATAATGACAAGATCATCCGATTCAGCAATGAGGTTAAAGATCTCAAAGAAAATATTAAAGTCGTAGGTTAGAGAATGATGAAAGAAAGATAGACAATAAGCTAATGGATGGCATATGTAAGAGGGTTACCAAGATTGAAAAGGAACTTGAAAATATTAGGGCCAAACACTGTGACGTTCTTTCCTTTCCCAAGGTAACTATTTATTCTATCTCCTTCATTACTATCCATCTTGAGGATTATAAAGGGAAGGAGAAAATTAAGAAATAAACTAGTCCCAAATAAATTGAAAGGGGGCTAGACAATGTCAAGATGAACTTCTAGAAGATCATGAAGTAGCCTAGTTCTATTGGCTCTCTAAATTTTGTTGTATCCCTATCATGTTATGTTGTGATTTTGTTGTGTTTCGTTGTATTCATGCTACTTGTTGACTAAAATATTACTCCAGTCTTGGTTTGGTAAGTTATGCTTTGTATTGTATATCGGGATATGGCCTCTATGTAATCGGGTAGGTCTAAGGAAAAAAACTTTTATCCTTAATAAAAAAATCTTGAAATGGATTTGTGGTCATCACCTGCAAGCCAAGAATAATGTCAATGAACAATTACAAGAATGTGAACAAATAATGATAAGGAATAATTTCACAAGGTTTTAAGCACAACGAATGAGATACCATCTAGAGACACTCATCCATGACATCTAGACTACTATTCCGATTCATGACCATTCTACCCAATATGTCAAGGATGATCAATTATATGAAGCTACGCAGTACTATAACACTTTTAAATGTATTATAGGAGATTAAATGAAGCCTTTTTAGATTGGAATACATATAAGGAATACGTAGATTTAATGTCCAAACTATGTAGGAAAAGAAGAACAAACCAAGGTTCATTATTTTTCATATAATTATTCTAAGATCTAAGGCCAAACTCATAATGCCACCACCACCATTCAACCCTCGCAGCAAAAAACCGAGTAGATTGAAAGGTAGAAGTAGACCGAGTAGAAATAATAACTGAATTACATTACAATTTTGTGGAATAAAATTACGTAAGACTATTAAATACACAATTTTTTTGTATTTGTAAGCATACCCGCATAGTCTGAAAACCCATAAGAAAAATCTATGAGGGAATTACCTTAGATTTAAATTCTAAAAAAGAGGTCTAATGTGAAGTATGCTTAATTGAAAATGCACAAGAGTAGTTAAGTAGTACATAGAGGATGAAAATTTGTAAACAATATCCTCTCTTTCAAATGCAAACATAGTAATTTACAAAGTGTAACACAATCACCACTTGGAACTAGGAAGAAGTAAATATAGAGTTAAGTCCCCAAAAATTATAATAATTTTTTTGTCTTAGGATGAGGTAAATATTAAGTCTAGGAAAGTGTTGGATAGTAAAATGTAATAGCAAGCTGACATGGATATAGTTCATGATTTCACAATCCTTTTGTATGTATATATAAAAATCTATAATGTACATCTTCTCTACACATAGGTAAGAAATTTAAAAATCCTTTGATTATATGAGAAGGAGATGAAAGGAATGGTAACTAAATATTAATCATATTTTATATAAAAGTATGTAATCCTACTTGAAATAAGGTTGATCTCGGATCCTCACATTATCAAAAATTTTTACAATCTCCTTTAACTTGCACTTTGTTAAAAAAGAGATGAAAACAAATAAAGACTTACTTTGAAGGTTAATCATAAATATACCTCTTAGTCACAATCACATTATATGCATATGCCTTAACCAAGCATCAAAAACTTATCAGTCTCTTCTCATGGACTTACACTATTTATTTCCGTTAGTTATTTACACACAACCCCGCAATATCTCAAAGGTCGAATAGTTCCACAATACAAGATCACACTAATCACTAACAAAGCGAGAATACAAGAATTATCAAACATATATACGTAAATTCTCATTTCCAATCCCCAAAATATCTTTAACTCAACTCACGGACTAAGAATACCTCACATACACAATAACAAACACCAAAATCAATCAAGAATTGCCACAAAACTAAGTTTTCTTCTTTACTTTTCCTCTTGAAACTCTATCCCATGATTCATACCTAGGTAGAATGAGGTGTATTGAATTACATTTGATTATTTATATCATTTCATTAAGTTAGCACCAAGTACATTGCTTTAAATCCTTGGTTAGATGATTACACTTATCCATTTCTTAGGTGCTTAACACTAATTATGAATACTTAAAAAGACTAGACCTAAAAACCTTTATTAGACCTCATTTCATCCATTTTAAAACTTTTTAGCTTCGATAGTATATCTAAAAACCTTAACTAATACAAATTATATATTCAAAACAAAATAGGCCTCCAAGATTCAAACTTACACTTTAGAGGGAAAGTGAAAATTTTATATTTTGAACAACCTAGACTCCAAACTAGCAAACCCGATCGAAATCTAATGACCTCAAAGACCTATGACCATACCTTCCAAACCAAAATTTGATGTTTCCATCCCTTTATACACACTATACTTGATGCTCCTCCATCAATAAGGAATCTAATACTACCTCGTTTTCTAACTTGGAAATCCTATGTCACTATATTTATAAAATAATTTCCAACATTTGCAAAAGGTACCTAAATACTCCTAAATCTCACAAAAGCACATCTACAATCATTAAGGAAGTAATCTATATAGGTTTAAATCTTATTACTAGGTCAAGATATCAGTCTCTCTAACCCATAAACACTCAAACATCCCTTTTCCAAGTATTTTAGGAAGACCCAAAATAAACTCAAGCATTATCAAAGAGATCATGAAATCTAGTTACATTCATCGAGATATCACATGATAGCTGGAGAATGGTGTGTGGTTTAAGGCCTCTTTGTAGTAATTTTAATGTTAGAGGTACAAATCACAACATGAGTGACAACTAGTTTTTGATAGCAATATATATTTCCAAGAAGGTGATGGTATTGGGAACTTATAGATCTAGAAACCAAACATGTCCAAGATGATATAGAAGGGTCAAAAATATATGGATGGTTTTGGTATGAGTGTACAACTCTTCTATGGAATATAGTTCCCGAGAAAAAGCATCATTTCATATCTTCCGCTTTAGTAGTGTACCCTCCCGAAATTCCCATAATCATCTATAATAAGATAAGTGCATCATTCCATTTTGATTTCAAGTTTGTATCATATTTTTAAACATTGAATGCATTGTTTTGATATTGTATAATTAATGTTGGAATTTAATTAATCAAAAAACCCCTATAACAACCCTTACATCCTTTAGTTTAATTAATTCACCAATTCTTAGATATCACGTAATCTAATAAGGATGTAAAAAATAAAAATATTTCTAAGACAGATGCATAATAAAGAAAAGAGGAGAAAACTATGCTAAAATATAACTATTAACATTCTAGATTAAAATATCCATTGGATGAGTCAAGAGAATTTATGAAGAAGAATAAAACAACATTTTTGGAGAACACAACACTATTGAAACTAGATAAGTCAAAATAGAAAGAGAAAACATATATGTAGTTGTTATCATGGAATTTTTCATAAGCTTATTGTAATCCTCTTTGTTTTCATTTAATATAAATATTTGGTGGATACATTTGTGCATAGAGAAGAAACTTTGTTTTGTTGATTTTGTGTATATTATTTCATACAAAGTCATCTCCCTCTTTGTTTTCGAACAAATTGGTATTATATATTGGTATATTTATTAAAGAAGTTTATTTTCAATCTAAAATGTTTTGAAATGGTAGTAATATGTGGCAGAAACCTCCAACATTTTATGGGAAATATTATGTTATGTGGTCAAAGAAAATGAAGAACATTTTCATTTCTAATGATTTTGGGAGCTTTTTGAGTGGATTTATATATGTTATTGATCAAATACCCTATGCAAGGCTCTCAAATTCTCAAAAAAAATGAGATGAAGGATGTAAATCCATTAATACTCATTAAAGATATAATTATAGAACCCATATTTCCCAAAATAATAGTAGTGAACTACTTCAAGAAAGCTCAAGATATTCTTAAAAATTCCTATAAAGGGACTAATAATGTGAATTTAATTAAAATCTAGTTACTTAGGAGAGCATTCAAAAATATACAAATGAAACACACTAAATATATCTTTGATTTTAACAATAGAATTTTTAGGTTAGTAAATTAGTCGATCATTAATGGAGAGTCTATTGTAGATTAAGGGATTTTTGAGAAAATCTTTATAATTCTTCCTATTAGACATAACCCAATTGTTGTAGTAATCCAGGATTCCAAACATCTGTCCCAAATGATTGTTAGTGATTTGATGGGTTCAATTCAAACTCATGAGAAGAGATTATAGATCAACCCATTCTTCTCTAGAACAAGTATGCAAATCTTAGACAAATGTAAGAGGTAGGGGTAAGAAGAGACAACAATGGAAGAAATCCAATAGGTAGAGGAAGTAGAAGAAGATACTCTAGAATCAAAAATTAAAATAGTCAAGAAGGAGCATGTAACTCACAAGTAGACTCCCAAGATAATAAAAGGAATACAAACTCAAATAGAAGGTATGAAAAGAGAAATGTATAGTTTTAATAATATTATAAGTGTGGACATTTTGTAAGTGAATGCATAAAATGAAAACATGATCAATTAAGGCAAAGTGGAAATGTATCCAATGAAAAGGTATCTAGATCTGATCAAAAGCCAAATTATTTTATTATGTGTAATATTAATAAGAAGAGAAGCTATGCCATTTGATACTTGTACATCAGTTGTATCAACCATATGAGTGGTAATGGAAATTTGATTACATTTTTGATAAGAATAACTGGTCTAAGATTAAGATAAGGAACAACATGAAAAGTTTCAATTGTGGGAAAATAAGTTGCAAATATTCACATCAAGCATTATGATAAGAGAAAAATCTAGGATTTCTATTATGCCACATGCATAAAACATAATTTATTAGCATTGGAGAGATAGCTCAAAATATTATATAGATTCATAAAGGAGGATGGAGAGTGCATAATATTCAACAAAGATGGGAGTAAATACAATATTACAGTTATGCAAATGAAAAAAACCAAATATTTTCTCTTGATGTAATCTACTTTATATCATTATCTGGAGTTACACCTTCCATGCAAATCGATTAGCATGGTGCTACATCCTAGTAGGTAGTATTCAATATGTCATAAAAATTCCTCCGACTATGACATTTGAGGCATGAATTTTTAAGTTTCTTTGGACTATCTTTTTCCAAGAAATATATGGTGAAGGGGCTACCTATTATTGTAGAACCTAAAAATAAATGTGAGGTTTGCATTTTAGGAAAGAAACATAGTAAATAATTTCAACCAAGGAATTCTAGGAGGGAAAATTCACCATTAGAGCTAGTGTATTTAGATTCATGTGGCCTAATTCAAACCCCTTCTCTATGTAAAAGTTTATATTTAAAGACCTTCATATATGAATACAACATAAAGACACATATCTACTTCTTAAATAATAAGTTTGAATCCTTTGAGAATTTCAAATATTTTAAAGATCTTGTAGAGAAACAAAGTGGAAACTTCATCAATGTTCTCATAATAGACAAAGGGGGAGAGTGTATTTAATGTGAGTTTCTAAATTTTTGCATGTTTAAAGGTAATAAAAATTACAGCCAAGTATACACCATAGAAAAATGGTGTGGCTAAGAGGAAATATAGAACCTTCTAGGAGATGGTGTGAATCATAATGAAGACCAATGGACTATCAAACAAATATTGCGGTGAAGTTATTATAACGAAAGTATATTTCTTGAATAGATTTCCCACAAAGATTGTGTGTGAAAAGATTCCAAAAGAGGCATGGAATAAAATAAAATAAAACATGGAGCACCTATGAATATTTAGGTGCATAGCATATGGATTTTTCCAAAGGAGATAAAGAAGAAGTTAGATGATAGAGGATAAAAGTGTATCTTCATCAATCATAGTGAAGATTCTAAAGTATATTGATTATATAACCCTATTATAAAGATGATTTTCATTAGCGGGGATGTGGAATTCATTGAGAATGAATCACGATATGGCACAATTGACACATCTTATAATATCTCAAAAATGGTACCTATTACTGATGTAGAGGGTAGAAATCAAGGAGTTTCAAGTAATTCGACAAGGTGAAAGTTTAGCAACGCTTCCTTATCCTTCAATATATAAAATGTTCCACTATCAAGAATCCCCAATGCATTAAGGTATCCTTCTAGAGATATTTCATATCCAACTTTGGACTCTCTAATTCCAAGGAAGAAAAATATGTTGAGGGAAATATATGAAAACTCAAGGTATGATAATTTTGAAGAAAATCTAAATTTTGGATTATTTTCTAGTAGTAATCCTACTCATTTTAAAGAAGTAGTGAATGAAGATAAATTGTGTAAGGATATGCATGATGAAATATATGACATAGAAAGAAATAAAAATGGGAGCTAGTTGATTTCCCTACAGGAAAATAAGTTATTAAAGTTAAGTGGGTCTATAAGACCAATATTACAACCGAACGTAAAGTAGAAAGGCATAAAAAGGTTGGTTTTTAAAGAATATAAATAGTATCTTGGAAGAAACTATGATGAAACATATGATCCATCTACAATAATAGAGACCATGTGAGCTATCATAACAATAATAACCAAAAACATGTGGAAAGTATTCTTAATTGATATGATGTCTTATTTTGAATGGATTTATCAAAGAAGAAGTTTATATTGAACAACCACCTACATATAAGGTTCTAGGAAAAATAGAAAAAGTGTAAAAGCTTAAGAAACCACTCTATGAACTCAAGAAAAACCAAGTGTGGGATACAATTGAATAGTTGCATATTTTATAAGAAATGGATTTGGAAAAAATAACAATGAGCCCAAATTCTACATCAAGGAATTTAACGAAAATATTTTGATGGTTTTTTTATGTAGATGATTTGATTTTACAAGAAATAATGACCAATTGATTTTTGATTTTAAAGAAGTAATGAAAAGTGAGTTTGCGATGAAAAAATGGGTCTATTAATGTTTTTTCTTGTTAAGGTAAAAAAATGGATAATCAAATATTCATTTATCAAGCCAAGTATGCCTTACAATTTTTAAGATGTTTAGAATTTTTAATAACAAGATTGTACCAAAACCAATAGCTAAAGGTCTAAAATTAAGTAAGGAAGATTAAAGCAATGAGGTAAATCTAACCTTATACAATAGTGTGGTTAGAAGTTAATGTATTTGACAATAATTAGGTATAATTTAACACATGTAGTAAGATTGATTTTCATATTTATAGAAAAAACTCAAGCAACACACTAGAAATTAGGAAAGATAATCATGAGATATGTCAATGACACGAAAGGTCATGATATCTCGTACATACTACAATAAGTAATTTTGAGATGGTTAGTTATAATTTTAGTGATTGTAAATGTAGTGTAGATGATAGGAAGAACACATCAGGATATGTGTTCCATATAGGGTAAGTATCCATTTCATGGGGATCCAAAAAATAATCCCATAGTTTCTCTCCATAACAAAGGTTGAGTATATTACAACAAATGTAGTCATATGTCAAAGCTAATTGGCTTAGGATAATTCTAACAGATTTGAATGAGGAACAAGTATATGCCACAACCATATTTTGTGAAAATGTGTCCTCAATAGCCTTGACAAAGAATCTAGTTTTCCATAGTCAAAGAAAGAATAATGATATTTACTATCATTTTATCGGAGTAATTAGCGAGTATAAAGAGACAAACTTTTGTATTATAGATATGGGAATTTTATCATGAATATTTTCACTAAACCATTATCCAAATATATTTTTGAGAATATAAGAGAAATAGTGGGTGCCATTTATGTTGTAAAATTGACTCCACCTAGCCATGGAAGAAAAAGAGAGGATAAAAATGTGAAAATTTAGGTATCTCCTCCCAAACATCTACATTCTATGTCTCCTCTATTCACACAATATTTTTATCAATTCACTCAAATATTCAAATTATCTCGTGCATTTTTTCTATAGTTTTATTTCCTTTTCAAAACTCGGGAGCTTTTAATCTTCCATTGACCTATGAATTTATATTTCCCTTATTGGATGTGAATTTCTTTATTTATCCAATATGCTCCAATAACAAAGTTTCATGTTTCATTCAATGTATATGGGTAAATATTTATTCAAGTCAAATAATTTTCACAAGAACAATATATGTTTTGATTAAATCTTTATAGTTATAAACTAAGGAAATTACATGAATAGAGAAAATTAACACAAACAAAGAAAACCTTCCCTTGATAAGTTCCAAAGCCACCTTAGATTGGATCTGACTGTAGAAGCATGGTTGAGTAATGATCTTATTGGATCCAATTGATTTGAAGACTTTTGTATATTTTTGGATGCTCTAAGAAGTATTCGAATGGAAGATTGATCAAGATACGAGCATGAAGATGATTGATTTGAATTGATTTGATATTAGAAGAATCAAAATATGATATATTGATTCGAAATAAATTAGATAGAATAAAAATATGAACTTTCAAGCTTGTTGGTGGATGATTTGTGAAGGAAAGATCATTGATTTATAGTCGAGGAAGGAGAATCCTCAAGCAAATATTATATTGGATTGATATGAAGCTAAATAAACATGATTGATTTTAATAATTGAGATTCTAATTTGATTAAGAAGTTGAATTGTTGTTCCAAGATTGCATGGATGAGTTATTATTGATTTGGCAAATGTTGCACATGTTTTGGACTATTTATACTTAGAATTAAATATTAATTCCATGTCCTTTATTTTATTCACCCAAAAAGTGACGTGAATGATTTAATTTTGGAAGGATGTGAATTATTTTTGGAATGCCATGATTTGAGAGATATCTTTAGTTAACTCAAATTCATGATTTGATTTAATTTAAACATATCCTCTTGATTTTAATAATGATTTTTAGCTTTAATCATGAATTTTAGTCAACTTGAGTTGAGAAGATGGATATGATGTGGATAAGAAATGAGGATATTTAATTTATTTAAATATGAAAGTGGATATGTGAGGATTTATTTAATTAATTTGATATTAAAATATCTAATAAAATTAGCTAAGGGGGTGATAGGGTGTAATAAAACTAATTAAATTAAATATAGAGAAGGAATATGAGTTTATTAAGAATTGAAACATTTATAATGCGTAGTGATTACTTTGGAGTGTCTACATTCTCCCATCTTTAAATTGTTATTACAGAGTAATAAGACTTTAAAGATAGTAGTGTTATCCAAATAACTCTTCTAGTTATATTGACAACTTGTATACATCTTCTTGCTTTGAGCTCTTCATTGCAAGGTTACGTGTGATCAAGTTCACTTGGTACATTCCTTGGTTAGATATCCCCACGAGCTCCCCCTTATCCTCCATTTTCCTTTTCCTCTTTGTCCCACTCCTCCATTGTGCACATCCTCTATGCATTCACCTTCTTCCTAGCATTTGTTTTTTCCTAAGTGCACACCTCGCACTTTCTTCAATTAGCTAAAGTGGCTGGGCCCTGCACACACCCTACACATTAATTTGTAATAGTTCTACCTTGACCATGCATCGTTTGCTTAGTAGTTTGCCTCATTTCCTCACGCACACCTTCCTTCTATCTTCTTCCCGCACCTCATTCTTCCGTGTACATACCTTTGTGCCCTCCTTTGCACTATTCCATGCCACATCATTCTAACATGCTTGAGTGTGCTGCAAAAAAACTTATCAAAGTGCTCCAATAGGGCACTAAATATGTATAAAAAATCAATGAATGACACATGGTAGAAATGACAAGAACATTTACATAGTTGGCCATCCTTTCATCCAATCTACATGTACCATGTGTCTTCAGTGCCTAGATGAATTTGACATCTTCGTTAGCCGTATCCATCGCTATGGAGCTCTAATCAATACACACCTAGACTTGTCGAGATAGTTGCTAACATAGGCTATAGTACTAAACATTCAAATTCAAATTCTTGGCAGATGGTATGTAAGAAATGGGAAAACGTCTATGTGGGAATTAATGAGTGGATATGATTGCTTCAACCACCCGATTTGATCTCGATTCATCCTCCTTCCTTCTTCAAGCATGCCAAACATACCCGGGAAGTGCATTTGATAGATTTGTAGGCTGATTTATAGGCATTGAATGCTTCTTGTTGGTGGTTGCATTTAAAATTTAAGTTTTCCATTCTTCTCTTCTTATTCTATGGATTCATCTATAAATGTAAGATCTGGTCTCATTATTAATGTTGGACATTTTAGATCCTTACGAATTTTTCTAAGGACTTCATATTTTCTATATTCTAATTTGTAGACCTTTAGATCGGCTCTTGCACGTGGATATCAACATTTTTCACCATCAGTAATAACTCGTGCATTTCGGAAGTAATAGAAGCACCCTTTTGTGACTATTTTCTCGCCTAATGTGTTTACATACCTTCTTCTTGCCTTTTCTTTTGCATTGTGTGCTTGTTGTGCCATTTCACGTCCCGTAACTTCTTATTTATTTTTGTTTCATGAGACCTGATCTTGTAAATACATTACAAGTTGTGCAACATTTTCTTAGCCTTCTTTCACGCATTTCCTTTCATTTTCTCTCAGAATAGATAGTGTCCATCCCTCTTTTCTAGTGCTATCACCTTTTAGTGTAGTTTCCTTTCATGTTATCCTCCTATCCCTAGTCCCTTGGCATTATTATCTTATTTTTCCCTTTCAGCACTAGGAGTAGTAGTAGCAGTAGAGAAGTATATAGAGGAATCAACCTTATTCGGAGATTAGAGATCCGTCCCAAGCGTGAAAGGTCCCAAATCTTGGGGATGGTTCCATTGTTGTCAAAAATGACTTAGTTCTTCCAGATCCGAGACATGGGTACAAGTTTGATGAAAATAGTTTCTCACACACCCGATGGGACATGAAATGAAAGATTAAATTTCATATTGCTAAGTTTTGGTGTGTGACCTTAGTATTCTAGCCTTTCGAGGCTCATATCAACACATCTAGTGATTCCCAACATTTACAGATCTCTATTTTAGCATCCTTGAATGCCTTTCATGAGAAGAGTGCATACAAGGAAAAGTGTAGTAGCTGAAGATTCTTTCAAATACCTATAGCTATCCCTAAGAAGAGTTCATTCCAGAAATCGCACGCGCACATCTCCATCTCTAGTACGTTGTGCCCATTCAACTCCTCCTCACAATAGATAGCCATCGTGCCCTACTATGATGTATAAACCACCTCCTCCACTAAGGAAATTTTCTAACTTCACCAGATGAAGTCCCTGGTTCTGGCCATGCAACATGATATGCCAAATGACATGCTCAAAAGTATTCCATACTTTATTGGTGAGAATCAAGTCACCCCGAAGCATTCCAGATGTAGCAAGTGTATGTTCACTCTACTTGATCATACATGATGATGTATTAGTTAGGATACTTATGGCATCTTTCAAAGGAAAAGTGCTTCAATAGTACCGAGGCTTAAGACTTGGATCTATTTCCACTGGGATGAGCTGCAAATAGCTCTTTGCAATTATTTAGAAGATAAGACACATCACTTATCTCTGGTGAAACAACCGAAAACAACAAGAAGGGTGCCAAATGAGTAGATGAATGATTTCAACATCAAATTTCAGAAGACTTGGGATGGAATTCTTCTTGTGGTAAGACCTATAGCCCAACATGCTTTTTTGTATTATCTAGAGGCATTGAAAAACAATATCTCACGGTCATGATTCAATCAATGAGAGGTAGGACTTTACCAATTGCTTATAATATTATAATAAGGGGAAAATATTCTTATTTAGGTGAGAAAGATAGCTCCTAGACCACCTATGCCCTTGTTCCCTTAAATGTCACAAGTGCCCTGACCTTTAGTTTCCCTTGTTCCTATTCCCGAGAGAAGCGCATGACCTATTGCATCAACATCCTACTCCCCATTGCATCAAAAGGAAGATGAAGAATGAAGACCCTAATTAGAATTTTTTTAAATAAGGTCATATCATTAGAGGAACAAAAGCACAAGCCTATAGAGGTAGTTCTAATTAGGTGCATAGCTAAAGTATTCAACCTTGGAAAATCAATATGGAAACCAAAGATATGTGCCCAATCAATAGAATGATAGATGACATGCTAACGCACATCTACCCTTGCAAGTTGTTCCTCATGTGCCCTCTCTTCTAGTACCCAGTGCAAGTCATGCACTTGTTCTAGTTTAGAACAATTTGGTGCATGAGTCAAAATGGTGCTTCGTTGTAAAATCCTCATAGTCAATATCACTATGCCAATGTTGCATGCATGAAAGCCTACATGATTCAGAATACTTCAAATCTGTGAACCTTCAACAAGTACACCTAAAATAGAGAACCAAGAAAATCCAAAATCTCCTCTAGAGGAAAAATTGATGTTCTTTGGCACTGAGGACTTCTGTGTAATCAACCAAGCTGCAGAGGATGCTAGAATACCGTGTGCCTAGGTTGTGAACAAAACAAGGTACAAGAAGAGAATGCTCAAGTCTGGTGTATAGATCACAATTCCAGACACACAAGCGGACAAAAAAAGTAGAAATATGTAGCTAGGTCACCCAAAGTGGTAAACTTTCGAGCCCATACACAATATATCCTGTGCAAAGATTCTCCAAAAGTGGCACGTGCCCCTCCTTTGGTAGGTCAAGCCTCTGCGCTTAGCCTAAGGCTCTTGTTCCTGCACATGAGCAACCAAGATAGGATGTTGTTTTAACCCAAATTTACAAAATAGTGGGTCTTCCATTCAGAATTGTGGACTAGATGAAGAAGACAAATATAAATGTCACAATGTGGGATGCTCTAACTCTTCCATCCCAATGGGATCTACTACATGAGGCCTTGTCCCAACTTCCACACTCTAATACAACTATTCGTAAACTACACCTTTCTATACACATCTACAAAGAAGAGGAGAAATAAGTAAGGTTGTTAAAACCCCACACTTATATATGTCTTTGATCATAGGAAAACATCTTGTGCATAACTACATGATTGACTCAGGCACTAGTACTTCTGTCATGCCTAAGAAAATTGCTGATGTCTTAGGTCTTAAGTATATCCCCTTGACAAAAGGAGTCCTACAACTTAATGGTTCAATTGTCACTACCCTAGGAATCATCAAGGATCTTGAGTTAACCCTTCATGCATGTCCAAATCTAACAATAAGTCAAGATGTGTCAATCATTGACTTACCTCCTTTATTTTCCCCATGTATATAAAGAGAATTTACTATAAAAGTGGTTGGTTACTTGTCTTTTGATTGGTATCATATATTACTCAAGAAAATTTATGGTACCCAATTTACCATACAATCTGAGCCAATATTTTCCTATCATGTAGAGTCATATGTCCCATCCCCTCTCCAAGCCAACCGTTTAATCCAAGAACCAAATTCAGTTCTGAAGAGCATCCTCTTCCACCTTTAGATTCTTGATCTAGTTTTGATGAGTGAGTAGAGAGGCACCATGAATTTGACCCATATGATGAAGAATTAGAAGCCTATGAAACTAGGCTTGGTTCCTACTCCATTCTTAAAGAAGAAGCTATCGCCGCCATGTATGCTCAAGAAAAATGAGGAGAAAATGGTCTATGGAAGTTATACTTTGATGGATCCAGAATCAGAAATGACGTGAGACTAGGGGTTATTCTCATTTCTCCTAAGGATGAGAAATTCTTCTTCACACACAGATTATAGTTTACCTGTTCTAACAATGTGGCATAGTATGAAGCACTAGTGCATGGCCTTCTCATTGCTAAGAAGAAAGGGATTAAGGCACTATAGATATTTAGGGATACAAAATTGGTTATTCACCAGGTTACCAATAAGTGTCAAGAAAATAATAAGCTTCTCAAAGCTCATAAACATAAAATTTGGGACCTCCTTGAGAGATTTGATTCTCTAATCTGCGGTGGTGTCACATAAAATTAATAAGGAAGATGATCAAATGGCCATGATCGGTTTGTAGTTATCTCTCAACTGGGAATTTTTCAAAAGAAATAGTTAGCAGATTAAGATGGTGATTAGAAAATCCATTCTATAAAATAATACTAGCTAGCAAGCGTTTGATGATGATGCGTAGATTATCCAGTTCATTTAAAATGAAATCGAGTTCTCATCAATCATGCAAGTATGGCTTGCATGAAAAATATGGTGACTAGATGATTCAATTTAAGTTAAATAAGATTCCTAAAGGGTTGGTCACCTTAGAACAAATTTTTATCCCTAATGATGAGTTCAAGGGTGAAGAAAGGTACATGCATGTCGTGCAATAAGATTGATCCCTAATCACTATTGTGCATGGGAAGGAGTTTTTGCTCAGTAAGACTTGCGTGCATAATGAAAATAAGGCCTTCATCTCACTCTATCAAAAATATAGTGATATCTTATTATGGGAGTATGAAGACCTCAAATGTTTTGATCTAAGTGTTTCTCAACACTCCATTAACCTTGATCTTGGTATCAAGCCCGCTTTCGAAAAAAGCAATGATGACCGGTCACCCAATGATAGAGCCCCTCGTGAGAAAAGAATTATCCAAACTCATGGAGGAAAAAATAATTTTTCCCATCAAGTACTCTACTTGGGTCACAAATCTAGTTCCAGTGCAAAAGAAGAATGGTGAAATCAGACTGTGTTGATTTCAGATATTTGAAAAGGCATCTCTAAAGGATCATTATCCTTTACTTTCAATGGCGTAGATTCTACAAATTGTTGTTGGTACATAAATATTCTCAATGTTAGATGGGTATTCAAGTTTTAATCAGATCTTAGTCAAGGAAGAGGATCAATTGAAAATGGTTTTTACAACCAAGTGGGGAACATATGCATACCTTAAGATGCCCTTTAGTCTTTTGAATGAAGGCGCTACATTTTAACACGACATGGTTATTGCCTTGAAATGTTATATCAATTAGTTAATATTGGTTTACCTTGATGACATAACATCTTTCTCAAAGCAGAGCACCGATCATATAGTGCACATGGAAAAAGTCTTTGAGAGATGCAAAAGTATGGGGTGTCTCTTAACCCCAATAAGTGTAATTTTGCAATGGCACAGGGAAATCTCTTGGGCCATATGGTTTTGAAGGATGGCATAACAATTGATCCTAAGAATGTTTTAATCATCCTGGATCTTTCCTTATTGACACAAAATCCTTACAAATCCTTACAGTCCTTCCTTGGCAAGATCAATTTTGTTAGGCGTTTTATCCCTAACTTTGTAGGACTAGTCCGACCCATCACCCTGATGCTCAAGAAGGACATAGTCTTCAGATTGACAACAAAAGGAAGAGAGAGCTTCAACAGAATCAAGAAAGAGATTAATTTCATGCCAACACTCATCAACCTAGATTACTCAAAGGATTTCATCCTTTATGCTTATGGCACTGATGCAAGTGTTGTTCCGAACTAACCCAAGAAAATAAAGAAGGATTGGAACAAACATTGGATTTATTTAGCTAGACGCTAAAGGATTATGAATTAAAGTACAATCACATGGAGAAGAAGGTATTTTCCATCATGTACATGCTCAAGAAATTCAAAAGTATGCTTGCCACAAATCATATAAAGGTGTTAGTTTCCCACTCTTCTATCAGTGAATTCATTATGGGGGAAAAATTCATGAAAAGAGAGCACGATGGGTGACTAAGAGCATGAAATATGATGTGACTATCAAAGCCAAAAAATTGGTAAGAGGTAGCACACTCTACATGAATATTTTGAGGATACATAGAATGACTTTGAGACTTCATTATTTCTTGATGAAGATCTCCCATGCATAGAACTTGAGAAGAATACAAATATTGGCATATGCGACAAGATGAAGGAAATGATCACATTCCTTTCGAGGGTGCATACCCTCCTAGTTTAAACAAGGTAAAGAGAAGAAACCTGAGATTACAATTTATCCCTTATGTTTTGATTGATGGAATTCTCTTCAAGATTTTTTTGATAAAGTTCTATTAAGATGTATCAACGGTGCATAGACCGAAAAAGTGTTAGCAGAGTTTCACAATGGATTCTCTCCGGTGGATACTTTTCTACTAAATCTACAACAATAAAGATCATAATAGAAGGAATATTTTGGCCTAATCTATTTGTAGATGTAGACAAGTGGGTCACAAAATACAAGGAATGCACTTTCTTTATAGAAAAGAAGAGATTGACAAAAAGCTTTCCTCCGACCAATCCAAGTGGATCAGCCTTTTACATAAATGGTCTAATAGAGTCAACAAAACAAAAACTGATAAACATCATGAAACACACAATGGATATCAGCCAAAGAGAGTGACATACAAAGGTCTTGTGCACCTTCTAGGAAGATATAATAATAGTTAAAAATACAATAGTAAATTCACTCTACAAGCTTTTCTATAGCAAAGAGGCTACCATTACTTTTACACTAGAGTTTAACTCATTGACACTTTCCTAGGAATTAGAATTTGAAGGTGTAGACTAGAGGGAAATCAAAATGGAAGAGTTGGTTAATCTTGAAGAGTTAAGGAACTCTACCATGATCAAGCTAGAACAACATCAACAAGCAACAAAGAAATGGTTTGATAGAAAGGCTAGGCCTCAATCTTTCAAAGTTGGGGACTTGGTCTTAAAATGGGATGCTAATAGAGCTAAACTGGGTGCCATTCAAAGTTTGATGCACTTTGAAGTGCCCCCATACATCATTATTTCATGTAAAGAAGCTAACTCTTTCAAGTTAACTCATCTTGGAGGTGCACCGCAAATCCCAATAAATGGGATCTATCTCAAAACCTTCCATTAAGTTTTCTACATCATTTTGTATATATTAGAGTAGTTTCAATTCTTATAAGTGTGCTATGCATAAATTTTTTATTTGTACATAGTTATTCCTTCTCGCGTTCTTCCTGTGTGCACTTTTCTTTTACTTTTAGGATGTCGACATTTTCAACAGTTTGTAGGATTCGAAACAGAGTCAAGAACTGATCCTACAAGTGACTTCAGGGGTAGTTCTTCAAAGCTATAGATCATAATTTCATGATTACATAGTAGAATCCATGCCCAATGGATTCCATAGGCTACTGATCTCCTTCATCTAGCAGGAAGATGGCCCCAAAAGTCACCAAAACTATTATCCAAATAACTCTCCTAGTTATTTGGACAAATTGTATACATCTTCTAGCTCTGATCTCTTCATTGCAAGGTTACACATGCTCAAGATCACTTGATACATCCCCTTGGTTGAATTTCCCCACGTGCCCCCCTTTCTCCTCCATTTTCCTTTTCCTCTTTGTTCCACTCCTTCCTTGCACTCATCCTCTATGCATTCACCTTCTTCCTAACAACTATTTCGTCCTACACACGTGCCTCACACTTTCTTCACTCAGCTAAATTCCTTGGCCCTCATGCACACCCTACAAATTACTTTGTAATAGTTTTTCCTTGACTATGCATCCTATGCTCAACATTTTTCCTCATTTCCTCGCACTAGTTGCACACGCCTTCCTTCTATCTTCTTCTTGCACCTCATTCTTTCACAGGTATACCTTTACACCCTCCTTTGCACCATTCCATGCCACATCATTCCAACATGTTTGAGTGTGCTGTAAAAAACTTATCAAAATGCACCAATAGGGCGTCAAACCCTTGCAACATATCAATGAATTACATGTGGCATAAAAGATAAGAACATTTACATAGTTGGCCATCCTTTTAGCCAATCCACGTGCGCCATGTGTCTTGTGTGCCGAGACAAATATGACATCTTCGACAATCGTATCCCTTTATATGGAGCTCTAATAGGTGCACACCTAGACTTGTCGAGATAGCTTCGACATAGGCTACTGATGCTAAACATTCAAATTAAAATTCTTGGTGGATCTAGTAGGTAAGAGATGGGAAAATTGTCTTTCTGGGCATTAATGAGTGGATTTTATTGCTTTAACCATCCGATTTGATCTAATTTTCCCTCCTTCCTTCTTCAAGCACGCTAAACAAACATGGGGAAGTGCATTTGATAGATTTGTAGGTGGATTTATATGTATTGAATGCTTCTTGTTGTTGGTTGCATTTCAAATTTATGTTTTACCTCCTTCTATTCTTCTTCCATGGATTCATCTATAAATGTAAGAGTTGGGCTCATTATTAATGTTGGACATTTTGGATCCTTACACATTTTGCTAAGGACTTCATATTTTTGTATTCTGAGTCGTAGACCTCTAGATCCGGCTCTTGCATGCAAATATTGTCCTCTTTTGCCATCAGAATGCTCTGTGCATTTCTACAAGTAATATAAGCATTTTTGTGACTATTTTCTATCATGATGTGTTTTTATTCCTTCTTCTTACCTTTTCTTTTGCATTACATGCTTGTTGTGCCATTTCACATCCCTTACACTCATTATTTAGTTTTGTTCCTTGATACCGATCTAGTAAATATGTTTTAAGTTGTGAAACACGTGCCTAGCCTTATTTCACGTATTTCCTTTCATTATTTTTCTTAGAAAAAATAGTGTTTATCCCTCTTTTCTAGTGTTATTGATTTTTAGTGTAGTTTCCTTTCATGTTATCCTCCTATCCTTGGTCCCTTGGCATTATTAGCTTAGTTTTCTCTTTGAACACTAGGAGTAGAAGTAGTAGTATAAGTAGATAGAGGAGTGACGTTCTCAGGAGACCCATCCCAAGTGCGCAAGGTCCCATAACTTGGGGATGGTTCCATTGTTGTCAAAAATGACTAAAATATTCTAGATATGAGACATGGGTGCAAGTTTAAAGACCAATAAGTAGACACTTGTAAAATGGTGGAAGAATGATAACAAAGTGGTATAAACTACTTAATTTTCCCCAATAAGGCATGTGGATGCCCCAAAGAGGAACTGATTATGGTAAAGGAATGCCCATTCGAGTGGGTGGGTGATGCTATGAAGTGGTAGATAACTACGTAATAGGAGAAAGAGAAAGAGTCGTAGAAAAGGATTAGAATAAATGTCTTAGAATGTTAGTTTTGGGGTACCAAGTCCAAAATTTAAATTTTGGACCAAAAAGAGGGTAGAAATTATCATTAGTAATTTTTCCTACTATAGTTTTGGTAATGGTGGATGATATGTTATAGTCATACATTAATGTTTTTGATTAATGAATTATGTTATGATTTTTGAATGAGATGTATGAATGAATGTAATGATGATATGACTAACATAGCTCATAGATTAAGCTTCCATTTAAATTTTGTATTTTGGAGCAACTTTTTTTACTTTTTTACAAGGTAGTTAACACCATGATTATTGAAAAAATGATGAGGAACCCATATGCGCATAAAAAAACACACAGATAAAAAAGTAAAACAAACCCAATATACATAGTAATATGATTACACCAAGGTTATATATGAACTAAGATGCTAACAAAATACTTGCAATTGTCCAACAAAAAAACAAAAGACTGAACGTAAAACAAACCCAATGTACACAATAATTAATATGCACCATAACTATGAATAAGGAAATACAGAACAAAATACTTGTAATTGGTCAAAAACATAAGACTAAATGTAAAAAAACCCAATATACACAATAAGAGTATACACCATGGCTATGAATAAACCAAGATGATAACAAAATTCTTGTAATTGGTCAATAATAACAACAATGCAAAAACTTAAATAACAACATTTAACCATGCCCCTAATGTGTTCCATAGTGAAGATTGAGAAGATTTGAATGCCCCCAAGAAAGGATACATGTAAGGAGATTGGATCATATAGAAGAGTGGGTTCAAGTGACACTCTTGTTGGATCTTATTGAATATTGATCTAAGATTGAATGGGTAGGTGCTTCGAGTAAGGATAAATGCAAGGAATGACATGAGAGATGAGATTTCCCACATGATGATATATGCGATGGTTTGATTGGAATTTCCCTACATACCAGGGGTAAGAAAAGTGTTTGATATGATAATTGAAATGGTCACTAGGATAGGAGTATAAAGTTTTATTTTGTTGGGTTGTATTGTTGGTTGTTGAGATTTTTGGAATGTTTTTAAAATTTGAATTTTTGAATGTTTTTGGATTTTGAATGTTTTTGATTGTTCAAATGTTTTTGGATTTTGAAATATTTTGAATGTCAACGAGAAATACGAGGTGGCCTAAGGACTTGTTAAGAACTATACAAATGGAAAAAATCATCAAGATCTAGGAATATAAAATGATAGATACAAACAAAAATGGACATTGAAGCAAGTGATACTCATCCTAACCATAATGATTATGTGACAAAAAGTGGTTCGAAATGATACAAATAAGTGGAATAAAATGTAAGAGTGAAATATGTAGTTGTGCCAATATGCCCCCAACACAAGGGATACTCATAGATGCTTCAAGAATAGTATTTTTAAAGATGAAACACATTCATGGCCTCTTTCATCTCGTGCCATATTCAGTGGATAGCTTGTATGTACCAGATCCAAACTTTTAGTAACAATGTAAGGTCTCAACCAATTAGGTTTAAATTTTCCTTGTTGTTAATGCTCCTTGGTTATATATTTTTTCCCTTAAGTACAAGGTCACCAATTTAAAACTTCCTTGGTATTATTATTTTTGTAACTATGATGGAGTCGATTAACACTTTTAAACTATCTAAGGCACTACCATCTTCTCATCTAATAGTTTTAGTTCATCAAGACACGCTTATCCATCATCATCTTCATGGAAATAGTTTTGTAAAGATTTAAAAGGTATTGTTAGGCCCTGAAATATTGGCTAAGTACCAAAGGGTACGCGTGGAAAGGACCAAAGTGAGAAGAAGAAGGGCACTCAGGGGAAAGTGTGTAGGAAAAAGGGGTTTAAGAAGGGTTTAGGAGAAGCCAGGGTGTACACGGGAGGTAGAACACAAGTTTAAAGGACTTAGCCATATTTGGCATTCTAGAGGCACTTGAGGAAAATGTGAGGACCCGAATAGGTGTAATGAATGGATAAGGTGCCAGCCTAGAACCTTGGAGGTCAAGAAAAGGATATTCCACATAGGGAATATTCCTAGAAGACATCATTATAGAAATTGGAGGGTTTGTAAAGGGATAAGAATTCACCAATGGAGGACCACATCGACACTTAGCATGTGATATGTGCTTGGAGAAATCATGGTGGTGGGTGCTGATCTTATATAAAGTAACGCTCGAGCTAGAGAGACAGATGGGATGAGAGATGAGAAAAGAGAAGATAAGAACAAACACAAAGAATGCAAGAGAAGAAGATGAAGAGTAATGAAGTGTTGTAGTAATGCTAGGGTTTAGAGAACTTAGTGCTAGAGGGTTGTGAGGGATTCCATAAGCCTATGTATGGGTACTGGGATCTGTAAAAAGGGGTAAAATGGGAAAAGTATAGTTAGGGTCTCATATTAGAGAGGCTTATAGGAGTTAAGTCTTTGTCATTTATTGTATATGGTCTGAGATGACCCTTTTGACTGTAATGTGGCTACCAGAACTATGTTGAATCAATAAATATATGGGTTCATTCTATATATCTTGTTTAGGGGTGTAAAACCTCATGTTATATGACTATCATGGCTCAAATCTGGTTTATTATGCTTCTTACAATATTATTTAGCTTCTGTAATGCATTAATGTGTGGATATGTTAGTTGCATATTCTACCTTTTAAAGTAAATGAATGTACTTCTGTTTTTGTAAATAATCCTCCATTAGTGGTAGATCCTTCTCAAAAATCTCACATAAAGGAGGGGCTTGGCACCCATGTGTGCCTTGAGTGAGTGCCTAGCACTCACTGTGTGATAGGCCACTGCACTTGGGGTTAGTAAAGGTATTAAGGGTAAATAAAGGACTACATCTTGGTTCCATTGCCATGACCTATTTTTGAAGTTGTGAGAATGGTGCGTGATGACAGAGTGTTTGACCTTGGGAAATGTTAAAGCATGGCTTAAAAGCATGGAGGATGATTTTTCTACGAGATTTAGTACTAGACCTAAGTTTGATGCAAATAAATGGGTAGAAGAAAATTTGTATCATGAGTGTATGACACCTTCTTTTATTTTTTTCCAAAGTGGAGTTGTATGAATGGCTCTCAACGTATGCATCTAGATCAAGTTGGTACCTGTAGACATCACGTATTGACCCAATATGAGTATCGAGGTCATGATGCCGTTGATCTAACTTAGACACATTCTTTTGATCATTGGTGGAGTAGATTGCTGATGTGTTACACCTGGAGTATGCAATTTATAAGTATTCCTATCTAGAGATTGTTTAGTTTGAGTTCTTGAGGGAGATAAGAGGACCATTCTTGTGTGCCATCCCTTTAGCTATAAAGATCCTGATCATTACACTGAGTTTAGAAGCATTTCCTATGGTTAGGTAAGCTTATTCTGAGCAATGTATGAGGAAACTAGGGTGGAGGAATATGACAGCCTTGCGGTTGAAAAGGAGAGGGAAGAGAGATGACTCAAGTATAACAAAGCTCATGAGAGGGTTTTATATAGGAAATGTGAAGTTACAGGAGTGATGGATTTATGGAGGCATACATTGCAAGAAGGAATTGAGGTTCATGTGGAGGATGTCGAGCTTGAAAGTCTATTCTACCCCATCTTGGCAAAGCACAGAGAGAGATCCCTTTAACTTCGATGATATCTCATCACTTGGAGAAAGGGGAGCCATCGGGCGTGCATCCGAACCCACCGGTCCCCAACCCCTGGTGCTTAGTTTTCCAAATCTAGAGATAAGTATTACTAACCCAATTGGTATTGGTGGAAGTAACCGATCAACACCTAGGAGGTATAAATTTTCATTTGGAACATCTATGACTACACAATCATTTCCTATGTTTAGAGGTATATTGTTTGGAGCAACATTTGGGAAAATTATGAGTACACAAAGCTTGGGTATTACATCAGAAGTAGTAAAGGGAAACACATCTAGTAGTAATGCAATATCATACAATTTTGGTGTGTAGTTCAATGTGACATTGAGAACATAAGGCACGACCACTTCAGGACCTTTACTAACTATGGGAGGTGGATCTGGTGGATTAGGTGGAATAAGAACTAGTAGATCTAGTGGATTTGGAGGATTTGGTGGGCCAAGAGGGATAAACGCTGGTGGATCTAGTGGATTTGGTGGTAGAGGCAACATTAGAGGGAATCAAGGTTCTGGAATAGGTGGAAAAAGGCCTCAAATACCTCGATAAGTATTTTTTGAAATGTCTTTTCATCTACTAGATTACAAAGGTGTTAAGGATGCTACAAAACATGTATAAATATATGTTATGTTATGGCAAGCAAAGGGGATCACTACTCCAAAAAGAAAGGCAAGTTAGTTTGTAACAATGTTGTAAGGACACGTGCATAGTTGGTACCGAAAGTATGACCCCACTAGACAATGATGATAGATTATACCATTCTACATAATTCCTTCATATTCGAATTCAATATCCCCAAGTTTGAACAGAAAAGCATTAGCCCACTAAAGGAAATTCAAAAAGGAATGGAAGTGAGTGTGTTAGAGTATTTTACACATTTTAAAACTCTCTTATTAAAACTATCTTATGATATTCATCCTTATCAGCATGCTCAATGGTTTGTTGGAGGGTTGAATACACATTTTAGGAGAGAAATTTCACATAAAAATTTCATAGACCCGCTTGAGGCCCTGGAGGCTACCTTGCACACTAAGGATGTAGGAAGCATGGATACCAATGTTATCCCTTTTCTTGAAGCTCATATTGCTACAATGGAAAAGAATCTTGAGAAGCTATCTTTGGAATCGATGCATGAGAATTGTAGTGGCCTATTATATACAGATTGTGAGGTAGAGGGGTGTACAAAGTACAATTTTCCTCTCAGAGATCGGTGACGTCCCATGATGGTAGACTATGAAATTTTCCATGGAGATCATGATGTAAGTAGGTGTCTACTACTGCAGCGTGCGATCCATAAGAATGTGTCTTGTTATTGCAAGATTTACACCTCTACTACTCATGAAACCAAGGATTGTAGATTGATTGACCAAATATATGATGCCATTGATATTGGTGTGCACCAAACCAATGTTGTAAACAATTCCAAGGATGATGGTTGTCATTATGAAGGATGTGTAGATGGAAGATCTTGTGGAAGAATATTTTGCAGAAAATTTTGAGGTTGAGGAAACCACAGGGGTAGAAGAAGTGAGCTCCCATGAGGAACTTTTTATAATCAGGTCCACAAATCATTACAAAGGTGAATGTCTTGACCTATATATGGTGCTCATGGTGTGGGAAGAAGCACAAGTATGAAGAGTACTTGGAGCTATATGAACACATGAGCCAACAAAACCAAAAAGAAAAGGGCATTAGGATGATAAGTGTTAAGAAAGTAGACTCACAGTGGATGCCAAGGGTAACGTGTGAGTCAAAGTTAGAACCTCGATCGGTGACAATGTGAGATGAGGCTATATATGCGAGGGAGATACCAAAGTAGAGACCACTGATTACAAGAGAAGAGGTGGTGTATGGGAAGTATTTGGACCCTACCCATCAGAAGGAAGTCTATCAAGAGACCATGGACATAATTAGAAGTCTTTAAGGGGAAATTCAATGTCTAAAGGAGCAATCCAAGAAGTTAGAACAAAAGAATAGAGCTGAGGCTCCATAAAAGGATTTGGACAATGTCAAGGAGGTATGAAAGATGTTAAGGAAAGATAATATCATCCCCTTACTAGGAGAATGGTTAAGAGAGAAAGTACAAGTGCTGGAGCGGAGTGCGGAGGTAAGTTTTACATGCTAACATTCCTCCACACAACCTTGACTATGATAAGGAGATTACCTTGAATGCATTCATTGATGGATGGCTCCTAAGAAATATTCTAGTTTACACATGTGTGTAAGTTAATTTTCTCACCCTAGATGCCTAGAATCAAATGGGAACACCCCCATTACAACCATATTTAAATGTGATGTATATGGATAATAAGACAAAGCCAATGCCCATTAGTGTTTTAAAAGGATTATGATTTAACTATCTAATGGGTGAAATTAACTAGGGACTTCAAAGTATTAGTGCTTTTGAGTTAGACAAGTTTCTAGTATTACATAGGCACCCCTGGTGCTATAAGAACAATGTTGACTTATGTTTCAATAAGGAGTATATAAGTTTTGAGAACAAAGAGGAACGTGTTATCATTCCTTTGACATATTGGAAGTCAACGCCTATATTTATCCTTTAGGAGAGGAAGACCTAGACAAAATTTATGTGTGCACTATCCGAGACCTTGAAGTTGTGCAACCAACAAAGGAGGGTGTTATTCAATGGGAAGACGCTCAATCTATAAGTGATACAACTAGTGTGGCATGTGAAAAATGGGCGCATGAGACATATGAGTTGGTTGGAAGGAATTTTAGTGGCTCTATCATGAGAGTAAAAAGGTGCACTGGCTTAAATGCCTAGGAGGAAAGAAGTTGCCAAGTTATTATGGAGGAGCCAACCCTAATGTTTTCCTACAAGAAATGGAGACCCAGTGGAGATGTGAGATCAAAAGGAGAAGGATGCTTAACTATACCTTTCTCAGACCACAACACGTTGGTGGGTGACCCATCACGATAACCTTCTAGAGTGGTGCAAAGTGAGAATCAAGTTCTTTGTTAGGTTTTTCTGGAGCAATGCACTTACTATCATACAATATTACCATGGGAAGGAACCCACCTTGTTTCACGTCCAAGCATGTGAGAAGTCTAGGATAGAAGGTGCAGAAGCCTTTCCACCTTATTTATCGGTGTATAAGTTGTAATCCACCTTACAAGGCTATGTGCGTGTATGGTCCATACACTCAAAGATGCACCTGCCGATAAGAAACTGGAAGACATCCGACCTCCTTCAAGCTTTCGAATATTAGAGAACTAAGCCATTGGTGGATGAGGCATTGTAGATTTTTAAACACCTAAATATGGGAGATAGTGCCATGGTTGAGGATATGATTCTAGAATTATTGGGTCATCCTGGATTAGAAGCACGCTTTGATGAGAAAGAATAAGAGGATATACAACTTGAGCACACATACATGGAAAAAGAGAAAGGAAGGTTGGTCTATGTGATAGATGGTGAGGAAGTGGAAAATTTGGATGTTAACCATACTATGGGTACATGGGAAGTTATGGATAGTACGGATGAGAAAGCATGAGCCTACGATGAGCCCCTAAAAACAAAGAATGTTAACATTTGTTCGAAGGTGGAACCTAAAGAGGATATTATTAGAGATTACCTGGAAAAAAAGGAGGTTTCAAAGATCATTGATCTATTATGTGAGTTTTAGGATTTTTTTCTACACGGGTACCATGAACTTAAAGGAGATCACCACTACTTGGGAGAAATTAAGATCAAGTTAAAGGAAGGTGCGTGCCCAATCGAAGAGACCTTATCACATGAATATGAATCTTTGCTTCAAAGTTAAGGAGGAGATTGATAAAATGATTGCATCAGGCATCATTGAGGATGTTGAAGAATCAAAATGGATAAGCCCAATGGTCATTAACATTAAAAAGGATGGGAGGATAAGGATCTATGTTGATTATAAGGATTTGAATCCAGATGTGTCATTGATCCCTTTCCAACCCATTTCACCGAGGAGATCCTGCAAGGAGTATGTCCGAACGAGATCTATTATTTCACAGATGGATTCTCAGGATATCATTAGGTTATAATTGTAAAAGAGGACAAAGAAAAGACAACTTTCACCACTGAATGGGGAAGCTTTACCTATACGGTCATGCCTTTTTGATTGAAGAATGCACCTACCGTGTTTTCACACATGTGGTACAAGAATTTAAGAATGCACCTACCTGTGTTTTTCACACATTGTGGTACAAGAATTTCTAGACTTTATCCATAAGTTTCTTCAAGTCTACCTTGATGATTAGCCGGTATATGGATTAGTGAGGGATCATTGTGATAATATGAGGCTAGTGTTTGAAAGATGTCTAGTAGTTGAGGATATCCCTCAACATTAAGAAATATGTTTTCGCTACTCCATTTGGAACCCTTTTGGGGAATATCATATGTAAGGAAGGGTTGCTAGTGGATCCTACCAAAGTTACTATTATTGGGGATTGGCAGAACCTACCAATCAGAGTGTGTGTGTGTGAATTCCTTGGACATATGGGGTCTTACTAGAAATTTATAAGGGGGTATGCCAAGATCACCATGCCATTGGAAAATTTTCTAAAACACAAAAGTACATTTCACTGGGGAGAGGCACAACAAATGGCATTTGATACATTGAAGAATAAGCTTATCATTGTGCCCATATTATGCTTTCCTTCTTGGGATGAGCCATTCCATGTAAATTTTGATGCTTCAGGATGGTTATTGGGGAAATCTTATCACAACCTGGGAAGGAATTGTTGACCACCCCTTGTGTTTTTCTAGTAGGAAGTTGACACCAGTAGATCACAACTATACTACTAGTGAGTGCAAATCATTATCAATGATCTAGGTGCTATACAAATTTAGGCAAGATTCTGCAGAGAGCAACCTTTATATTCTACATAGACCACATGGCACTGAAGTACTTGGTAAAAAATCCTATTTTGTAAGGGCACATATGCCTGCTGGGTGTTTTTGTTTCAATAATTTGAGTTTAGGGTTGTTGTGAAACTGGGTAAGAGTAATTTAGGACCTGACCATTTATCAAGGATTGACTCGGGAGGATGTGCAGAGCATTGAGAATATAATGTCATATCTACAAACATTTAGAGTGTGGTGTATGCCCTCTAACTTGGAATATATTGTTATGTTTCTCAAAATGGGTGTGACACCGAGAGGGAATGAAGAATTTAGAAAGGAAGTAGTTAGCCACATGTGTCATTCCCTACATGTTAATTAGTGGAGATTTATACAAGCTAGGCTTTGATGAGATTTTGTGCCAAAGGCATGTTAGAACATGAACACGTTTCAATCATGGAGGAAGCACACAATGGGATTACAGGAGGAAAATATGCATGGAATGCAATCACGCGCAAGATCCTTTGAGAAGGTTTTTGGTGGGAAACGGTTTAAAAGGATTGTATCAAGTATTGCAAGGCTTATGACCATTGCCATCACCTTGGTAAAATAGGGAAAAGAGATGAAATACCATTAAGACCAATTTCCAAAGCAAGTAAACATTTGAGAAGTGGGAAATTAACTTCGTATGCCCTATTTACCTAGCCTGCAAAGGAAAGGTTCACGCTATATCATTACATGCATACATTGTCTTACAAGGTGGAAAGAAGAGAGGAGCCTACAAGGGATTGTAAAGTGGAAAAAATAGATAGGTTCTTATGGGAAAACATAATTAGTAAATATGGATGTCCAAGTTTAACAAGTGATAGGGGTACTCACTTCTTAAATGAGACTATTAGGATTTTGTTGGAAGAATTCATGGTAGCCCACCGAAATACCACCCCTTATCACCCACAAGCTAATGGGATTGGTAATACGTTTAAAAATATAATGAATAACATGTTAACAAATATTTGTGATGTGGGAATAAAGGATTGGGATGATAAAGTTTTTTCTATGTTATGGCTATACCGGACTACATATAAAAGACTAAACAAGGACACACATTTTCAATTGGTGTTTAACGCAGAAGCGGTGTTACCTATTGAATTCATGTTACCATCATAACGTATAACATGCGTAAGAGGATTAGTTTATGAACACGTTCTTGAGGATAGGATTGATAAGTTAATGCATTTAGATGAGAGACAAAGCTATTGCTCACTAGAGTCGAAAAAGAAAAATCCAATCGAAGGCATGACATGATAGAAACATCAAGAAAAAAATAGTTAGAGGTTGGGAAAATGGCTCTATTGTATGATTCCACGTTTCTATGCCATCTTAGGAAATTCAAATTCCATTGGATGGGCCCATATATTGTATTATATATACTTGATTTAAGCACTTACCAGCTTATAAGTGTTGGATGGAACATGGTTACTAGGATATTTAAATGGTAGTAGGCTAAAGCCCTACTATAAATAAGTTTTCTTGTGTTTGTAAATAAGGCATTATTTTTAGTCACCTAGGTTTTTCTTTGTTGTAGTTTCCTTTCTTTGTGTTTCCCTTTCTTGTTTCTTTGTGTTGTGTGCATTTGTGTGCTAGTAGCCACTTAAAATTTCAAAAAAATTCTATGCGTAGAGGACCACACATCTATTTTTGTGTGAGGTGAGGTGATGTAACAATTACTGAGTAAGTTGGTATTGGAAGTTGTGTTTCAATGGCCCAGGTTGAAGGATCAAAAGCATGTAGTTTAGAAGAGCGCATGTAGAAAAGGTGAACATGAGGAGTTTGATGTCAGGGAGGCCTTACAAAAACCATGTACAAGGGTGATAAGCACATTAAAAACATGAAGTAGGTGATGTCAAAAATCAGGATAAGGACAAAAGAAGTTCCTTTAGTGCTAAAAGCACGCACGTAAGGATATTTAGTCAAGAAGGGTTTTTGTGCACTAGAAGGTTGTAGAAGTTTTCACGCAGGATTTGGCATGTAGGTAAAAGTGCTAAAGGTTGGAAGTAGGGAAAAAGATGCCTTTATTGGAAGAATACATTGGTAGGTGGCATGGAATTTATTACAGTGAAAACAAAAAGCTATAAGTAGAAGTTTAGGGTGCATTATTGTTTACCTTGAATTTTTGTTATCGAAGAGCTCTCATGAACTAGGGTATCCTTACAAAAAGTTGTGTGAAAAAGGGTTGTGAATATTTTTATACATATCCACTCCAATTATAAAATTGGAGTGGAAAATAATTACACGGTCGTAAGAAGAGAAAGTTGTGTGGAAGAATCCCACGGGTGATTATGCTATCTTGTGGAAAAATAGTTTTTTCCAGATTAGGCATCTGCAGCTAGGGCACAAGATTGAGGATATTTTTGTAAAGGAGTGAAGCCGATGAGTTGAGAAGAACTAGGATTAGGGGAAAGGAAGAAATTTAGTGACCCGACGGAGAAATGGCACCAAAGGAAGAAAAAAATTTCACCAAAGAAGGGCAATGGTTAGGGGAAACAATCCATTTCCACTAGTTTTAACGAAGAATTGTATACGGAGATGAAATATAAAGATGGCATATTTCTTGGAAAATAATGGGTATCTCATGTTATAAAGATGACCATGAGTGACTACAACCATCAAACAAACACCACAGAGAACAAGATGGCATTAGAAATAGTTCACCCTATAGATAAGAGGACACCGAGATGATTTCCTATCTACGATGATGAAGTAAAGGTGAATATGGATAAGGCCATGTTATTTCAACTCTATGAGATGACCTATTTCATTAAACCCGAGTGAATTTACCAAAGTGGTTAATGTCACACGTACATGAAGACCACTTTTACTTCGTAGGACATAGGATGCGAATAACTCCTCAACCGATTTATAATTTTACCAGTCTTGTCTATGAAAGAGAATCTTTTGATGATGACTCAAATGATAAGGAGGCCATCAAGAATACTGTTGAAGCTTATGAATACAAGAAGGGTTCGTGATACTTCAAAAAAATTTGATTTCTTACCCTCGTAATGAGGATGGCCACGTGCTTGGTCACAAAGTTGAATGGGGGAGAGATGGACATAGATCAATAAGGCTTGGTTGAATGTTTTTTGTAAGATCTTGGAGGGGACCATATATAACCTCTCGGATTTCATAGTAGAATAAATCATCAATGCCGCATGTGATGGAGAAAAGATCATGTTTGGTAATTTCCTCCTTACCATTTTATTTTTAGATATTAGAGTGCCTGATGGGCCAGATAAATTTGTTTGGGAGTACCTAGATGAGAACCCTTCCCCCACTAAAAGATTTGAGAAATACACTTGTGACACCATGACAGCCACCCACAAGGCACACCTAGAAAAATTGTATAAGCAGATGTGTGATGCATTCGGTGATGAATGGAGAATACCCAAGAAGTTACCTATTTTATTGCAAGGTGAGGTTGAATTTACTGTGTACCAACATTTTTGTATTGGTAGGTTTAATCTAACAGATGGCACTAAGGGTCCCTGGTGAAAATTTCCATTCTCCTTCACAACACAATACTTCCAGTGGGTCAATCGATTCAAAGAGGAAAAGAAGCTAAGGTTTGACCTCAACACGGTAGACCAAGATTACCGTGAGTTACATGAACATTGATATATCCAAAGAAGCACGCCTATGTGGAGAAGTATGTCTCCCATGATGTACATATGTTGAATCCAGTGACATTGCCTATTGTTTAGAGGACCGAAACAAGGGTATACCTACATATAAGGCATGAGTATGAGAAAAGATATTACGTTGAAAATTATGTCTCTATCCCACAAGACCCCACCATAAGGAAGAAGGCCATGCCAAGAAAAAGGGATAGAGAGGAAGTCCCCGAGAAAAATGAACTAAGTGTGAGATATAATGTAGTCTATAGGAATGCAAGAGTCGGTGAAAAACCAATCTCCTATGCATGGAGGAAGAAGTCCCCAGCAGAAGACAAAGACAAGACACCTGAGGAAGAGACGCTAGATCAAGAGAAGTACCCTATGAAAGAAGAATCACTAGCAAGAAAGGAGTCACCTAGGGAAGAAGAAAAAGAAGAGTCTCCTATATTGGAATCACCAGTTATGAATAAGCAAAGAGTAACAAAGGATAACTTAGAAGAAACAGAGAGAATGGATGATGACAAGGGTGAAGAGGAAGATGAAGAGCATGGTGAGGCTCAGAACCATCTTGTGTATAATGTACATGAGTCAAAGGAAGAGGGAAATGTAAAGAAGAGAAGGGATGAAGAAGGTTCCCATAACCAGGAGGGAGTGATGAAGTAAAAATGAAGGATCAAAATAATCCAAGCTTGACTAAAGAGTAAATAGAGTATGCCATGAAGAGGGAGGTAGAAGGCATTATAAAGGAATTGGTTAATGAAGATGTGGATCGCAGTACAAAGAAGTACTAAAGGAGATGGAAGAAATTGAAAGTATGGGAAAGGAGTATGGAAGCATGGGCGAAGATCCCAGCCTAACACTAAGCTTCCCAAAGGAAGCACACATAGGTGGAATGTGTTGGCATCCAGATTTAATCTCCATCACAACATGAACAACATCATGAACTTGCACAAGACACTCAAGGATAGATAGATGGTTTGTATGTCATTTGTAGCTAGGGAGAACACCTATCTTCTTGTTTTCATTCAAGAATTGAGGGAGTGGATAGCACCTTCAAGAGGGTTTTGATCTAACCCTCACTATTTTAGGTTGTGCCTATCAACCAAGGCAAGAGAACCTATATTGCAGCCCTTATATGGTAAGGAGATGGAGATATCCTTGTGTTTTGTATATGATATGGAAGAGGCTTTGTGAAAACATGATAAAGTATCCATTATCCAAACTCAAAGGAGTTATCACTGCTAAATGATGGAAATGTTTTCAAAACAAAGCTAGGGATGCTAAAGACATGATAAAACCCTGATCAACTTTGTGTATTTTAGTGAAAGGATTGAATTCTTTTATGGACACACAATGTAGATGTAGGGGATTGTAGGTAGGATGAGTTAGTTTAAAATGAAATTCTGATGAGAGATGTTGGGACAAGAGTAGCTAGAAATCATCACCTTCTTTGGGAAACTTTGCAAATGAATAACAACACCTAAACAACAGAGATGTTTCAATGAATTTGAAGTGCTCTTTCAACTAGGATGTGTGCACACATGGATGCCCAAATATGCACTATTCCATAAAAATTTGATAACCTACCACAAAGGCTTGAAGCAAAATATCAATGAAGCATTTAGAAACCCTTGTTAGATCATGACCTAAGGTACACCCAAAGGTTTACAAACACCCTCAATTTACAAGGAAGGTAAGATGAATTTAAATTTGTTTATCTTCACTCAAATGAATGCTCTTCTGAATGGAAGATTGTAGATGCCTTCAAACCCTCTATAAGAAATGAGACCATGTATGACCAATAAAGATCCCAAACACAAGATTACAACATGAGCATGAAACACAAATTGAAAACATACTAAAATACAAGTGTATGCAAGCTTTGCCAAGAGATAAAACCAGTTAATCCAAGAATTTGATCAAATATATCAGCAAGGGAATGTTATTTAGACAATCTCAAAGCTTGTTGATGGCTTTACAACTAAAAAAATCAACATGATGAACGTTTGATGCAAACAGGATCGAAATGGCTCTCAGGCAGTTTCTCCAAAATAAAATGGACTTCTTCCAATTTTCCTTGTGAAAATTCTTCTCTTTCTCCAAAATTTTCAACAGACTTTACAAAATGCCTCCAAATTACATAATATACCCTATGCCAGCTTGGATCCTTGCATCCCAAGCAAAGAATATGCCAAAGGGATCAAATTTGTTACAAAACCCTATCCATTTCATGAAAATGACATCAAATAAAACAACTCGCATATTGCCAGGGATGCACAAATATTTTAAAATATTGCATGAATTCAGATCCTTATCCATCCCAGGGTCACATTTTTGTCATTCCACCATGCCAACATGTGTTTACAATCATTTTCCACCTTTTTCCCTCATCATTTTTAACTCTGCAACTTTTATTTTTTTACTTTTCACGTTTTTACACGGGCTGAGAAAAATATTTCACAAAAAACACTACAGGGCACTGAATTAGCTCAAATGAATGATGTCATTGCATCCAGAAGGTCAAGGGGATGTGATTTCATATAAAATTTCATGCAATTTGGTGCAAAAATGACGTTTCCAAGTTCTTTGGAGCTCCAATGGCGGCCAAAAACCAAAATGCACAGTTATCACGATTTTGGATTAAAAAAACACCAACCATCCACATGTTAGATCAAATCCCCTTCAAAAATGCCAAAATTACCTTTTTTACCATATGGATAGGGTGAGACATGTGTCGCAAGATGATTGGCTCGGGCCCATGCCTCTAAAATTGCATTTGAAACCTTTTTGACTTCGGGAAAATTTTGAACATTTTCCTTGTGAGCCCTGGATACATCACGTGTCCTCCTATGGGCCCTACTAAAAACCATGGGCTAGAATGATGAATTTTTCTCCCTTTTGAGAAAAGGAAAATTTTCTCTAAAAACCCCGCGGGCCCGAACACCCACTATCTCCTCTGCCACGTGGTGGTCTCCCATTCACTGCAGAGCCAACCCCTCATTTTTTCCTTCATTCCTCCGCGAGCACAAAAATCCTGCGGGCCCGCACTTTCCTTTTTGAATTTTTTTGAAAGTGCCACGTGTCACCCCCTGATTAGCTACAGGGAAACACCTTCAAATTTTCCACGGGTTCATTTTTCACCTTGAGATTTTTCACCAAAGTTTGGAAAATTTTCCATCTTTTCCTACACTCCAAATCTCGTCAAATGTTGGACACGTGTCCATTGTTCATTGGTGGCGGGACTTCGGCCCCAAAAATTCTTTACCCTTTGAAGTTAAAAAACTTAAAATTCCTTCAAACTTCCGCCCATCCATTTCAACCTTTTGCATACGTGTCGCACTGTGATTCGTCATGCGGACCTTCGGGCAGAAATTTGACTTTGAGATTTTGCCTCTGAAGGAAAAAATCCCAAAAACATCCCGAACCCCGCTTCTCCTTGGCTCCCCTGGACACGTGTCCTCATCTCAATCGTTGTGGGCCTTTGGGAAACAATTTGATTTTAAGAAATTTTCCAAAATGGAAGAAAATTTCCTAAGTGCGGCCCACCACCCGCCGATCCATCAACCAATCAAATCGTGCCACGTAGGCACAACATCAGCACGATCGGGGCCGCAGACAAAAAATTTCCTTTTGCAAAAAAATCAAAAATGACAAGTTAGTAATGTTTTCCCGCACATCCCCAACCAATAGGAGCCTGCCATGTCACCAAAATCTTGTGATGATTAATTTGACGGGAAAATGACACCCGTATGCCCGTCAAAATGTAAAAAATATAGAGGATGCCCTAGAAATTGAATTTTTTCACAAGGTAGATTTTTCGGTTTTGAATCCAATGAAGCATGATTTAACAATGATTTCAACTTGGGCATGAGATTTTACTAAAAATAACTCGGATTCGATCCATTTCGAGTCTTTTCACGATTTTGACAAAGGGAAAATGACTCGGCGAAAAAATGAAGAAATTAGGGCACAAAAGAGGGGAACTTGGAAATTTGTTTCAATTTAGGGCAATATGAGGGCACTTTCAATGCATTCAAATGGAAAACATGAATTGCAGGTCACCAGCTTGAGCCAAAAATATTTTTTTGAGCAAAATGAATATAGAGAAATAGGGCAATGTGTGTAAACCAGAAATTGCACCAACAAAATGTTAGGAAAATAAATTATTTCTCACATTTTTTATACCCACCTAACCTCTCATGGGTTTTTTTAATTTTGTAATTTTTTTATGATCCTATTATTTAGAATCTTAGTTTCTTGTATTTTTTCTATATAATAACCAACTCAATATACATAAATATAGTATGCCGAGAAATCAATCTATGTTTGTTGCATGAATCTATTCCCTGCACTCGTCATCCGGTATAAGAGAAAACTTTTAATTTTCCATGAGAGTCTTCTTTGAGTGTGTGCAAACTCGCATGGATGTGGTGCTCATCTTTTTCATCTTAATTTTCATGTGAAATTCTTCACCGCATTCTAAACATCGCATCGACATCATCCTTCCTGTGTCACTTTTGGTGTTCAGTTATTTGCATTTCTCACATATCTCAAAACCGAATCAAGATAAGTTTTGCTATATTATTGAACGCAAAGATCACATATCTCTATTAGGAGTGCTCCTCGAGTATTGAAAGCCTACAGTCTAGGATAAATAATGATTTTGATGTACATCCAACAAAATTCGGTATTTATCTCTTGAGTCTCCTATGCATTTTGCTTGATCTGCATCCATTCACGAATTCGATCGTCCCTCTATAGAAATCGACGAAGTTTGTAGGTAGATGCGTAACTGATCATACAATAAGGTTCTGGGAGGCCACCATTGGTCGATGCTATCAGACTCTTTGATACTCTAGTTCTCACGATAATCAACTTGAGATAACAAGCTGACAAGTAAATATTGATTTGGTGACTAGAAACATTCCTTGCATAAACGTATCAATTCAATTCCTCCCCGCATACCTATCAGTTCTCATGCAACTACAGTCCAATTCCACTCCGTATCCCGATTATATTAACTCTTTAATACATGAAGTTAGCTTTGTGAGATCCACGTTCTCTCTTTTGTGTGAAGGTTTGACGTGTATGGTAATAATTGGTCATTGTTTGCCAATTTTTTTATGTTAAGTGACATATATAGTCTTGTATTTTATGTTTGGTATATGTTGTCTTCTTATAGAGTGTTTTCAATTAAAATTAGGCTATTTGTCTTATGTCTAAATTTTAAACCGTGTCTTAGTATATGTCAATATCCATGTTTTGAGTCAATAGTCATTGTGTTATAAAGTAATAATTAAGATGCATTTGTTAATGTGTTCTACGAGCCATTAAGTTTGAAGTTATGTTAAATGTCATTATCAAAATTTAATGTCTTTTAAATATTTATCATCCTTGAGTCATCAATTTTGAAATGTCATTAAAATTCTTATAAATTATTTGTGTTATTAAAATTATATCATTGACATTAAGAGTCTCATAGTTGTAATTTGTGTTTTTCACTAAATTCAAAGTTTCAAAAATAAAAAATAAAGAAAATTTGGCCTTATGGACGCATTTTTAGTGGAATCGACATCTAATTGAGTGAATGTATTTAAGTCTAATGATCCAAATTGGTTGAGCTAGCAACATGATACTAGAGAGTGGAGACACAAGAGGATAGAGGACAATAAACGTCCCTCATCACCAGTCCAACAACGGGCTGCATATCAGCTATGGTGGCATTTTGCGTGTGTGTGAGTTTGCTTTCTTTTTAGAGTTGTAGTTGATTTTAGTTGTATGCAAAGTGTGATTATATTTCAGTGTTCCTATTTTCAATAAGTGGAAATTCCACATTGAGGGGGGAACATGGTCCAATGTTCCATTTCAAATTTTTATTTTGTGTGTATGAGCAACAACATTCAACAAATTTTCCTATGTTATTCCCTACAATGAGATAGTGATGAGAGCCAATGATACTACTACAACATCATGATATTTTGGTTGTTAGTTATCCACTAGAAAAACTATAAAGAGGTTGTTGGTTCTATCCTAAAAAACCATCCGTTGTGTGGTTGTTAGTAATCCACTGGAAAAACTATCCAAAGGTTGTTGGTATTGTCCTAAAAAACCATCCATTATGTGGTTGTTGGTTAACCACTTGGAAAACCATCCAAAGGTTGTTAGTATTGTCCTTGAAACCATCTAGATCATGAGTAGGCTACGTAGTGACACGCAGTACAAGGTAGGTTTTCCCCATGTTCACACTAAGGGGGAATGTTAGGAAAATATCTTATTGCTCACATTTGTTATACCCACCTAACCTCTCAGGGTTTTTTTATTTTTCTATGTTTTGTTATGATCCTATTATTTAGGATCTTAGTCCATTGTATTTTTGGCTATATAATAGCCAACTCTATATACACAAATATAGTATGTTGAGAAATCAATTTATCTTTGTTACATGAATCTATGCCTGTACCATCATCGTGGTATGGTAGTGGTGTAGGAACAATGAATGTCCTACATAGATTATCCAAATAAGGTACTATTCCCACATTTCCAAAGTATTATTCCTATAACCAAATCCTTACATGGTATTCTTTCAATAAGGAGGGTGCATACCCATGCACAATGAATATTTTGTCTTGTGATTTTGAGTCCCATATATATGAGCTCGAATTCAAGGTCTACCGAGAGGTGTTGATAAAGATACCAGATGCCAAGGAGTAAACCCTCTAGTGAATTCCCAACAATTATCAAATGAGAAAGTTTACAATGTGCTTAATAAGGTGTTGGTAGAAGTTGAGGCAAGGATCTTTGAGGGAAATGAAAAATAAGGGTCTTAAGCGGAGGAGATTGAAAAGAAAAATGAAGAGATCATTGAAAAAGACAGGAGTTAAAGCAGGAGGAGTTGATCAACGCACAATTAAGGCATGAGTTAAGGGAGGAAAAGGAAAAGGTGCGTGAGATCCATAAAAAGATAGAGATTATTTTAGATGCCATAATCTTGAAACACCTAGACTTGGCCCCGCCTGAGAAAAAATATGAGTCAACCATGCAATTCTTGGAAGACTTGATCCACATCCTCACTACGTAAATGTGGGAAATCATATTAGAGTCAAGTGGAAGAGGTGATGGTGTGCCGAAGGAGGAAGAAAAAATGAAGATTGGGGAGATAGTTACTCGGTATTCCAAGCTCCTTGTCACTATAAAGACCGTCGTGTAAATGGCCGAGGTTGTATATGAAAACTACGTTGTTAGAGAAATAATAGAGAGAATATTGGTCACTCTGCATGAGGTGGATCTGAAGGAATTTCAAGAAAAGAAAAAAGGTAATAGGGTGGAGCGTGATAAGATCCTAGCCAAGGTTGAGAAAAAGATGGAAGCAATTGAAACCTTGTGGGGTTTGATTAAAGGACTTATCCATATTTGGCATTCTAGAGGCACTTGAGCAAAAATGTGAGGACCCGAATAGGCGTAATGAATGGATAAGGTGCCAGCCTAGAATCTTGGAGGTCAAGAAAAGGATATTCCATGTAGGGAATATTCTAAGAAGACATAATTATAGAAAGTGGAGGGTTTATAAAGGGATAATTATTCACCAATGGAGGATCACATTGACACTTGGCATGCAATATGCACTTGGAGAAATCATTGCAGTGGGCACTGATCTTATATAAATTAATGCTCAAAGCTAGAGACAAATGGGATGGGAGATGATAAAAGAGAAGATAATAACATACAAAAAAATAATGCAGAGAAGAAGAAGGAGAGTAAAGAAGTGTTGTGGTAATGTTAGGGTTTAGAGCACTTAGTGCTAGAGGGTAGTGAGGGATGCCATAAGCCTATGTATGGGTACTGGGATCTTTAACAAGGGATCAAATGGGAAAAGAATAGTTAGGGTCTCATTTCAGAGAGGCTTATAAGAGTTAAGTCTTTGTCATTTATTGTATATGGTCTAAGATGTCCCTTTTGACTGTAATGTGGCTTCCATAACAATGTTGAATAAATAAATATATGGTTTCATTATGTATATATTTTTAGGGGTATAAACCCTCGTGTTATATGACTATCATGACTCAGATCTAGTTTATTATGCCTCTTACAATATTATTTATCTTCTGTAATGCACTAATGTGTGAATCTGCTAGTTGCATCTTCTACCTTTTCAAGTAAATGAATGTACTTCTATTTCTGAAAATCATCCTCCATTAATGGCGGATCCTTCTCACAAATCTCACATAAAGTAGGGCTTGGTGCTTGCATGTGCCTCGAGTGAGCGCCCAGTTCCCACAGGGTGATAGACCGACACACTTGGAGTTAGTAAAGGTATTAAGGGTAAATAAATCACGTAACTTAGAGGCATGTAATCTCTCTATTTCGTAAAATACTCAGCTTTAGTGATAATGAAGGTATGACCATCGAAATATGTAGGCTTTATTTTTCCTATTAGGTCAAGCCTCCATTAGGGAAATGGCCAAGGTAAGGTGATAGGTTTAAGGGCATGTGATGACAAATGAATGATATTGTCATGTATTTGGCATGATAAAAACTTATTGGAGAAATTACATACATCGAAATCCATAATGGGCTAATAATAACCCACACACAAGATATTTGTGTATATCGCTTATGTGTGCACTACAAATATCTACATGTACCTCAACCAGTGGTTTAGTTTGCTTCATCTTAATTGAGACATATTAGGTGATTCCCATTATAGCCTCTTCAATATATGGTGTCAACGAGAATGGTGTAGTGTGAAGAACATTTTTATAAGGCTCTTTTTTGTGGGAATTCATATTTTTAGGGTAGATATTATCTCAGATAAAAGTGTAGATGTCATGATACCAAGTATTTTCAGGACCAAATATCTCACATACCATGGTTGAATCTAGAAAATCATATGCGGGCACCAAATGATGTTCAATGAGAAACTCACTATGTGTTTGATTGATATAAAATTCAAGAAGGGATGCAATAGTATCCATGACATCTACCGATTGGTTTTTGTATGTAAGGAACCTGCTCAAAGGTGATGAGATGAAAGTAACCTTTGAGATTATCTACCATGATATTTTAGGGAAAAAGTTTGTCATATTTGAATTGATATTCTCCATTACTCTATTTAATGTTTAAGAGAGAGTCTCAATAAAATGTTAATTCTTTAAGATGTAAAGTTATAACAAATTTAAACCAAATATAAGGGCTTCATATTTAGCGATGTTGTTTGTGCAAGGTAAGTAATTGCGATAAGATTTTCGGATAATATATACATCTAATGTGTGTAATAGAATACCAACTCCTTACCCATGGATGTTGTAAGAGCCATCAAAAATAAATTTCATGAAGGAACTACATCAACATACAATAGTCATTCATCCTGGGAATTTAAAATGAATAAATTATGATCCTAGTAATGGTGTAAAGCATAAAGTTTTTCTATAACAACCTACCATTTGATTACTTTATAATTAATTAATTCTACATCAAACTCACTGAATAGAACAAACACGCTAGATATTCTACATATCAGAATAAGTATAGATAGTATATATTTGAGAGGATCTACTTTAACAATGAGCTTAGTCATATAATTGAGCAAGTAATGGCACAAAATTTGAAATGTGAATGTTACTACTAAGCATACATTCTAAACCCGTGAGTACTAGATTTCATGATCAATAAGAGTTCTACTAATATAGTAGATCACTTTTTCCTATCATTTTTCATTATGTTATGTAAATAATTTCCTATGACATGTTCTATAGATGATGTATAGAGAATCATGGGATTATCTTGAATGGGAGGCATTAATACTCGAGGAGTTGATAAATATTATTTCAAATTTGTGAAAGAATCTTGACATCCTCAATCTGCTTGAAATGTACATATTTTCTAATTAGTTGATTGAAATGGTAACATGTATCCGCTAGTTCGAGGTGAAAACTCGAAAGGATTGAATGTTTCCATGGAAACCTCTTACCTATCATAGATTTTGTTGGGGAGGAATATCCATGATTTCTTTGACTTTGATGTTATCAACTTCAATTAATCTTCATGAGACTATGAATCCCAAGTTATTTCCTAAAGTGACAATGAACCCACATTTCTTAAGGTTAATTCATACCATGTATTCCCAAAATCAGTAAAAATGTTTCATAAAATGATTAGGACAGTCTATTCTTATTTTTAAATTGGTAAGGATATCATGTACATAGTATTCCATGATGTCATAAATCATGACATGGAAGATGACTTCCATTTCTCGTTGATAAGTGGCTCCCGCATTTTTAAGGAAAATAAGTATGACTTTATAATAAACCATGCCCCAAGGTGTTGTACAAGTTGTTTTGTGTTGATATTATTCAGTGATTTGGATTTTATTATAACCTAAAAAAATATTCATTGGAGATAGCATTTCATGGTCCTTTGTAGAATCAATGATCATATCAATTTCAGTCAAGGGAAAATCATCCTTTGGACATACATTATTTATATCATAGAATTTGGTGGAAATTCCAATACCTGGTATCTTCTTAGTGATAGCTGCCATATTGGACATCCATATTGAATAATCTATTGATAGGATGAATTTTGATTCTAAAAGTTTTGAAGTTCCACTTTAACTAACAATGCTACTTTGGGGTGTATTTTCCTAACTTTTTACTTGATATTTTTTTCTTAAGGAAAAACACAAGGTTATGCACTACAAGGGAAATATCTAAACCTAGCATGTCTTTTTATGACCATTAAAAACATCATAAAACTAAAAAATAAATGTTGTGAATGATTCTATTTATATTTTAGATAAACTTGCACCAAGTTGTAAAATCTTAGGTTCTCTCTTTTACTAATGTTGATTGTAAGTCTCCTCTACTAACATTTTCAATGTATATTTTTGTTCAGTAAGGATGATATAGGTTTATGTAAATCACCTGTTTGATCTAGAATGGAGTTCCCTTTTTCTAGTGCCTCAAAATGTTTTCACAAGGAATGTATCTTTTTATTTTTATTATTTTTGCTTCTAAAATAGTGCACTGAGTGAGGTTTTCACTATGAGATATTGTGTTTTTCTTTTTCTTTTTCTTTTTACAGATTGAGGTACTTGATTTCTTCTCAAAAGTAAGCTAAATCATCAAGGTTAATATTAAATCCCTTATTGTGATATGATGGGGGTATATGGATCCAAAATCCCAATAAACTCTTCGAAGACCTCATCATTTTAAAAGAGGTCCATGGATATATGATTTAGTTGTGTATAAATGTATTAGTTAGCTATGTAAACGGATTTGAAATTAACACCTTAATAATTTCAAAACATGAACTAACTACACAAAGATCATCATGCTAAGAGCTTAACAAGACTAAATACCAACATTATGCATTATAACTTGAAATGTAAATCAAACTAATATGCTAAGAACTTGAATCTCTACTCTTTAGATCACCAAAAACAATAAATGAACCTAGATAGATCCATGATAATCAAAATTGATCGTTTGATCTTTGAGGGTTTGGGAATGGAGGCTCATCAAAGTATGGCTACAAGACCATTTTGATTCTCTCCATATGACCCAAAATCTTGGATGGATGAAATGAAAAATGAGTCTATTAGCTCAAATGAAAGATACTCTAAGCTGAAATGCTTATAGTTTAGGTTATAAACATGTGAGGTGTAAGTATATATGTTGGATGAGGGTTCATTTTATAACCCAATGATTTGAAGAAGCTTTGTATCCTATTACATGTGAGATAATAGCAAAGCTAGGTTAGTAATGGATAAACATGGTTTAGAAGTGGTTGTGTTTACTTTAGAGGAGTTTAATTTGTCCTCTAGTGACTCATGTGATTTGAGGGGATTTATTGATTAACTAAAGTGATTAATTAATAGGTGTGTAAGCTTATAGAAGATTTTTAAAGGAATAATTAGTATGATTTGTGGTATGAAATGGGTTTAATCAAATAAATTATGATTTATTAATCTAGTAGAAGGGGAAGCTTAATTAATTAAGAATAATTAATTAATCTAGGTAGAAAGGGGGAGTTGATCAATGGAAGGTCGTTAATCGGTGTAATCTATTGGATAGAAGAGTTAATTAACTAATGTAATGTAATTAATTAATGATGATAGAAGAAAAAATGTGTGATATTGATGATATGTCATTAATTTGTGGGAAATGGTATAATTAGCATAATTTAAGTATTTAAATTACTTGAGCTAAATTTTAAGCATCTACATTTTCCCCTCTTTGAGGAGGCATAAGTGACACTACTTTTAAGATAGTAGACAAGTAAAATTTTGAAGGGGTAGAAGAAAAATGAGTAGAAGTGAGAGATTCCCCCTTGGGTGTTGATGGGTGATGAAAGAAGGTGATTGATGATCGAAAAAGGTGAGAGAAATGTATAGAAGACTGGGTAGGGGAAGGATGCCCTAGGTGAATCAGAAGAATAACATTGAGAGGTGAATGATATTTATGGAAAATGAAGATGGCAAGAAAGGAATAATCCTTCATCCATTATATTAAAAATAATTTTTTTGTCATCATATTGGCAAGGATTTGCATCATCAATACTTACTTAAAATATAAGCATACACAAAAGTAGAATGACATGAAAAGCCATACTATAAAAAATTGTCCATTGCTGAAAATACTAACTCAATGTAACATACAAAATGTAATGTGATACGAGAGAGTGAAATATTCCTAACTCCATGCAACATACATAATGCAATACAATATGAGAAAGTAAACAAGATAACCTAATAGAGAAATATAATGCAATGTTTTTGTTATCAAGCTTTGATTTTGACTTGTGTGAATTAATGATAAGGGTTAAATTAGTACCCCAAGTAAGGATATATGCAAGTGGAATAACAAAGGAAACTTGGGTCCTATGAAAAGAAATTGTACACTATGAAATAGTACCAATAAAATCATTCCTCCGTAGAGTACTGTAGACATAGTAAGCAAACTAGATTTGTTAAATGGAGGTAAATTAAGATGATCTATGAGTCACACACAACAATAGGAGATAACTAAAGAGGGACGTTTTGTAGGATGATTTTTATTGTTTTTGATTTTTTAGAAACATATTTAAATGTTTTTGTATTTTGAAAGTTTTCCAAAACTATTTATAGGAAAGTAAATAAGCATGGATGCCCCCAACAATAGATGAGATGTACAAGGGAAGAATGCTACACTTATGCGTAAGAAAGTGAAGATGAGAAAATTCCCAATGATTAGGTGTGATTATTCAAAGGAAAACTCTTCACATGATGAAGGTGGATCAAGGCCAATATAAAATAGGTTCAATCATGAGGGAGAAAGGATGCCCCCAATGTAAGCTGGCCAAGAAACACATGAGAGAAAAGAAGTAGAAAATCATCTTATTAAAAGGGGACAAAAGTGTCTAGAAACATGGAAAAGAGGCCATCCTATACACATGGATCTTCAAAACAATTTATGAAGAATAGAGGATTCTATGAAAGTATTAAGAAGGTAGTAGATGAAAAAGTGATTAGCCCAAGGTACAAATCATGAGGCAAGACATGTGTTAAAGCAAGAGTTTGAACAAGGTCCAAAAAGAAACACTTGGTAACATACTAATCCTATTTACTCATCAAGATCCCATGTCCTGCACATGGAAATGAATTACCTCTCAAGGAAAGAGTTGATAGAAAATAAGTGAAGATAGTAGCCAATGTGTAGGAATGATTTAGTTTGAAAGGTGATTTGTGAATAGATAGTGGAAGGAGATCTCATACATTGCTTTCACTGCAACTGTACGTCCATAGCCCTAAAGGAGATGCATTTGATTCTAATCACATAATTTCTCTACTTCCACCTAGGTATCCATAGCATTGATAGAGATTCTGGACATACCCCAAGAGAGAGTTATACATCAATTTTTTTACTTTGTAACATTTTCTTCGTTGATTGATTGATTTTGATTCTTGTTTTGTTTATTGAAAACTTATTTCAGCTCTCTTGTTTGACAAGGGGTTAAGAATCACCGATGGCTTGATGGAAGGATGTGGAAGTGATTGTGATGACGACATTGGCTAATGTCAACAAATATATCCAAAATTTCTTCACAACAAGTTTATTAAATGTGAATTGTGATAAGATCTCTAAGATTTCAGTCATTATTTAATTTACCAAGGTGATAAAAGACTAGGGTCAAAAAGATACCATAGAGATAAATTTTGCAAAATGCGTATGGATAGGCTAACCACAATAACATCAAAGAGATGAAAATGGTAGATGAATTGCAGAGGAATATGAAAGAAAGGGATGCAATAACATCCATATGTATGTAATACCTAATTGTAATGTTTGACCTTTGTACCTTTGATTTGGTTTTTGTAATGTTTAAATGTTTTCTCATTTTTAAAATTTTTTTAACTGTTTTATGATTTTTTGAATTTATTTTTATGATTATAGAAATGAAACATGTCACTCTACATGAGAGGATCCAACAACAATGTTCATGATTTCCTTTATAAGAGAGACTAAGCGCATTTTCTTATCAAATGTAATATTATCCCCGATCTCTATGATTGTGGTGAGTTCACACTCAAAAAAATGACTGCAATTTGTTTTGAAATATGGGTTTCATATGTGTGAGATTAATTTCCTTATCCATAGGTTTCTATACTTAGGCCATACTTGATGGGTACATTGGTGAACATTCTAGAGTCATGTTTGATTTTGAATTTTATAATCATTTGAGTTATTGGGAGCTTTGGAGCTCTTCAGAGTTTTTATCTTAGCTTGATAAAGAACATGTCTGGGATTGTTATTAGATAATGCTTAACTTATCTGATCTCAAGAAGTGGGAGAAGAACATGGACGTTTGGAATTGATGGGAGGAATGTGAGGAATAAAGCTAAGCTTTCCACCATCATTGATAGTAGAATAATGTGATGGATGAAAAGGACATGGTCCAAGAATTAAAGAATAGGGGCTACCATAAGGTGAGCCATGAATAGAAGTATAAGGGATATTAAGATGTGTCCCAAGAATAGAATAATAAGTACTACTAGGATGCAAACATAAGATGGAAGATGATGGGCTAGTAGGATGTGGCCTAAGAATAGAACATGATGGACAACCCATGAGTGACCCATACATAGAAGATAAGAGGCTAGTTGGATGTGCCCCAAGACTAGAAGATAATGGACTACTCAAAAACTTCCCACAAATAGCAAAGGGAGGGATAATAGATGGTGAACCACACCTAGACAAATATGAAGGGCTACTTGGTGTTGACCCCAAAAGATATTGTGATTGAGGAATTGTGATAGACAAAGAATGATTGGGTGATGAGAAGATAGGCCATGGATCAATGCAAGACCTAGTAGTTTCATCATGTAATGAAGAATGTGAAGATGGAAGAATAAGAGGAGGATCACGTTGCATGATTTGAGGCTCTTCCTCTATTTTTTAATAAAAGGAATTAACATTTTCCTCACAATACATGGACGCATCGAAGTATAAAGATAATTCTTGATCATAACTTGTTAGAGGGATATCTTTGTGTGCCCCAATAAGGCCATGATTTCTCCTTAATTTTTAAATAAATCAATCGACATGGGTTACCAATTGATTATGGGGTTTGATTGGATGGAAAAGGGCCAACTAGTGTGAAATATTGAGAAGATGTTTGATGATGATTGATAGAAGAAGGTGAGGAACTAGACGTGGAGCTAGATGACTCGGGAGTAGAATAAGGTGGTGTGGACCTAACTATATGATGGTATATCATTTTTAAACTAGTAACATTAATTCTAAAGTCTACAAATTGTGACGTAGGAGTCGATTTAGACATTTAACTAGAAGGAATTTGAGTCACACAAATCTTCAAAGAAGGAAGAATTCATAGGGGTGATTGATGAAGAAGGTCTTGCGAATAAGGGGAGGACCATGATTCAAGAATCACATTGGATGAAAAATAACATAGATCCTGTGAAGAAAAAGAGGACCATGATTCAAGAATTATATTAGATGTTTGATTAGAGGGATTTGGAGTCATGTGTTTCTTCAAAGGAAGAAGACGTTATTGAGATGGTTGATAAAATAGGTCCTGCATCGAAGGGAGGACCATGACATAGGAGTCACATTACATTGATGATGAAGAGGGTCCTACGAAGAAAGGGATGACCATGACTGAAAAGTTGAATTAGATGAATCTACATAATCGTTTAGATTCGAATCATTTAAAGAATTAGAGGAAATATTTGGATTGGAATCCTTAAAAGAAGAGGAAATGATTAGATTAGAATAAGAATAAGAGTGGGGGAACCTGAATAATAATTTGGATCAAAATTTTCCAAAACATACCACCGAAAATGAGATGAAGGTGGGGAACGAGTTACCCAGATGGGTTCTCTAGCATGAAGAACCAAACAAGATTTAGTCATGACAGTTTCTTTTGATGTGAACGCGGAAACTTTGATTCCTTATTGCTGTATGTTTAAGAAACCTTGCAATAATACTTCATTATTGGCACATGTTAGGTTCAAAGGTCTAGACCTAGATTGTATGATCAAACTTCTTCAAAGTGAATAAGGTCTCAAGTTGATTTGGGCTACATAACGACAAACAACTAGAAATTTCATAAAGATGGGGATGCTTGTATTATTTTCCAAAATGGAAGATAGGGAAAACATACATCATGATGAATCTAGATTGATGATCCAAAAAGGTTTGGACAACAAGTTTGGAGGCTTAAATGTCAAAGGATTGATCAAAATTTTAACAACATAAAGGATACAAAGGAAATATTTCCATTGTTCGATTGATGTAAAAGTTTCTTGATAGGAAATGTTTTTGCCAAGGTTTGAAAGATATGTTCAAAAATTACCATGAAATTAGGTGAAAACAAGAAGATCAAGAGGATCAAAGACCCAAAGGATTGTCCTAGAAACAAGTTTATAAGGTGGATAAACACAAGGAACAATCATGAAATTTAAATACACAAATCCAAAATAATGACCAAATAATAATGAATGATAAAGAATCAATGGATCAAAGTGATTATCCTAAATGGATAAGTCAAAATGATGAATAATCATAAGAAACAATCACACAAGGTTTGTTCTGAACCAATCAATCAATGAAATTACTTCCTAAGTTGTTTCCAAATGGTAGTTGATGTTTAAGATGATCAACAAAGTGTCACCACTTATGTCAAGTTCAAAGAAATGAAAAATGGGTAAGAAATTAAAAAGGTTGATATGATCCCTAAAAAGAATACGTAAAGTGAGTTTGAATCCAACCAAGACCTATATCTCAAAAAGTGGGAGTTACAAAGATGAACAACGTAACAATACCACTAAGATATGTTAACCAAAATTTATGAAAAAGTGAGGTATTAATATCAAAATAATATTGATATGATGTGCACAAAGGTAACAACAATACCTTTCAAAATCGAGGTAACATTTGAAATCAAACTAAAGCTTAAGGTATACCAAGGAATTGTTAAGGTGCGCATAGCATAACGTTACAATCTAGACACTTAGGCCAAGTTTACAAGAAACAAGACGTAAGTATCAAAATTGTGGCAATACAATACAAGAAACGTAACACTTTAAAGGAGAGTCTAGTGAATAATCAAGCCTAACTACAAATGATGATCTTGACTTGGGTATCAAAATCAAATAGCTATCAATGAAGTAAATACGTACTCACACACTTTAGATGTTTAACAACTCAACCACAAACATGGATGAGTGTAAATGAACATAAAAGTGGATAAAAATCAATTGACAACACATGTATGATTGCTCTTCTGTTTGATCAACAAAGTGTCAAAAGAAATAAAAGGAAGTAGATCAAATGGGGTTGAAAAATGTTTTACCTCACTTTGGCAGAGTTTCACCTTGCTTAATGGTGAGTGAAAAACTAAGAAAAAGTAATGTTACATAAATTTTGTGGTGAATAATGCGTAGTTTGAAATTTATTGGAATATCCCTTTGTTTGATAAATAAATTTTCAACTCCAATAAAGTTATCCCTTTGCAATGGATCTAAAAAAAAATGGTACAAATAAGTTGGCTCCGAGGTAAAGATAGCTTCCTAGATGGTTTTCTCAACTAGTTGTCACAAGTTTGTCTAATGCGAGCTTGATTTACTAAGAAATTTGAACCGACTAGTCTTGGGTTATCAGATTTCCTTTACCCCATTCAAACAAAATTAGAAATAAATATGTTCATCATGTGTTCTCACTAGGGCCACAATACAGATAAATTTGAATCTAACTCATACAGTGAAACTAATAGAGTAGGTGTGCAGAGAACTTCCTATTTTATCCACAAGGTTGCCTCTTGTGTGGAATACTTCAGGTTACTAGGACCACCCCCATTGTTGTAGCTTAAGGCTTATGCCAAAGGGGTTATGTCCTAGTTAAGTGGATGGGGCATACCCTTATCCGAACCTGCAAATATAATCTTTTGATTGTGGTGTGTTTTTAATCTTTTATTCTTAATGTTGTTTACTTTTACAATGTTGGAAACGTACAAAGAAATTGTAGTAGTAGTTTTACGAGTCGAACCACCTTTCTTTTACAATTATTAAGGTTCTCGCACAAAGGTTGTAGTAGTTTTCCACAAACAAAAAGAGGATAAAATGTCATTTTTGATTCTCAAGATTGTCCTAAGACGCAAGAGAAGAGCATACATGATGTAGAATCCAACTATGCAATTAATAATGGAAAATACTCAATTTAAATGCAAATTCATTCATTTTAACCAAATATGACATTCTTTCCTTAGCAACAAGTTTTTTTCAAAGCAAGAAAATATATAGAAATCATTTCTGATTCCCAAGATCACCTAAAAGGTGCGAGGGAAGAGAATACGTGACTCTAATATCCTAACTAAGCATGCAACATTCATTAACCCTTAAACAAACCAAGTTATCAAAAAGCATGCAAATATTCCCTGAAAAAAGTTAATCTTCAATTTAAACCTGCAAGGAGTTAGTACATCCAGAAAATATTCTTTTCAAATTTTAAAGTAAATCTCAAATCTGAACTATGATGCCTACACTCAACTTTGGGTGTGTACGCGTGTTTTAGGATGTGTACACACCTATGTTAAAATTAACAATGGGCTAAATAGGTATGCAGCCAGAGAGATGTGTATTATTAAATTTTGATGCATACGCTTGCAGAGTAAACAAGGTCAAAGAAAAAGCACTATCAGATGTGTACACTCAAGTATGACTACCTATGCATGGGTTTAGGTGCATACACTAGAAAATAGAAAGCCATAAAAACATAGAGGAAAAACTATCTTGTACGTTGAAAGAATGATGTATACACAGGACTTTAAATGCATACGCTAGCCTAACCAAAAATATGATAGGGTACGATTAATAGTAGAATGTATACACTCAACTTATACTGCAGACACTAGCATTTTGGTACCTATGCTCAATTTTTTCTATCTATGTGCCCCTTGCAATTTTTTTTTTTTGTGTATGTCCTGTACCTAGAGATGACGTCAAAACACGAGATCCTGATGTATGCAACTTCAAAAGATATTTTTTCCCAAATTTAGCTCAAATCAAAGGATAACCCATCACAATAAATCACATATAAGAGACTCAATGCACATAAAGTTAGTAAAACAACATAATAATCTTAACCTATTTCACATGTGCATGATTTGGGTTAGCAAAAACTTGAGAAAACTAGCAAAACCAAAGGAACTATGAATCCATCCCACTAGGCATGCCAAATGCATCAATGCATTAGTTAGCTATGTAAATGGAATTGAAATTAACACCTTAATAATTTCAAAACCTGAACTAAATACTCAAATATCATCATGCTAAGATCTTAACAATACTAAATACCAACATTATGCATTAGAACTTGAAATAGAAATCAAACTAATATGCTAAGCACTTGAATCTCTACTCTTTAGATCACCAAAAACACTAAATGAACCTAGATAGATCCATTGAAATCAAATTTAATTGTTTGATATTCAAGGGTTTGGGAATGGAGGATCATCAAAGTATGACTATAAGACCATTTTGATTATCTCCATATGACCCAAAATCTTGGATGGATGAAATGCAAGAATGAGGCTATTAGCTCAAATGAAAGATGCTCTAAGATGAAATGCCTATAGTTTAGGTTATAAGAATGTAAGGTGTAAGTAGAAAGGTTGGAGGAGGGTTCCTTTTATAACCTAATGGTTTGAAGAAGCTTTACATTCTATTACATGTGGGATTGTAGAAAAGCTAGGTTAGTAATGGATAAACATGGTTTAGAAGTGGTTGAGTTTACTTTAGGGAGTTTAAGTTATCCTCAAGTGACTCATGGGATTTGAGGGGATTTATTGATTAACCAAAGTGATTAATCAATAGGTGTGCAAGCTTATAGAAGCTTTTAGAGGAATAATTCATATGATTTGTGGGCTGAAAGGGGTTTGATAAAATAAATGATGATTTCTTGATCTAGTATAAGGAAAAGCTTAATTAATTAAGAATAATTAATTAATCTAGGTAAAAAGGGGGTTGATCAATGGAAGGTTGTTAATCGACATCGTTTGTTGGATAAAATACATTATTAACTAATGTAATGTAATTAATTAATAACGTTAGAAGAAAAATGTGTGATATTGATGATATGTTGTAAATTTGTGGGAAAGGGTATAATTAGTGCAATTTAAGTATTTAAATTGCTTGAGCTAAATTATAGGTGTTTACAAGTTGATCCTGATAAATAAGACTAAGATGAACAATATCAAAATCAATAGTGTGAATGGAAAGATTTTCAATGAATAGGTTCATTTTAAATAAGTCTTCAGAGAGGCTATGTGTGGAACATGTCTCAAAGGTTAGATTTAGTATCCTCGACACTATTCATTACATCAAATATTAGCATCTTTTTAAATTTTTTTAAAACCTAGGCCATGAAAATATATATTATTTGTATACATCATTGGATCTAAATGAACTTATTCCTTTTAAGAATTCCTCTACCTTTTTTACTATGGGAAACAGGATTTTTAATATTGCCACAGAGAACAAGGAAGGATATGGGGATGGAGAAGAGTAGAAAGTACCTAATTTTATGTAGGATCAGGAAACAAAGGGCCTTAGATCCACGTGGGTAGGCGATCTCCATGTAAAGCCCAATATTGAAAAAGACCTGCTAAAGCTAAAATTACACACCACATATCTCGAGAGTGTCCATCATTTCATAGTCACATATGTGCTCATTAAAAGAGAGGTACAGAGAAATAGACTAGCTTTGATTGGAAAATTCCGTGGGCCAAGACCCAATGTGGATGTTATCAGGAGATGGGCATGTAGGAAATGGTCGAAGGGAAGTATGGAAATATCTCTACTTAATAAAGGATTCTTCCTTGTCTATTTCTACACACTAGAATAATGAACCTGAGCTTTGGTTGAAGGCCCCTGGTTCTTAGGAAACATGGCTCTTTTCTTAAAGAGGTAGTCTCCAGGATTTGATCCAGACAAGGAGAACATTAATGTTATGCCCCTATGGGTTAATCTTTCAGATTACCTCTTGAGTTCAAGGAATAATATTTTTGACAAGCATAAAAAGTTTCTTGGCTCGCCCTAATGGATTTTGATGGAGCAACCAAAGCCAAAATAAGATTGGATTTTGCTAAAATTCGTGTGAATGTAGATCTAGAAAGAGATCTACCTAACATCATTATTGTGCATTTGAAGATGGGTAGCTGGAAACAAACACTTGAATATGAGACATCTATTGCTAGATGTAAAAAATGTAATAAATTGGGCCATAGTGTTAAATCTTGCCCAAAGAATATCAATGCTGGAAGCACAAGGGAACAAAAATGAATGCAATGCCATGAGGTAAAGGCACAAGAAAAGAAAATAGAAAGAAGCCAATAATAAAACTGAAGAAAACATGGAAAAGGAAAACCCCTTTTCATGCCTTGAAATCTAGGAGTAAAATTTCATGGAGGAAGGGGAGTATTTTGAGAAAACATAGATAAATGAGATCTTTATACCATTTATAGAGATAGAGGAAAAAGATACCAAGGAGGAGACATCAAAAGTAGAACCAAATGAACACAAAGAACAAAAAGACGCAAAGATTCAAGAAAAAGAGAAGAACCAAAGTAAGAAATCCAGGAAGATTCAAAGACACTAACATATCATACTAAAAATGAATATCTAAAGGAAGGGAAGAACACAAGAAATATAGACACAAAAGAAACACTGGAACAAGAAGTATAGGCATGTGAAGGACTAATCATGAAGAAATTCCCAAATGTGGAGCAATTCACAGTTATAGTGACTCTATAAAGGGAAAAACAAGATCCAAGAAGCCTCTTCATCTAAACGCAAAGATGATGTAGGGGGTAGAAAAAATATAGGAAAACCATCCAAGAAAGAGGAGAAAATAAAATCAATACATTTGGAAATTTCAGCATAGAAACAAAGAACCTTGAATCTTAAGGGGTCTAAAAACTCAAAAATATAGATGAAAGTCAAGACTTAGAATATAAGAGGTTTGAGAAATCTAATCAAACAAAAGAAGCTATAAGATTATATTGTGAAGTATACACATGCCATATTGGAACTATAAAAACAAAAATGGATGTAGAAAAATTAAGATTCTAGGAAATAAAGTTTGGAAAGCAAGAAGTATCAAGAATACCAAGAAGTAAAAGATGTATTATGAAACAAACCTCTTGGAGATGCAAGAGAAAAATATGAACATGTATGATAAAAGAGGTATGCATAAATGAGCATCGGAAATTTTGATCTTAATTGTGCTAGGTTTTTATTAGTTTTAAATATGATTCACATGTTTTAGAATAGATTTTTGCCAAAAATAGAGATATCTCTAGAAATCCTAATCCTTCTATGGACATTACACTCATCCCAACAAAGTGGGAATCACTGGTTACAAATTAATATCACAGTTGTAAAAGGCCCCATATTATGAAAATAAGGATGTTTTTAGAATCTCGTAAGCCTCAAATCCTTCCCCGCAACATCTCCCTCCATAGATCCATCAAACTTGCAACCTCACGTTGTCTAGTCATCTCCCTTTCACAAGGTTTTCTATACTTGAGTCATCTCTCCTCCCTTTCCTTTTTAGCCACAATGTTCACCATCTTCCTCTACCCTAGATTCCTCTCCCATCGCTTAGAGAAGCTTAGCTGGCCATGGGAAATGCCTCTAAACTTAGGGTAATGACCAAGATCTTCATAGCCAAAGGAATAACACGCAAAAATGATCCTCTAGGCTCCCTCAAAAATCAAACTCAACAACTTCTAGGAAATAATACATAGAAATGGCATATTCTAGAGTATAATTGGTTAACACTCCTTTCCACCACCGGTGATCAACAACATGTGTCCAAGTTATACCTACATCCTGTAGCCTCTAATAGTCATCTTGGGTCCATACGCATGATCTCGTAGTACCGGATCGATTTGGATGCATATGTTGACAGACCATTCATATAGTTCTCACTGGGAAACAATGAGAAGAATGTCTCATACAACTCGTGGTACAAGTTCTCTTCTACCCATCTACGCGTATTGAACTCGAGTTCTAGTATTGAATCTTTGAGAAAATTTATCCTCCATGCTCTTGAACCATATTTAAACACTTTCCAAGGTCAAACATTCTGTCATCACGCATCACAGGGACCAAGATGCATGCCATTTTTCACAACTTCAAAAAGAGGTCCCAAAAATGGAACCAAAATGTAGTCATTTTTATACCCTTAGATTAATAGTAAAATCCCATGCACACCGACCTATTATCCAACAGGCATTGGGCACTCACCCGAGGCACACATGGGTGCCAAGCCTCTATTTTATGTGAGTCTTGTGAGAATGCTTCATCTTATGACAAATATTTAAATGCAAAATAAAGGAAGAAAAAATGAGTTCATTCGAGAACCTACGGTGAGTTATCACATCAATGTATCTATAGAGGAGAAATAACAGACAACATATAGACTTGATTCATACACAAGGGAAATGCACTAGGATTATTCTTATGAACACATATATGATTCAGAATAGAGTCTTATATTCATATTGATGAGTTCAATAACCACATTACATTCCTTGAGGCCATAAAAGACCCATATAACAATGCAGAGCAAGGTCATGCATCAGAACTACACTATGTCCTTCACATTACAAAGATGAATACAGACCCATCCCACTATACATGCTATCACTCCTAATTTTCACTAGTCCCAACCCATAGAATCCTCCATAAGATATCCGAATAACTTTTCCCCTTTTCAAGCACCTCTTTTCTCTCTCGGGATGAGCCCATGCATATCTCTCTATCTCTCTCCATCTCTTCTTATATATCTCGCACACCTCTATATATAGATTTTTTTCCTTCACTTTCGTGCCTTCTGAGGTAGCAGATCAGCTGCCAAGTGTCCAAGTGGTCCTCTAATGGAGAATGCCTCCTTTTATCCAAGCTCTCCACTCTGTACAATGATGTTCTTCTAGAACCTTCCATTACATGCATGGAATATTCCCTTTTTGATCCTATAGTCTTTAGGTTGACACCTTATCCACTCTGCATGTTAGATGGGTCACGATTTTCTTGTGTGCTTCCTGAAATGCCAAATATGGATAAGTACTAAAAATTGTCTTGCCTTGGGCATATGTCATGTGTTCGAAAAACCTTCTAGAACCCTTCCTTGCACACCTTCAACCCGCACGCCATTCTTCAAATAGGTCCCATGCACCCACACACTTTTTTGTACTTAGCCAAATTATGGGGCCCAACATCACCCCATACTAAGCTTGTTCTCGTCCTTGGAATCACTCTTTAATATAATAAATAATGGTGGGTTTAAAAATGGTTGGAAAGAAAGAATAAAGGAATGAAGAATTGGGAGAAAGAATGAAATAATGGGAAACTTATTTATTGTTGGAGGAGGAGAGGGAAATCCTTCCCTATTTCTGCCTCTAGCTTCTCCCAAGAGTTAACCTCATTCTTCACTTACCGACAGAGGTTACTCACTGTGGTACTCACCTCTTCAAGACTCGATCCTCCCCTTTGGTGCTCATGGTCTCAACAATACTTTCCAACTACTTTCCCAAGTCCTCAAGCACATCCATCCTGCGGGTGATCTGGGGGTATAATTCCTTTAGCTGGATTTTGATCGAGCCTCGTAGGGTCTCGATTACTTCTGACTTCTTCTCCACCTCAACTAGGATCTTATCTCTTTCCACTCTATTCCCCTTATTTTTCTCTTGGAAATCCTTGATTTCTATTTCATGGGTGGCAACCAATATGCTTCCCAATCTATCCCTATCAAGCATAGTTGTCATAAGCAACTCCAATGACTTATGTGATGACCTTTACCTATGCAATATCGAGCCACAATCTCAACAACCTTCATCTTTTCCTTTTTTGTTGGTGCACTCCGCACCTTTTCTATAGACTCTAAAGCGAGTGGTCTCCCTTCCATCGTGAGAATGTGAGTCAAATACTCTAGACATTGTAAGGCTGATTCATACTTACTCGCTTGGGTGTTGCTAAGTCGGGTGCTTCAGGATAACGACATCCGTAATCATTTCCAACTTCTTAGAGAATTCATGCACCTTTGATTTTTCTTCTTTTAGATCACACCTCAACTAAGCGTTGATCAAATCCTCTTCCTTTAGGTACTTACTCTTTTCCATGATCTCCTTATTTTCTTCTCCAATTCCTCCTCCAAGAATCTCACTCTATCATTTCTCCCGAACATTCTAGCCTCAACTTCAAATGAAACCTTGTTGAGCATGTTACAGACTGTTCATCTAATAGCTATTGAGCATTCACCAAGGGATTTAATCCTTTTGTTTCTGGAACCTTCATTAATGCTCTCTATCTTATTTTGAACTTAGGTTAATCTACGTGAGAATCAAAGGCCCGAATAACATCTTCCTGGTTCGGGGATATGCACCTTCTTCATCAAATGATGACATAGCTAGGAGTTTCTCTGTTGGTATGGTGCTTTGGAAGCATGCACGTAGAACCTTGCTAGGATCATTAATGTATCCCATTCCCTACTCTTGTGCTACCACTATGAATTTCCCACATGAACATGTAGCTTTTGGGAAGCTTACTACCAATTTGGGATCCCTACCCATGATGTTATACTCCTTTTGAATTCTTTCTTCTTCCATCTACTTCATAATTTACCATGATCCTCTCCAATTCCTATTCCACCAACTCCTTCATGATTCCTTCCACTTCTCTCTCCATGGATTTCTCCACTTTTTCCTTGGTGAGGCTTGGGGTTCTTTGGTTTTTGGTGCTTACTTCTTCACTCACCCCCTTTCCTTGATCCTCTACTTCTTCCTCATCATTCTTCTCCTCATCTTCCTTGTTATGATCATCTTCACCTTATTCCTCCTTCGAGTCATGTAAATCATGTAAATCATATCTTTGGATGGTCCTCACCTCCTTCAGGCTTGTCATCATCATTTTCACCAATGTAGGAACATAAAATTTCTTTCTCCTCTAAGTTTGCCTCTTCTCGTCACCTTCTTCTTCTTCCTTTCTAGGATTATAGTATAAGAGATTCTTCCTTTTCTTTTTCTTTACTAGGAGACATCTTCCTTAGTGACTCCTCATGTGTGAGGGGATCTTCATGCTCTGTCACTTATTATTCTTGGGTATTTTCCTTTATGGGAGACTTATTCATGCGTGCATAAGTGCTAGGTTTAGCACTTTTTCTGGCGTGCCCATAAATTGTGCTATCAACACACTTGGTGCCTTCTTCTCCGCCCCTCTTCTCTTTCTCTCTTCTTTGGTGTGGCCTTCTTTCTCCCTGTGGGGTATTCTAGAATGGATACATCACTCTCCAGATAGGCACCTTTCTTGAACTTAGGCCTTATGTGTAGATACACCCTTGTTGTGGTCCTTCCGGTGATCGAAAGCATCATGGGATTCATCATTTACACTTCATGGGAGACATACTTCTCCATGTATGCACACTTTTTAGGGTACACGAGCTTTCGGTGTAGCCCACAGTGGTATTGGTCCACCTACCTAAGGTTTAAGCTTAGTCTTTTGGCCTTTTGAACCGGTTGACTCCAGATTGGAAGTAATGTGCGGTAAAGGAGAAGGGTAGCTTGCACTATGGACCCTTAGTCCAATTTGTTAATGTAAATCTACTAATGTAGAAATGTTGGTATACTGAAATTTTTTTCTTCTCTATCATCAAAAAGCATGGAAAACTACTCTAGGATCCTCCATTATGCTTCAAATGCATCACACATTCATTTGTACCACTTCTCTAGGAGCACCTTGTGAGTGGGCTGTCATGGTTTCAAAATTTTACTTTCCAAACCTTTTCTCGGGCAAGGGATCCTCTTCTGGATACTCCCAAATGAATTTTTCTAGCCCATTTGGTACTCCAATATCTGAGAAGATGATGGTGAGGAGGATGTTTCTGAATAATATATTCTCTCCTTCCTGTGTGCTACTTATGATCTCATCCGCAATGAAAGTGGACAAGTTATAGATGGTTCCCTTTGATATCTTCCGACATACATTTATCCATGCCTTGTTCACTTGTGTCCATTGTTCTTGATCATTAAGATTGGTCACCAAGTGTGCGGCCATCCTCATAACAGGGTCTGAAATCTCTGTGATGTCAAAGTATCATAAACCCTTTTTGTATTCATATGCTGCTATTGTTTCCTTGATAGCCTCCTTATCACTTAGATCATCATCTATACTTTCTCCTTCGCAAATAAGGCCTGTGAACTTGGATATCAACTACAGTGTTATGCACATCTTGTGCCCTATAAAATAGAAGTGATCCTCATGCATGCATGACATCAACCATTGATAAAGGTACTCGGGCTTGCCAAAGTAAGGAAACTCATACAGTTGCAATAACCATGCCTTCTCCAATTTGACTTTCACCTCATCGTTGTATATAGGCATCCCATATGGTGTCCTTTTTTAGTTGGATGTAAAAATTTAATTTCATTTCCTTATTATTTGTGCTCATGCGTTGTTTATAATCACTCATGACCATTTGTCTTAAGTGTGACACCCACTCCTTTCCTAGCAATACTCCATCTGGGTATTGCATTTCTGCATACCATTCTTCATTGGAACTCATGACAGAGTGGTTTATTTTCCATTGCCCTTTCCCTTTTGTTTCTTTGGTGAAATGGTCACCTTCTTAGGTGTCATGCTTTCTATCAAGATAAACTAAGAAATTATTACTCTTCTTAACTCCAAACTCAACTCCAAAGCTCAACTCCTAGAATAAATCCTTCTATCTCCATGCCCTAGCTACCAAACCCTAACTAGGAAAAACATTCCACAAGATAGTGCACTATAAACTAAATTCTCTCATGCTTGTGTACTCCTTACTCCTGGTTTGAAAATCCACTCTAGTCACACACTTATATTTCTTGGATTCTTCTTCCTTTGCACAGATCTCTCTAGATTCCCTAGTTCATAAGAGCGCTTCAAATTTGTAATAGCAAGATAGAATAATGACTTGCCCGACCTTATATTTATAGTTTTTCTTTCCTCTAGAAATAAATGTTATACCACATACCAACGTACTTAACATTAAATGTGTTTTTTCCACTAAGCTGACCTTAAGTGCCCTTACCCATGTGCCACATCATGTGTGACAAATTGTCAACCTTCTCGGCACGTAAAAATCTAATTTGATTGAATACTCTTATGCACACATCTACAACGCCGAAGGAACTTCTTTTTTCCTTTACTTGATTTTTGCCCTTGCCTACTTCATGTTGTTCCTGTGCTCTTCATCCTTTTGACGTGGTATTTTTACAACCTTATTGAAAGCATAATTTATTATCCACCATTTCCTCACGCACTTTATCAACCTTTCACGCTTCCTTCTACTAGGCCACTCAACTTGTATTACAGGCCTATACTTTGATTTGCATTACTTTACCCCACACTAAAATAGATGCACAATTCTATACGCATACACAACCTTGGAAAAAATAATTTGGTTACAAGTGCACAAGGCACAAAATGAAAAAAAAAGAAAGGAACAAGCAACGAGAAAGGGAAATTCTAAGCTAACTAGAAACACTAGCTTATTACAAACACCAAGAAGACTTATTTATAGTAGGGCTTCAACCTACTCCCATTGAAGTGACCTGGTAATATCATCCCATCTAGCAGTTGAATCGGAAAATGCCCTGAATAAAAATGTATGAGATGATGTAGGGTCCTAAAAATGAACTTCCAACTTTCTAGAATGGTGCAAATACTTGGAATCATACAACAACACCATCCGCCCAACCTCAAACTTCTTGTTCTAGATATGATGATCATGCCATGCTTTTTGTCTTGGTTTTTTTTTCTTTTGACTCCATCTAACAAGTGATTTCCTTTTGTCGAAATGCATCAACTAATAAGTCCTCTCTTCTAGCACTTTTTCATCATCTAACCCTCCTGCGCACACTATACACAATGTTGGTAACATGAATTCAACTAGTGAAATAGCCTCCATGAAAAACACAATTTGAAATGGTGTGGCCTTGTTCAACCTCTTGTAGGTTATCTTGTATGCCCATAGAATGGCTGATACTTTGTCATCCTAATCTTGTCTTCCAATGTCACAAATCTTAGTCAATGTGTGACTTAGTATTTTGTTAAATACCTCAGTAGTTTCATTTACCTATGGGTGATAAGGGGTAGTCTTGTGATGGGCCACCATAAATTTTGGTAATAGAATCTTGTTTGTTTCATTGAGAAAGTGTGTACCCCTATCACTAGTTAAGCTTAAAGGACAACCATACTTGCTGATTATGTTCTCTCATTAAGATATAATAGATGTCGTTGTGGTGTAATCCTTCATAGGAACTGCCTCTGCCCATCATGTCAAGTAATTAGTGCAAGTAATGATATACCACGAACTAGTCCTTCACACGGCTGGAAAAAGTGGTCCTACAAAGTCGATTGCCCATTTTTCAAATGGTTCAGTGTTGGCTATTGGTCACAAGGGAATTTCATCCCTCTTCCTAGGTTTTCCAAGGTGTTGGCAATGGTCACAAGCCTTGCAAAACTCAATACAATCCTAGTAGATGGTTTCCCACCAAATCCCTACTAGAAAAATATTTCGAGAAGTAGCATTTCATGCATAATGTCCTCATGCAATCCCACCATGTGCTTCATTAATAATTTTCATGTGCTCATGTTCTAATACATATCAGCACAAAACCTCATCACTACCTAACTTATATAGGTATCCACTAATCAACATGTAAGGTGTGATGCGTATTGCTAGCTATTTCCTTTCCAGAGCCTTCATCCCTTCCGATGCCACACCTATTTTCAAGAACAATGTGATATCTTCTAGTTATGAGGGTGCATACCACACCCTAAATAGTTATGCATCCAACATGGTATCCTCAATGCTTTGTGCGTCCTCTCCTGAGTTAATCCTTGATAAGTGGTCAGGTCCTAAATTGATTTTTCCTTGTTTTACAACCATTGTGAACTCAAACTCTTGGAAGACCCAATGACATATATGCCCTTTCAGAATGAGATTGTTTAATAAGTATTTAAATTCCATGTGGTCCATATAGAATATAAATGGTGTTGCCAACAATTACTTTCTGAACTTGTGTAGTGTGTAGATCATAGACAATGCTTCACCCTCAATAGTTATGTAATTTTTCTTAGCTAGTGTCAACTTTCTACTGGAAAAACAAAAGGGATGATCAACAATCCCCTCACTAGGTTGTGCTAGTAATTCTCCCATAGTTGTCCTTGAGGCATCAACATGCACATGGAAAGGCTTATCCTAAGAAGGAAAACGTAGTATGGGCATCGTGACAAGCCTATCCTTCAAAGTGTAAAATGCCCTTTGTTGCACCTCTCCCCAATGAAAGGCACTCTTGTGTTTTAGCAATTCCTCCAAGGGTGCAGTGATCTTGGCATACCCCTTGATGAATTTCCTATAGTACCCCATATGCCCAAGGAATCCATGCACTGTGCTTTGACTAGTAGGCTCCCCTAATCCTACAATAACTACAACTTTGGTGGGATCCACTAGTAAGCCTTCTTTGCATATAATATGTCCTAACAGGTTCCAAATGGAGTAGCAAAGACACATTTATTAATGTTGATGGATATCCTTTAGTGTTTGACATCTCTCAAACATCAGCCTCAAATTGTCACAATGGTCTTTCACCAACCCATATATAGTCCAGTCATCCAGGTAAAATTGAAGAAATTTATGGATGAAATCCTGAAATGCTTGTACCACGATGTGTGAGAACACAACAGGTGTATTCTTCAATCCAAAAGGCATAATCGTGTAGGAAAAACTTCCCCATTCAGTGGAAATTTTTTTCTTTCTTTGGTCTTCCTTTGCAATCCTAACTTGGTGATACCCTGAGAACCCATCTATGAAAGAGTAGATTTCATGCTCAACTACTCGCCTCCAAAATTTCTTGAAAGGGGGTTGGAAAAGGATCGATGACACAATTTCATTCAGGTCCCTATAGTCCACATAGATCCTTATCCTCCCATATTTCTTGATATTGATGACAGTTGGGCTTATCCATTCTGATTCTTCCACAACCTCGATAATTCCTGATGTTATCATTTTGTCTATTTCTTCCATGACCCATACTTGTAGATTTGGATTCATCTAATAAGGTCTCTTTTGAATCAGACGCACACCTTTAAAATTTATCTTCATCTCCCCTAAGGAATGGTGTACTCCTTTGAGTTCATGATACCCATAAGGGAACAAATCCTGGAACTCTTGCAATGATCAATGACCTTTGAAACTTCTTTTTCCAGCCAATAGTCCCAATGATAGCTTTCTTAGGTTTTGTTTCGTCCCAATGTTAACCTTATATTTTTCAAGGGCTCATGGTAGGAGCATGCTCACTCATCAACGCTATGTATGACCTCGTGTGTACCATCGAATGGTTAGTATCCAAAGTTTCCACCTCTTCACCATATACTACATATACCATTTTCCCATTTTATTTTTCCATGCAAGTGTGCTCAAGTTGTATTTCCTCTAAATCTTCTTCATTGAGGTGCATTTCCAAATAAGGCTCACCCGAAATTCCAATAGCCTATATTCTACCATAACACTATCTCCCATTGTAAGGTGCTTGATTACTTGCAATTCCTTATCCACCGATGGATTGGTACTCCTATACTCAAATAATTGAATGAGATCAGCCACCAACTCCTGCCAATTACCTATTTGATGACGCATCTACAAATGAATATACCATGCATGCGCACAACCTTATAAGGTGGAATATAACTTATGCACCCATAACGAAGGTGGTAACACTTCTACACTTCCCATCTAGGCCTCCTCACACACTTAGATATGAAATGAGGCGGTCTATTTACCATGGTAATCTTGTATGATATTGGGCACATTTCTCTGGAGAATTTTACAAAAATGTGATTCTTACTTTGCACCATTAAAGGAGGCTCTCCCGATGTGTATCTCACCGATGAACTATAGTTTCAAGTAGGTTATAACCGAGCATCCCCTTTCTCTCGTCCTCATTTTTCAATTTGATCCTCCATTTCTCACCAAAAATTTCAGGTATGCTCTCTAGAGTAACTTGGAAACTTATTTCCTCCCAAATGCTTGATTGAGTGCACCTTCATTACCCTTGTTAAAAATCCTCTCAATTTTCACCCAATCAACTCATAAGCCCCATACACTAAATTTTCACATGCCATGCTAATGACATCACTCAAGGGTGAGCATCTTCAAACTAGATAACTCCCTTCGTGGTATGAATTGTCTCTAGATCTCCGATGAAGTGCACATAGATTCTATCAAGGAATTCCTCTCCTAAGGGATTAGTATAGGGTGCTGATTTCCCATATGTTAAAGGGATAATCACCCTTTCTTCCTTGTTTTCAAAGCTGATATACCCCTTGTTAAACCGTAGGTCAACATTGTTCTTATAACACCATGGGCACCCAAGTAATGCTGGAAAATTGTTTGCCTCAGTGAGCAGCAAAGAATTCAAAGTCTCCAGTGAACTTGGCCCCTTGAATAGTGATAACTACATCCTTCAAGACTCCAATGGGCATTTCCTTATTCTTGTTTTCCATGTACAACACATTCAAATATGGTTGTAGTGTGGGTCTTCCCATTTGATGTCAGGCATCCAAGGTAAGAACATTGACCTCGCCCCGTGTTGATGAGGATATTTCTTAGAAGCCATCCATTAACAACCACATTCAACATAATATCCTTATCATATTCAAGGATGTGAGGAGGAATATTTGCATGAAAAACCTATCTTTCACACTCTTCTCCAGTAGCATGGTACTTCTTCTCGCTCAGCCATTCTCCTAGAAAGGGAATAATATTCTCTTGCCTTAAAATTCTACATACTTCCTTGACCTCATCCTTGTCCTACTTTGGAGCCTAAAATTCTTCCTTTACTCCAAATACTTTGATTTCTCCTTTAGACATTGGATCTCCCCTTGCAAACTCTAAATCACATCCATAGTCTCTTGATACACCTCTTTTTGATGAGCAGGGTCCAGATAATTTCCATGTACCACTTCCTCTCTTGAAACTAGTGTCTTTTGTCTTGATATCTCCTCGGCCCGCGTAGCCTTTTCTCACATCATCACCAATACAGGTTCTATCCCTGACTCACGTGCCACTATTGGCATCCACTATGAATCAACTTTATTGATTCTTACCATCCCAATGCCTTTGTATTTTTGGTGTTGTTGGTTCATATGCTCATAAATATTTGGACACTCTTCATACTTATGTTTCTTCCGCACCACGAGCATTGTAACATATCAGGACACTCATGCTTATAATGCTATGTAGATCCACAATTATAATAGGTTCCTTATGGGAATTCACTTCATCCTCTCGCCACGATTACTATGACCATGAAATCCTCCACGAAAACCTCTTCCACATGCTCCTCCATCTATGTGCCCTTCATAGCGATGATCATCATCCTTGGAACTTCTTGCAAGACTAGTTTGGCACACACCAAGATCAATAACATCATGGATCTGGTCAATCAATTTACAATCCTTGGTATCATGGGTTGTAGAGGTACAAATCTTATAATAGCAAGAAACATTCTTACGGATTGTGCATTGTAGTAGAGGACACCTATTTGCATCATGATCCCCATGGAAAATCTCGGTCACCTACCGATAGCATGTAAAAATTATGAGGGAAACTATCCTTTGCATGCCCTTCCACTTCACAGTATGTACACCAAATCCCACTATGAACCTCATGCAATGAGTTTTTAGATAAATTCTCTAACGCTGGCCATTACATGAGTAATTTGAGCCTCCGAAAAGGACTAACACATGTATTAATGCTCCCAACAACCTCGGTGAATGATGAAGCTTCAAAATCCTCACGTAGGTATGTGAAAGTCTTATGTGATAGATTCCTTTTAAATGGTGTTATCAACCCTCTAACAAACCATTGAACATGTTGAAAAGGATAAATTTCATAGGATAATTTTTACAAGAGAGTATTGAAATATACGTCATACTCCCGCACACTCTCTTCCATTCCTTACTTGATTTCCTTTAAATAAGTGATGCTCTCTTTTTCTCAAACTTAGGGATATGGAACTTTTCTAGGAAGGAATTCTTTAATTTGGTGTAGTCTACCACCATTTTATGGGGGTAATACTTTCGGTACTAACTATGCATGCATCCTTGCAATGTTTTTACAAATTGACTTGCCTTATGCTGTGGGGTAGTGATCCTTTTCACGTGCTATAGGAATTCTTACTTGTGCACATTTTCCACAACATCTTTAATACCATTGTAGTCTGGTAAGTGCAATGACATCTCTAAACATACTTGTGGAGGTGGCTGAGGCCCTTGTCCTTCTAATCCAGAGCCTTGGTTTCCTTTGGTGTTTCATTCTCCACTAGATTGACTGGATCCACCAGGTCCCATTCCTCCCGACCCACCAGATCCTCTAGATCCACTAGGTCCACAAGTTCCTCTAGCCCTTATACCACAAGATGCACCTCTTATAGCTGATAAATGGCCTAAAGTGGTTGCGCATAATGTTCCCAACATCCCATTGAACTATGTGCCGATGGTTTGTGATATTGTCCCACTACCAGTTGTGTGTCCCGCACCACTCCCATAAGTGATACCAAAACCTTACATACTTACACCTATCCAAAAATTCTTGAAATAATGGAATGGTTTACATAGACATGGATATTCGAATGAGAAATTATATCTTCTAGGTGTAGACTGATTACTCCCATTAATACCAAATGGGTTAACAATACTTCTACCTTGATATGAAAAACCAAGTACCATAGGTTAGTCTCCGGTGTGGGTTCAGATGTGCACCGATGGCTCTCCTTTCTCCATGCGATGAACTCTCATCAAAATTTGAAGGGGCTTCTCTCCTGCGCTTGCCAAGATGGGGTAGCATAGACTGCTTAGGTTCTATGTCCTTTGCATGAACCTTAACTCCTTCCCGTAACGTCTACCTCCATAGATCCATCACACTTACAACCTTACATTGTCTAGTCATCTCCCTTTCACGAGCTTTGCTATACTTGAGTCGTCTCTCCTCCCTTTTCTTTTCAGCCATAATGTTTTCCATCTTCCTCCACCCTAGCTTCCTCTCCCAATGCTCAGAGAAGCTTATCCGGCCATGGGAAATACCTCTAAACTTAGGGTAATGATAAAGATATTCATAGCCAAAGGAATAACACACAAAAATGATCCTCTGGGCTCCCTCAAAAACTTGAACTCAACAAATTCTAGGAAATAATACGTAGAAATGGTGTATTCTAGAGTATAACTAGTTAGCACTCCTTTCCACCAGTGATCAACAACACGCGTCCAAGTCAAATCTACATCTTGTAGCCTCTGATAATCATCTTGGGTCTATACACACGATCTGTAGTACCATCTCAATTTAGATTTATATGATGATAGCCATTCATATAGTTCTACTGGGAAATGAAAGAAGAATATCTCATATAACTCATGGTACAGGTTCTCTTCTACTCATCTACGTGCATGGAAGTTAGGTCTAATGCTGAATATTTGAGAAAATTCATCCTCCGTGCTCTTAAACCATCTTTCGGCACTTTCCAAGGTCAAACATTCTTTTCATCACGCATCACAAGGACTAAGATTCATGACATTTTCATAACAACTTCGAAAAGAGGTTAGTAATTTTTATACCCTTAGATTGACAATAAAATCCCATGTGCATCGGCTTATCACCCGGTGGGTGCTAAGCACTCACCCAAGGTACATGTGAGTGTCGAGCCTCTCCTTTATGTGAGTCTTGTGAGAATGCATTATCTTATGACAGATATTCAAATGCAAAAGAAAGGAAGAAAACATGCATTCATTCTGAGAACCTATGATGAGTTATCACATCAATGTATCCATAGAAGAGAAATAACAGACAACATATAGACTTGATTCATACACAAAGGAAATGCACTAGGATTATTCTTATGAACACATATATGATTTAGAATAGAGTCTTATATTCATATTGATGAGTTCAGTAACCACATTACATTCCTTGAGGCCATAATAGACCCATATAACAATGTAGAGAAAGTTCATGCATCAGAACTACACTATGTCCTTCACATTACAAAGATGAATATAGACCCATCCCACTATACACGATATCACTCCTAATTTTAACTAGTCCCAACCCATAGAATCCTCCATAAGATCTCTGCTAATATTTTCCCCTTTTCTAGCACCTCTACTCTCTCTCGGGATGATCCCATGCATATCTCTCTATCTCTCCTTTTATTTGCACACCTCTATATATATCTTTTCTACCTTCACCGCCATACCTTTTAAGGTAACAAATTGGCTACCAAGTGTCCAAGTGGTCCTCTAATGGAACATGCCTCCTTTGATCCGAGATCTCCACTGTATGTAATGATGTTCTTCTAGAACCTTCCATCACATGCATGGAATATTCCCTTTTTGATCCTACAGTCACTAGGCTTGCACCTTATCCACTCCACATGCTAGAGGGGTCACACTATTCTTGTGTGTTACATGGAACACCAAATATGGATCAGTCCTAAAACCTATCTTGGCTTGTGCTTGCGCATACTGTGTGTTCTATAAAACGCTGCTAGAACCCTTCCCGTATGCCTTCAAAAAGTGCACCCTTCTTCAAATAGGTCTCGCACACCCACGCACCTTATTGTACTTAGCCAAATTTTTGGCCAAACAATCACATGAGTATAATCATGACATGTTGTACATATTAAATTTTGATAATACAGAGATGATGGGATTCTCTCGAAGAAATAAATGTAGCAAATTAGGAAAGTATCTTCACACTCTTCTTTTCATGATTTCAAACCCTCTAAAAGATGTTGATTTCCCTTGGCATGTTTGGTATATATTTTGGGTACTCTTTTGATCCAGTTGTGGAGGAAGACTTCCATTATCAACTTCATTTGTATCGTACAAGTATTTTCCAAGTCTCGAAATACGTAGAAGGAAAATTGGAGGAAGATGAAAAGATAGATCCACCCTTCAACAAGAGCCTCAATGAGGATGCTAGAATTTAGGAAATTTTTTGTGCCATCGGTTTAATACCTTCCTCGAGTGTGTGATGGGGAATGAACCTCATTTCTTCTTCTAATTTTCTCAAGTCCTGGAAGGATAGGAATGTGTAGTTTAATAGTCGGAGGCACCTCATTTTGGAAGGAATCATATCATATGTAAATAGGATGAGTATGTAGGTTGTAATATTATATAAAAATAATTACAAGAGGGTGGAGTAAGAATCTATCTTTGTGGATGATGGGGAAAAGCTTTTGTTGGTCCCAAGGGCATTCAAATATCCTCTTTATGAAGGTTGTATGAAAAAGTGGCTAAAATGATAATAATGTATCCGACACTTGAAGGAATGATACACATAATTCATGCATACAACCTGGTCTTCCTCAATCATTTTAGAAGAAAAATTCTAGTGAGTTTCCTTTTTACATTCTAATGTCTCTAGAAAGTTCCATTAAGGAGGTCTGTGTATAAAAAGATATCATCCCCTGCATCAAGCTGTAATTTTTCTTATTTATGTTCACCTTAAAGATAAGATCCTAAGTAGAATCCCCTCCCATTTTCCTCCTAATACTCATGTTATTAGGATAAAATCCAAAAAAGGTAAATCTTTAGAGGGGCCTAGCACTAATCAGGAAGGGTTGGAAGGGGATATGGCAGCTAATTTCCTACTCATCCTAGAAAAAGAGCAACAGAGAAATCGATATTTTTAGCCAAGTATGGGTATGCAAGAGGGATCCCTTAATGGGATAAAAAGGGACATAGCTATCTTGAAGGGAAACATAAACAAAATTCAACATGAAAAAACTGATAAGAAGTTTTAGAATGGAATAAATGACAACTTGGAAAAAGTGGAGCGCAAGTGCAACCTTATGGTAGATGTTTTTTTCATACAAACTGGATTGCTAAAATCCATCATCAAAGAGATGAAGATTATTGACAACAAGGGTAAAGGTAAGGAGGTTGATAGGAAAAAGGATATTGAGGAGTGTGACAACCATATTAAGGAGATTATTAAAATATCTTCATGATTCTCAAGCACTAATGTTTATGGTTCCCTTCTGTTTCTTTCTCTCTGCACTAGTCTTTGTGTTGTTTTGTGTTTGTATTTGGGTTGGTTCTATTCTAGTTTTTAACTGGTTTTGAGCTAGTTTTGGTATGTTTACACAAACTTGATTTGATATTTGTTCCTGTTTTGTTTCTTGAAATCCTATTTGTTTGTATTTGGATACTAGATCTTGTGTTGTAACAGGGAAGGGACCCGACAAAACCCTCTCTTTACCAAATATAAAAAAACAATTCCTCTACCTTTCCACTACATGTTTTTTCATATTTTTATTTTCCTTAGTGTATTTAGAGGATTAATAGAAACTAGCCATATGATCATTGTATAACCAAGAGTATGAATATACCGTATGTGTTCATATTTTAAATATCTAAACTATGTCCATATAGTATCTCCAATATTATAGATAGGAGATAATTTAAGGTGGGGAGCATTAGGTTTTTTGTAATTACGCAAAGAGAATGGAAATTTACTATCATGGAAGGAATTTTTGAGCTCATACTCACCAATACCTTTATGAAGGATTTTTAGTTTAGGTGGTGAAGAGGATGTGGAAGGTTGAGATCTTAAGAGTGTGTTAGGATCTATATGGTTTTCATCTTTGACGGATATGATACAAGGAGTTGCAGATATGTCTGCAGAAGGACAATAGTTTGTATGATTATATCTTACCTCTAAGAGCTTACAATATTCAAATGGTTTGGCATCTGTAAGCAAGGTGAATTATTTACCATTGTGAGGGAATTTTATACACTTGTTTAAAGGTACATGAAACATTTTGCATAGCATGTAGTCATGGTTGACCTAGAAGGATGTTGTATGAGGTTTCAACATCTACAACATGAAAAAAGGTAGCCAACATCCACATTTCAACTTTTATCGATAGAGTGATTGCATCGGAAGATTCTCATTCAATGTTATCATAACCATGAGTAGTTATAACATCATTTCCTAGATTCTATTTGGTTTAAATAAGGAATCTAAGTAGCTTCATAAAGAAAATAATTAGAGTATCTCCATTGTCGATAAAACATCTTTTGATTTTGTGATTGGTGATAAAATATATAATGTATAAGCAGTTGTTATTTTCTAGATTATGGTTCAAGAGGTCATGAGGACCAAATGACAATATGGGACTGCTAGGTGAAATAATTGTGATGAGTGCTTGAAATTTTTCTCGTGTTGATATCCTTAGGACCAAATGCCTCATGGAGTGCATGAGTAAGGATTTTTAAAATTTTGATGATATTTTGAGTAAATCCATGAGGGATATTTGTATGGTAATCCTCTCTAACTATTTGATGATGTGATAAAATATAGAGGAATATTTAGCATTAGATGTTGGTGTTGTATTGGATGTGGTTGTAGGATTTAATGCTTGAGGTGTGATTGAAAAAGATGGTTACTTAGCTGCAAGAACCCAAACCTTTTTCTACCATGTTGTTACTATGTAGTTAGGAGCATGAATTTTGACGGTGGTGGTGAGCTAGGTATATCTCAATAAATGAAATAACTGAATTAAACTTGAAATGGTTTGAACATTAGCCTTTATCGTGAGATTTATAATTTGTACCATGTTTTGGAAAGGGGTTTTGAAACACCTTTAATTTCTCATTTTCCATTTTGATTTTTAATGGGTTTTCAATTTCAATATCCCTCGCCATCAATCAGATCTTATATGTAATGGTAGAGTCTCATAAAACAATGTGTACTATGGCCATCAATGTGATGATAATCACAAGATTAATTTTATATATACCATGACATTTTTAGATACCCTTCTTCAAGGGGTCTTGTGATTGGATAAATCACCACATTAGCACTTCCAATAGACATAGAACACTCAAAATACTTTCTCCCAATGGTAGGAAATTTTGTTATTTATATTCATGATAAGTAGTTTATTTTCTTGGGATAATAATTACTTTTTTGATTTGGTTGTTTTTGTTTGAGTTTTTGAACATTGTGTACATTACAAAAATTAGTGACCCCATTGTTTACAACATTATGATTTTGATTGATATATTTTGATTTATCCTGATGATGATTGTGGTTATTTGTTTAATACTTTGAAGGAATTTTGATTATAATTTTTGTGACGAGAGGCTTATAAATTTGTGTACCCTTCTCAATTACTTCCTCAAAATGGGTAAGGAAATGCATTTTTATATGAAGTGATAGCTCATTATTGAGTTTGGACATGGAAATTATGACTATTCATTTCTCTGGTATAGATTAGATGAATCAGATCATGATTCCTCTCCATTCTTAAAGGAATTGAGAGAAATTGTCTTTGGTCCTTATCTTGGTGTTGCAAAGGTCCATCATTATGATTTAAGAGTCTATATTAAAATATAAGTTTTTAAAAAACTTCTCTCGAGAGGTATACAAATTTTATAAGCGATCCTTTTGGAAGATGAAGAAACTAGTCTAAGGCTTACGTACCCAAAATCTTTGGGAAGATACATAAGAGATATATATCATTATAATTGACCTCTTGACAAAACATGAAGAATTATTTAATGTGTTACCTTGGATCATTCTTTCCTTTGAATTTATCGAATTTGGGAACTTCAAATGATTACGGAAATGATATGTGTAGTATGTCATTGTTAAATGGATAAGGACAAAATTCCTCAAAATTGAAGTGTTTGTATTATTTTCCATCCCTAGGATGGTTTATTTCATGTTTTTCCACTCTTTTGACAATGGATAATTTGTGAGAGGAATATTCGCTATTGTTTCTATTTCATTATTCACTTAAACCTTTTCCTCATTTCCTTGAGCAACTTTAGAATCCATCTTTGGAAAGTTCTTTTGTCATATCTTAGATTTTGGATAATAAAGCTTCATTGGATGTATTTATGGAAGTACTATATTTTTATTTGTTTTTTTATCGATTTGGGTTTACCTATAAGATTTTTCAAATTTTCATCACCAAAGTCTTAAGGAAATTTAGCTCCCATCTCTAAGAGGTGAAGGAGAAACTAATGTTTATTTTTTCTTAAGAGTTAATCTATTTAATTTTCCCCTCTTCCATGATTCGGGTTGTTTAGATTCTTCTTCTTATGAGGAACTATCCTAAAAATGGATTTCTTATGAAAGATATTATGGCCTTTGCTACGTGTGACCACTATTTTGTATAAACAAGTGACAACGTAAAAGTTTTTTGAGAATGTGATGGGATGTGCTTAGAGTTTGGATAAAGTGAATATCAAATTACCTAAGTCTTTGGAGTGGAGTTTAAATGTGCTTGAACTTTGACAAAGTGAATATAAAAGTATAAGACATAGTGTTAAGATTGATTTTTCTTAAACTTTGGTAATGTGAATATCAAAGTATAAGACTTAGTTTGGAGTTGATTTCTTAGATTCAGATATGGGTACCCAAAATTTAAGAATTTGACTTGAATTGTAAATTTTCTTATCTTGGGTAATGTGAATACCAAAGGTAAAGACTTATGATTGAGTTTTGATATTTCTTAAACTTGATTAATTGGATATCAAAGTGTAAGACTTAAATTTGATTGGAATTGTACAATGTTCTTAAACTTGGAATGTGAATCCAAAGAGTAAGGCTTAAGCTTTGCTCACTTTTATTTGGAATGGGTATCCAAAAGGGAAAATTTTGTAAATTTTGAAAAGAGTTTGATTTTGATGGGAATAGGATATGATGTTATTTGAGAGAAGAATGTGGAATAAAAACTATTTTGACTCAACAATTTGAATAAAATGTTGTGATCTTGGCCCCCAATTTTTGGATTCCTCGAGAGGCTTGGAATTTTCACTCAAAAAAGTGTCCGAATATGTACACACACCAAAAAATTCACTTTCTTGCTATAAAATATACCCCATAATCAATACTAATGGAACTATCACCAAAAACACTTATGGTTTCCTCATGAGTATTACTAGTCAAGTGGGTTGGTGCACTACCCTTTTCGTTGGACGATTCCCTCAAGGTGCTAATTAATTTGGGGTTCTTGTGGTACTCATCATAATGATTTTTAGGGATATGCCCAAGCACTTCCCATAGTTAGGTGGATGGGTATACATTGTTATCCGAACCCGTAATGCAAAATTAGATATAGTTTATTAACATTTAGCAATGTTTTTGTTGAATTCGACCAAGGCAACATGCATGCAATGTGTTAAGAGTTTTCTTGGTTTTTCAAGGTATTATTTAAATTGTTCGGTATTTCATACAATGAATTATTATTTTCTCTGTAGAAAATTGTTAGAAAAAGTAGAGAAAACAATAAAAAATCAAGAAAAATGCTTGGAAATACTCAAAAATAACTTAAATCTACATAGACGCAAGTGCACTTGTGTTAAACACTAGTGAAATTACCAATTAGACATGAAAATGTATAATATATGGTAGTGCACCTATATTTAATGCAGGCATAGGAAATTTTCATCACGGTGCACACACATAGCATGAAAGTGCACTTTATGTCAACAAAAGTGTACTTTATGTTAACGAAAGTGTAGGCTTTAACAAAAACACAAATCTTGATAACACAAAAGAGAGAATGAATTAGAAAAATTCTAGCGCATGTAATAAACACAAAAGTACATGGAAATTGATATTAGTGCAAGGAATATGATGCTATTTCACTTTACATGCAACACTAGTGCAACTGATTGAATGAAAGCACATAATGCACGATTACGGGAAAAATAAGATAGAACACGAAAAAATAGATTGAAGTTTTAAAATGCTCTGTATTTACTCCATTTTTACACTAAAGATTAGTCAAAAACTTCAAAATAACACAAAGAACAAAAAATCAAGGTTTTTTTTAATCATAAAAAGGAGAATAATGCAAAAAATGTGGGTTCGGGTTCATCAAAGCGTCTTTAGAATATAAACCAAGGAAATTACATGAATAGAGAAAATTAACACAAACAAAGAAAACCTTCCTTTATAAGTTCCAAAGCCACCTCATATTATATTTTACTATAGAATCATGGTTAAGTAATACTCTATTGGATCCAATTTATTTGAATACTTATGTAGTTTTTGTATGCTCCAAGAAGTATTCTGAATGGAAGATTGAGGAATCTACGAACATGAAGATGTTTGATTTGACTTGATCAAATATTGGCATGATAAAAATATGATTGATTGATTCACCAAGCAATTAGAAAGAATAACAATATGAACTCTCAAGCTTGTTGGTGGATGATTTGTGAAGGAAATATCATTGATTTATAGCTAAGGAAGGATAATCCTCAAGCCACGATTATATTGGATTGATATGACACTAAATAAATAAGAACGATTTGTTTAGTTGAGTTTCCAAATTGATTGAGGAGTTAAATTGTTGTTCTGAGCTTGCATGGATGAGTTATTATTGAGTTGGAAAAGGTTGCACATGTTTTTGACTATTTAAACTTAGAATTAAATATTAATTCCATGTCCTTTATTTTATTCACCCAAAAAGTGACTGAATGATTTTATTTTGGAAGGATGTGAATTAATTTTGGATTTCCATGACTTGGGAGATATATTTAGTTAACTCAAATGCATGATTTGATTTAATTTAAACATATCCTCTTGATTTTAATAATGATTTTTAGCTTTAGTCGTGACTTTTAGTCAACTTGAGTTGAGGAGATGGATAGGATGTGGATAAGAAATGAGGATATTTAATTTATTTAAATATGAAAGTGGATATGTGAGGATTTATTTAATTAATTTGATATTAAATTAGCTAAGGGGGGTGATAGGGTGAAATAGAATTAATTAAATTAAATATAGAGAAGGACAATGGGTTTAATAAGATTTTGAACATTTATAATGCATAGTGGTTATTTTGGGGTGTCTATAATAGTATATGTGGTATGTGTTGTATTTTGTTTTATAATGTGTTTTAATAAAAATAATTATATATTAGTATTGAAATATTTGTTAGTCTATAATTAATATCTATGGTAATTATAAATTAACATTCTAATATATTGTCTAATTCAAATGTCAACCATAGTTTATATTTGTTTAGTTATTTAGTCAATATAGATTTTATGAATGTTAGTGTCCTCTATTTACAAGACATAGGTAAGTCATGATTATTGAATTATAATGTGTCATTAGCGAGAACACTCATGCACACACACATATTAGTATTGTGTTGTCAAAAGTGTCAAAAATTAGAAAAACATCCTCATTTGTAACTTTATGCATTTTCGGTCAAAGCCAACCATATGTGTTGATATATATTGTGTGGGTTATCATAATAAAAAATAGAATTGAGTCTCAAAATCATTTTTTGATTAACTAATGAAGAATATTGGAGGAAGGAGGAAATGGAGGATGGAGGAAAATCAATGTCATCTCATTAATCACTAGAGAAGGGACCAAAAAACTATATTAGTGATAAACTAGTTGTACTAAAATGATTAAATGTCGAGATTAGTAACCATTGTTATTGGATATTAGTAATTTAAACTATTATTAGAATGGAAATGATGTAGAATTTTGGCTAAAAATAATTATTTTTATTATTTAGTATTGTAATATTATTTTTAGATGGTTAAATGCTTTTGATCGAGAGTAAACTAGAGGGTTAACGGGGCCCCACCCTTACAATGAAAATGTCCTCATAAAATATGGAAAATATTTATACCACAAACCATGACCATATATACACATCCAATGAATATCAAGTCATCACAGACGATGAAAATTCTACCACCGCCAAATATGCAATATCCATAACCACCGCAAGATCCACTAGCCTTTGCAATGCTACCACTGGTGATGCAACAACTTCCACCACCGGTAAACCGCCCCGAAGGGGATTGCACCCAATAGGATTCGAACAAGGTTGGATCCAGACACAACCATTTGAATTAACCGATCCACCCTAACCATATTGGCTATATTTTAATATTGTTAGTGACATGTGAATAAACCCCTTTTGTGACATCTAAAAAATAACCGTATTTTGAAGAACCTTTTTTTACATTAAGAGAATATTTTAAGGTAAAATCAATATGGATTGATGTATAGATTTTTCAAGAGCTCTAGAAATATGGAAAAATTTAAAATTCATGAGTTTGATGAAAGGGGTCAGAGAATGTACCACAAAATTCATCTTAGAAGATACACCTTTATAAGGGTTTTGAGATAGCTTGATCGAGTTGTCAATTGTCTAAGAAATTTTCTTAGAGAAAAACTTTTGTATAATATGATTCTCTTCACCCACATTTTCATTAAGGGGGAATGTTAGGATTTTTTTTTTAGTTCTTCATCTTGGGTTATTTAAATATAATTACGAGGTATATTAGAGAATAATAATGTAATTGATTTATTTAAATAATTCACGAAGACAATGTTAGGAAATTCCTTATTTAGTGAAATTTTTGTTACAGATTCTAACATGTTATATATGGTGCATTTAAAAAAGGCACTAATATGGGAGTGAGTGAGAGTTTTTGGGATTTGGAATAAGTCATAACTCTATGATTACAAGGAGATCATACACTTATATATGTTCTCAATATTGTTGAATAGTTGAATGAATGCAGTAGAATAGATCAAAGTGATTTTATGTGTTAATCTAATACCGAGATTTAAAACCATTTACATATTTATTGTAAATTTATAACATGTTCTTAATGGTAGATTTTTTAAAAATAAATCGTTAACATCATATTCAACAATATTATGTACGTAGTCATGGAAGATTTGTTGTTATAGTTATTTGGTATGTTTATTCAACATTATTTAACCAAAAGGGCATAACTTTATATGAAAGATATCCCATGGAGTAGTAAAATATGTTTGCTCTTGATTGACACGGTTTATTTTGAGTTTGTTATCTCTATAAAATAAACACATGAAATATAAAACCTTATATCCAATGGTAGAATTGAAAATCATATAGATATCAGGAAATGAAAATATTGTTTAGGAATAACCTTGTTTAAATCTCAAAAAATTATGTAAGAACAAATCTCACCATAATAATTTTCCATAAGAAAAATGTTGGAAAGACACTAAATGTAACCTACAACAAAAATGAATCTAGAAGCAAGGATGTTGACTTTAGGGTACATATTTTGATATTTGTTGTTTTAGGGCTTGGAATCAAGGTAGAGGATGATGTTATGAATATTCATAGATGTTTCAATTTTGGACATATCACTATAAGCCCATGTGAATAAATCAGTAAAGTCATATAGTATTCTAGATGGCTTCCCATTCATCATCTTTTTATTATAGGTGAAACAGGTTGAGGGGGCCCTACCCCTTACAAGTCAGAGCTCCAAAAAGAGTAGATAAGACATTACATAACATTAAAAAGATACATATATATTGACTATTACATCCGAGCTCCTCCATGAGCATATAGACTAGTTTAAAACACAACAAAAAAGAGTAATAATAGTATAGATAAGACCACAGACTAACTAAAAACAAATTTAAAAGAAAAATAGTATAATAACAACCACCCCGAAAAACATCACTTTTTGGCCTTTTCAAGACCATCTAACACTTTTTCCCACTCCTTTGACAGAGACTCAATATTGACACCCAACGAGGCTAGGTCACATCCAACAGCATCCCCTTTTATTTTCTTCAGATTTCCATGCTCATCCACAAGCTTGTAAGCATTGGCCAACTGACCAAGGGTTTGGAGATGTTGCAGAGTGGATTTCATAAGTAACAACACTCCATTCCATATAGCTATGTAAAATAGCTCTGATGTGATCCACCTCATTTGAGAGGTTGCTATAGTTGGATTTCATAATTTCAAGCTCACCCCCATTACTAATTTTCACCACATCTTCAACCTACATTTTCATTTTGTGTTAGTCATTAAAGAGGAAATGAACATAACTCTTTATAAGCCTCATGTCACCCTTCAGTTCTTCAATATCCATCACCATCTTGGCAAGATGATTATCCCCTTTCTCAGGACCCACTTGACCCAAAGCTTCAATCTGCTACTCCAATTGGGAATTCATAGGAACTCTGATTCTCCTGCATGCTTGATTCACCTTTTGTTTTGACAGATTGAATAGGAACATGCTTCGAATTTATCTCTCTGAGATTCTGAGTAACATCAATTTCCATGACATCCTTATCATCTCCTAATCAATATCCTTCCTAAGACTCCGATTCTTTGCTAGAATCCTCCTTTGATTCTTCTTCCTCAACATAACCCTAAAGGGATTTCATGAGGGTACCTGTTTTATCAATATCAAGAGAAACTCTTTTAACTAGGGTATTGATCAAAGAATACTTGTTAGAGAACACACAAGGATTCCACGCGGGATAGAAGGCTAGGATTAAGGGCGTAGAGGGATAGGAAGGACTTGTGCATGGAAGGAAAGTTCAAATTTCAAGACTTAGTCGATTTTGAGCTTGAAGACCTATTTTTAGAAAATGGAGTGTGGAACACACCAACGATGTAGAGACATGTGTGCCATACATTGTCTATCTTTAGAGAATAGGATCAAAGCTGTTTTACATGGAGATGAGCTAAGAATAGGGTTCGCACTTTAGTTAACTACAAAATGTCTATAGATAGCACACTTGCATGTGTGGCTATGCCTGTAAATGACACATGGCTATCAATAACATGCAACCTATTTCTGGAATAGATAAGTGGTGAAGGGAAAGTCCCCACCCTATATATATATATGATGTTAGGTACATAGTATAAGGAGAATGAGTGTTATGGATGTATGGGGGTATAGAGATATATGCATATGATGGAATTACTATATCAGATCCATGCGCACATTAGTATAGATTAACATTATTGTAAGGAGCTTCTATATTTATTAATAGATGGAAGATATTGGCTGAATCTAAGTGTCATTCTTGTGTGTAATTGAGTAGTGCATGTTATTGATTCAATCATGATTACTATTTAAAACTTGTTCTTTCATAGATTTGAGGGTAGCATGCATTGTAGAATGATGGATTAGTTATGAATATATATGTTTCTTCCTTCATCATGCTAACATCCTACTACAATAACCCTAAAGAGGAACCTGGTACCTTTGTGTGCTTTGGGTGGGTACTCAATCAATGCTGAGTGATATGCTAGCATGACTAGGGTGTTATTTGGTAAATTCTAGGCTACATCATTGGTTTTTTTACCAAGACCTCTTTTCAGCTTTTTTCAGGATGGTTCACTATGAAGACGTCATGGTTAACTCTAGAAAGTATTAAGGAATGGATACATGATCTGGAGGAAGAATATGCATGGCGGTTCAACAATGTATTTGAGTTTAACACACACACTTGGGTAGAACAAAATCTATATGACAAATTATATGACATATTTTTCACTATGTTTCTAGTAGAACTATATGAGTGGCTTACTACCTATGAATCTCAATGTAATTGGAGGTATCATGCACTTATCTAGGGATATGAAGAATTTCATAGCCTTTATGATGCTAATCTGATCTGGAATCACTGCTTGTGGATACCTGGTTTTGTGGTGTTCTAAATAGTTATATTTTGGAATATTCAATTTTGACTTACTCTTTCCCGGAGGTAGTTGAATTCCAATTTTTGCAGTATCAAGAGCATCATATTTGAGAGGTATTCACTAGAAATCAAGATCTTGATGGTAACTTTGAACCTGGAGAGTAAACCGATGGCTAACTAAAATTCACCATGCACAAGGGTAGGAACATGTTTGGTGAAAGATGGTAGACCTAGTGGTAGAGAGGTAGAGAGGAAAGGTGACTTAAGTATAATGAGGCATGCGAGAGGGAGATAGAGAAGCAACGTTCCATTACAGAAAGTATGGTGTTGAGGAGAGAGATGGCTCGTGAAGGATTTACACTCGTATAGAAGATGTGGAGACAAAGCATCGAGAACTCCCCATCTTGGAAATCATGATAGAGATCCCCAATTGGCCTCACACGAAGTGCACTAGGAGAGACTACTGGACCACAGTGCGCATCTTAATCCACTGGTGACATTTCCCTTGTGCTTGGTTTTCTAGTATCTAGTATGATAAGTAACCAAAAAGCTAAGTTGGGAAGTAGGAGAGTGGGAGTAAGTTAGGGATCAATTACATCAATGGCGGGAAAAATGACTTTAATGTATTTGGAGGAACATTCTTAGGTGCATCATCCACAAAAATATTGGATTCACCTCTAGAAGTGGAAATACCTCACAGAATGTAGGGGTTCAGTATAGTACTATTGTTAGAGAAGTGGGGAATACATCTACAGGTCCTATTCCCTCTAAAGGTGGAGGATCAGGAGGAATAAGTGGTTCTAGTTTTGGTGGATCTGGTGGTTCTAGAGGAAGATGGAACACATGAGGTTCTAGATTAGGTGGTCAAGGTACGTAACAACCATAGAATATCTATATGGAGATGTCTCTTTGTCTCCTGGAATATAGAGGTATAGAGGATGCTACCAAACATATGCATATGTGTGAAATCTTGTGGCGTGCTAAAAGGATTATGGCTACCGAGTGTAAGGCAAGTCAATTCACTACTATATTATAGGGACGTGCACATAGCTAGTATAGGAAGTTTGACCCTGATTAAACTTTCATGGATTATGTAGCATTGAAGGATGCTTTCTTGAAAGAATTCCATATCCCGAGTTTTAGCAAAAAGAGTATAAGTGCGCTCAAGGATATCAAGAAAGGCACTACTAAGAGTGTACGTGAGTATGATGCTCATTTTAAGACACTTCTATCTAAGCTATCTTATGATATTCATGCTAGCCAACATGCACAATGGTTCATTGGAGGATTGATTACACCATTTAGAAGGGCGTTGTCACATAAGACATACATTGATCCGTGTGAAGCATTGGAAGTAGCTTTGCATGTTGAGGCAGTTGGGAGCATTGACACTGGCATTAGTCCATTCTTAGAGGCATAGATTACAGCTATGGAAAAGTAGTTAGAGAAGCTATCAACAAATTCAGCCCATAAAATGTGCTCAGGAATTTGGTGTACAGATTGTGAAGTGGAAGGTCACACCAAGGATAGTTTCCCTCACAGATCTGTATGCTCATTATTGTTGGACTGTGAGATCTATCATTTGAATCATGATGCTAGTCACTGTCCTTTGTTACAACACATGATAAGGAAGAATGTATCTTGCTTTTGTAATATTTACAGTCCATGAACCATGATACTGAGGATTGTCAGTTGATTGGTTAGATCCAGGATGCTATAGACATTGGGGTATGATAGACAAGTGTAACAGATAATTATAAGGGTAAGAATGAGCACCAAGATCAAGATCATAATGAAACATGCTATGACAGGAATGAGGGGCATTTTGAAGGACGTCATGGAAGGGGACATGGATATCATGGTGGATATGGAGGATGAGGCTGTGGTGGAGGAAGAGGTGAGTTCCCTCATGGAACATGTTATACGTGTGGATCTCCTGACCACTATAGGCACAAATGTCCTTAGAATATTGCATGTTCTTTTTGTGGAAATAACCATAGATATGAAGAGTGCCCGAACTTATATGAGAATCTGAGTAAGCAGTATAAACAAGAAACAAAGGCGTCGGGATGGTTAGAATCCAACACACGATAGAAGATTAGTGGATGACTAAGATAGTAGAAGGACCTGAGGAATTGACAGTGAAGATTACTACACATGCTGAAATGCCATACACAAGAGAGGTATTGCACCGTGAAGCCTACAATCACCAAGGAGGAGGTTTTGCATGTAAGGTACCCAGATCCTACTCATCAGAAGGAATTTTACCAGGATACCGTGGAATTGCTAAAGAATCTTCAGGGTGAGATATAGTACCTAAAGGAGTAGAAGAAAGCATAAGAGATAGTCCAAACTGATATCGATGATCTCATGCGAGAGGTGTGCAAAATCTTACGCCATGAGAACATTATTCCACTATTAGGAATTTGGTTAAAAGGGAACACTTTGCAAGCACGTATTGAGACCGGATGAAATATTCTCGCATGCAAATCTTCCCCCGATAGCATTGACTATGAAAAATAAATTACTCGAATGATGTTATGGATGGGTGGTTATTGAGCAACATATTGATTGATACAGTACGGAAGTAAATTTGCTTACATTAGATACATGTTTACAAATGGGAAGGACTCTATTGCATCCATCATGTAATGTGTTGTTTATGGAAAACTGACTAAGGCCACTCCCATAGGAGTTTTGAAATATGCATCTATAACTATACAAGGGGCCAAGTTCTCTGGGGATTTTGAGGTATTAGCACTTACAGAAGTAGACAATTTTCTAGCCCTGCTTGGATTCCCTTGGTGTTATGTGAATAATGTTGACTTGAGATTCAATAATGGGTTTATCATCTTTGAAAACAAGGAGGAAAGGGTTGTGATACCTTTGACAGATGGGAAGTCTACACCATATGTTGAGCCTCTAAGTGAGGAGGACTTAAACAAAATTTATGTATGTGCTATTCAGGACCTAGAGGTCAATGAGACATCAAAAGAAGGCATCCTATAGTGGGAGGATTCTCATTCTATTAGTGATACTATCAGTATTTATTGCGATAATTAGGCTCATGGTACATATGAATTAGTAGGGCGCGAGGTGAAAAGCGTGGTTGTGCATAAGAATGGACTTTGTTCGATTCGACGGATAGGTAACACAATACCTTGGTATACAGGGGAAGAAGATCTTCCTGCATTTTTAAGGCCATGGAAACATAGTGGAAAAATTAAATTAAGAGAAGAGATATGCTAGTATATACCTTGCACGGGACAACAAAGTGCACTTTGGTGGGTAGTCCATAGAGATAATATTATAAACTAGGAAAAGATTGGAGTCTCTTTGTCTACTAGGTTTGTAAGGAATAATGCACCTACGCAGATATGCACTTATCATGGTGATCATCCTGTTCAACATCACATTAAGCTACCAAAGAGAATCTAGACAATATGACAAGAAGCATTACCACCTTCACTCTGGGTGCATATATTGTATTCTACGCTACAAGGATGTGCATGTGCTCTGTATGTATATGTAGAACTACATAGAGAGATTGGAAACTTGAAAAAATTGAATATAGGGATGATCTAGACCTTTGAATACTTTTCTTCCCAACCTCTAATAGAAAATGCATTAAAATTTATCAAGTGTTTAACTATGGGAGATAGTGCAAAATCGAAGAGCATATTTAGGAATTATTTGGTGAGGCAAAGTGCATATCACGTTTTGAAAAGGAAGAAGAAATGGACTCCATAATACTTGAATGCACTTGCCTTGAGAAAGAGAAAGGAAAGATTGTTTACATCGTGGATGATGAAGAATTTGAGAACCTGGATATTAAACATTCACAAGGAGTGTGCGAGGTTTTAGCACGGTGTAGACAAGGATACGTGTGCCTATCATGAACCCATGAAGACAAAGAGGGTGAATATAGGTTCGGAGGTTGAGCCTAAGGAGGCCATCATTAGAGACTACTGGTTAGATTCAGAGGTAGCAAAGATTATTGAGTTACTCAGGGATTATCAACTTTTATTCCCTTGAGGGTATCATGAACTTAAAGGCATGCATGAATCACTTGGGGAAATGAATATAAAACTTAAGGATGGTGCACGACCAGTTAGAAAGAGACCTTATAGAATGAATCCTAATTTACGTGAAAAGGTAAAAGAAGAAATTGATAAAATGTTGAAATATGGAATTATCAAGCTCCTTGATGAGTTAGAATGGGTTAGCCCAATGGTGATAAGTATAAAAAGGACAAACAAATTAGAATATGTGTGCAATATAGGGAGTTGAATGTTACATGCATCACAGATCCATTCCCTACGCCATTAGCGAGGAAATACTAGGAGTTGTAGGGTGTAAAATATATTCCTTCACGAGATGGGTTTTCCGAGGTATCATCGAGTTAGGATTGCTCAGAAGATCAAGAAAAACAACATTTACTACTAAATGGAGCAGTTTTTCCTATACTATGACACCTTTTGGATTGAAAAATGTGCCTATTGTATTCTCACGCATATTTGTTTAGGCATTCAAAGATTTTAGTAACCACTTCTTACAGTTTACCTAGATGATTGGATAGTATATGGGCTTGTGAAAGATCATTGTGATAATGTGCACTTAATGTTTGAATGGTGCGAGACAATTGTGTTTCTCTTTGAACATCAAGAAATGCATATTTTCTATGCCATTTGGGATACTATTAGGACATATAATATAAAAGGAAGGTTTTGGTTGATCCAAATTAAGGTTGCAGTCATTTTAGGCTTGGAAGTGCCTACAGTCAAAGTGAGGTGTGCAGATTTTTAGGTCATATATAATATTATAGAAAATTCATCAAAGGGTATGCCAAAATTGTTGCACCCTTGGAAGAGTTACTGAAGGGGAAAGGTACATTTTATTGGGGAGAACCACAACAGCGCACATTTGAGATATTAAAAGAGAAACTTACTACCGCACCCATTATGTGATTTCCCTCGTGGGATAAACCATTTCATGTGCATGTGGACACTTCTAGCATGGCCATTGCCATTGTGTTAGCTTAACCTGGTGAAGGTATTGTAGATAATCCAATCTATTTTGCTAGTAGGAAGTTGAACCTCGTTGAACGGAATTGTACAACTACGAGCTCGAAGCTTTGTCAACAATCTATGCATTGCACAAGTTTTGACAAGATTTTGTTAGCAACACCATTTGTGTTTTATACATATCACATGGCATTGAAGTACTTGGTAAACAAACCCGTCTTACAGGGGTGTATAGGTAGATGGGTGCTCCTATTTCAAGAGTTTGACTTCACAATTGTGGTGAAGCCAGGGAAAATAAATTCTTGACTAGACCATTTATCTAGAATCAATTGAGGAGAGGAAGCATAGATAATTGAAGAAACCATGCCAGATTCATAGTTATATAGGTTACAACACACACCCATGGAATTAGAAGACATTTTTTTCTTTCTATAAACAAGTATGGCACCAGAAGGAATGAAATCATTAGAAAAGAAATAGCTTGCTATACGCGCAACACCATTTATGTTAATCAGTGGTGACCTTTACAAGCTAGGCAGAGATGAATTACTACACCGTTGTGTATTAGAGCATGAGTGCAAGGATGTTATGGAAGAATCCCATGGTGGTATTGCAAGAGGCCATTATGCAGGTGATGTGACTACCCGAAAGATCCTACTTGCTAGATTATGGTGGGAGACATTGTATAAGGACTGTAAAGAATATTGTAAGGCATGTGATCATTGTCAGCACCTAGGAAAACTAGGGCAAAGAGATGAGATTCCTTTGAGACTAGTTACTAGTGCCAAACCATTCGAGAAATGGGCCATTGACTTTGTAGGGCCTATTTCACCACCAAATTGCACGCAAGACCGAGATCACACTATATCATTACTTGCATAGATTATCTCTCATTGTGGGTAGAAGAAGCACCTCTGAAGGACTGTACAATAGCTACAACAACTAGGTTTCTATGGGAGAATCTTCTTACAAGATATTGATGTCCTTTATGCTTGACAAGTGATAGGGGTACACACTTTTTGAATGAGACAATCAGATCCTATTAGATGAGTTTATGGTTGTACACCATAAAAATACACCCTACCATCCTCAGCAAATGGAACTACTTGTTTCACTCGGAAATGTTTCGTTCCTTTTAGAAACAGATAAGGTTAGGGTTAGGAGGAATACCTGTAGAACGTCGAGATGGTGTGCGCGTACCGTAGAGAAAGATCAGGCTGATTGCGAAGAACTCCTTTTTGTCTTGGAAGGACTACCTGCAAATAAGAACACAAGACCACAAGATTTGATTAAACAATAAATGAGGAAACTGCCTTGGGCCCAGGAAATATAAAACTTCCTTTCGAAGGTGGTCAGTTCCCCTGCTAATATGAATTAACACAAAAGACTGTAAAGTATCAATTAAATTGTTTCGTTGAACTGGGTAGGGGAAAGGCTGGTTTTCTGGTTTTGATCATAGGAACCGATGGCGGTTACTGATAGCCGATGCCGGTTATGATAGCCGATGCCGGTTACTGATAACCGATACCGGTGGGTTCTAGGATCTTCTTAGTAGCTACGGTGTTTTGTAAGGCTGGTTTATGGATGATATTAGGAAATGGGATGATTAGAAGCAAAAGAATAACAGTTAGATGCAATGACACATTGGGTAGTAGATTCAGAGACAGATTTAGGAGGACTAAAATTCACAGAGCATAAGAAATGTTATAACAGAGGACATGCAAGATGTGACTTACTGGTTTTGACAAAGATGCAAGTTGATCTCCTTGGTTGTAAACACTTCTGGTATTTCCACTCGTCTCTGCTCTGTCAGGTGAAGATCTGGACTCTGTTCCTCGCTCGCAATGCTCTCTGTTGATCCAGAAATCCTTTGACTTATCCCCAAAATGAAATTTTGATCCGTTGTTTTGGTTTGGGGAGCCCATTTACAGGAACCGATGGCGTTACGTAAACGACGACGGCGGTCGAGTAGAACCGGCATCAGTAAGGAAAAAGTAGACTATTTTTAGTAAAATAGCCCACCTTCCCCGCTTTTCTCCCGAGATCGGCCAAGGGCTTGGTCAAGTGACTAGAAGGTCGGTTTTGGGTGTGAGTAAGGAGGCATTAGTTATGGATGTGAGTCTAGACCAAGTCATGGGTCTTAATTAGGTTAGTTTAGGTTAGGGCTAGGTCATGATGAGGTGGCAAAGTGAGGTGGCGGGTAAGGTGATGTGGATTTATCAATTATAAGGTAATTAATAAATAATTGTGTAAGGTTTAGGTGATGGGGTTAGATTGCGAGATGAGATGTGGGTCACAAGGGGTTGTAAGACACAAATTTGGTGTCTACATTAGCCCCTTATTGTCGTGTAGCTTGTTCTGTAAAGCTGCGCGGACAATAATATGAAGTGGTTTCTCATGTTAAGGATATAGGTAATCCCCCTCAAATCTATCACAGAGTGAGTGAACGGGAAATCAGGGATAGGGTTGATAAAGGGTACATGGTGTAGAGATGATGGTGAGATGGTGGGGTAGGTCCAAGGAAGCAGACGCACGTTGAAATGCATTAGTGCAACTAGGGTACATGATTTGATGAGCAAACCAGCAGTGCAGAGGCAAAGGTCGATAGTTTATCCAAACAAGGGTGATATAATCCTGGTATCCAAGGCATAGGAAGCAGCCCAGGATATATAACGGGTGGTGTAAAGGTACAGAACGTTTAGGCATGTTCGGCAGTACCAAAAGGTTGGTTTGGTTGAGATAAACGTCACGGTCTAGGTCTGGGCAAAGTTGGTCGACAGATCAAGTCAAGGACCCTAATCATGCTAAAACACGAACAGGTGAGCTCGATTGAACAAAAAACTACCGGATGGGTGGATAAAAGTGTATGGTGTTGATTTTGGGTAAGGGATGGAAGTGGTGCGGCCGTGGGTCGAGCCAAGTTATTGGGTTGCGGCCTTGGGTCAGGCCAGAAGGGTAAAGGGAGGCCTTGGGTTGGACCAATTGGTAGGTTGAGGCCTTGGGTCGGGCCAAATTGGTAGGGCGAGGCCTTGGGTCAGGCCAAATGGGTAGGTTGAGGCCTTGGGTCGGGCCAAATTGGTAGGGCGAGGCCTTGGGTCGGGCCAAATGGGTAGGGCGAGGCCTTGGGTCGGGCCGAATAGGTAGGTTGAGGCCTTGGGTCGGGCCAAATGGGTAGGGCAAGGCCTTGGGTCGGGCCGAATAGGTAGGTTGAGGCCTTAGGTCGGGCCGAATAGGTAGGTTGAGGCCTTAGGTCGGGTGAATAGGTAGGTTGAGGCCTTAGGTCGGGCCGAATAGGTAGGTTGAGGCCTTAGGTCGGGCCGAATAGGTAGGTTCGAGGCCTTAGGTCGGGCCGAATAGGTAAGTTGAGGCCTTAGGTCGGGCCGAACAGGTAGGTTGAGGCCTTAGGTTGGGGCGAATAGGTAGGTTGAGGCCTTAGGTCGGGCCGAAAAGGTAGGTTAAGGCCTTAGGTCGGGCCGAATAGGTAGGTTGAGGCCTTAGGTCGGGCCGAATAGGTAGGTTGAGGCCTTAGGTCGGGCCGAATAGGTAGGTTGAGGCCTTAGGTCGGGCCGAATAGGTAGGTTGAGGCCTTAGGTCGGGCCGAATAGGTAGGTTGAGGCCTTAGGTCGGGCCAAATTGGTAGGGCGAGGCCTTAGGTCGGGCCGAATAGGTAGGTTGAGGCCTTAGGTCAGGCCGAATAGGTAGGTTGAGGCCTTAGGTCGGGCCGAATAGGTAAGTTGAGGCCTTAGGTCAGGCCAAATAGGTAAGTTGAGGCCGTAGGTCAGGCTGGACAAGTGAACAAATGGTGTGCAGCAAAGGTGGATAGAGGCGATATTGGTGAAAAAGAGGCAAGGAGTAAATAAGGGCAAAGAATGGGGTGAAAGTTGGGTAGAGAACCGATGTCGATTCTGCATGACCGATATCGGTTAAGGGACCGATACCGGTTCCTTAGGGCAAAATGAAACCGATATCGGTGAAAGGTGAAAAACCTATAAAAAGAAAAATACGGCTTGTCATTGTCACTTTTGTTATTTGCAAACCAAATCGACTTGTCTGACGTGGAGAGTTGAGATTAGAGGCTTGATTGAGTGAGGTGGAGCTATTGTATTGGCGGAGAGAGTTGATAGTGGGCCCGATTAAGGAGGAGGCAGCAGTTGATTGGCCGGGGACCCAGCAGATCAGGATTGGAGCCATGGCACAGGCAGGAGGAGCTGGAGGGGCTGGACCAGCTGGACCGCCACCACCCATCCCACCACGACGACGTGTCGTCGTTCGGGTAGATTCGAAACTCTTTAATTTGGTGATTTGGTTGTATTATGCTAAATTGGGGGTTTGGGTAGGAATTAACCTTTTTTAGGAAATAATGAGAAAATGGAAATGATTTGAAAAAGGGAGAGGGTAGATAGGCTAGATAGGCTAAGGTGGGTAGGTGGGTAAGTTTTTAGGGTATTTGGGTGGGTAGATGGGTAGAAATAGGTAAAAAATGGGTTTTGGGGGCCGCGCGGGGGTTCGGCTCCGGGAGAAGACAGTGACCGATGTCGGTCACTAAGCGACCGGCATCGGTCGCAAAATTTTAGGGAAAGGGAGTGTTGTTGGTGACCGGCGTCGGTCATGTATCGGCCGGCGTCGGTGGCTTGTGTGTTTTGGTTTGTTGGTTGTGTGGGTGGGTTGGTTGTTTTGGGTTTTTGGGGTGGGTGGTGGGTGGGTGGGGTGGGGTTGGGGGGTGGGTTTGTGTGGGGGTTGGGTTGGGGGGGTGGGTGGGTGGGGTTGGGTTATGGGTGGGTGTGGGTTGGGTTAGGGGGTGGGGAGAAGGGTTTGGGTGTAGGGTTGGGTTTTGGGTTTTGGGTTGGGTTTTGAGGTGGAGGTGGGTTTGGTGTAGGGTTGGGTTTTGGGTTTTTGGGTTGGGTGTGGGTGTTGGGTTGGGGGTGGAGAAGGGTTTGGTGTAGGGTTGGGTTTTGGGTTTTTGGGTTGGGTTGTGGGTGTTGGGTTGGGGGTGTAGAAGGGTTTGGTGTAGGGTTGGGTTTTGGGTTTTGGGTTGGGTTTTGTTTTTGTTGGTTTTGGGTGGGATGGTTTTGGGTTTTTAGGGTGGTAGGTTGCTAGAGGGGGGTGGTAGAGAGTCGGGGTATGGTCGGGGGGATAAAAAAGGGTGTTTAGATGATAAAGTAGATGTTGTAATAAAGAGTAGGTCTAAGGATGTGGGTTGGTTTTGCAGGCACGTCAGCAGTTGACGATGCGGGATAGGATGCCCCCGCTGTTGGTGCGGATGAGGCCACACGTATCTGCGGCTCATTGGGCCATCATGCGCGAGGTGGGACTCGGTGGAGTCCAGAGGTACAGAGCGATAGAGAGAGATCACAGCCTGATGGTCGCCCTCATCGAGAGATGGGATCCGGCGACCAATGTGTTCCATCTCCCGACTGGGGAGATGACCGTCACATTGGAGGATGTGTATCGCATCCTTCGGTTACCTATCGAGGGAGAGGCAGTCTTCCAGGTAGATTCAGAGACTGCCATGGACAGCATACTGCAGGTTTTTGGGGATGCAGCCGCGCTACTGACCTACCATAGCGCGAGTATCGGGTACGGTGACATGTACCGTGCGCATCGACACGAGACACGACTGGCTGTGTTGATGATGGTTGGGATCACCTGCTTCGCCCTCCCGGACTCAGAGGGAGGCCGCTTCCCACGAGCATTGATGGGGGTGCTGCTTGAGATGGTGGAGGAGCACACCTGTTACGCCTGGGCACCAGTATATCTGGTGCAATTGTACAGGGAGCTATGGGGCTATCGCCGGAGGAGGCGATTCGGTATTTGCTCTACATTTTTGTTGCATTGTTGGGCATACGAGCACATCGTATGTATCAGGCCAGTAGGGTTACCCCAGCAGCCAGGGCCACAGGTCATATACCGATATGGCTTTCAGAGGTGGTTGGGGGTCGTGGGCCAGCCACGAGCAGTTGTTGCAGGTCGGGATGTGGCATACTATAGACATTTGCTAGAGGGCCTTACAGCAGTAGACATTGTATGGAGACCCTACAGAGGTCACCACCCTGGCAGAGGAGCCCGCTTACAGTTGCGCCTAATCCAGTACACATTCTGGATAGCAGGACGGAGGCCAGGAGAGTACGAGCGGATACCCCTGGAGAGGGTACGCAGGCAGATGGGGCTGCGACAGGATGAGCCACCTCCCTTCCCTCAGTACAGGAGGGATGATGTAGAGGCCCCACTGCCTGCACCACAGCCTTTGGATCCAGATTGGGTAGCGGAGAGGTCAGCAGGTGAGGGTGTAGATGATGCTGGGTGCACGGGAGCATACAGGGTGTGGTGGGCTGGGCAGAGAGCAGCCAGGATAGTACCGCCTGCACAGCCAGACTTGGCTGCAGTTATAGGAGAGAGAGATCAGCTCAGGGGTCAGGTGCAGCTCTTACAGGGGCAGCTAGCTGCAGCACAGGCACAGATAGGTGTCTTACAGGGGCAGCTAGCCCAGGCTCAGCACAGCACGTGCAAAGAGACCACCACCAACACCACAGCCACAAAAGTGCAGTATTGTAGGCAGGCAAAGAAAGACAGTACTAAAGCACCACCGCGGCACAGCACCACCAAGCAGCAAGACCAAAGACAGCCTGGGGGCATTGGTCAGAGGTGCTGGGGACCAGCCCCAGCTCCGTCAGTGGCTCGAGAGCGCTATATGGAGGTTAGAGCAGAGGCCCGATATTATCAGGATATTCTTGATGGTACCGGAGTCGAGTATCAGGCTTATGCAGCGCATAGGGCAGAGACCTCTCACAGCCAGAGATCTCAGGGAGGTGCAGCCACAGCTGGCATGTCCGTGACGGGCAGGAGGTGAGAGGCACCACAGGGACCAGCGGGGAGAGGTGCCGAGGGCGGTGGGGAGAGCTGAGAGATCCCAGACATGGTTGTTGTATTTTAGAGATGGGCACCGGTCTGCGAACCGGGTGTATTGATAGAGGCCTGCGTGCCTATGTATTATTCATGTATTCATTCATTCATTTATTGTATACCGTCCTGAGCCGAGTAGGGGTTGTATAGTGGATACCGGTCTGCGAGCCGAGTATATAGCTATTTTTGATACGAGGGACCGGCCTGCGAGCCGAGTCGAGATTTTTTGACAGTTATTGCGGCCTGCGTGCCGGCTTTGTTGTATGATGAGATCACAGAGGCCCCGATGTAGGGCACATTGTATTTTTGAAAACTTGTATATATATATATATAGAGACGATGTTTTGATCCACATGCAGTGTTCAAAATGTGTTTAAATATTTGGTTAATGGCTGGTAATATATAGAATGTGTGATGAGTTTAATTGACATGTTGATAGATGGATGATGCTGATGTTTTTGTTTTTTTGTACGTATATATGAATGTCATGTTATGTGATGAATTGGTGGTTTTGTGACATTGTGATATATGTAACTGATGAGTTGGATCCAAATGATGTATAGATTGATAGTTTCTTGATATCCGTAGTTGATGGTTTGTGTATTTGTATAAAATAAATGATGTTAATGAAATTGTAATGCTATGTGTGGTGGATGAACAAATGTGGTAAATTGTGTTGTTTATGCAGGAAAAGAGGCGGGCGCGACAAAAATTTAGGTGAGAAATGAAGAAAAGAACGCTATTGAGAAAAGATAGGTGTGTAACCGATATCGGTTAAGGAACCGATATCGGTAGCTGATAGACCGATATCGGTTAAGTAACCGATACCGGTTATTTAGGTATGAGCTTTTCTAAAAATAGAAAAGCTAGGGTGGCAACTTAAGTTTTAATTTTAGAGCCATGCAAGAGGTTAAATACGTGAACGCGACGCTTTTTGACGACTGAGACAGGTTTTTGCATGAGAGATTTGAGTGATAAGGAGAAAAGAGACAAGGAAAGTGAATGTGATCCGAGATTCAGAAGGCAGAAAGACAAAGTTGAAAAGGGTGGTGATCATGGCAGAACGAGGAGAAGCATCCAGCAGGCAGGGACAAGAGGGAAGACAAGGGCCACCTCAAGCTACCGCAAACCAAGAGGTAACGTTTTGTTTGTGATTTGACTACTGCATGTTTTGTGAATAAGATGGGGGAGAGTAGGTGGGTAGATATGAGAAAGAAAACATGAGAACAAGGGTTGCAGGTGAGGGAAGTGTTATGGGGTAGGTAATTCGGGGTTTTGGGTATGTCTGTGTATATAGAAAGGAATAAACGATCAATTTATTGTCGTAGGTGGTTGTTTTTAGGGAAGGTGTATGTAATTGACAGTGACCGGTAGCGGTTAGGGAGAACCGGTATCGGTTACTGAACCGATACCGGTTATGTATAACCGATACCGGTTACTGGAGGAATTTCCAGAATGTTTGAAAAACCCTGACGGATTGAATGGTTGTTTGTTGTTTTGGTGTATGCAGGCAGAGGCAGGGTTGAGGATGAATGATAGTGTGCCGTTGTCACGAATCCGAGCGGATGTAACACCAGCGGAATGGACATTGATAAATCGTTTGGGGTTAAGTGGAATCCGTTATTATTCACGAATCGCACGTAACCATGGTATGTTACAGGCGTTGATTGAGAGATGGAATCCCGAGACAAATACCTTTTATCTGCCAACAGGGGAGATGACAGTAACATTGGAAGATGTGTTCCATATTTTGAGACTCCCTATTACAGGAGAACCAGTATATCAGGCACTACCTAGCGCGGCACGGGGAGTGATAACCGCAGTATTTGGTCCATACGCACGAGACTTAACACAGCGAGGTTTGTCATTCACATATGGGGTAATGTATGCAGCACACCCTGAGGAGACAAGGTTAGCAGTGATATTATGGTAATGATAGCAGCGAGCAGAGGCCTATATATTATGGTGGGCAGCGGAGTTGTGAGGTATACGTGATTGTCCTGACATAGCTGTGATTACAGCAGAGAGGGATCGTCTGCAGCGTTTAGTTCAGCAGCTCCAAACGCAGGTGAATGAGACAAGAGGATTGTTAGCAGTTGCGGAGTCACGGGCGGGGAGACTAGAGGCTGGAGTCCTCCATGCGAGAGGGCGTATTCATATGTTACAGGAGAGATTGGCAGATCAGTGGGCGGTACCAATAGCCATGGTACCTTTGAGGACAGAGAGGCCCGGCGAGAGGGGTCGACGATCACGATCATCACCTAGTTCGGGATGAGGCGTGAGGGTCTGAGTAAATGTTAGCAAGGTATAAGAATAAATAAGGATGCCGACCTGCGTGTCGATGATAGAGAAGATGTATTTGTTTAACATCTAAATAAAACTGAATATGTATGGTGATTTGAGTTATGATAATAATAAGAATGTTTGCGTTGTGACTTTTGGTGTTTTGAAAAAGGATAAAGAGGAATGTGATTAAATAGAAATACACAGAAATATTTATTATACCACACATGATAGATTATGGTAGGGGATGGTCGAGCTAACCTTGGGAGACCCCATGTCTCCGAAGTGCTGCCTACATAGCCCATTGCACAAAGCAAGGAGGGGCCTCAGACCGATGTAGTTCTCCCTTAGGATCAGGGAGAGGCGAATTCAGGCAATTTGGTATGGTTTAGGCAATTGGTTGGTTGGTAAAAATATTAAGATTGGTAAAGGTAAGGTTGATGGTGTTGGTAATGAATTGGTGATGTTGTAAAAGGTATAAGGGAAGCGAAAGTTAGCCTACCCAAGTAGAAGGGAATCATGTCCTGATTAAGGTCAACACACAATCCTAGGTGCGAGGTAAAGCAGAAAGAGTGCTCCGTAGGTGAAAAGAGCTAAACAAACCACACAACGTAGAACGAGCTTGGAGCCCTAGGTACCGTGCATAGACGAGAAGTCAATAGGTGAAAAGAGTTGTGTGATCACAATATATCGAGCGTACATTACGTCCCTTGAGTTGAAACAAATGGTGAGGTGAGGTGGATGGTATAGCTGAGGTGCAGAGAACTTATTACAAAGTGAGTGTTCTGACGAAAGAGAACCTACCCTAAATAGACAAGTCCATGACTCAAAAGTCCTTTTGAATGAGGCTTTTATTTTATTGAATGTAGACTGATCGATGCGGGAAGTCTACAAGGGATATTGATTGTATTATTCTTGAGGTCTTCACGAAGCTGATCGATGCGAGAAGCTTCTGCTAGAGGCTGACTGTGTATAGCTGTCCTTCGAGGGAGCAGTCTATTTATAGTAGCAGATATGATTTTAGTGCATAGCTGTCCTTCAGGGGAGCAGTCTATAGAGAATAGCAGCAATAATTTGGCATATAGCTGTCCTTCGAGGGAGCAGTCTATATTTAATTTAGATGACTAGATGTTCTTTTTAGCGTGAAGCATCTAGTTTAGTAGGAAGTTTGACTCAAGAAAATCCCATAAGAATACGGCTTATTTTAATACGTTGAAGTCATGGACTAGACTAAAAAGGGGAAGGCATCGTTAAGGGGAGGTGAGAGGTGAGCTTGATTTTATTTCGAGATGTAGGAAACAAGTGCATGTGGTGGTATGGGAGCTCAAGGGACGAGCAGTAGGCGGATAAGAAGTGATATAACACTAATTTCAACAATAGAATGGTCGAAGATGCAAGGCATTAAGGGGCTCAGGCTCAGGTTTACCATTAAGCGAAGCTAAACGATAAGTACCAGATCCATAGGTGTGAGTGATTATATAAGGCCCAATCCAATTGGGAGTAAATTTTCCACGTTTGCTCTTTTCTAGTTTGGTGACATGTTGATTCTCTTTGAGGACAAGATCACCAACCTTAAAGGTACACTCATGAAGTCGCTTATCATAAGCACGTTTAATGCGTTTTTGATAGATTTGAAGGTGATCAAGAGTCAGAAGACGGCGTTCGTCAAGAAGCTCCATTGGGCTAACCGCTCTTGGCGGAATCATCGTTGGTGAGAATATCCCCAAGAGATATTCTAAGGGAGGGTATTTGTATTTCAAGAGGCAAAACAGCCTCGGTACCGTATACCAAAGAAAAAGGTGTGGCATTAGTGGAGGTACGAATACTAGTGCGATAAGCCCAAAGGGCAAAGGGGATGTGATCGTGCCAATTTCTTCCGGATTCATTGACAACTTTCATGAGGATTTTGGTTAGTGTTTTATTAGAGGACTCGGCTTGCCCATTGGCTTGTGGATAGTAGGGTGATGAGAAGCTAAGTTTGATACCAAAGTTGTCGCAAAGGTCTTGTAACAACTTGTTTTTAAAAGATTTACCATTATCTGTTATTAGGCGATGAGGAATACCAAAACGACAGATAATGTGATGGTTAATGAATTCGACAATTTTTTCTTTTTTGATTGAAATGAGTGGAATAGCCTCCACCCATTTTGTGTAATATTCGGTCGCTGTGATTATCCAACGGTGACGTTGTGAAGAGGTCGGGTGAATCTCACCAATAAGGTCTAAACCCCATTGTGAGAAGGGCCAAAGATCTCGAGCGACCTGGAGCGGGTGGCTAGGAGTATGTTGAAGGTTGGCATGTTGCTGACACATAACACAACGCTTAACATATTCAGAAAATGATCGTTATGAGAGTAGGCCAATAATAACCAAGGCGAAGGATTCGTTTGGCACACAGAAGGCCGCTAAAATGTCCACCACAAATACCGTCATGGACCTGTTGGATGGTATGAGTGGCCTCCGCGCCAGTTAGACAGCGAAGGAGGATGCCATCAAAGCCACGTTTATAGAGGAGTCCCCCCATGACAACATAACGCGAAACACTTTTAAGAAAAGCACGTTTGCCGTTACTAGTAAGGTCCAGGTGGGAGGACAGAGATTGTAAGGTAGTCATGAAATTGGTGGTACCATGTATCCTGCGAACTAGTAGACACAATATTTATCATACAAACTACCGGGGTTAAATAGGATGGGACAAAAAGTTATTGGACCATGACGAATAATTCAGAGTCAGTTGGTGCGGCGGGAATTTGTGAGGCTAAGCAAGCCATAGTGTCCGCAAATTTGTTAGTGGAGCGTGGAATGGTTTGTATAGAATAGTGAGTAAATAAGGCTAGAAGTGAATCCACGTAGTGTTTGTATTTTTGAAGTTCCTCATTTTTGCATTGGTAGACGCCCATAACTTGATTGACTACCAATTGAGAGTCGCCAAAAATGTTGATAGATTTGATGCCTAAGTGTAACGCAACTTGGAGACCCAGAACAAGGGCCTCGTATTCCGCTGTATTATTAGTGCAAGGGAAATCAAGCTGAAATGAAAGAGGCATAGGTTCAGGTCGAGAGGAATGAGAACAACACGGCTCCTCCGCCGCTACTGGCATTTAGATCCATCAAGAAGAGGATCATTTGATACAACTCTTCCCGGAGTGAAAGAGTGGCGATGAGTTCGTCGGGAAGGTAAAATTGGTAAATTGTTCCCTGTAAAGGGGCCTCCAAGTTGGTGCGCAAGAGTTTGTCCTTTGATTGACTTTCATTGTACGAATTCAAGGTCAAGGTCAGCGAGGAGCATAAGCCATCGAGCGATACGTTGGTTTAGATGGGTTTGCGTACATATAATGAATGGGGTCTGTGTTGGTGATGACAAAAGTTTTGTGATTCAGGAGGTAATGTCGGAGTTTGGTGGCTACAAATGATAGGGCAAGGCACAATTTTTCTACATGTGTATACCTAGTCTCATAATCCACGAGGGTACGACTTATATAATAAACGGCCTGTTCTCGTCGTGCCGAATCCCGATGTGCGAGCATAGCACCTATAGCATGGTCAGTGGCGGAAAGATAAAGGTAGAAAGGGCGGTCGTCCTGGGGTGGGATAAGCACGGGTGGCTGCAAGAGATAGGATTTGAGAGCTTCGAAGGCTTGGTGACACTCCTCACTCCATTGAAAGGCAATGTCCTTTTTAAGAAGGTGATGAAAAGGTTGACACCGATCCGAGAGTTGGGAGATGAAACGTCGGATAGATTGGAGCTTACCTTGTAAACTACGCAATTGTTTGAGATTTTTGGGTGGGGGCATTTCTAGGATAGCTTTGACTTTAGATGGATCGACCTCAATGCCATGCAAAGAGACGATAAAGCCAAGAAGTTTTCCCGAAAGAACACCAAAGACACATTTCTTTGGTTGAAGGCGGACAGAATATTGTAACAGGTGATCAAAAATAATGGTTAAAACATCGAGATGTTCACTACGATGTTTAGACTTGCCGAGAAGATCGTCGACATAATCTTCAAGGATAGTGTGCATAATGTCATGAAAAATGTAGGTCATAGCCCGATAGGTAGCACCTAAGATTCTTAAGGCCAAATGGCATGACACGATAACAGAAGGTTCCCCAAGGAGTTATGAAGGTAGTTTTGTGTTGATCGGCAGGGGCAACCAAAATTTGGTTGTATCCTGAAAAGCCATCCATGAGAGAGAGCATCTCATGACCTGCAGTTAGATCAACAAGTTGGTCAATGCTAGGTAAGGGGAAGTCATCCTTAGGGCAAGCGAGGTTAAGATCCCGGAAATCTGTGCATATCCGAAGTCCCCCTGTCGCTTTAGTGACAGGTACGATGTTAGAAATCCATTGAGGATAGTCAATAGGCAAGATGAAGGAAACATAAAGGAGTCGTTGGAGCTCCTCTTTGACCAAGAGAGCAATGCGTGGATGCATTTTTCTCAATTTCTATTTGACTGGTTTGGAATCGGGGTTTAGGGTGATGTTATGGACGGCAATGGTAGGATCAATTCCTGGCATGTCAGCGTAAGACCATGCGAAAGCTTGGTTGCGAGCACGGAGAAAGGTAGTAAAGGCGGCTTGTTCTGATGTGTTAAGGGATTGTCCAATCTTCACAATGTGAGGATCCTCCTCCGTGTGGATGTTGATTTCTATAGTAGATTCGTTCAGCATGGTTTGGGTTTCAGATGGTAAGGCTCGTTGAATATAAGAATCATCCGCGCCAAGGTAAGTGAGGATGGAGTCATCATCCTGGCATTCAACAACATTAATCAAAGGTGAATCCTCTTCGATCATGTCTGGATACAGAAGGGGAAGAGAAGATGGGTCCTCATTATCGCGTTGATAAGTGAGAGGACCTATGAAGATAGCATTTATGAAAAAAAAAAGTTAGGAGGGATGGATTCAGGGTCTATAGATTCTGTGGGTGATGATGGCAAAGTGGGTGATGATGGTTTGGTAGGGGCGACGTCTTCTTCTTCCAGGATACAGCTGACAGGAGGTGTCTCCTGTGTAGGTGTTTTGGGAAAACCGAGACCACTGCGATCATTATGTTTACGGGTAGTCACGGGAATGAGTGTATGTCGGCCTTGTTCGTAAAGGCCAAAACCAAAGCCTTTCCACGCACAGCGAGTCAAGAAGGTGAGGGTGAAACGACGATTTGTCAAGTATTGAAAATCAGATTGGAAGGGAACCACACCAAGAGGAGGTTCAGGGGTAATGGAGGATGCGTCAACACCCCCATACGTTAGGTTAGTGCGGCAATGGGGTGGTCCGTAAGAGATTACCTCCCCCACGCGACGGTCGTAGGTGGGATGTGCATGTAATTGTCCGTACTCCTGCGGGGTAGGGAAAGAACTAACGTTATATAGGCGGTACTCCCCCAGCGTAAGGCGCTGAAAAACATCTACTAAGGGTCGAGAGGTTGGAATGTTAGTGCATGGGAAGGGAAGTGGTTTTGCGATGGTGGTTTCATCACCAAGGCGTAGCGCGGTTGAGGTGGATGGTTGAGGTACATTCAAGAGGATGGTTGGGTTGAATTTATGGGTGTCTTGATTGGTATAAGCACATCGTTAGGGTGGTATAACATATTGCAGGTTTTAAAGGGGGGAGGGTCAGCTTTTACGGTGTAGGACTTCCCCTCGTACTCAAATTTTATTCATCTATGTAATGTTGAGGGAACGCATCCCATGGCTCGGATCCAAGGACGACCCAACAATATATTATATTGGAACTCTCCCTCCAAGACATAGAAGAGTTCGGGTAAAGTACGTGGTCCTACCCGAATGTTGAGGATCACGGTGCCTAAGGTAGAAGTAATAGCGTCATTGAATGACCGCAACATGATGGGGTTGGCACACATGCAACTAGAAGGGATATTCATTTGTTGGAAGGCTTTTGAAGAGATGATGTTTAGGCTAGCACCCCCGTCAATCATAACACGACGTACCCGAATGTCTCGGATGTAAGCTGAGATGAAAAGAGCAGGGTCAGGATCTTCTGTACCAAAGTCAACAATTTTGTCTTCGGAGAAACTGACTGCAGCAGCTTGTTGTACAGAGACAGAAGTGGTTGGGGCAGTGGGTTGTTTGGTGAGAGAAGCAACGTGATTGGGTGTTAGAATGGAGGCGACACAGGGGGTTTCATTAGGTAAAACCTCTATCCTCAAGGATCTCAACGAGAGCTTGTCGATGAGATTGAAGTCCGAATGAGATCATACAAGCTGTCATTTTTACGGGTGATTGGTGAAGCCGTTTAATCATATTTCGGTGAGCAATGCCATTAGAGACGGGATAGGCGGGTCCGCGAATGACCACTTTAGGTGGTGGTGTAATCGGGATGTTTGACGGAGAAAGAGATGCCGCAGGTGTGTTTTCTTTTGCTTTCCCATTGTTTTTCTGCCCTCGAGTAGTGACACTAATCATATTAATCTCGTAGACCTGAGATGAGGAAGATGGTTGGGATAACTCATGGTCTTCAAGAGGTGGGGTTGTAATAATGATAGATCTTGGTGAGGCGGGGACAGATGGTATAGGAGAGGGAATGGAAACTAAAGGTCTCTCCCTTCGTAAGTTGTCTTTCTTAATCTTTCTATCCGGGAGAGGTGACTGACGAAGGATGGTTTTTAGAGCTTTGCATCCCTCCACATCATGTCCTGGTGTGTGGTGATAAGCACAGATTTTAGACTCATCGTAACCCATAGGTCGGGGTTTAGACGGGTCATAAGGTCTAAGTGGAGGTAGGGAAATGGTCGCATTCTCCACCAACATAGCAAGGATTTTGGCGTAAGATCCTTTGAGTGGGTCAAAATTGGAAGAGGATGAGGGTATTGGTTGTGCGGGTTTTGGTAATGTTTGGGCGTGGTTGGTTCGCACGGGTGGTGGTTTAGCCGAGGGGTGTTGATACGTGGTTTTCACTAAACGTGATTTCTTTGGCACAGAAGCTATGTTGGATGATGAGGCCGCAGATGATGTGGTATCAGAAAACAACCACGGGGAAATAGGAGTGACCGAAAACAAATCTTTTGATGATGGAATTTGTTTAGGGTTGATAGGTGGACAGGATACGCGGAGTGACGGTGTTGCTATACCCTGGAATTTTTGTATGGGTGCGGAAGGCGTAGGTTGTTTTGAAGAAAACGCAGGAGGTATGATATATTGATGTAAGGTAGAGGGATGGGGTCCCAATATGGAAGGTAGGTATGACGATGATGGTTTTGATTGTGATAGGGGCACGGATTGAGTTTGTCTCCTAGGTGGCGGGACGGATTTATTTTTGGATAGATCGAGTCGCTTAGGCGGGTGCGTTAGACTGGGCATTGGTGAGGTCCCAAGCATAGGGGAAGATCTGGTTAAGTTGATAGAAGTGGATGGGGCATTTGGTAGAGGTGAGGGGGGTGAAGGTGAGAACAGGGGCATTTTAAGCTTCTGTAAACACTTCGGGTATATGGTGGAGACATCAGGATCAGTCATTTGCATTTGAGTAGAAAAAGGGGTACTCAAACATTCCCATAGGGCCTGTCTATCTTCTGTGGAATGACAGTCCTCACGTGTGAATATGAACTTTTGTACAGAAGAACGACGGGTTGTGATTCCAGTCCACTGTGGGTGTGACACAGGAGGTAGATGAGGCACTGTATCAATAGATGTTAAGAGGTCAACCGGTCGTTGAAAAGATTTAGGCGATGAGGGACTAATAGGTAGGAGGGCGTGTTTGAGGGGATCTGTCATGTTTAAAGAATGTGGTGATGTCAGTGTAAGAGATTTCTCGTCTAAGGATGTCAAAAGGAGTGGCGAGCCTTCCTCTTGTGCAGCAAGAGCGGTAGAAGGGGACGTTTGGGAAATAGATAAATTAGATAACATCCGCTCACAGTCTTGTAGGGATGTGGTGTAAGAAGACTCATCGATGAGAAGAGAAGTCCGGGAAGTTAACTCTTTTATGGGTAAAGGAATGATTTCACTTTGGCTTGATGGTGGTGAAGGAGGTTCAGACTCCTGTGTTGGTGGAGAGGCTTGATTCAAAATTTTTTCAATAGAGGCTTTTGGCTGAGAATCGAAGACTGCATGGATCTCATGAACACTCTCCTCGGCTAAGATATCTTGGTTTACGTTACTGTTGGACGAGTGATTCGGGAATGGCTTGTTGAAAATTTTCAAATTTCGGTTAGCAGGGGCGTTAGGATTATCGAGGGCTATATCCCCCGCATCAACCATTTCCTGCACTATGTTTTTCAACATCTTGCAGTTTTCATGACTATGTCCTTTTACGCGGTGAAAGTTACAAAAGTCATTTTCTTTGTACCAGGAAGGTATGGCGCGAGTGGAATCAAACCCAGAATGAGGTTTAACAGGAGGTAAGGTAATGGCTCCTGCTTTGAGCAATTTTTCCAATATCACACCATATGGTTTCTCCCAAGGGAGTGTAGTTGATGGGTTCTGCTTTGTACTTATAGGTGGTTTTCGGCAGAGTATTGGACGGTGTTTGAGATTTGACCATTACCACGTGGACAGCTCCTTTTGATTTAGAAGAAGTGGACGCGTGAGGAGTGGTGGTGTTTGGCTTGTTGGTAGAATCTGGAGTTCAGAAATTGGGGTTTTTGTTACGCAACCGCAATTTCTCTTCTTCTAAGGCTCGAATTTCTAATTTCCGAGCCATGGTAAAGGCCTCGTCGAATGTGCGGAAAGTTTGAATTTGAAGAGTAGGAGAAATGTGCTTAGCACATGCCCGCGTGAAAAGTTTGATAAGTTCAGCTTGAGGCAAGGCATATGTAAGTTGGTTGATAAGGCCGCGCCATCGTCCCACGAAATCTGTGATAGATTCGTCTTCAAATTGTCGGATGGCATAGAGGTCGGTGATAGATACTTTCTTGGCAATGTTAATGGAGAAATGATCCAAGAAAGATTGGGCTAGTTGGTTAAAAGAGAAGATCGAGTGCTGGGTTAAAGCACTGTACCACTCCAAGGCGGGTCCTGATAAGGACATGGGGAAGGTGCGGAGTAACAAGGCGTCATCATGGGCAATCAAATAACAAGCGTGTCTAAATGATCGCAAGTGTTGTTGAGGATCCTCTTTACTATTAAAACGAGTAAATTTTGGCAACTCCCATTGAGGAGGATATGAATGAAGGGGACAGAAGGGTGAATGGGCTCCCGACAAACTTGTTCGTATGTCAAGGCGCTACGACTTCCCGAAACCGAAGCCTCCAGATTTTGCATTTTGTCCATCATTTGTTTGATGAAATCTGTGGTTGGATGAGATGATGGTGCGGTTGTGGTAAACGGAGGCAAGTTGGACCAAGGGCTTCCGCTGGACAATGGTGGGGCTAAGTGTTGATAAGGTATGGAGGATGAGTATGTTGGAGCAACAGAATAGGGATGTCCCATATAAGGTGTTGAGGTTACTGGATACGTGTATGGGAATGAAAAGGTAGGCGGAGCTTGAGAAGGAAAGCTCGTGTGAATAGGTGGCAGAGAGCAAGTCATGAATGGAGTGGTCTGAAAGAGAGATGAGGTAGGGGCAGTTGGTGGTAACGATACGTGAGGTCCAAAATTAGCCAAGGAAAAGCCAATCTGAGTCGTATGAACCTCTGAAGCTGTCGGATTGGGAGAAGGGGCTAAAGATGCAGGAAGTAAGGCGGTGTTATCAGGAGGAGTGGGAGCTAAATGAGCAGCTATACTAATAGGCATGCCAACAAGGAGCTGACCATCAGGCGTACGGTCAGGGGCATGAGACAAATAGTATTGACAATACGTTGGGATTAGCATCCGTAAATTTGGCAAAGTCCTTGTCTCCTACAGGAATTTGGGGGATCTCACTGGTGTCCGTAGGGTTCCCTATAGAATGTGAAGGGGGTGATTCAGGCAAAGACATAGAGCGGTGCATGTGAAACCATGGCGGTGGCTTGCTTCCGAGTGATGACAACCATAGACAAGAACACACAGAAAGTTTCAATCTATCAAGAACAAAAACAACCCTCAGGAGAATGATGAATTTAGCAGTTGCTGCCTGGTTTGTCGTGGGCTGATGAAGACAAGAATCGATATCGGTTCAATAACCGCTGTTTACTAACGTCGGTCGATTAACCGATGCCGTGTCAAAATTCTAGGATAAGAAGATATAAAAGGCTGCTAAAAACAACCTCAGAATGATGAATTTGGCAAGTTGCTGATTTGTCAGGGGCTGATGGAGGCCGATATCGGTTTAGTAACCTGTCGGTCGGAAAAGAACGTCGGTTAGTAAACCGATGCCGGTGTCAAAAGTCCAGGATAAGAAGATATAAAAGGCTGCTAATTTGATTTTTAGCAACGTTGAGTATATTTGTCAACTTATTGATCACAGAAGACAAAGTATGACAGAGAAAACAGAATTTGAAAACAGGCAAGATGCACACGCAAATCCAGAGACTAACCCTAGGGTTAATTTTAGTTATCGTGGGCTTATGCCTTTAGACGTAGAAGGATGTCAGAATCCTAAACAAGAGACTTAGGGGAAAATGTCAAGTTTGTTTTGGCTTATAAGGTTACCTCAATCGGGTGAGGAATACCGCGGAAAAGGGGGATGTTTGAGTGTTGTGTTAATTGTGAAGTGATTCGGTATGTGTTGTGCAGTGAAACTAGGGTTAATTTTCCTGTCAATACCGTGGATATCACCCCACGTGTACGAATTTGTTATTTAATCTATGTTCACTAGAATTGAAGAACAACAAGCAGGAATGCAAAGCATGTGTTTTAAACCCAAATTGAAAATTATGTTCGATGAAGCAAGAGAGATGACTTTCACTAATGCGAAACTAGGAAAGCAAGACAAATTTTTTACGAAATATATAACAAAAGCAGCAACAACAAGTATGCTTCCTAAAATGAAAATAAGCAAGAGAAAGAAACCCAAAATGGGTCCCACCGGGCGTGCCAAAATGTTTCACTCGGAAATGTTTCGTTCCTTTTAGAAACAGATAAGGTTAGGGTTAGGAGGAATACCTGTAGAACGTCGAGATGGTGTGCGCTGCATCGTAGAGAAAGATCAGCTGATTGCGAAGAACTCCTTTTTGTCTTGGAAGGACTACCTACAAATAAGAACACAAGACCACAAGATTTGATTAAACAATAAATGAGGAAACTGCCTTGGGCCCAGGAAATATAAAACTTCCTTTCGAAGGTGGTCAGTTCCCCTGCTAATATGAATTAACACAAAAGACTGTAAAGTATCAATTAAATTGTTTCGTTGAACTGGGTAGGGGAAAGGCTGGTTTTCTGGTTTTGATCAGAGGAACCGATGGCGGTTACTGATAGCCGATGCCGGTTATGATAGCCGATGCCGGTTACTGATAACCGATACCGGTGGGTTCTAGGATCTTCTTAGTAGCTACGGTGTTTTGTAAGGCTGGTTTATGGATGATATTAGGAAATGGGATGATTAGAAGCAAAAGAATAACAGTTAGATGCAATGACACGTTGGGTAGTAGATTCAGAGACGGATTTAGGAGGACTGAAATTCACAGAGCATAAGAAATGTTATAACAGAGGACATGCAAGATGTGACTTACTGGTTTTGACAAAGATGCAAGTTGATCTCCTTGGTTGTAAACACTTCTGGTATTTCCACTCGTCTCTGCTCTGTCAAGTGAAGATCTGGACTCTGTTCCTCGCTCGCAATGCCTCTCGCTGATCCAAATCCATTGAATGATCCCCAAAATGAAATTCTGATCCGTTGTTTTGGTTTGGGGAGCCCATTTACAGGAACCGATGGCGGTCGAGTAGGAACCGCATCGGTAAGGAAAAAGTAGACTATTTT